>CM045739.1:37917500-37920000 GCA_024760905.1 Plotosus lineatus
CAATGACCTCATGGCAGAAATGTCAGGTATCAACGGTCGTTTTCGTGAACTGGTGCTTACTACAGTCCTTGACTAACAGGAGTAGAACCTGATGTGGTCTTCCGGAAGTCTTCCTCTGCTGAGTGAATGTGCAGGATGAAGAAATAAATTCTCTGAGGTGTAATTGGTTAGTATTTGAGGGCGATACTGTACATTCTTTGACATCAATATTGTACGTTGATAAAACCAGACTGTAAGAAAGAGACCGCAAAGCCTGGACTTAAATCACACTCGTCGTTACTGACAGACAAACTCGCTTGGTTGGCCTGAAGCTCCAGGTCTGGCATCGATGTAGGGGGCCATAAGGGGACAGAGGGATGGAGGGAAAGATAGAAGAGGGAGACTGCACCCACTGGGCCATCGGCTGGAGTGAATATCTCGGCCATCCAGCCTCAGGGTGAGGTGGACAGTGACCGACAGGGTCCAGTGCTACTCCTGCTGCTAAATGGACTGACCGGCCATATGCCCAGCACCGCCGGCTCTACATCACTGTCAATCCAAGGCTGGGGGTGGGGCTACATGCAGTGACCATGAGGATGGGGGGGCTTATGGGAAATTTAGGTCACACCCCCTCCTATTGCTTCCCTGAAGAGATCAAGGTAGATGTATTGACATGAGCAGGTGATTAACCTCACATCTCACATCTTATTACCAACATTGACTCCCCGCCCACCCAAACTACACACGTATACACATTCGGGCAAGTGCAGTGAGCAGGCCACCAGCCTATAGCTCAGGAAGATGAATGCAGCATGGGCCAGGGCAGGATGGAGCTGACCCCAGCTGCCCACTGGAGTTCCACAGAGCTGAGTTATACACCAGCCTGCCCTCCTCAATCTGTCTGACCCATAAGTAGCACAGAGCATCTATCACAGCATTTCCTTATCCTGCTCGTGCATCTATCACACTCCTGAGATAAGTTTCAGCACTACATCTGCTGTATCAGGTCTAAAATAAGGAGAACCGGCCAGAGGCCCGCCTCAGTCACTACACATGCTAAGTCCAGAACTTAGAAACATGGAAAATTTGGATTTTAAACATACGTATAGCAATAATCATATAATGAAAAAATTGTTCTATAGTCCCAACCAATTATTTTGCATACATTCAAGGACACAGGATTGCACTCTCTCAGAAACGGAGATGGATGGCTGATCCTGAGGGAAAGAAACTCCAACATCTATCATTTCTAATATTCTCTAATTTAATAGATGTGAGAGATAATACACTTATTATATTGATAACAGTCTGCAGTGCCTCTCAATAGCTGACATAGTTTCATAATTATATGTATTTATGTGTTTGACTTAACAGTGCTACGGTGGCGTAGTGGTTAACACATCCACCTCAGAGATAGACGATCCTGGGTTTGAGTTCTGGGCTCGGCGAGTACGTTTCTCTGTTCATGCACATTAGGCTAATTGGCTATTTTAAATATCCCTGAGGAGTCCGTGTGAGTGTAAGTATGAATGGTTGTGTGTGTGTGTGTGTGTGTGTGTGTGTGTGTGTTGGCCTGCAATGAACTGGCGAGCTGTTCAGGGTGTACAGTTCCCCAGGTGCTCTGGTTTCCTCCCACAGCCCAAAGACACAGACAATAGAATAAATAGCTGTTCCAAATTGCATGTAGGTATAACTGTGAGTCTGGATGGTTGCATTGCATGTGTTTGCTTTGTGAAGGACTGACAAGCCGTTCAGGGAGTAAAATATATCTTTCACCCAGAGACAGAGATAGGCTCCCATCTTCCCGCAACCCTGGTAGGATTAAGTGGATTGGGAGATGAATGAATAAGTGAATGATTTTGACTTCGTGTTGGATTAAATTCACGCCCATCAACCAGTCTATTAACTGTTAGAATATGTTTATATATATATATATATATATATATATATATATATATATATATATATATATATATATACAGTAAAACCTCCGCTGACGAACGCTTAAGCTCACGAACTTTTCGCCTCAAGAACATTAAATTTGCGAGCATATAGTCTCTGCTGACGAACTAGTTTTCGGCGGACGAACCAAACCACGCGGTCGAACAGCGCCACGGTGGCGGCCACGAGAAGCTGACGCACGCTCACGGCATCCCAGTTCGTCACCCCTTTCTTTGAGTGCGGACGTGGTTTGTGTTTGATAGACATTTTGGACCATATTGAGGGTACTTTTGCTATTATGGGACCGAAAAAGACGCCACCACAGGCGGAGATCATTGAAAAACACGAGCGAGGTGTGCGGTTGTGTGACTCAGCGTCCCAGTACCAGTACACTAAGTCTACCATTGCTCCCATCCTTAAGAACAAGGAAGCTATTAAGGGTGCGTGTGTGGCTAAGGGTGTTTCCAAACAGTAGGCGTTTCCAAACACTCCTTCCAAACAGTAAGTCCCTCCCTCCCTCCTCCTCCCACTCCATTCCATCAAGTCATCAACTACCATCACAAAGGTAAATAAAACCACT
>CM045739.1:37925000-37995000 GCA_024760905.1 Plotosus lineatus
AAACAACAGAAAATTTTCTAACAGGAACGAAGAGAAAGGTGGAGAGAGATGGAGATTTTAAGATATAAATAAGTTTAAATAACGATTTTTTTTAATTTCAGGCACATTGGTGCACTTTAAATCTTTTCTGTTTCAGATTAAAAATGTTAATGAAGTTTTTCTTTATTGTAAGTTGAAATATATTTCTTTCTTTTTTGTTTTTAATGTTAATAAAAATACAATGTTATGCAGGGGTGTACTAATAATTGTTTTATTATGGGGGGGTTAAAATGTTTTTTTTTTCCTAGAGGGGGCGCCACAGAAAATAACTGAGAGACACTGATCTAGGGTCAATTTAGCACAGCCAGTTAGTCTAATGTACATGTCTTTGGATTGTGGCATGAAACCGGAGTACGCAGAATCAACCAGTGCACCCACAGGAGAACGTGCAAATTCCACAAAGAACTGTCCCTGCCTGTCCAGGACTCAAACCCAGCACCTTCTTGGTGTGAGACTGAAATGCTAAACACTAAAATGTATTTTTAAATGTTTGCATCTGAAGATGGAATAATGATTCCTATTTTCTGAGCAACTTTTGGAGCTTCCCATTAAAAAAAAATGTAAACATTGAAAACAGGGTGAGAAGCCAGAAGGTCCGAGGACCTGGACATATCTCTGTTTGCTTTGGATGTTCCGGGTACTCAGGTTTCCTCTCACAGTCCAAAGGCGTGCACTAATTAGGCTAATTATGTGTTATGTTACATGTTTATGTGTATCGACCTCCACAGGAGTTGTTGTTAAGCCTGACTTGCATTGAAAAGATTGGCCCTGATTGGTGGAGGTTGGTCGACGATCCTCATCGTTTATCCCTTTAAATGTGGAATCGGCTCTGATTTTTCTATATCGGAATCTCAGACAGTTGACACGAGTTTCAATGACAGGTCTGTTGATAATACCCTTCCGCAGTGAAAGGTGGGCAGCACTTGCACTTGAGTGTGCAACATTCTGTTACCTTACAGGAGGAAACCGGAGTGGGGAGGTTATTGAGGTTTTTGAGTTTGCGACTAACCTGCAGCTCGGTCTGGAAGAAGAACTTCTGTGGACACTGCGAGCAATCGTAAATCTTGTCTTCCTGCCCGTGAACAGCGAAGATGTGCTGCTGCAGCTTGTTGGCCTGGACAAACACTAGAGGATAAGGAAGAAAAGGGAAAGAAAAGAATCTGAATCAGTTAAAGAGCCTCTCTCTCTCTCTCTCTCTCTCTCTCTCTCTCTCTCTCTCTCTCTCTCGCTCAGGGAAAAGTAAAGTCAGAGACTGATTGAGTTGGCGGACAAACACAAAGGATATAAGACAACACCCCTGACTATATCTTTAGAGCAAGAAAACGCAAAAGCTCATGGAAATGACGCAAGCAGACACATGGGGTAAGGAGAGAAAAAAGAGCAATCGGTGTCTCTGTGTGAGAAAGAGGGATGATGTAAAGAAATGAGTGGAGGAATGGAAACCGTTGGTAGACTGTACTATGCCCTGAAGGACTTGCGATATTTATCAATAAATTATCCCCCACCCCTTTCCCCTGGATATTCAGGTCTGTTCCTGTTTCTTTTTTATTTCTGTAAACTTAACTTGCAATGTGTGTAGAAAGCATGAATTATTTAAAGTCCCCGGAGGGCAGGCAGTCTCTTACTTATTCATAACCCACACAGGAATAGAGTTAAACTTAAAAAATGGCCTTCATACCTACTGCATGCGTATGTATGTGTGCGTGTGTGCGTGTGTGTGTGTGTGTGTGTGCGTGTGTGTGTGCGTGTGTGTGTGTGTGTGTGTGTGTGGGGAGGAAGTGGTTTCACGTAGAGCTGTACTAAGAATGAGAAAGGAGAGATCACGAGTACAAAAATGAGCAGGACAAACTGTTGGACAACACGAGACACTAGGGAGACGGCAATGGAAAAACAAACAGTGACTCACTTCAAGAGGGGGAAAAAAAAAAGGTATTTAAAAATAGCAGAAGAAATTCAGAGTATTTAACAGGTCAGTGTTGAACATCGGAAAGATGGAGGAAAACCCCCCTAAGACACTGAGTCTAATATGGCAGAAAATAGAGGGCTGGGGTTAAACTGTCAGGTAGGCTACACCGGTCAGTAATACTGACAAGCTCGGATAATGATTTCTGATTCCCAAATGTCAGTAGACAAGTCCTTCAAAGTCACTTTCAAGAGTGTCTGTGAACATAACAGACACCCACTCCCTCACCCCCCACACCCACACACACCCACACACACCCGCACACACACACACACACACACACACACACACACACACACACATACACACACACACACACACACACACACACACACACACACACACCCACACACACACACACACACACACACACACAGCTAAAAGCACATGTACATTGAAGGCTCTACCCTGGAGAGTCTGAGCGGATTACATCACTCCTCTATAAGGCTAACCTTTATTCTCTGACCTCTGCTAATGCTTTGTGCTAAACACTGCACACACACACGCGTGTGTGTACACTCTCATACACTTAAACACGTAACAGGATCACCTTAAAGACCTTCAAATCTTAACAAAACCGCTAAGCTTTTCACTGTGCTGTTGGTATAAACACGGCCACTATAACCCTGCACCTCATAAAGCTATAGCAGGATAAGCATCGCAGGAAGCAATCTCATGTCACGCCTTCGAAATCACTTACTGTCCCTCCTAACACCGACACATCATCTTTTCACCTTTAAAGAAGTGTAATCATGACCAGCACAAAAATCCTCCACAGGTAGAAAGGAAAACAAGCAAATACTGCTACTTTAAAAAAAACTTGCTCAAAGGTCATATCAATAAAGCTGGTGAGGTGAAAAAGCCTGTCTGCTATTCAATCCTTTGTTTTCTGTAACCGCTTCATCCTAATTAGGGTCACGGGGAGGCTGGCGCCCATCCCGGCTGACTCTGGGTGAGGGCAGAGTACACCCTGGACAGCTCGCCAGGACATCGCAGGGCAGAAACACGCTGATGGCCATGCAGCTACCCTTGTCGAAAGTCAGCAATGGTTCTTTTACATGCCTCTCAACACAGCCAGCCTTTGATAACCCAGTCAGCTGCACTGGGGGGGTGGGGGGTGGGGGGGGGGTTTGAGAGTGGGGCTTGAACCCCCAACCTTAGAATCAGTGATCCAGCACCGTGCCACCAGACCACCACTGCCCCATGTCTGCTATGTCTACTCTATTTACTCATATGCCAACCCGCTTAATCCTACTAGGGTTGCGGGGAGACTGGTGCCTATTTCAGCCGACACTAAGCAAAAATGCATACATTTAAGGACATAGCATCGCAAGCCATCACAGGACCAACACACACAACCATTCACACTCAGACTTTGCGTCGATTTGTAAGAGACAATTAGCCTAATGTGCATGTCTTAGGATTGCGGGAGGAAACTAGAGAACCTGGAGGAAGCTTATGTGAGCACAGGGAGACCATGCAAACTCCACACGGAAATGCCCTTTCCAAGCCCAGAACTCGAACCCATGACTTTCTTGCTGTGAAGCAGATGTGTTGAATACTGTGTCACTGTGCCGCTCTCTATTATATCAGATGTTTTGCAGATATTTAAAAGGATAATCACAAAAAAATCTATAAATATATTGGTTCTTAAAATGACCCCACAATCAGGCAAAAAGAGCCCCAGCAGGACCATCTTATAGTCATCTTGTAGTGGTTAGCGCTGTTGCTCCATAGCAAGCAGGTTCCTGGTACAAACCTGCCTCTTGTTCATTCATTTATTTTCTGAGCCTCTTAATCCTAATTAGGATGCAGGGAGGCTGGTGCCCATCTCCGCCGACTCGGGGTGAGGGCAGCGTATATCCAGGCCAGCTCGCCAGGCTATCACAGGGCAGAAACACACTGACAGCTATGCAGCTACTCTTTAAAAAAAGTCACCAATGGTTCTTTTAGGTTTAAGCCGGAGAAATCGCGGTCACTGGTGCTGAACAGGGGCAAAGTTGTGGACAGGTTCCGCTTCAGCATCGGATGGTGGGGCACCAATCCCAACTGTCTCTGAAAAACCAGTGAAGAGTCTTGGCAAGGTGTTCAACAGCAGCCTTAAGGATTCAGCATCCATTCAAGAAACCTGTCAGGAGCTGGAGAGCTGGTTGAGAACAGTGGGACCGGTCTGGGCTACCCGGGAAGTTCAAGGCCTGGATTTATCAACATGGCATCCTGCCCAAAGTGCTGTGGCCTCTACTCATCTATGAGGTTCCAATTTCGATCGTGGAGGGCCTAGAGAGGAAGGTTAGCAGTTTCCTCAGGAGGTGGCTGGGTCTGTCTAGGAGTCTTAGTAGCATCGCTCTCTATGGAAGCAACACCAAGCTCCAACTGCCTCTGAGATCACTAGAGGAGGAGTTTAAGGTGACAAAGGCAAGAGAAGTGATGATGTACCGGGACTCCAGCGACCCTAAGGTGGCCCAGGCAGGGGTCAGAGTGAAAACCGGGAGGAAGTGGAGAGCCGATGAAGCTGTCACACACGCTGAATTGCGGATACGACACAGAGCCCTGGTCGGAGCAGTGACCCACGGTAGGGCTGGTCTGGGAACATGTACAACGCCACAGTATGAGAAGGCCAAGGGGAGAAGGAGAGACGGCGATTGGTGCAAGGAGGAGGTGAGGGCAGAAGTGGAGGAGAGGAGGAGCAGCAGAGCGGTCGGCCTAAGGCAGCAAGGTGCGTGGACAAGGTGGGAGCAGGCCATGGAACGAAAAGTCACATGGGCAGAGCTCTGGCGGGCAGAGCCGCACCGAATAAAGTTCCTTGTCCAAGCGGTCTATGACATTCTGCCCAGTCCATCAAACCTCTCCATTTGGGGTAGAATAGAGTCTCCCAACTGCCCACAGTGCCCAGGCAGAGGCACGTTGGAGCACATTCTGAGCTACTGTCCAGTAGCCCTTGGGCAGGGGCGGTACACCTGGCACCACAACCAGGTTCTGAAACCCATTGCGGAAGTCATCAGCATGGGAATCAGCAAAAGCAGCAGACGGTCCTGCCCCACCACTCAGTTGATCACCTTGTGAGAAGTTGGGAAAAACCGCAGGAGCCAGGAACCCATCGGGGCTACTGGCAACCGCAAAAGACTGGCAGCTGTCTGTTGACCTGGAGAAACAACTCAAGTTCCCCCAGTGTATTGTCTCAACCACCCTGAGGCCAGACATCCTCCTGGTGTCAAAGGAGACAAAGAGCATCATCTTGATGGAGCTCACCGTGCCATGGGAGGACCAACTGGATGAGGCCTATGAGAGAAAGAAGACCAAATATGAAGATCTGGTCGTAGGCTGCCGTAAGCAGGGCTGGAAGGCACAGTGTATGCCCATCGAGGTTGGCTGCAGAGGGTTCGCATGTGGATTAAGTCGACCTTTCTACTTTAAACCGCTTGTAGATGTGAACACAGGTGTATCTTCACTCTTCAGGGGCAGCTGTGGGCTAATGGAGGGAGGGGGTGTGTGTGAGCTGCATATTCCCTTTTCACACATTCATGGCTGAAGTGTCCTTCAACTGCTCTCAAGGTGCTGAAATGTGTGTGTGTGTGTGTGTGTGTGTGTGTGTGTGTGTGTGTGTGTGTGTGTGTGTGACTTTGTACATGTGTGTTCTCACTTTGGATTGGTTAAATGCAAGTCTAAGTTTCCTTTGTGGAATTTAAACAGTATAAAATAAAATAATTAAAAAATATCAAGTTTTGTTGGATATCTTAATGTATTCGTCCTACGATTAGTTGGTGACCTCCATTAGCTTCAGCTGAACCATGACCCACACTGACTCGGCGGTGCACTGTAGATAACACAGGATGGAGACACATGGGCAGCTGTATGAGACAGAACCTTCATATAACAGCCATTCGATTTATTAAAAAAAAAAGAGAGAGATACTATGGTGGGATTTCAAAAAGCAAAATTTCATATGAAAATCTTGAACCTCGCTATAATAATGACTGATCCCCAGTGTTTATCTTTAAAAAAAAAAAAAAAAAAAAAAATCAGACTTTTGGGTTTTTTTTTTTGGACATAGCCATTTTAAGTATGTTTTTTTTTTTTTTTTTTTTATTTACACACATGATATAAACAGTTTTGGTGCCTGTGAAGACAATTTGTTTTGGAGTGATCAGATTCATGAATAGTTGAGGCGCCATGCTTAAAATTTTTCTGCATCACCTCCAAATTATTGACTTGATATAAAAGTGGTATAACATATACACATAGCCCAGTACTGTATTTGCATGAGTTTGGATTACTTCTGTGGACATAAGAAAATGTAGGGCCGATGGGCGTAGTGGTTAGGGTGCTGGGCTTATGATCAGGAGGTTGTGTGTTCGAATCCCAGTTACCCCCAACACACACACACACACACACACACACACACACGCACGCACACACAAACACACTGTGCTAAGACCCCTGGGTCTTATCCACAAGTGTGCCTCTTGTTCACCCAGCAGTATAAATGGGTACCAGTAAAAATATACTGGGAAGGTAACCTGCGATGGACTCGCGTCCCATCCAGGAGGAGCTCCTGGTAGCTTCACGCTACGAAAACCGGGAATATGCATCAGTTTGATGAGTCACTATGGCTTGGGTGTAAAAAGCCCAACAGACTACCTACCTCTTCTTTCTTCTTCTTTTACTTTCGGCTGCTCCCTTCAGGGGTCGCCACAGCAAATCATCCGCCTCCACCTCACCCTGTCCTCCGCATCTTCTTTTCTGACTCCAACGACCTTCATGTCTTCCTTCACCACATCCATAAATCTCTTCTTTGGTCTTCCGCTAGGCCTTCTGTCTGGTAGTTCCAACCTCAGCATCCTACTGCCAATATACTCACTATCCGTCCTCTGTACATGTCCAAACCATCTCAATCTAGCCTCTCTGACTTTGTCTCCAAAACATCTTACGTGGGCTGTCCCTCTGATATACTCATTTCTGATCCTATCCATCCTCGTTACTCCCGGAGAGAACCTCAGCATTTTCATCTCCGCTACCTCCAGCTCTGCCTCCTGCCTTTTCCTCAGCGCCACTGCTTCTAAGCCATACAACATCGCTGGCCTCACCACCGTCTTGTACACTTTTCCCTTTATTCTTGCTGACACTCTCCTATCACACATCACACCGGACACTTTTCTCCAACCATTCCAGCCTGCCTGCACACGCTTCTTCACCTCTTTTCCACACTCTCCATTGCTTTGGATTGTTGAGCCTAAGTACTTAAAATCCTCCACCTTGGTTATCTCTGCCCCCTGTAACATCACCGTTCCTCCTGGGTCCTTCTCATTCACACACATGTATTCTGATTTTCTGAGGCTAACCTTCATTCCCCTCCTTTCCAGGGCATACCTCCACCTCTCTAGATTTTCCTCCACTTAGACTACCTACCTACCGACATAAGAAAATGACGTGTACACACATACAGTATGTGGAATCATGGCATGCCACGACAGATAAAACTGTTTGGAATTATTTTGCTACAGATGCTATACTGTAATTGGACCGTGGGAAGAAATCAGAGGTCCAGGAGGAAACCCATACAAACATGAGGACAACATGCAAACTCCAAATAGGACTCGAACACAGAACCTTCTTGCTGTGAGGCGGACGTCCTAACCATTCATTCATTCATTCATTCATTGATTCATTTTCTGTAACTGCTTGATACTTATTAGGGTCATGGGGAGGCTGGCGCCCATCCCAGCCGACTCCAGGTGATGGCAGAGTACACTCTGGATGGCTTGCCAGGCCATCGCAGAGCAGAAACACGTTGATGGGTTATCAAGGGCCAGTTCGCTGTACTGGGGGGTGGGGGTGGGGTGGGGGTGGGGATGGGGGGGGGGGTGTGGCATTAGTGACAACCCGTTGAGAGTAGGGCTTGAACCCCCATCCTTGAGATCAGTGATCCAGCACGTTCACCACCAGGCCACCACTGCCCACCTCCAAACCACCACCCAGTTCTGGTCTGTCGCCAGCTTTCAGCAATCCATATTCCATGCCATGCAAGTACAATGATCTCTGTTCTCACACTCTGATATCCGCGCCAACAGCAGCTGTATCACACTCATATTACAAACATAATGATCATCCTCGGAATCATTTCAGCTTCTCCTTTCTATACTCCCCTCCTTCCCCAGCAGCCGAAACCCAGGTAGCCAGAGTAGCATGCCCTGCCCAGGAGGCCTCCGGTCCCACCAGACATTTCGACAGGGAGCTCAGATCTCATTAACTTTACTGTGAATGCATCGAGAGCTCCACACTGCCCGCGACACTCTGACTCCTCCACACTGACCTTTATTACACTTTTATTATTCCTCTGCTTCCACGTAAGATTCTGTCATAATATTTTCTTTCTGAATTATGTCCATAGAGAAATATATACTGAATGGTAAAGTGCAGACATTTTATTTATTTCTTTCGTTTCTATATTTTTTTTTTTTACATTTCACAGAGCTAATATCAAGTTTGTGGATCCGCCATTTCAGTGTCATGGTGAGCGCAAGAAAACTGATCAACAGCAATTCTATTCATTCATTCATTTTCTGAGTTTTAATCCTAATTAGGGTCGCAGGAGGCTGGTGCACATCTCGGCTGACTCTGGGCAAGAGCAGAGTACACCCTGGACAGCTCGCCAGGCCAGCGCAGGGCAGAAACATACTGGGGACTAAGCAGATACTCTTGTCCAAAGTCAGCAACGGTTCTTTTACATGAACCTCTCACCATAGACAGTGAGAGACATGGCCGGCCTTTGAAAACCCAGTTAATTGTTAATTGCACTGGGGGAGGGGGGGGGGGGCAGCGTTGACAGCCATTGACAGTGGGGCTTGAACCCACAACCTTGGGATCGACAATCCAGCACCTTACCACCGGGCCACCACTGCCCAGCAGCAATTCTAATACATCCTAATTCAATTATAAGATCTTCAAAGGAGTCCACGGTACACGGTTCTAGTGTGAATTATAGCGTATCCTAATTAGGACATAGTGGCTAGCGCCACTCATCAAGTCGGGCCCTCCAGCTCTCATTGGAGCGATTCGCAGCTGAGTGCGAAGCAGCCGGGATGAAGATCAGTACCTCCAAATCTGATGCCATGGTTCTCAGTCGGACAATGGTGGAATGCACCCTCCGGGTCGGGAATGAGGTCCTGCCCCAAGTGGAGGAGTTTAAGTATCTTGGGGTCTTGTTTACGAGTGAGGGAAGGATGGAGCGAGAGATCGACAGACGGATCGCTGCAGCCTCTGCTGTTAAGCGGTGCCTGTACCGGTCCGTCGTGGTGAAGAAGGAGCTGAGCCGCAAGGCGAAGCTCTCAATTTACCAGTCGATCTACGTTCCAACCCTCACCTATGGTCACGAGCTTTGGGTAATGACCGAAAGAACAAGATCACGGATACAAGCGGCTGAAATGAGCTTCCTTCGCCGGGTGGCGGGGTTCTCCCTTAGAGATAGGGTGAGAAGCTCCGCCATCCGGGGAGAGCTCGGAGTAGATCCGCTGCTCCTCCTCATTGAGAGGGGCCAGTTGAGGTGGCTCGAGCATCTGGTCAGAATGCCCCCCCGGACGCCTCCCTGGTGTGGTGTTTCGGGCATGTCCAACCGGGAAGAGACCCCGGGGTCGACCTAGAACACGCTGGAGGGACTATGTCTCTCGGCTTGTCTGGGACCGCCTTGGTGTCCCCCCGGGAGAGTTGGAGGAAGTAGCTCGGGAGAGGGATGTCTGGACCTCTTTGCTAAGGTTGCTGCCCCCGCGACCCAACCCTGGACTAAGCGGAAGAAGATGATGATGACGATGATGATGATGATGATGGCTAGCGCGTCCGCTTCACAGCGAGAAGGTCCTGAGTTCAAGTCCCGAGCTGAGGCGTTTCTGTGTGGGGTTTGCATGTTCTCCTTGTGCTTGCGTGGGTTTCCTCTGGGTAATGGGTTTCCTGCCCTGCGATGGCCTGGTGAGCTGTCCAAGGTGTTGTACCTCGCCCTCGCCCAGAGTCGGCTGAGATGGGCGTCAGCCTCCACTTGACCCTAATTAGTATCAAGCGGTTCAAAAATTTAATGAATGAATAGGTTTCCTCCCACAGTTCAAAAACATGCACTGTATTCTAATTGGCTGTTCCAGATCGGTCCTCGGTGTGAGTGTGAATGGTTGTATGTGTGTTGGCTCTGGAATCTGATTCCAGATCACTGATCACACAGTGTTGGGTGGGATACGCTCCAGCTGTATCGCAACCCTACTATAATTAGGAGGTCCAGCAAACGAGTGATTGTGAGGGAGTGAGCCGCCACCGCAAAACATTATGCGTACATGGTCTCCCAGGGTAAGAGCTGGGTCTGCACTGAGGCACGATGTCCGCGATACGACGCATGGTGGGTCATGGGATACAATTCTGATGATCTTGTGGGCCAAACTTGGTGGATTTGTGAAGATCTTAAGGGAACTTGGTGGAGTCATGATAATCATGGTGATCATGGCAACATTACTGTGAAATTTTGTGGCGTGATTATTAGGACACATTACAATTTGACACCAATAGACACGTGAGCAGAACATAACATGCCATGATGCACCATCATGAGGGGTCTTGATGAACTTGGAAACATGATTTCTTCAAGTTTCATCTTCTGGATGTACCCTGCCTCCTCTTTTATACCGACTCCTGCTCAAAGTATGCTCATAACTCATGGCGCTCCATACATTTTTGAGTCGTGGTCCCAGTGTAAACCCAGGATTAATTCTGCTATTAGCGAGCAATGAAAACATTCACCAGTCCCGGATTCTTCTTCTTCTTCTTTTTTTTTTTAATTTGCACTGAAGGTCTCATTCAATGTTTGAAATTTTGCTGTCACAAAGGGGGCAGTGGTGGTCTAGTGGTATAGGGCGCTGGATCGCTGATCCAAAAGTTGGGGGTTCAAGTCCCACTCTGCACAAGGTTGCCCCTGCCCCCCCCCCCCCCCCCAGTGGAGCTAACTGGGTTATCAAAGGCCGGCCATGTCTCTCACTGTCTATGGTGTGAGGTTCATGTAAAAGAACCATTGCTGACTTTCGACAAGAGTAGGCTGCAAAGCCGTCGGCGTGTTTCCGCCCTGCGATGGCCTGGCGAGCTGTCCAGGGTGTACTCTGCCCTCGCCCGAAGTTGGCTGGGATGGGCACCAGCCTCCCCGTGACCCAAATTAGGATGAAGCGGTTACAGAAAATGAACTGATGAACTGAACTGTCACAAAATAAATGCAAGGGAATCTTCTCACTGGTACACAATTCACTTCCTCATATGAACATAAAGAGTTTCCATCTATTTTTCTGCTGCTCTACAACGCGTTAATTCGGTTTAATTAATTAGCAAGACAAAGTGACGGAAAATATTTAAGAAGCATCCAGAAGAGCGGATATAAATAAAATTACTGCCGTTATAAGAGTAGGTTAAAAACAAACTCATCTGTTTAATTGCACACAATTAGTGCATGTGCAGGAGAGCATGTAATAGAGTACGTCTGCATTTACATACACACGGAACCTGAGCAACTGCATGAAATCACGCATCATTAACCTACATGAACGAGTGCAATTACACACACGTATCAGTGAATGGATAGACGCTAGACGTGATCACCCGATAATTTCCGACACCCACCCATGCCTTCTCTGCCCCTGACCCTATGCCCTTGACCCCACGGGTAAGTCTCGCTTACCTGTGAAGCAGACGGGGCACTTGAAGGTGCCGCCCATGCCCTCGAAGCTGTGCTCGATCAGGTGGCATAAGAGTTTGGCTGGAGAGTCAAACATCTGGTTACACAGCTTGCACTCGTGATTGATGCCTTCCTCTGCAACAGAAGAGCCCATGATACAACAGGTTACATACGCAGCAGTGGGGTCAGGCTGAGACCGAGAACAAGAAAAGGGGTAGATGGAGGAAAGAGAGGGCGAAAAAAAAGGAAGTTCTAGACATATAATCACACACACACACACACACACACACACACACACACACACACACACACACACACACACTCCTAATTTAAATAATTCTAATATGTGCCTGTCAGAGATGATGTAGAACTCAATGTCTTTATGGTAATTGATGAAAGTAGCACATAAAGCCTCGCTCTCTTTACTTCACTCTGGCCAGGCTGACCATTCCATCCCACTGTCTTTCCTCCTCCCTCTCCTGTCCTCCCTTGCCCAAAGCTTTCTTTTTCCCGACCGGTAATTGCCTGCCACCCTCCTTAGCACTGTGGGCGTCATTCCCTCCCCCCCCCTGCCTGCAGCTCTATTTTAAGCTGGCCAGAGTGACATCAGTGGCCCCCTGCATCCAACCAGAGTAGGACAGATGAAAGGTGGGCGTTGGGTCTTAGCTGGGTGCCTCCGCTCCCTTCTTATCACCCACACGCCACACAGACCTGAGTGCTGCCCTCCTGCTGAATGCATTGCATTGGCCTGCCCATCTCCAGACCCCATGTGCCAATTCCACCCCTCCCTTCAGGAAGATATGAGGTGACAAGGAAGCCATAACAAAATCTACCAAACTCCAGGGGTGTTCGGGGTTAATAAACTCTTCAATCAACCACCTGTGCCCTTCCCCAGACCTCCCAAACTCCTGTCTGTAAAAAAATAAAAAAAAAAAAAAATAAAAAAACCCATGACCTCAGATGATTCCAATCCAAGCGCTGTCTCAAAGGCCTGAGCAGGGGAGCTCTAATTCTTTCTGAAAGGATAGGGAGGGGTGAGAAAGCAGGTTAACTCAGCTAGATGTGGGGTTTAAATTTTTGTTTTTTTTCTAATATAGATTAGCAAGGACAGAGCTTTGGTGTGTCCCCTCAAAGACGTTGGACGATAGAAGGGCATTAAAACCAGTGGCCATATCATATTCAGAATATATTTTGTATGAGACATTGTTGTATAGCAGGTTAGGACAGAAGGCATGAAATGAGACAGAAAGAAAGCGAGGAGAGAACGAGAGAGAGGGAGAGAGAGAGAGAGAGAGCAACGACACCAAAGAGAAACATTGGGGAAATGAGAGGGAGAGGAAGGGAATTCTGCTAAAGAAAGCAGAAAACAAAGGGATAATTGGGCTGTCCAGCCAAAAGTAATGGTAGCTAGGGGGTCTGTGTGTGTGTGTGTGTGTGTGTGTGTGTGTGTGTGTGTGTGTGTGTGTGTGTGTGTGTGTGTGTGTGTGTGTGATATAAAACATGCTCCTCTCTGTGAGCACTGCTGTGGTTTGATCAGCAAGTGTGCAACATGCTCCATCATCTGTTTTTTAGCCTCTGCTCCAACACTAAGCTCTCCACTCCAGTGTGTGTGTGTGTGTGTGTGTGTGTGAGAGAGAGAGAGAGAGAGAGAGAGAGAGAGATAGAGCGAGAGAGAGAGAGCGAGAGAGAGAGAGAGAGAGAGAGAGAGAGAGAGAGAGAGAGAGAGAGGGAGACACACACACACACACACACACACACACACACACATGCGCGCACACATATAGGACTTGCTTGTTACCATCAACCAACAATCACCCCATGGTGTCAGGGCGAGTATTTGATCAGTGGAGCTGACATGTACTGCTTTGGGAGAAAGACAGCAGTGTACTGAGGGGAGCCATCCTATAGCTAAAGACCAAACACACACACCTCCACACACTCACACACTCACACACACGCGCGCACACACACACACACACACACACACACACACACACACACACACACACACACACACACACACACACACAGTGTGTAGGAAAATGAATCACACCATAAGAAGACAAGAGAAGCCTAATGGAGGACACAGGGAGAGGCTGCCAAAAAATGCTGCTAGCAAAAGCACTATCATGCCAAAGAAACAGCTAGGAAAGTTCACAGTCTCTTTTATTCTCTCTCTCGGAGGCAGACGGCGCGAGTGTTCCAGGTGTTTGCAAGGAAAATGCCTGCCTGAAAGCACACTATATTCAATTACAGCCTCTGCCAAACAGGAGATTCAGTGCACGTAAAGGCAAAAGGGATGCAGCGCTAAACTGATTGATGGATCGATCAGCTGATCAGAATCACAGGACTCAGCTTGAGTCCCATCGTTGGCAGGGCGCAGACGGCACAGCTCAATTGTGAAAGCAATGGGGAAAATGTTAAATACCTTAAACACCGAATCTTTTAAATCTCTCAACATTATTACAGAGGAAAGAATGACATTGTACAGAATAGTTATTGACATAAAACGTGGTGACGTCGGTAATGTACGAATCAGTGTTCCCATTTGGCTAAATTAATGTGACAGTGGCACAAATTATTTTAGATTGGGGCAAGAAATTATTGCCGCTGCGCTAGTAAATTTTTCAGTCTTTGCTTTGTTTTATATTACACAACGTACAACTTATTTGTAAATACTGTATTTGACATGATAAGCGCCCAGGGCGCTTAAAAAATTGAAGTGTGTGGACACTTATTAAAATGTTACCAGCGGAGTGGAATGGTAAGTGCTTATTACCATAGAGGTGAAAACCATGAATAATAACAGAACAATAAAAGAGTTTTACTGGTATTTGTATTATTCATTTTGTGGTATCAACCAAACTACTTACATGATAGCTGAAAATAAATAGAAAACAATCAACACAAAGGTCAACTTTAGCACATGGCATGTTGAAAAGCACATGGCCAGGAACGTCTTTAAATGTATGAAGTTAGTGAGCAGGAGAATCCGGTGAAAAATCCTCGTCATCACTTTCTGATTGGTTCATATCTGGCTCATTGCTCCATTCATTCAGAGCATCCCACAGTTTTGCTGTAGTAGTTTCTAATGGTTCATCGTGTTGGACATTTACTAAGAGAACACAGCAAAATATTTACCTGTTTTTTAAAGCATGGCGGAACAATCAAATGTGTTGTTACTGATGACCATTATAGAGATTCCCCAGTGGCAGGGGGTCTTGAAATACCCGTGTAAACTCACCTTTACAGGCAGCGAACGCCTCATTTTAGTGTTACAAAGACTGATTGAATAAAATTAGTAAGTTTGATCTACCATTTTGCTCCCAAGACACATGGGCGGTTATTAGACCCAAGAAAAAAAAAAAAAACACGGGGGGGGCTTATTGATGCAGGACACTTATTACGTCGTATACGATAATATTAAATATCTGTCAAAATGTTCGGCATCTATTGGTAATACAGGAATCCCTCACTTTCCATAGTGAATTGGGACCGAGACCCCCTCACAAGTACCGAATTCTGCGAAGTAGGATAAAACCCCCCAACACCCCCCCCCCTGACTGACGTATACGTACATGTGTATATAATATCAATAAATACATATTCAATGCTATAAATACTTATAATAACAATTAAACATTAAAAAATAATGCATAAGATATAAATAGAATATAAATACACACATGTACAGATGTGCACGCACGCAGATGCGCGTGCGCGCACTCAGATGTGCACCTCACAACAATGTAACTATAGTTTTGATGAGAGGTCTGGGGTTGTTTTTTGTTGGTTTAGGGTTTTTTTTTTTTTGCATAATTGGCCTTGTTTCGCAGCATTTTCCTTAATTCCTTATTTTTTATTTTGATGAATATTTAAAAACGATTTTTTACTGATTTCAAGTTGATATTAGATCTTGTTGTTTTCACTTGTTAAATAATAAATTGTAAGCTATTTATGAACTATGAATAAAAGTTAAAACCACTGAAATTCTCTCAGTACATGCACAAATTCGTGTTTTTAATTTTTTTTTTAGATCAACACTTTTGTCTCCAAATGCCCCAGATTTCACATTTCAATTACAAATTTTCAACAATTTTATGGGGACGACTCCACAGATCCCACACTCCTTGTACCTTGGGCCTGACAGCTTTGCAGCCAATGCCTCCGGCGTCCGAATCATCTGAATGCAACATTGGCACCAAGCTCAATCCTCCTTAATGGGAGCATCGCATACCAAGTGAAATCAGTGTATCGGTTCATTTCCATCCACTTCAGTAATCTGATCACGGTCCGACGTCGGGTTCGGATCATACTCTCATCACCTGGATTTATTTTTAATTACACGCCCCTTTTCTGGAAATGACGTCGTGTACACTTATTTTTCTGCATCGAATATTTGATTTGTTGGAATAATTTATTGAAGTGCACTTTTCTCAACAGTTGCATTACAGTCTGCCAATAATGTCACAGATGAATCAGGATAATAAAAATGCTTTAAGGGCAAATATTTAGATGGGAGGCTGAACTTCGCATGCTAATGTCCTTTTCAGAGATCTTCTCGAGCTGGTTTCAAACACACACACACGTATTAAATCGAGTAATGACTGTATTACAAAGAGTAACATGAGGAAGAGTACCAGAGTGATGGCCGGGGGGGGCAAACTGTACTTGTGTATTATTCTACCAACTAAGCATGCCTCTATGGTGCACAAACACTGCAGGGGCTGTCGCTAAACCCAGGCCAATGTGCTTCCAGCTAATTGACCAGAGGGAGTCAGGTGACGCTCTGGCCTGCACCATTCCCCTGAGAACACGGACACATCTGCCCTGAGCTCTCGTCCTATTTCTCGCTTCTTGTCCTTTAGTCTCCTCTTCCTCCACATTATATTTCTCTTCCTGTCCATCTCCCTCCACTTCCTTTCCTGCTCCCTCTACCTTTCGTTCTCAGTGTTTTTCTCTATCTCTCTCTCTCTCTCTCTCCTCCCACCACCCCCTGTAGCATGCTCTGGCACATAAATGAGCTGTGCGGATGGGAGAAGCGGTTCCCGCTGGGCTCGGCCCCTCTCGCCCCGGCCCTAAGGCCTGCAGCTCTGGCCCCAGATTGATGGACCGGATGGCGAGCGAGAGAGTGGGACAGCAATGAGAGGGGTGTGTGTGGGGGGGGCGAGATAGGGGCCAGGGTGAAAGAAGGGGTGGAGGCAACCGGGCTTCTCTAGGGGCGAGCTCAAGGTGTGTTGCCATGGAAACTCAGAGAGGGAGAGCAGAGAGAAGCGGCAGCGTGCTGAGCTTGACCCATGCCGGTGGGGGTGGCAATGTGGGCCAAAGCGGGAGTGTACGTGTGCACACACACACACACACACACACACACGCACACTGCTGCAGAGCAGGAAGGGTCTCAGGAGCTACTGGTTCCTACTCACTCCTTCTTCCTGTCTTTCTTAACGCTTACACATAAATACACAGAGTGGTGCAGTGCTCAGACAATCCCAAGAGCCACTCAAAGACACACGTACACACAATGCCACACTGAACTGATCTACACTGTCTACTTAAACAGCAGCATCCCTCAAGCCCACTCAGACCCGAGCACAGTCCCTTTACATATTGTACATGGATATCACACGTGGTGACTCAACAAAACATAGCAAACACACACACACACACACACACACACACACACACACACACTGCCTTTTATGCACGAGAGATAAATTTGCTAACTCACCCTCCCTGTCTCACACTATCCCCCCTTCTCTCCATCCCTCCTGGCTGTGGGTGTAATTCGCACGTTTCCCATTTTCTGCAGCAAATATTTCCGAAATGCTCGCTCTTGTTTGCTCCCTCAAGCTCTCTCTTTCTGGCTGCCAAACAGGATGGAGTCTCCGGCTTCAGATAGTTTTGGCAGCGGTGGACGGCATATGGAGCTGACCAGCTTGGAATCTCCTATCAGATTACATAACAGTGGGATGCTGGATCCCTCCAACATGCAGAAAACCGACCTTCATGCAAACAAGCAAACAAACAAAGTCTCCTTCCAAGGTACACGCAGAAGCCTCTCCCCCCCCCCCCTCCTTTTTCTGACCTCTGCAAGCCTCATGCGTGGAACAGTCGTGGCATGCCTATTTTTGAGTGGATGAGAACTAGATTCACACCATCTGCAACTGTTTATGTACACAGACTAACTGAATAATCATCTATTAGATGTCCTGTATCATGTGAGACCGTCTGCATTTTAACACAGCAATTACTCTTCACTTTTCCGTTTAAACCCAGTTACACTGTAGTGCTCTTCTCCAGGGAACTCTGTTCACCATAAAGCACTGCAGGAGCTCCTGCAGAACAAACGCGCTGCCAAAATAGCACTCATCCTTCCTACACTTTTATTCAACTGCCCATAAAAAGCCATACAGACTGCCTTTTTATTTATTTATTTATTTTATAAACCAGATCCCCTTAGTACTATTAACTCCTCCCCACAATTCAGTATTTCACCAATCAGCACACACATCAAGGGGTCTAAGTCAACCTGGTCTGGCTGTGGAAGTAGGCTAGCAGAAGTAGGCTCATTTACACACACACACACACACACACACACACACACACACACACACACACACACACACACACACACACACGTGCAAGTACGCATGCATGCACACACACACACACACACACACACACACACACACACACACACACACACACACACACAGATAAGTGGGCTGATAAAGAGATGGCACACTGTGAGGCAGCCAGTGGCCTGCAGCCCACTGCAATCAAAGCAGTGGAGAAATCAGCCAAAAGCAGGGCTGGAGCAGGGCATGCAGGCTCAGTGCTGGGCAGTGATACAACACACTGACCTTGCCATGACCGTGCAAACAGTGATGGTCAAAAATTCAGGGCAATGTGTTACTGCACTTTGTGATGCCCAATAAAATGTCAGTCACTGAGTCACTAAAGTGGATGTGCTTGCATGCACTCCAAAGGGATGCACACCTATAGTATAGAACCAACCTCAGTTTGCAGTACAGTATATACTCCCTCACTCTCTCCTTCATTTTCCGAACTGATAAATCCCACTAGTGTTGACAGACTAGAGCCAACAGTGGGTGAAGATGGAGTCCAGCCTGAACAGCTCGTCAGACCATCGTAGGGCAACACACACACACACACACACACACACACACACACACACACACACACACACACACACACACACACACACACACACACACACACACTTGGGGCAATTTGGAACAGTGAATTTGCCTAATCAGCGTATCTTTGAATCGTGGAAACATATAAGCACAGGGCAGGGAGAAACGCCCTTCCAGAGACCAAGACTTAAACCTGGGACATTCTTGCTGTTAGGTGAACATGCTAACCACAACCTCTCGAATATGAGCTACACCACCGGCCCTGGAGGAAACATACAAGCACAAGGAAAACATGCTAACCGCTATGCCGCTATGCCACTCGCAGTATAAACTGTCAATTAATAATTTTCATTTTTATATAAAGTGAGTAAATAAAGTATATATAATCAGTGCACCTATTAAACATCCGTGTCATAAAGTTTTTATAGACTTGACTTTCGTCCTGGGTGCTATATAGGTCTCTGTACACCGTTGTTCAGTCACCTATCTGACATTCACAGCATTTCTCTCTCTCTCTCTCTCTCTCTCTCTCTCACACACACACACACACACACACACACACACACACACACACACACACACACACTCTTCCCAAAAGTCAACACTGGAATGTTAAGCAGTTTCTGAACATGTTAGCATTCATGACCATATGTTTTTGTGCAATAAACTGGCACCAAAACACACACCAGTGAATGTGTCACGTTTTAGCTACCATGGCAACAGTACCATGTGTTCTTTGTTTTTGTCCAGGAGTTTTTGTTTTGGTGCTGTCTCCACTTATTAAGTCTGCTCTCCCTGCCATTAGCATGTGTTTATAAAGTAAAGCGTATATAAAGTCATATGACTCCTTGGTTGGCATTGTGGCGTAGTGGTTAACACAGTTCCCCCCACAGTATGAAGGTCCTGGATTCAAGTCCTGGGCTCAGCGAGGGCGTCTCTGTTTGTAGTTTGCATGTTGAGATCAGGTTCACCATGCGAAGAGTCAATGTGAGCAAAGCTAGCGTTTAGATGGAGTAACAGGGAGGGTGCTGAAAGCATATGCAGATCAACTAGCGAGGGTTTTCATTATTTCCATCTTTAACCTCTCGCCACTGCAATGTACGGTCCCCACCTGTGTCAAAACAGCCAACCTCATACTAGTGCCTACGAAGAGCACAGCAAGCTGCCTTAATGACTACGGCCCAGTTACCCTAACTCCCATCATCACCAAATGTTTCGAGAGACTCGTCTTGTCTCACATCAAGGCTGCCGTCCCTGCTGCTCTCGATCCTCATCGGTTTGCATACAGAGGATGCCATGAATACAGCCCTCAACACAGCCCTCGCTCACCTGGACAGCAGCAACTCCTATGTGAGAATGTTGTTCATAGACTTCAGTTCCATTTTTAACACGGTCCAAACACATAAACTGGTTCAGAAGGCAATCTGTGTACCTCAATACCGGACTTTTTCAGCAGCAGAACTCAGAACGTCAGGATACGAGAATACTCTCATCCTGAACACCACAGGGGTGTGCTCTTAGCCCATTCCTCTTCTCCCTCTTCACACACGACTGTTGCCCCACTCACAACAACAATATCATTGTCAAATTTATCGATGACATCACTGTGATAGGTTTGATTACGGGTAACAACGAATCAGACTACAGGACGCAGGTCCTACATCTGTGGTGATGGTGCGACAACAGCAATCTGGACGTAAACACATCCAAAACCAAAGAGATGATAATGCACTTCAGGAGATGCAAAAAAAACGAACACCCTGCCCTCTAGATTGATGGAGAAGAGGTAGACAAGGTGGAGTGCTGCAAGTTTCTTGGCGTCTACATCTCTGCTGACTTCACCTAGACCACAAACATGTCCCCCCAGGTGGGGAAAGCACAACAAAGGATGTACTTCCTCAGAAAGTGCCGACAAGCCCGTGGACTCCGACCCCCACTGATGAACTTTCACCGCTCCGCCACAGAGCGCCTCCTGACCTACTGCTGTACAGTGTGATTTAGCAGCTGTACTGCAGAGGACAGGAAGGCCTTGCAGCGGGTGGTGAGGACGGCAGAGCGGGCAATTGGAACTACACTACCCTCTCAGTGACATTTACACTAACAGACTTCAGAGGAGAGCCAGTGGAATTATCAGGGATCCCACACACTCTGGACATCCCTTTTCTCTTCTCTCCCCTCCGGAAAAAGGTACAGGTCACTAAAAACAAACTCGAACAGACTCGAGATCAGCTTTTACTCACAAGCTGTTAAACACGTAACACCAACACCATCACACACAGTGACTGAATAAACATCACTCAGACCATCTTCCTGGACAGTGCAGTACTCATGTTTAGAGCAGGTCTCAAACATCTTAACATTTTAGTGACCTTTATAATTAAAATTTCTACCTCTTACCTGGTGTATATCAGACACCTTTGGCCCTTCTGTGTAGATGTGTGAATATGTGAACAGGTGTATATAGGATACAGTGGTTACTTACAATTGTCCCAGCAAACGAAAAATCCAGGTTATGAAAAACATTTTCCAAAATTTTTTGTCTCTGTATACGAAACAAGTTCTCCTTACGAAATGTGCCAAATGCGCCATTCAAACATTCAAACAATGCACGAGTTGCTCTCCCATTGACTATCTTCCAACATCCCACCTCGCTGGCCTCCCATTGGCTAGGAGGGATGATGCAGCTCACTCTCATTGGCTATCTCCCAACATCTCACACTGCTGGGCTCCCATTAGCTAGGAGGGATGATGCAGCTCCCTCTCATTGGCTATTATGGAGCTGCATCTCCTATAATGCTTTTCTTGTAAAGAACAGAGTTACTGTTGTTTCATGAGTTTTTTGAGTGTGCTCATTGCTTTATTTTTTGACTCAGGCTTTTATCGTTCCATAAGCATTTGTAATATTACAACTCTGCAAAGAAGACATAGTCAACACACACACACGCACGCGTGCACACACACACACACACACACACACACACACACACACACACACACACACACACACACGTGCGTGCGTGTGATTTCCGGTGCGAGTGAAAAGAAGAAGTGGGCTGATGGCATGCAGTTGAGTGATGTTGCAAAGGAATATGGCCAAACCCATCTACCATCGGAACGATATTGAAGCAGAAGGTCTTAAAAGGTATGCTTTTATCATTTTAAAAGGGTTTAGTGGTGGTATTGGGTTGCCTTGGAATGAATCACACGTTTTACATGTAAAATGCAGAACAATTTACGAAAAATCCAGGTTTAGAAAAAGGCTCTGGAACGGATTAATTTCGTATGGTGAGGTGCCACTGTATATGTATGTACAGTATATGTGTCTATGTAGGTATATGCACATGTATAGCTCACTATAGCTCCTTAGTTATATTTTGTGTTTCCTCCAGGTACTCTTATTTCCTCCTAGCATCATGGGATATGCAAATTAGGCTCATTGGCTAGTCCCAATTGCCCCAAGGTGTGAATGTCGATGTGAATGGTTGTGTGGGCAGTGGTCCTGTAGTGGATTGGTGAGCTACTCAGGATGCAAAAAAAAAAAAAAATTCTGTCTATGATAATTTGGTTATCCTCGTTTGCTCTAGTGGTCCATGTTTTCTTGGGTTTCTCAGTTTTATGTTGTGCAGTACGACTGTGATTAGTAAACGTGTCTTTAAAGACGCACAGACACACACACACATACACGAGCTCTGCTAGTTTCTATCGAAAACTTTCCACTATCATCGTACCTTTGCCAAGTTTTATCAAAATTTTAATGCTGACAATCTGTCTGTCTCTCCGCACACACACAACCCCAGATTGTTAATTGCGCTAGAGAGAGTAATTACAGCTCGGGTCCGCAGTCAGTTGTGTTCAAGCCAGTGTTGCTGGCCAGG
This sequence comes from Plotosus lineatus, assembly GCA_024760905.1. Lineage (NCBI taxonomy): Eukaryota > Metazoa > Chordata > Actinopteri > Siluriformes > Plotosidae > Plotosus > Plotosus lineatus. The sequence continues at coordinate 37,947,729 of CM045739.1, forward strand.
CCTGGTCTGCACGGAGTCTTATTGAATTTGAGGACTGGTGCTCAGTGTGGCCTTAGCAGCATGTCTTCTGGACCGCTCTTACCTACACACAAGCAGAAAACTATCTGAGCACACTAATATCTGATGCGCAGCCTTTAGAGAATATGACAGGCTGCTTTAACACACAACGGCTACCAGAGGACCGAACATCAGTAAAACAGCAACTGACAAAAACACAATACACAAGTATTTTTAAAAAGTGATAGTGTACAGTCCTAAAACCGCCCTAAACACACAATATACTGTACACTGCATGTGTGTGAGATCATGTGTACTGCATATGTGCATGGACACATATTTGTGCTAAATCCTATACCTTTGGGTGCACTGTGAGGATTTTACCGTTTCTCAAATGCAACCAGAAAACAAGTCCACAACAATAGCTTATTGTCGTCTTGGCCCGGAAGGACAACACTGGCTCCTGAGACACTGTTTCTGTATTTTGCTTGATGCAAACACATACACAATTCACAAATCCACATAATTACATCTGGTGTATAATTTTTTGTTTGTTTGTTTTTGCACAAAAATGCAAACTGCAGCTCTTATTCTGTTTGATAGAAGAGGTACACTGCCTTCCTGCTGCCTCTTTTTTGTTTTACGTCACTGTGTTACTTTTCTATCAGAACACCAACCATGTTTTTGGTCATGGTTGTGAATTATCTATCTGCAAAAAAAAAAAGAACTCAAGGAAATAAGAAGAACCAGCATGATGCTAACAACGCACCTCCAGCTGTTCAAGTTAACCTGCAAATGTGTCCATCTGTACCTCCGAGAGGGGTTTAGGGGAGAGATAGAGAGAGAGAGAGAGAGAGAGAGAATATATATCTATATATCTATATATATCTATATATCTATATATATATATATATCTATATCTATATCTATATCTATATATATATATATATATATATATATATATATATATATATATATATATATATATATATATATCCGAATAGATAAACAATGGAAGAGCACTGAAAAAAAAAAAAGAGGAGGAAATGATGACAGTAGTTGGGTGTGTGTTGGGGATGTTCTGGCACTAACATGGCTCAGTTAAACAGCAGGAGTGACCTTACTGGGTTTAAACCGTCCCTATCCCTGCCCCGCATGCAGCTGTGTCCTACCTCTGGACCTCCACGCCGGACAGAATTACATAAAAACATACTATTTCCAAAAATCCCTCGCTACTTCGCGCTTCAATTCATGTGGCTTCAGTGCATGGTGTTTTTTTCCCCCAAATATTCATCGAATTAAAAAATAAGGAAATTAAGGAAGAATATGGGAAAAAGTTAAAGAAAATGCCACAAAAACAAGGCCAATTATGAAAAAAAAACCCTAAACAAACACGAAATAAAAAAACAACCCAAAACTTCCCATCAAAACTACTTACATTTTTGTGAGGTGTGCATCTGAGTGCGTGCACGTGCATCTGTATGTGTGTATTTATATTGTATTTACATCCTTTGCATTATTTTTGAATGTTTAATTGTTATTATAAGCATTTGTAGCATTGAATATGTATTTATTGATATTATATACACATATACATGCATGTATACGTCAGTCAGGGGAAGGGGGTTGGGGGGGGGGTGATCCTACTTGGGGGATCTCTGTCCCAATTAACCACGGAAAGTGAGGGATTCCTGTATGTATGCATGTACATATATATATATATATATATATATATATATATATATATATATATATATATATATATATATATATATATATATATATATATATATATATATATATATAAATAAATAAATATATATATATATATATATATATATATATATATATATATATATATATATATATATATAAAACAAGTGACACACGGAACTTGTGAGACGAAGCATGGCTTATCCGGACTTCTGATCTTTCAAGTGAGCAAGTGCGTGTTGAATAGTTGTTTACACATCTGGCTGCAGCCCGTCCCACGCTTCGTGAGATAAATATGCTTTTTCTTTATATTATACAAGGAGGACTCGAACACATTCATTCATTTTCTGAACCACTTAATCCTAATTAGGGTCGTGGGGAGGCTGGCGATTTTTTTTTTAATCTAAATGTTTTTGTTGCAAGCAGAATTGTAATTTTATTGTCTCTGCAATCGTTTAAATCAATGCAACACATTGTTGTTTTATATTAACATGAAGGAAAAAGTGGAAAAACATTATATGCAGTGTTATTTGATTTTAAATGTCAAAAAAGGATTTGTGGCTCCCAGTGTTTTCTTTAATGTGGAAAACGGGTCCAAAAGGGCTCTTTGAATGGCAAAGGTTGCCGACGCCTGAACTAGAAGTATCCAGAATACTAAGGCAGATTCCATTCTGATGATGACCTCGTTTCATACAACTTTCAAGTTGTTAGCACTTCTGCAGCAAATTGTTTCCTTCCTGAATCATATCAAGCAGTTCTACTTTTTCAGTTCAGTTCATTTTCTGTACCCACTTAATCCTAATTTGGGTCACGGGGAGGCTGGTGCCCATCCCAGCCAACTTCGGGCGAGGGCAAAGTACACCCTGGACAGCTCACCAGGCCATCGCAGAGCGGAAACACACTGACGACTTTGCAGCTACTCTTGTCGAAAATCAGCAATGGTTCTTTTACATGCCTCGCACCATAGACAGTGAGAGACATGGCCGGCCTTTGATAACCCAGTTAGCTCCACTGGGGGGGACAGTGACAACCTTGTGCAGAGTGGGACTCGAACCCCCAACCTTTGGATCAGTGATCCAGCGCCCTATACCACTAGACCACCACTGCCCCTACTTTTTCATGCAGCATCATTACCTTTTTCTGGCGCTTCGGTGCTTTACCAGAAGCCTGAGGAGGTGCGCAGCGTTTGGGTAGCATGATGGAGCTTAACTGTAATTAAAAATACAAACATACTAAAAAAGCACAGGCACAATGTGTGCGCGAATGAGGAAAAAGGGGCATTACATCTTCTCAACCAATCAGCAAGAGGGAGAACAGCCATTGGCTGAATTTGAATCACGTGACAGTTGCTCGGCAATCCGTGAATATGCAAAGCCGCGAGTGCAAAACCGCGAATAGTCAAGGGTCTACTGTATAGAAATGGATTTTTTTTTTACTGAATGTAGTTTTAATTTTGAAAATAAATGAACAGAGGTAGCCATGTTAGTAGTGTCAGTGGCGTTTGTGAATTTTATCTCCAACAAGTAAAATTGCAATTAGTGAGTAGTGAGTACCTGTGGGGGCAGTGGTGGTCTAGTGGTATAAGGCGCCGGATCGCTGATCCAAAGGTTGGGGGTTCGAGTCCCACTCTCCACAAGGTTGTCACTGTCCCCCCAGTGCAGCTAACTGGGTTAAATTTAACCCACTGAGACCTCAAGTCAGGATCAGATATTTATTAAGGACCACTGTACGTTGGTCTCATTTGTCCAGCAAGCTTTATGTTACTTTTGCTTGTGCCTGCATGAAAGCAAAATCCTCCAGCTTGCACAAACTTTTTTGTTGCCTCCTGTGGGATCGCAGTCCTGATGCACACCTCTTGCCCCAACCTGATACGAGTATCCTGTGAACCTTTTTATCAAGTTTTTTTTTTCAAAAAGTACAGCAGCCTATCTCTACTTGAATCTAATTGGAACACAATTGGTGCTTAGACTCAGTGGGGCCAGTGGCGGAATGGGCTCAAGCCTACTTGTCCTCTGGTGCTGGGCTCATAATCAGGAGGTTGTGTGTCCAAATCCCAGTTAGATCCCCACTGTGCTAAGACCCCTGGGCTAGGTCTTAGCAACAAGTGTGCCTCTGTTTCCCCAGCAGTATAAATGGGTACCAGTAAAAATTTAATGGGAGGGTAACCTGCGATGGACTAGAGTCCCATCCAAGAGGAGTTGAACTCCTGGTAGCTTCATGCTATGGAAACTGGGAATAAGCACTGGCCTGATGAGCCACTAGGCCTGGGTGTAAAAAGCCCAACAGACTACCTTACCTTATGTGCTCAATAATAAATGCACCAGTCAGTCATAACATCAAAAACATTATGAGCACTGAGGCATGAAATGGATAACATTTGATTGATTAGATTTAGTCTTATTAGAGTGGCACCTACCAAGGAGTGGGATGTGTTCGGCAGAAAGTGAAAAGTCAGTTCTTAAAGTCGATGTGCTGCAAGCAGGTAAAATGAGCAAGCAAAGGGATCGAACAGAGTAACTCTGATTGACAATGGCCATGTTGAGATGGTTAAATGACTGGGCCTATTCATCTAAAAAACAGTTCTTTTGTGGTGTTCCTGGTAGGCAGTTGCAAGTAGCTACTAGAGGTGATACAAGAAAAGAGAAGCAGTGAACTGACAAGAGTGTCATGGCTGCCCAACGGTAGCAAAGGCTAGTACAGAGACAAATCAAAAACACACATTCATTCATTATAAAGTTTTTATCGGTGTATCTGCCAGGTCATAGGGCGCACTGGACTATAAGGCTCAAAAAAAAAAAAAAAAAAAGAAAAAAGAAAAAGAAGGGGAAGCACTGAACGAGGATCGACCCACCGAGCCTCATACATACGGCGCATCGGATTATAAGGCGCATTAAGCAAAATAAAAGTCAGATTGATTTAACTCATTCACAATGACTCTTAACACTGTTCAGTTGTAACAACATAAAACAATAAACTCACTTTTTCAGTTCATTCCTCTTCCACAAATCCATCAACTTTTTCATCTTCAGTGTCTGACTTTAAGGGGTCATTCAATATTTTCAACATTTTCTGAAGCGTACAAAAACGTACGCTAGGGGGGAGAGGGTAAGATGTCTGTGTACGCTTTTTAATATAAAAATGTTGCTCAACAATAATACATGTGCTTGTGAATATATATACATATTTTTTGTGCGTGTACGTTTGAAACTCTGAATGCGCGATTCGCCAACCACCTGCGATGTTGCATATCTGCAAAGTCTGCAATGAATACTACCCAACCCGGTATCAGCTGCTGAAACATCAGAAGGCAGCTGATCAAAGGAATAGGCTGGGGGGGGGGGGGGGGGTTGCACAGGGTGCACGTGCAACCCCCCCATCCCCACAGCAGGAGTTGAGTTCCACTGGACAAGAAATGATGTGTATTCACAATCTTATAAATAAACTTAATGACTGTTATTGAAGAGGTCGGAGATAAGTGCCGCATGACTAGAGTCAGGAAGTAAAGCGAAAGTTGACATGTAACGAGCACTGCGCATGTGCACGCCCGAGCTAACCAATCAACAAACAATATTATCAGTAAGCAATAATAGCTGAACACTGTCAGTCAAACAAAGTGCGAGTGTGAGAATAAAGCACAGTTTGTTAATACCGCCTCCGGTTCCTGTGTTAGAACACAAGCGTTGACGCACAGAGAATGAATGGCGAAAATAATCATAAGCCATCCAGCCTGGACCTGCAGCCTAATGCTCAGTACTTTTATAAAATTAATACAGTAGTATGTTTTTGTGCTGTAAATATATATTAATATTTGTTTGTGCCTTTGAATAGATAAATAACTTTAGCTCAATTTGTAAATGTATTTAGCACATGTACTTGCAGATGTAGTTCGAAATATATTTGAGAATGTTTTTGGTTGAACTATAATATTTGATTCGTCTTCTGAGAGTAATAGATGAATCGTCTTATGCTGAAAAACTGTGCGTGTTGTTGGCGTGAGATTCCATGTTGTTTATATCATATAATATGTTGGCATGCATACACTATATTTTATGTGGTACTTTGTACCAACTCAGTGACGTCATGGTAACTTTGTGTAGGCGGGCACTTAGCGATGGCGGCTTTCGGTCGATAACTCATACGACAAGCACATAAAACAAAACCGCTGTGTGTGCAATGGTTTATTTATGATATAAAATTTAAGCCACAATCGCTTCAATAAACTATACTTAAGCTACCGACTACTTATTTATTCGGCGTTTCATTTCCCCTTTAAGGCTTAGGCTCCGGTCAACCAAGATGTGCTCCCCCCCGCCCCACGATCACACCAGCCTACGCCCTTGCTGATCACAAACTGAAGCGTGGTCATCCAAAAGCCAATGACCAATAAAAAATGCAAACATTTTGAATTATATTTTAATATAAAATAATATATTATTGAAAACAATGTCATTTTTATTATTAAAACCAAATGTCTTAATATTAATATCAAAGCAGGTGTCATTAAAAATAATTCTTTAAAAGTATATATTTTTTATTGATTTCATTATTATTTGACTGGTGTATAAAAGTATTGATCAAGGAAATATATTGATTTATTTCATAAAAGAGGTTTGACCATCGTTTTGATTAATATCTTATTTAAAAATCCTGATGAGAGATCATCAACATTTATTTGTATGCTTTCGGCGGGGGAGGGGGGTGTAAAAAAAAAAGCGTACTCTTTGTACGCTTGGGAAAATGTTGAAAATGTTGAACCGCCCCTAACAGATGTGCGAGTTGAACATAAACCCCGGATCCTTCTATTATTTTTATTATTATATTATATTGTAGTATTTTATTATCTATTGTTCCAGCATGTGCATGGAGTCGCAGATTGATATCGGCAGAGATTAGGTGGAAAAAGTCTTCCAGGGTCATGACGTAAACTTTTCTCAGCCACTCACCCTTAAAGCGACGGCGTCATCACAGTAACAAACATGGCGGTGCTCATTCACAGGGTGAGTATTATGTTCATTACAGAATGGAGGTCATTACTTTTAAGGAGCTGTATCAGTGTAACTGTAAATTCAAGAAGGTAAATCCGAGGTCTCAGGACGAGACCTGTAGCAGTGCTTTATCCCAGTGATGAACGTGAGACTCTCATTAAGCCAGCTGAGCGTCCTGAGATGCAGAAGGTTCCTCGTAACAAGACAGATGGTCGGTAAAGACAGAGATTAGGTGGAAAAAGTCATCTGGTCTCGTGACGTAAACTTCTCTAAACCACTCACGTATTACTCAGTGAGTCACCTGACTATGATAGCAGTAATGCCGGTAATTGGACATAAAGCCCGGATCCCTCTAACTTACGACCTGTTGACATCAATCCAGAATAATGGTAAGCTCTGAATTAGTTTGCTTCACTTGGGTTTTGGCCGTATCAGTGAGATGGAGCCACGCGGCCTCACCCCCCCACTCTCCCAGTGCACTGGATTATAAGGCGCACCATTAAACTGTGAAGATTAAAGGCTGTTAATTGAGCCTTATGGTCCAAAAAATACAGTGCATTATATAAATAGTTTATGGCTACTAGCTGTGCCATGAACATCAGAAGCAAAAGAGTTGTCTGATTTTCAAAGAGGGGTGTTCTGAGAATGGATGGAAGAAGCGTTAGATTGAACACAACAGACAGCACAGTGCAAAATTCACCAGCAAAAGCGGGGAATGAACAGCATCCCGCGCACATAGACCTGGGCTCTGGCAGGTGTCTTTGGCCTGTCAAACGGACTGTTGAAAATAATTCCTCTTGTCAGGCAACTGCTGTGAGGTATTTCCATCAACCTGGCCATATATATATATATATATATATATATATATATATATATATATATATATATATGTGTGTGTGTGTGTGTGTGTGTGTGTGTGTGTGTGTGTGCGTGTATGTATATATATATGCTACATGTACTATATATACACATAAATATTTTAAAAAATGATGGTGTCTATATACTTTTGTCACATCACTGTACATCTGGTCTGATCCCACAGAAGAGCTACTTCACTACAAACCGCTGGCTACGATAGAAAGCAGTCAGAACACACACAACTCACAGCTAACTGTTACTAGCTGCAAATCAATCAGGTGGGGCTAATGTTATGGCTCATTCACTCACTTATTCTCCCAAAGGCTTAATCCTATATGGATCGTGGAGAGGCTTTTGCCTATCTCAGCTTCCACTGGGGAAACAGTGGAGAACATCCTGAACATCTCATCAGCCCTTTGCAGGACAACACACACATATACACACACACACACACACACACACACACACACACACACACACACAATCATGCAGATGCACACTCACACCAAGGGGCAATTTGAAACGATCTGTCTAAATCTGAAAATAATCTGTCACAGCCGTATGTGCATGTTTTGGGGCTGTAGGAGGAAACTGGAGTACACGGACAACACCCGTGCAGACACAATGACAATATGCCAACTCCACACAGAAATGGCTCGATACTTGAACCAAGGACCTTCTTGCTGTGAGTCAAATGTGCTAAGCACAGCTGTATGGCATTGTGCCGCTGGATGTTATGGCTGATTGGTGTATATGGGGTTGGTTACATCACTAGAAGGCATAAAATCATGTGTAAGTACAAACATAAAATTTGGTGCATTAATAAACTTGAAGAAGTTTTCAGAAACCTAATTATGCAATATTCATACAAGAACCCAAAAAAGAAAAAAAAATCTTCTGATAAGTATTACGGCTTATTCGGCATTGTGGAGACAACTGTCATTTGCTAAGCCTCTTTACAAAGTGAGCTGGGCCTCTGTCTCTGATGCCGCTGTTATTCCCTGTGTAGGACACTGCCTTTGATGTCACTTAATGGAACGGGTTTATATCTGCAGATTAGGGAATAGGGAAGAAGAGACTCCACTCTTCTTTAGGATGAGGGAGACGTCTGCCTACTTACTTGCATTCCACTTCCTCAGGACATAAATCCCTCATTGAGATACCTAGAGCCACATGACTGGGGTTTTTAAGCCTATATCACCCAGTGTACTTCAGATTTTCTCTGTTCAATGTTTCAGTGGTTATTTAAAATCCACCCTGTGCACAAATACAAATACACCAATAACAATACAATAAGATGCTGTAGCTCACAGGTGTCTAAAGGCATGCACGCCAAATCCGGCCTGCAAACTCATTTCACGTGCCCCTTGAGAGTTTTCAAACAATAGGATTATCGTACATTCTTTGCATTAACCATTAGCATGAACTGTAATTCACTATCCTTCCATTGGATGGCAGCAGCTAGTAAACATCTAGTCATTCATGAATCAGGAAAAGTTCTAAAGTGGCTTGTTGCAGTATTGATATGAATAAAAAATGAATTAAGGATAAATGGACAAATGCCTAGACTAATTATTATGCCATGCAGATCTCACGGTTTCCTTTTGGAATAGATGTTTGGTGATTATTTGTCCCTCGATGACTTACAAATTTAGTGAAAATGAGTTTGACACCTCTGCTTTTATTTATTTATTTATTTCATTTTATTTTTTAGCAGCACTCCATACTTGCAAAGGTTGTTAAGATATGAGCTTGGTTTTTATTGTCTCGTGCTCATATGCCCACACAGGCAACTCAGTGAATGAAGAAAATGGAGGAAAAATATATCACACATTGCCGCCGTTGGCGCTAAGTGCACTTGCACCTTTCAGAAAACGTTGCTGTTAGTCAGTGTTTTTTCTTCGTGAGGAGAAATAAGATTTTTAATATCACTAAATAGACAGTATGTTACATGATGGTTGTTTCTATACCGAAAATACAGTAAATGCAAAAGCCTAAATAATTATACATCGCGCCATATACCAGCCGACACTCTGCTAATACGGACAGACTGGAGATTAAAACTGATTTTTTTTTTTTTACTGATGGCGAAGAGATGCCAATAGCTGTAAAATAGGTCTCTCAGTACCGGCCTGCCAAATCGAAACGCTCTTAATATAAGATTATGATGAAGAGAAGTCTAAGAATGGCCATCCGGAACCTAACTCGTTCGTAAGCTGGGGAGCATCTGTACACACACACACACATACAGATGGTATTGCATGACACGACATACATACATATGCGCACGCACGCGTGCAGATGTGTGCGCACACAGATGCAACAATGTATCCAATAAGATTTTGGGTTGTTTTTTTTGTTTAGTGTTTTTTTTTTGCATAATTGGCCTTTTTTTGTGACATTTTCTCAGTGTGAAGTCGCGAGGGATCCCTGGATTTTTGAATGTTTAATTGTTATTATAAGCATCTATAGCGCTGAATATGTATTTATTGATATTATATACACATATACACGTACGTATACATAAGTCAGGGGGCCGATCCTACTTCGCAGTTATCGGCGGTCTCAGGGGGGTCGCGGTCACCATGAACTGTGGAAAGTGAGTTATCCCTGTATATAATTGAAGGCTAACTAACATCAGTGTGTTAAACACTGGGATTATTAAAGATGACAAAGTTTCTGTGTTCAGAGAAGCTTCCCATTGAGGGAGTGACCTCAACCGTTTCCCCTGCAGGAGCCATACCTGAATTACAAAAATCAATATTAGTGAGCATGTATTTATAACAAAGGAGGCGTGTCAGTGGTGACGCTTTTCATTTTACGCTGTTTGCTGGTATTTCGTTTCTCTGCTTCATCACTGCTTGTCCCTTCGCCATGATGTCAGGGTGTGTGTGTGTGTGTGTGTGTGTATGTGTGTATGTGTGTGTGTGTGTGTGTGTGTGTGTGTGTGTGTGTGTGTGTGTGTGGTGAATATTCCACCTCTGAAAGTAAGAAGCCCCACTGCAGTATGAAGACTCTCCTGGCAATGACTTATATACACCATATTCTCGAGTCCATGCGTGTCACCTCATTTCTTCCTCATTATTAGTTACATAAGAAAAGAATAGATTTTTTTCTGCTGATATACAGTAATTTGTGTCATTAATCTTTGAAGTTAATGTGGTTTGATTGTGTATGTGCGACATGCTTGATTGACTTACTCAATGGCCCAGGTCTCACACACACACACACACACACACACACACACACACACACACACACACATAATGCTCACTTTAAACAAACCTGACAGTAGCTTGATTAAAAGTCTTTTACTTATATAGTGCTAAAAAAGGGGGAAAAATCAACAGAAAGACCCTGTGATGGCATAGCGAGCTGTCCGGGGTGTACTCTGTCCTCGCCCTGAATTGACTGAGTAGGACGCCATCCTACCCATGACCCGAATTAGTATTAAGCGGTTCAGAAAATTTATGAATCGAGGTGCGCGACTATTAACCAGGAGACCGTAAGTTCAAATCCGGGTTAATGCGACAGCTGTCCGTGGCCAGGAATCCATGGAATCTAATTGGCTGAGCTCTCACAGGAGGGAGGGATGGCATATGCTCACTTCCCTGTCACTCATGGCAATCACCAGCCAATCATGGGCATCTGTGAGCTCATTCAGATGAGGGGCGGATAGCGCTTTCCCTCCAAGTGTGTTAGACCGCCACCAAATATCCCTGGCGTTGCAGTTTGAAAAGGGCGGGTGGCCAGCATTGTATGCCACGGAGAGGGCATATGCATGATTTTGCCCCTCCTGGTTGGTGGTTGTGTGATTGGAAAGGTGATAGCCGATGAGTGGAATTGATTATGACTACATTAGGGTGAAAATCCATAAAAAGAAGAAAAGAAAATGAATGAATGAACAGAAGGAACGATTTTGATTCCAGGTATGTCTCAGTAAAAGGTCCTGCTTCAAGTCCCAGGCTGGTCAAGGGAGATTCGGTTTGGAATTTGCTTTTCTATGCTTGAGTGGCGTTCCTCCTGGTGCTCTGGTTTCCTCCCACAGTCCATAGACATGCACATTATGCTAATTCAGTGCTTCTCAATTATTTTCTGTGGCGCCCCCTCTAAGAAGAAAAAAACATTTCACGCCCCCCACCGCCCCGTGAGGGACTATAAATATTATCATTTATTTATAAAATTATTATTAGTACACCTCTGCATAACATTGTATCTTTTTTAGCATTAAAAACAAAAAAAAAGAGAAAGAAATACAGCGCAACTTACAATAAAGAAAAACTTAATTAACATTGTTCTTTAATCTGTAACAGGAAAGACTTAAAATGCACCAATGTGCCTGAAATAAAAAAAATACAGCCTTTATTTTACACAGTCTTATGTAAACTCATTCAACTTATTTATGTCTTAATATCTCCGTCTCTCTCCACCTTTCTCTTCGTTCCTGCTAGAAAATTTTCCGTGTTGTATCTTGAGGAGTTGTTTACTACACTTCATATCGTTTAACTCGTGCGAAAAACCGCTACACCATAGCGTGACAATGAAAACGCCACTGCCACCTACTGGAGTGGAGGTGCAATTACACTTAATTCTCATACATTATTCCAGGAAAGCATGTTCCCCAGAGTCATACGCACTCCCCCTGGCATCACACCGCGCCCCCCCCCCCCGGCATCATACCACGCCGACCGAAACACTGTACTAATTGGTTGTTCCAAATTGCCCCGAGGTGTGGGTGTGAGTATGAAGGGTTTTGTGTGTTGGCCTTTCAGGTTTACACACAGTTTGCCGAGATAGGCTCCAGCCTCCCTGTGACCTTATTGGGAAATAAAGGTTCGGCAAATAAATGGATGGGTGGTTTGATCGCATCTCTCAAAACACAATAACATGCATCCAAGCAAGTGTCTTTATACAGAGGCTGCAATGAACAACAGCACTTCTCTTCACTGTATTAAGGTCTGAGTCACTGGCTATGACTCACCTCTTTACCCATCACTGAAATAACAACACAATCAGTATTAAACTGATTAGCTGATGCATATTAGCATAAAGCGCTAACACAAAAGATACACGTTTTGGGAACTACAAAGCACCTCTACACGTCACTTTGTATAATGCTTAAAATAATATGCATATAAATATAAATCTGATTGTTCGACTCTCTGTAGCTGTCTCAATCAGCCATACATGCCAACAAAACATGACATCATAAATTATAGAGCCTTTAAGGAAATTAATTTGCTTAACACCATGCAAAATCACAAAGCAGCACACATCTTGTGCATAAAACATCTGGAAACAGCTGGTGGTCAAGTGTTATGTGCTGATTTGCATATTGTGTACAATACTGTAATTGGATTTCAATCTGGATAAACGGAGACACATTATACTGCAAGTTAAAACACATGCCGTCAAAACCATATGAGGATGCGATCCAGACACAGGATGCATTATAACATGGAGGGGAAAAAGATTTGAGTAAAAGAATTAAGGGCAAGCTCAAGGCTATATCTCTTTATCACTAAGATAATGAAGTGACAGGGTGCCATTACTTTAGTATAATTAGCACACTTTATTTCGATTTTGCTCTCACAGTGTACAATTTGAGCTGTGGGATGAATTTGTTTAAAGCATGTATCTCACACACACACACACACACACACACACACACACACACACACACACACACACACACACACACGTATATGCCCAGATGCTCACATACACACAGGACAGATGGAAGAGCCAATTCAGGGCCAAGCGCGTGTGCACTTTGTCCGTATGCCTCGTTTCCTCTCTGATCGTCACGTCTGAGTTCTTAACTCGTCGAACACTATTGTTGTTTTTTCCCCTTTGTCTTTTCTCTCTCTCATCAAAATAACATCTGTTTGTGTCTATGCAAACACCTGACAGGCAGCTGATGCTCCCCTTCGAGCCATTGTAAAAAAAAAAAAAGTCTTCTTTAGAGTCAGAGCACATCTGGATGGAGAGCCGTTGGCCTGATCCAGATGTGGGCTTCTATGCTCGGCACATTAAAACACACCTGGACACCCTTAGCGATTGAATAAATAAATAAATAAATAAATAAATAAATAATAATAATAATAATAATAATAATAATAATAATAATAATAATAATAATAATAAATACTCAGTCACTTATTTGCTGAACAGCTTAATCCTATATTAAGGTCAAAGGGAGGCTTAAGTCTACCTCAGTTTACACTGGGTGAAAGTAGGTTACACCCTGAATGGCTCGCCAGGCTATAGTAAGGCCAACATACACAACAACCATTCTCACTCGTACTCACTCCGAGGGTCAACATTTGAACAGCCAATTAGAATGATGTGCATGTCTTCGGACTGTGGGAGGAAACTTGAGTACGCGGAGGAAACCCACTCAAGCACAAGGAGACATGCAAACTCCACACAAAAACGCCCCCGCCGAGCCCGGGACTCAAACCCCAGAGATTTATGCTGTGTGGTGGATGTGCTGACCGCTACGCTACCATTCCACGCTATAACTAAAAATAACCAAGATCATGCTCTTTTCTCATTGCTAAACAGTAGCAATACAAAAAATAGCAATGGAATTCTAGTTAGCCCCTCCCCCCCCAACAGAGTTTGCACATGGAGTAAAATCACAAAGATTATTGATTACAAAATACTCTCATATTTAATAAGAAAAACTCAACAATAGAAACACAGCATATGTCAACGTACTGTCTTCATACAGAAGGACAAAAGCCTGAACTTATGCACAGTCTTACACACAGGGCAATGCAGATCAGGGATGCTGTGGCACAGGGGAGCCAGTGCCGAGCTCGGCTATGCCCAAGGTCTTAATGACTTAATTGGGGTAATTATTTGGATAAGAAGTCCAATCACCTGCTTCTTTTTCCTGAAGGTCCTCATCAGGAGCTAATTAAAGAACTGTTCCCAGTGAGAGACCTGCCACTGCTACGTCAGACCGTTAACAATTGCAGTAAAGGCAGAGTAATCTCCACACACTCACACACACACACACACACACACTCACGCACACACACACACACACACACACACACGCGCACACTCACACACGCGCACACTCACACACGCGCACACTCACACACGCGCACACTCACACACGCGCACACTCACACACGCGCACACTCACACACGCGCACACTCACACACGCGCACTCTCACACACACGCGCACTCTCACACACAACACGCACAGACAAACACAGTCACACACACACACACACGCGCACTCACACACACAACACGCACACGCACACACACAGACAAACACAGTCACACACACACACACACACACACACACACACACACACCCACACACACACACACGCGCACTCACACACACAACACGCACAGACAAACACAGACACACACACTCACACACGCACACTCACACACACAACACGCACACGCACAGACAAACACAGTCACACACACTCTCTCACACACACACACACACACACACACACACACACACACACACACACACACACACACACACAAGCTCTGCTTAGGGAGCTTCACTCTCATCCTTCTCACCTGCTCCTGACCTCTGATGCACTCGTTCTCTCCCCTCTATCCTTTCCACCTCCTTCTCTACTGTTTTGCCCTCCCCACACTTGTCTTTCACTCCCTCCCAGCTTTCATCTCCGGCAGTCTCATCTCCTTCAAGTGCCCTGACACATCAGCTACTCATCATACCAGGAGGTGGCAGTAGTTGGTATTCATAATCATAAAAGACAGAAAACTTGAAGTGCCAGTATTGTGAAAACGAGGACGTGTTTCAAAACACACTACAACATCAAAAAAAAAAAAAAAAAAAAAGCCACAAAAAACAAACAAACAAACAAAAAAAAAACAACAGGTCTGCCACTTACTTGGATCAGTGCTCATATACCGCTTCCTCATATACTCCTTACAACAGTGTCACGTACATGATCTGAGTGCATCAGTTATGATGTACAGAATGTTTTGCTGACATGATTTCTACCCGTTTGCCTCCTTAGGGAAGAAAAAAAATCACTGCACGTCATGGCAAATATGTATCCTGACTCACTCATGCCACTTATTTGACAGCCTATTTTAGCTGACAGTGAGCGAAGGTATGGGTAACATCCTCACCAGTCCATCGCAGGGCAACACACACAACCATTCAGAATCACACATACACCTCGTGGTAATAATAAAAAACTTATCTGAATATGCATGTTTTTGAACTGTGGGAGGAAACCAATGCACCTGGAGGAAACCCAAATAAGGAGCCCAGGACTAAACCCAGCCCCCTTTTTGCTGTGTGGTGGACGTCCTAACCCCTGCACCACCGTGGCACCCACATGGCAAAGGAGGATTTTGTAGGTTTGGTTGCTGACTACAATTTACATGCAGCAGTAAACTGAAATCCAGATGTTATTAACCCAAATATTCTCCTATATATTTTGCATATTTTACAAGTGCACCTTAGTGAATTTTTCAAGATGGCGCTCCCTAGAGGGCGACGGAGTGGAGTTGTCAGAGTCAAATTGTTTCTTTGTTTATTTTAATTTGTTTTTGTGTGTTGTTTTTGTTTGTTTGTTTTTCGCACTATGCTCGTCTATGACCGGGCGACCGTACTACAGCTAATGAGAGCGCAGTCCTTTTGGACATTTAGAACTGTGCACACTCAACTCCTATCCTGAGCTAATATGCTACCGCAGCTCAATGCTAGCCACCACACCCCAGATAACAATAAGTCCAGGCGGCGATGCGGCAGGCGAGGAGGGGCTGAACGACAACTCCGGCGCTTGGTTAGCAGTGGAATGTTAGCACTCTGGGTCATTCTGCTTGAAAATGTTCAGTCTCTGTGAAACAAGATGGACGAGCTTCATGCTCGGATTGCAGCGCAGAGGGATCCACAGGACTGCACCATGCTGCGTTTCTGTGAAACATGGCTCGAGGAGAATACACCCGACGAGGCGACTACACAAGCCGGCTACACGGCCTTCAGGGAGGACCGGAGCGCAGCGGCTAGCAACAAGACCCGCGGCGGAAGAGCGGCGGATTCTCGTTAAATAAACCCGGTGTACTGACTGTAGATTATCTCTAAACCTTGCTCTGAGAATGGGGAACGTCTAACTTTGAAGTTGCGGCCATTTTGTTTACCCAGAAAACTTCATTTTTTCCCAAACAAAACAATGGGCCCAGTGCAATATAAATATAATTATAATTATAATATAATATAATATATTATAGGTGGCACGGTGGCGTAGTGGTTAGCACGTCCGCCTCACAGCAAGAAGGCCCGGGTTCGATTCCCGGCCTGGGCGTTTCTGTGTGGAGTTTGCATGTTCTCCCCGTGCTTGTGCGGGTTTCCTCCGGGTGCTCCGGTTTCCCCCGCAATCCAAAGACGTGCACTGTAGGTTAATTGGCCGTTCTAAAAAAAATTGACCGTAGTTTCTCTCCTGCAGCGGCACTGGAACCCAGTCGTATCGGCACTTGCCTTTCCATTGGATCCTTCCGGTGGCGCCGAGACAGGGGGGGACTTGCTGCTTGGGTAACAGCCTGTCCCTCATTACTCCCTAACCAGGCTCTGTGCACTGGGGAGTATCACCAGTCGGGATACTGGCCAGAGCGCAGCCATAGTCCTTCGGGACTGACGGAGGCCTACGCTAATATATAATATAGTGCAATTTCATTTATTGCTATTATCTACTGATTTAATTATTTATTTATTGTATTATTATCATTATTATTATTTTATTACTTTTATTATTGTTATATTGTTTAATAAGTCTGTGTGAGGTCCTTTTAAATTTCGAATTTTTATGTATTTATTTTATAGCAGTTTGTGTGTAGTTGATCTGAGAATTCTTTTCTGTTTGTAACTTGACTGTTTGAGCAGCCGCACAAGAATTCCTACGTGTGCAAAAGCACAAATGGCGATTAAAAATCCTGAATCCTGATCACACGTGTCAAACCCGGAGGAAACCCACCACAATGCAGGGAGAAACTCCACAAACAAACCCTGAAGCCGGTGACCCCACTCAGGACCTTCTTGCTGTAAGGAGAACATCCTAACCACGATCTCACTCTGCCACCTTGAATCCTGACTGATCATCTTCACCTAGGATTGAAACCGTCTGATCCTGTTGGGAGCTCAGGATAACTCCGCCCCATCCTCAGGGCACGAGAGCTCACGAATGCTGTGAGGAAAATTAAATGATGTAAATCATATGCCGTTGTAATCAATAGTCCTAAACCAATGTGACCATCTGCTAGAGATTTTGGAAAACGCGGTAGATTGATCTCGACCACCATTATTCATTACATTTCGATTTTCCGAGCCGCTTTATCCTACTAGCGTCCGAGGGAGTCTGGAGCTTATCCCAGTTGACTCTGGAGGAAGATGGGGTACACCATGAACACATTTATCCGACAACTGCAGGACGCACACATAACCGCTAACACTTACACTCACACCTAGGGGCCATGGTGAACAGCCAATAAGCCTGATGTGCATGTCTTTGGAGTGTAGGAGGAAACTGGAGTATTTTGAGAAAACCCACACAAGCATGAGGACAACATTGCAAACTCCACACGAAAATGCCCTCATCAAACCCAGAACCTTCTTTCTGTGAGGCGGGGTTTGCTGACTACTTCGCCGATGTGCCGCCCTCCAGTCCTATTACCAATGCACCAAAGCGATGGAACATACTGTATGTGTAAAAGAACGGTGTTCATCATTCCAGTACAGTTCCACAGATATGTTGTGTCTATGCCAAGGTGCACTGAAGCAGATAAGCAGAAATTGAGAAATAATGAGCAGATGCGCAACAAACGTTGAAAAATGAGATTCCCTCTGCACTGTTTGCTTGCTTTGCTCACATCCGTTTCTCTGTTCCTGCACTGATTTGCTTGGCTGAATCGCCAATCAGAGACATTAGTCAGGGCTGCAAAAAGCCAAATCTGATGTCAGCCACACAAAAATAATGGAATTTAATTGAAAAGTGCCAACTATGTTAACCACGAGATGTATCATCAGCGAACTGCCACTTGACGTCGTCTCATGGTCAGCAGTCAGTCTGGGGTGTCAGGGCGTTAGCAAGTCGCTAATGTGAACAATTGTTGTCTTTTACTCTCCTTTGCCTTTTCTTCAGTTACTTAGGGTGTACTTACATTAGGCATTGTTCCCACTTAATCCTAATTAGGTTCGCGGGGAAGCTGGCGCCCATCCCAGCCGACTCCGGTCGAGGGCAGAATACACCCTGGACAGCTTGCCAGGCCATCGCAGGGCGGACACACGCTGATGGCTTTGCAGCTACTCTTGTCAAAAGTCAGCAACAGTGAGGGACATGGCCGGCCTTTGGTGGGGGTAGGACAGTGACAACCTGTGGTGAGTGGGGGTTGAACCCCCAACCTTAGGATCAGTGATATAGCACCTCTACCACTAGGCCACCTTAGGCATTGTTTACTTTGTGAAATCACACATTACATTACATTAACTTTCTGGGCCTCAGGTGTGCTTATGTCATCATTATGCAACTTTTAGGCCAATAGTCTAACAGAGACTGATCTGCTGGGCTTTGTGACATGCATGCTCATTTACTCATTCCCTGACCAAAGCACTTACTACTACTCTACTAGTCATGTCATGCCATGTCAAGTCACGTCACGTCACGTCACGTCATGTCACAGGGGCTAGAGTGTCTTAGCGGTGTCTGGTTGAAGGCAGATGTACATTTTGAATTGCTCAAGAGTCAATTGCAGGGCCAACACACCCACGACCATTCACTATCGTACTGACACCTAAAGACAATTTGGAACAGCCACTTAGCCTAACATGCATGTTTTTGCATTGCGGGAAAAAAAATCAGAGCACCCCGAGGAAACCCAAACAAGCATGTGGAAAACATGCAATTCCACATAGAACCCCTCTCACTGATGTGCTTCACAGCAAGAAGGTTCTGGGTTTGAGTCAGGACTCAAACCCAAGACCTTCTTGCTGTGAAGCATACATGCTACCCACTCCACCACCATGCCACCCACATGCCACAGGAGGAAAATGTAGGTTTGGTTGCTGTTTGCAATTCGGATGCAGCCGTAAGGTAAGAGCCAGACGGGTTATTAATCCAAATATTGTACATTACATTTTAAACAGTGAACCTTCCTGATCACACCAACCAAACTTTGAAGGTCAAACACACCAGGGTGCAGTATGGACCAACCATTCTGAGTACACCCTTTCTTGGTCCACCATTGGTCCTCCATGTCTTTCTCTGTCAATGGTCTGTCATCCGACCCTAAACTTCCCTTATCCTTCCCATCTCTCTCTTTCTCTCACTCTATCTGTCTCTGGAGGGAGCTATCGTGTGGTTAGAAGGCTCTCTCTCCTGCAGTAGCTCTGCTGCGCTGCTTTAATTGTGACAGCACCCCGATGAGCTGCTGGAGCTTGGGCTGCCTCCACAGAGTGTTCAAGGGTAACCAGTGGGGGCTAACTCCATCCTCACCGCATACCCACCAACACACATGCATGATGCACACTCGCACATACACACACTCGCACGTAGACACATACGCACACACCACACCACACAGAGGGGTCCTCAAACAAGCGCCCAGAGAGCACCCGTCAAATGCTCACTCCTCACATCTCATTAATCAGCTGCCAACATCAAACAGCAAACGCTGTGGCTTCCCGGGGGCCTGCCGACCCGCCTGCCTTACACTGATGTGTCTGTGGTGGCAAAGGCATTCGTAGTCCCATTGTGAGAGAGTGTGCGAGTCTGTGTACGTGTGAGATGCATACTGAGTATGCTGCAAATGTTTCGAGTTGTAATGCATTAGTAGTTTGTGTAGACTTGAAACTTTTGTGTGGCCGTCGCGGCCTGTTTTTCATGAACGTGTGTGTGTGTGTGTGTGTGTGTGCACTTGTATGAACATTGTGTGTCACTTAAGTAAACAAAGTCTCTTGGCGTTTGAAGAAAGGCTTTCTACCTGCAAACAGTGCGATCTAGCAAATGGAGGAGACAATATTATTCATATTCTCTCTCACACCCACTCACACCCCTCCCCCACACACACACACCTTAATGAGATAAATTCTAACCAGCTCACCTCTTAATGATGGTAAAACCCTCACCCCCTCCCTATATTCTTCCTCCTATTAGAAGTGTCGAGTACAAACAGGGTGATTAGATGGTGGGAGTACGTTCCACGTGAGTTAGAGCAGTGTGCACTCTCTCCCCAGCTGCAACCCATTACAGCAGGGAATGATTTAATAAACTGGAGAGAGAGAGAGAGATGAAGACTTTGACTTTTAAGATGCCTTCAATGCATCACACTTGAACTTCCTGCCTTTAGTTCCCCAAATGTCCACCAAGCATCACGTAGCAGCCACCAGGATACTAACTTCAACATGCTGTACACAATTGTGCACACCATGAACAGCTCACTGGATCATGACAGGGCCAGCACACACACACACACACACACACACACACACACAGGCAATTTGGGACAACCATTAACCTAATGTGTGTCTTTGAACTGTGAGGGAAACCGGAGTACCCAGAGGAAACCAATGCAAGCACATATGGGAACGTGCAAACTCCATACAAATATACCTGAGCCCTGGACACACACCCAGGACCTTCTTGCTGTGAGGTGGGCAAGTTAACTACTGTACTACTCCACCATGCTGCCCAGTATTTCCTTTATACTCTAAGTATATCCACAGGGTAACCTGTTTGTGTATCAAAAGAACAGAGCATGGCTATGCAATGAGAAATAACTCGTGAATTTATATGCAACACCATGCAACATCGGGACCTGTGCATGCAACATCAAGATGACTTTTTTTTGCACAATGTGCACATTGACATTTGCATTTTTACAATGGACCTGAGACAAAACATCAAAGTCTGTACCAAAATCAAGAATTCAACAGCGGATTCTCTTGAAATATTTCAGCAAGCCAATGGCAATGAAGCAAGAAGCCAGACATGTCTTCTGACTGGCATTTGAGTGGTATTTATGCATCATGAGAGGCAGAACATCATCCCTCAGCGATATACTGCCCCTCTTGTAGCATGAATGTCACTTAAAACACCTCTAGCGGCTCATTCCTTCATTGCCACTGGCATGCTGAAGTATTTCAATTGTCTTAGGTGTAACAGGTCCCAATGTTGACAGAGCAAAATCAAGTGGCATACTTACTCGTGAGATTCCTTACTATTTGCTCATGTTGCATGTGTGCTGTATGGTCTTTAATTTGCTACAGTAACTATGACAGAATTTAGTTATAACTCGTCTATATATGTAATGTACATGTGGCCAAAACTATATGTAAGTCCATGTGAAAAGTGGCATATAATGATGCACAGGATAGTGACAGTTACCATAGCAAAAACTGTTGTTATATTGCAGCACAGTTAAACTATGTATAATCCATAATATGGTGTTGTTTTCCACAGGGGTGGTGGTGGTCTAGTGGTATAGGGCGCTGGATCGCTGATTCAAAGGTTGGGGGTTCGAGTCCCACTTTCCACAAGGTTGTCACTAAACCCCCCCGTCCCCGTCCCCAGTGCGGCTAACTGGGTTATCAAAGGCAGGCCATGTCTCTCACTGTCTATGGTGAGAGGCATATAAAAGAACCATTGCTGACTTTCGTAAAGAGTAGCTGCAAAGTCGTCAGCGTGTTTCTGTCCCTTGCTAAAAGGGTTGTGACAGGAAGGGCATCCGACGTAAAAACCTCTGCCAAATCAAACGTGCGAATCAGATGATTCGCTGTGGCGACTCCCGAGTAAAAGATAAAAAGCCGAAAGGAAGACAGACAGACAGACAGACAGAATGGTGTTGTTTTCCAAATAAAGCAGTGTTTCTCAAATAGTGGGGTGCACTTCCCTGAGGGGGGGCAGTATGATTCCGGGGGTGGGGGGATGCTGGGCGGACCCTGGGGAACATGCTTTTCTGGAATTGTGTAAGAGAATTAAGTGTAATTGCACCTCCGCTCCAGTAGTTGGCAGTGGCACTCTCATCGGTGCGCTACGGTGTAGCAGTTTTTCACACGAGCTAATGATATGAAGTACAGTAAACAACCCCTCAAGAAATAACATGGAAAAATTTCAAACAGGAAAGAAGAGAAAGGTGGAGAGAGACGGAGATATTACGACATAAATGAATTGAATGAGTTTAAATAAGGATGTATTTTTTAAATTTATATCTATTTTTTATTGGTGCACTTTAAATTTTTTATTACAGATTAAAAAACAATCTTAATGAAGTTTTTTATTGTAAATTGAACTATATTTCTTTCTTTTTTTGTTTTTAATGTTAATAAAGATACAGTGTTATGCAGAGGTGTACTAATAACAATTTTATAGACAAATAATACTACTTATAGTCACTCGCGGGGCGGTGGGGGGGGGCGCGAAATGTTTTTTCTTCTTCTGGGGGGAGCACAGAAAATAATTGGGAAGCACTGCTATTATGAAATGCTTACTAACCCTTTATGGAAGGTGTATTGAGCTTTGTAACAGTCAGGTTTCTGATACAGGAAAGTCTTGTGGACAGAAGAGATTATTTGTGAGGCGCTCCAGCGAATGTAGGCGCTTGTCGCAAGTGATGTATGGTACTTGTGAGACAAAGCACGGCTTATCCGGACTTCCGATTTTTCAAGTGAGCAAGTGAAGGTTGAGTACTAAACAAGTATTCAATGTGCACTTTCTCACTTGAAAGATCGGAAGTCCGGATAAGCCGCGCTTAGTCTCACAAGCACCATACGTCACTTGCGACAAGCGCCTACATTCGCTGGAGCGCCTCACATATGTGCAGTTTCACAATAACATGACCTGTTGAGTTTTTTGGCTCATTAACTTCAACAGAGAGAACAAACTAGAGGTCAGTAATGGAAATGACAGCAAATGATGGGAATGATGGCACTCATATAAAGTACATAGTGGTGGCACAGTGGCATGGTGGATTGGATGGCACGTCCCACTCATGTGAAGAAGATTCACAGTTCAAATCCAGGGCTTGGTGAGGGTGTTTCTGTGAGAAACTTGCATGATCTACACAAGCTTGCTTGGGTTTTTTTTGTCTGAGGAAACCGGAGAAACTCAGTCATTCATTTGCTGAACTACTTAATCCTACCATCAGGGACGAGGAAAGGCTGGAGCTTGCCAGACCATCGCAGGGGAACACACACAGACACACACACACACACACACACACACACACACACACACACACACACACACAACCATTCACACTCACACTCACATCCGGGAGCAATTTAAGACAGCATAATGTGTACGTGTCCACAGAGGAAACTAACACAAGCGTGGGGAGAGCATGCAAACTACACATAGAAACAACCAAGCCTGGGACTCGAACCCAGGACCCTCTTACTCTGAGTCAGACATGTGAACAACTATATATTATAAAATATCCCGGTGACCCCGATGGAGGGAAAAAAGCGATTTTGGAATATGAAACAAAATGAATTGTATAAAGTAAGTGTTGTCAGCAACTCGTCTCATGGACATTCCATAAACTGTTAAAATGCACAATGTGCTGTTCATTAATAAATGAAAAATTGTACTCATTTTCAAACGAGGCCATGCTGTTATGTTAAAAAATTCCCCTTTAGGGTAGTAACCCCCCTGGATTATTTTCATATCACAGCACGATCTATTGTGAGTTCTTCTTTACTTACAAAGCAGAATTATTCAGAGCTGTTCATGAATTAAAAAGCCTAAACATATCCAACATCTCTTTACAGAGACAGGTTTTTTGGAGAATAAATAACAATTCCGAAAATAATCTGGCGCAAAGAATTACGTTATGAATATTCTTCTGTTCACTTCTTCTATCCATTTTCCTGGTCAATATAAATAGTAATAAATATCACTGCTAATATGTGAGGCACTCCACCGAAAGTAGGCGCTTGTTGCACAGACCACTTTTGAGATAAAGGCCAGAAAAGTAAAAATGATCCATTACTATTAAAACAAGTATTCAACTATCACCTGCTCAGGTGAAATCGACTAAAACTCACTAAAAATGTCTTTTTTTCCATTTTTCTGGCGAGTACCCTCATAATACTAGATAAAAACAGTAGCAAAACTTACTGGTTTCGGTTGCAATTATTCACCGAGTTCGGTACAAGACACGCTATAATCCATACACCAGAAGAACGGCCGTGAAGTCGTCTCTCCATTTTGGATATTGTTCTGATACTAAAATGAGCTTCCATGCCGTTTCAGTGAATAAAATAAAGGTTATGAAGACGATATGCTCATAAACTATGCAGGCTAGTTGCTAAGGAAGATCTAAAATGAGCACACTGATTGGTCAGCTCGGGCTTGCACATGCGCACTGCCCGTCACATGTTAACTTCCGGTGTTTGCTTCCGCTTTCCGGTTTACTTCCTGCTTCTGGTTTAACTGCATGCTGAGTTTATCTCTGATTTTCTCTTCAATAACAGTCATTAAGTTTATTTATAAGATTGTGAATACACATCATTTCTGGAAAAGGAGAGTGAAATGTCATCTGTGATGTCTAGCAGAATTAGTATAGATGCTAAATTCGACGCGAGAGTTGAGCTTGGAAGATGCCGGAATGCTTAGTGTTTTTGAAGATTATTTCACCGGTGAGTATTTTTCTCTGCATGCAAAATTTGATTATGGAATTTTTTTGGTTATTTTATTTGTGTGTAATCTTGTCTGGACTGGACATGCTGGACCGTAAGTTGTTTAGTTTTGTACGAAAATTGGTCAAAACCTGAAAAATACTTAAATGTTTCATTCCTTTTACAGATGAACAAACTGATGATGATGCCAGCTGTATTGATGAAGATTTCGATGTTGATGTTGATGAAGAAGAGGAATCAGTTAATAAAAGTGTGCATGAATCAGTTTGTTGAGTTTGTGATGATGATGTGATCCTTTCTGCTGAGCAGGATATAGATGAAGATGATGATGCTGAGGGCAGAGTTGATGAAGCTTATTTGTATAAGGAGATCAGAAAGTTTTGTTATATAGTTTTCTGGTATACAGTTTTCTTAATTTCAGTGTGATTGTTTGAACCTGACAGTGTTTTTTTCAGTCAGTATCATTTGAAGGCATTTATATAATGGTCGAAAAGATACATACTGATCTTATTGGAATGAACAGAAATGAAAAAAAACGTCTTTTTTTTTGTCCATTTTTGGTGGGTTACTATGGTGACTGATGGGTTAAAAAAGGGCGTATCAGATTAAAATGAGGATGATTTCTCTTATCATCTTTTCCTAAAACTCTTCCTAGACATGTTTTCTAAAAGTTTATATGGCTGAAGTGCATAAAGATGTTTGGTTGCTAAGGACTAATGATGTTGGAAGAAGTGCAATCTTTGTGCTCATTTTTCTCTAAAACGTCTTTTGAAATTTTAAGTTGAATGCTGACACAAGAAATGGCATAGCTCGCTCAGTTTTCAAGGTATTGACAAACTTTTTGCTGCATTTTGCAGCTTTGTGCCTCCTCTATCTGACTGTGCAAAAATCGCATTTTTCATTTTTGGATGCAAGCGCCTACTTTCGGTGGAGTGGCAAACAAATAATTAACAATATCAATTCATGTACAGATATGATGGTAATGGCAACCAAACACACACACACACACACACACACACACACACACACACACACACACACACACACACACACACACACACACACACTTACAAAAAAAAATCCCCACTCATGCCCCATTCTGCCACCATGGAGGAAGTGGGAGCGACACCCGTAACCCGATCCTTACCCACAGCTGTCCAAACACAAGAAGTAGAGGTGCAGAGAGATAGACAGAAAGATAGAAAGAAAGAAAGACAGGGTTAATGTGAACTAGAAACGAAGGGCTGCTTGCGATCTGAGGAAACACAGTGCTCTATAAAGGAGGGATACTTTAAGGTCATCTTCATGCTCCCCTGCTTACTATCTTTCTTTTTGTCTTTCCTAGTCTGTCTGTCTCTCTCTCTCTCTCTCTCTCTCTCTCTCTCTCTCTCTCTCTCTCACTCTCACTCACTCACTCCCCTGGCACTTTCCCCCCCTTCCTCCCTAATACCACAGTCTGTTGTGCAATGCTGGGCCAATCACTAGGGCATCTGGGACCACACTCAGGGTGGGGAATGCAGCAGCACAGAGTGTGTGCATCTCGCACAAGCGCAGGACTGGGTGTGTGAGCGAGGGAGTCTTAATATGTACGAGTGGGATTTTGGATTTATTTTCTCCAACTGTTTATCCTTTTGTGTTTGTGAATGGTTAGCTCCAATCTGGCATCCACGTGTGTTGTTTGGGTGTAAGAAAGCCTGTTATGTTGTACGTGTGCATGTGTGTAGTGAGTACGTTTTTCTTATTGCTGTTGCAGAATTGCGTCGTATTTGGCCTATAAAGACGTGAAGGTAAAGGTGCTGCACTGTTAAGCAACAGGAACCACGGCAACTTGCACACGTGAGGCAGAATGTGTGAGTGGGGTAGTTATGCACTGGGGTGTGCATGGCATAATAACTCCTGGAATTCGGAGGTTTTGTGTATGTGTGTGTGTGTGTGTGTGTGTGTGTGTGTGTGTGTGTGTGTGTGTGTGTGTGTGTGGTTAGGCTCTAATCTGGCTCCTGTATGCTCATGTCAGAGTGTGCTCTCAGCTGGCTCCCCCGGGGACAGTGACAGTAAAGTCTCTCTAATCCCCCCAGCCCTTCACAAACAACATACCTCCTATTGCATGCTGATGAGCCCTACAGCTCTCTCTCTCTCTCTCTCTCTCTCTCTCTCACACACACACACACACACACACACACACACACACACACACACACACACACACACACATACATGCACACACATGCGTACACAATAGGCAAACACATAACCTTCAGATAAACATATAGTATACACGTCATAGAGATGAAAATCTTTTATTTCTTTTATATTCATGGCAAGGCATAGTTAGCATGTCTGTTTCACAGCAAGAAGGTCCTGGTTTTGAGTCTCAGGCTTCGCAAGGACGTTTCTGTGCGGAGTTTGCATGTGCTTGCAGGCTCAAGTTCTACTGTGACCTGAGTAGGATTAAGGGGATCAACCAACAAACAAATGAATGAATAAAATTTAAATACTGAACACACCAAAAATGACCATAGGCCATTGGATTCTGTCAAGTGTGGCAGGCCATCATAACTGAGTAGCGCATATTGAGCTCGTTGAATCAGTGATGAAGACGAGCAGGAGAAAGGGCTCTCTGATTGGCTATTTAAATAAATGAATAAGTGAAAAAAAAAATGCAAAAACACAGAAACCAATTGGGAAACATATGAATATTCATTCAAAATGCATAAAGACATTTTGTTTTCATTTATAGGTTTTAATACTACAGTGATCCCTCTCTACTTCGTGCTTCAGTTTCTGCGGCTTCAGTGCATTCAGGGTTTTTCAAAGATATTCATCGAAAAATTAAAAAATAAGGAAATTAAGGAAAAATAGAGGAAAAAGTTAAACGAGGCCAATTATGAAAAAAAAAAAACCCAAACAAAATCAAAAAACAACCCAAAACCCCCCAACAAAACTACTTACATTTTTATGTGAGTCGCGCATCTGTGTGTGTGTTCGCGCACAAGCCTGTATATGTGTGTGTATTTATATTTTATTTACATCGTATGCATTATTTTTGAATGTTTAATTATTATTATAAGCATTTATAGCGTTGAATATGTATTTATTGATATTATATACATATATACATGTATGTATAGGTCAGTCAGGGGGGTTGATCCAACTTTGCGGAATTCAGTGGTCGTGGGAGGGGTCTCGGTCCCCATTAACCGTGGAAAGTTACACATTAAGCTAATTAGCTGTGTGAATGGTTGTGTGTGTGTGTGTGTGTGTGTGTGTTGGCCCTGCATTGGACTTACTGTAAAAGCTGTTCAAGGTCGACCTCGCTTTCATCTAAGTTCGGCTGAGATAGACTCCAGCCTCTCTGTGACTGTAGGAGGATTAAACAGTTTCCAAAATAAATAAATGAATGAATGAATGAATGAATGAATGAATGAATGACCGTTTTCCTCTTGCTTGGGTAGGTTCTGCTCCAGCAGCTCAAAAGGCAGGTGGATTAAATTAGGTGTGAGTATGAATGGGGTCTGTCTCTGTCTTAACCTTGAAATAGATTGGCATCATATCCAGAGTGTACCCTGCTCCTCACCCATCATGAGCCGGGATTGGCTCCAGCTCACCCGCGACCCACAATGGACAAGTGATACCAAAAATCATGAGCGAATTTTTATCTGTTTCTAATTATGCTGTTGCACTTTCCCGTTTGTGATGAGGTTCGGTTATATGGTGTATATTACAGGCTACCGTAGAAAGGAAATAGAAGTGAGAAAAGCAATTGGTTGGTTGTACTTGTCCTTGGTCATGTTAGCTATATTTTAGTAATAAAAAAAATTTACGAAGGAGGGGTCGCCATGAACAACTCGCCATTGGAGAGCAACACACATGTACACAAGCATTCACACTCAAACTAGGGGCAATTTGTAACAGTCAATTAGCCTGATGTTGGCTATGTGTAATCTATATTTTCTTTCTTCCTTTTGACTTTTTCCCTTTTCTTGAGAGTCGCCACAGCGAATCATCTGATTCGCACATTTGATTTGGCACGGGTTTTTACGTCGGATGCCCTTCCTGTCACAACCCTTTTAGCAAGAGACAGAAACACGCTGATGGCGTTGCAGCTACTCTTTTACGAAAGTCAGCAATGGTTCTTTTACATGCCTCTCACCATAGACAGTGAGAGACATGGCCCGCCTTTGATAACCCAGTTAGCCGCACTGGGTGGGGGGGGGGGGGGAGTGACAACCCTGTGGGGGCTCAAACCCCCAACCTTAGGATCGGCGATCCTGCGCCCTATCCACTAGACCACCACTGCCCCCTATGTGTAATCTCAGTTCAGTTCATTTTCTGTAACCGCTTCATCCTAATTAGGGTCACGGGGAGGCTGGTGCCCATCCGAGCCGACTCAGGGCGAGGGCAGAGTACACCCTGGACAGCTCGCCAGGCCATCACAGGGCGGAAACACGCTGACGGCTTTGCAGCTACTCTTGTCGAAAGTCAGCAATGGTTCTTTTACATGTCTCACACCATAGACAGTGAGAGACATGGCCGGCCTCTGATAACCCAGTTAGCTGCACTGGGGGCTATGTGTAATCTGTATCAAATAATTAATAAAAAACAAAAAACCTTTAGTCAATATATCTTTGGATGACTCTGTGTCACAACTGTTTCTTGCCAGATTAGCCCGTACTGTTCTTATTGTGATGCAAATAGCTCAGTAACTTAGAAAAATATATTTCTTTAATACAATAAGAAACAGGAAGTTGATTGGGAGAGCAGGTGGATTAACAGTGAATAGATAGAGCATTGTTTTTATCTGTCTGCTCGAAGCCTGTGTATCTGCTGTGCAGTGAGAGGGTGATATTGGTATTAATTCAGAAGGCATTGTCAGAAATCCCACTGGGTTCTGATGCCTCACCAGAACATTGTGGTGCTTGTACTTTGGTTCACACATGAAATGCCATTAAAATTTATTATGGCGCATCTCTCACCCCGCGCATGCGCTCCACTGTCTGTGTGTTGCTCTGACAACGTATACATCTGACTTCAGTTCTCTTTCTCAATGAAAACATGTCATTCTCTCATTAGATGTGAAATGTTGGTGACTAAACATTTCTGTTCATCAAATTAATGATTGAGGGGCAGTGGTGGTCTAGTGGTATAAGGCGCCGGATCGCTGATCCAAAGGTTGGGGGTTCGAGTCCCACTCTCCACAAGGTTGTCACTGTCTCTCCCCCCCCCAGTGCAGCTAACTGGGTTATCAAAGGCCGGCCATGTCTCTCACTGTCTATGGTGTGAGGCATGTAAAAGAACCATTGCTGACTTTCGACAGGAGTAGGCTGCAAAGCCGTCAGCGTGTTTCCGCCCTGCGATGGCCTGGCGAGCTGTCCAGGGTGTACTCTGCCCTCGCCCTGAGTCGGCTGGGATGGGCACCAGCCTCCCCGTGACCCTAATTAGGATGAAGCAGTTACAGAAAAATGAAATTAATGATTAAGAATGATTTATGAAGCAGTTGAATATTGCAGGTAAAGAATTACAGATGCTCCCCATCTTACGAACATTCGTTTCATGAACATCCGGAGATACGAACAGGGCTGTCCGGGGTCAAAAGTGAAAGTGCTGTGCTTGAGAGGAACCATGAGTTTAAACACGGGACATAGTGATATTGATTATGTACAGATGATTATGTGTGTGTGTATATGTGTGTATATATATATATATATATATATATATATATATATATATATATGTGTATGTGTGTGTGTGTGTATATGTATATGTATATATATGTGTGTGTATATATATATATATATATATATATATATATATATATATATATATATATATATATATGTGTGTGTGTGTGTGTGTGTGTGTGTGTGTGTATATATATGTATATATATAGAGAGAGAGATTGTATACAGTACAAACTCGTATAGGTTACTTCAAGATTTAAACATATGTTCCCCTCTACAGAATGCCCTGTAACAACTTACGAACAAATTCATCTAACAAACGGCCGTCCGGGACATAACTCGTTCGTAAGCTGGGGAGCGTCTGTATATCCATGTATTGGCAAGAGTAGCTGCATAGCTGTTAGCGTGTTTCTGCCCCTGTGATGGCATGGCGAACTGTCCAGGATGTACTCTGCCCTCACTCAGAGTCGGCTGAGATGGGCAATAGCCTCCCCGCGACCCTAATTTGGAATCAGCAGTGTAGAAAATGAATGAATGAATATATTATTAATGTATTACTATTCACTGATATATATATATATATATATATATAAATAGTTGTATGTAATACCATCCGACCCCCTTGTTGTGTTTGTTGGTATAGTTGTGTGAAGTGGATACAATCTGTTAAAGTTATACATTCTAAATATCTGTGATGTGGCTCATGTGGATTTATTACTCAGCGTGGTGTACGTTTTTTTGCCATTTGAATGTAGAAATGCTTTTGTCCTATATGTCATAATATAATACAATATACTAATGTTATTATTTGCTATATACAATACATGTGCACTTTGATATTGTTATTGTACTTCATTGTTTCAGTTGCTTTTAATGTGATGACTTGTTTTTCAGCCCCCCCCCCACCACCACCACCACCACCAATTGGGGACTGTTTTCATGACCCCACCTCCCTTCCAAATTAATTGAATAGCCCTGCATTACACCACCGTACCACCCAAAGATTACCTTAGTAATCTCTAACTCGGGAGAGTGTATTCCATCATACGGAGTTACTCATTCATTCATTTTCTGTAAATGCTTAACCCTAATTACGGTCACGGAGAGGCTGGTGCCCATCCCATCCAACTCCAGGCGAGGGCAGAGTACACCCTAGACAGCTCGCCAGGCCATCGCAAGGCGGAAACACGCTGACGGCTATACAGCGACTCATGTCGAAAGTCAGCAATAGTTCTTTTACATGAACCTCACACCAGAGACAGTGAGAGACATGGCCGGCCTTTGATAATGCAATTAGATGCATGGTGGCGGGGCAGGCAGTGACAACCCATGGAGAGTAGGGCTTGAACCCCCAACCTTAGGATCAGTAATTCAGCACCTTTACCACCAGGCCACTACTGCCCCCATCAGGCCACCACTGCCCCTCCAGAGATACTAATAAAGTCTAGTTTACCTTTTGCGCAGTTACCAGATTTTAATTACAACTTTGTCGGACAAGATCTGAATCGGATCTCACGTAAAAATATTGGTGAAGGAAATATGCACCTGGTTGAGAATCGTGACCATCTACATTACACACGTGACAGCCATCATGTCTACCAGCACTAACCGCGAATCATATATGGTGGCCATCTTTAACTTCATATAAATCTATGAGGGTAGTATGTTTGCTTTGTGGTTAGCACATCTGCTTCACAGCAAGAAGGTCCTGGGTTCAAGTTCTGGGCTCAGGTGTTTCTATGTGGAGTTTGCATGTGTTCCCCTTGCTTGCATGGGTTTCTTCTGAGTACCAGGGTTTCCTCCTACAGTCTAAAAACATGCATACTGGGCTAGCTGGCAATTCAAAAATGCCTGCGGACGTAAGTCAGAATGGTTGTGTGCATTGCCATGCAATGGTCTGATGAGCTGTTCATGGTGGAACCTGCCTTTGGCCTGAATCGGCTGAGGCAGACAAAGCCTCCCTGTGAGTCTCGTAGAAGGATTCAGTGAATGTAAATCTATGATCACATTATTAATTTCAACATGAGCAAACGTTCCATGATTTTGTGTATTCCAATGGAGATGTGCAGAACAGTATAATTTCGGTCGACCCCTGGAAGGCTAAAAATTGTCTACCGTGGCCTACCGTGAAATCATTCTGGTGATGTGATACCTAGACTTAAGTTAGCACAGCATGACCACATTTGTGAAATGCTGGGGAGATTACACCCAGTCTCAAATAGCAGACCTCCATCTTTCTTGAGAGCGTCTGATACCTTTTTTGTTAATAACTGTTTACTTTCGCAAAAATCAAAAAGTTTGATCAGCGCCGCAAAGGAAAAGTATGCCCCAGACCTCTCGGCAAAAGACTCGGTACTCAATCTTACTCTCTTTTTCCATAGACAGGCCTGGGAACTGATAAAGAGCAGAACCCAAATTAACAGGGGATAGAGAAAAAGAAAAAGAACTAAGTCCTAATAATCAGCCCCTCCTTCACTTTATTTCCCATTGAAAGAGAAGGAACGAGGGAAAAGGCCCTACTGCATGGATTAGAAACGAGAGACAAAGAGAGCCAGGGAATCCAGGCGGGATGTCAGATCTAAGCCTGCATGCTCTTCTACATGCTGCTCCAAAGAGAGGGATTTGCACTCCCACTGAGGTAAGGATGGAGCAGGGAATGAGAACGAAGGGAGAACAACACACAGGAGAGACAGACAGAAAATGGCCAATGAACCATCAGGAAAATCAGTAGTACAAGAGCATCAGATCTATCAACCTTCAGAACCACGCCTCCTTGTATATGATAAAAACAAATACAGTGGTACCTCACCTTACGATAGTCCCAGCAAACAAAAGATCCAGGTTACGAAAAACATTTTCCAAAATTTTTTGTCTCTGTATACGAAACAAGGTCTCCTTACGAAAAGCGACAAAAAACGCGCCATTCAAACATTCAAACAATGCACGAGCTGCTCTCCAATCAATAACGTTCAAACATCCCGCCCCGCTGGCCTCCCATTGGCTAGCAGGGATGACGTTGCTCCCTCTTATTGACTATCTCCCAACATCCCGTTCCGCTGGCCTCCCATTGGCTAGGAAGGATGACGCAGCTCCCTCCCATTGGCTATTATGGAGCTACATCTCCCATAATGCTTTTCGTGTAAAGGACAGAGTTACTGCTGTTGTTTCATGCTCTATTTCTTGACTCAGGCTTTTAACCTTCCATAAACATTTGTAAGATTGTAACTCTGCTAAGAAAGACATGGTCAACACACGGGCGCACCCACACGTGCGTGTGTGATTTCCGGTGCGATTGAGAAGAAGAAACGGGCTCGAGTGCTATCGCAAAGGAATATGACCAAACCTGTCTACCATCGGTACGATATTGAAGCAGAATGAGGTCTTAAAAGGTATGCTTTTATCATTTTTAAAGGATTTAGTGGGGTAGTATTGGGGGCCTTGGAACGAATCACACATTTTACATGTAAAATGCGGTTCAATTTACAAAAAAAAAAATATCCAGGTTAAGAAAAAGGCTCTGGAACAGATTAATTTCGTAAGGTGAGGTACCACTGTATAGATATACAGTATAAACATTATTATGGAGGCAGCCATAGCCTAATGGTTAGAGTGACTGTGGGACCGAAACGTCACTGGTTCAATTCCCAATCCACCAGGAATAATGTGTGGTGGTGGGGGAATGAGAGAAACCTTCCCTTCCTCCACCCTCATTGCTGAAGTGCCCTTGAACTAGGAACCTAACCCCCAACTGCTCCCAAATCCGAGTGCTCGCAATATGTGTGGCAGCTTTCTGCTCCGAGTGTCTGCCCACTGTTTACGTGCATGTGTGCTCACTTTGGCTATGCCCACTATGCCGCCGTGCCACCCTAACGTCAGCTGTCTGTATGCTAAATGCTAATTTGTCTCCGACAAATAGCTGTAAGGCGTACCTCTAGCAAACCAAGGAGGAGGAAAAAACATAGTGGATGAAAAATATCCTGAATCAGTGTAATATTCACGATGCACTCACACTCCACCGATCATGCTCCCGATTTGAGACGGTCATATTCCAATGTTATTTTGAGGTTTCAGCTGATTTTGTTCCAATGTGTATGAATGGTACACTAATTTATTCCCCTAGGCTTGCTTGATTTCTGTAGGTTTCCCCAAAATACTACAATGTCCTCCGATGTATACCAATGTTTTCCAATGTCTACCTATTTCTTTGATTTCCTCTAATATAACATCAACATATAATCGGAGCATTTCAGGATCATGATCGATACCTAAGCATACCTGCATTTCAGTAACAGGGCAGCATACTACACCTGCAACCAAGGATATCAATCGAATTGGCCCTGTCCTACACCTGTGCACAATTCTATCATTTATTCCATCATTTCCTCTCTCTATACCTTGCTCTGCTTTCATCACACTCAAAGAATTCACTATTAAGTGTAACTTTCCCTGGCAAATCACAAGCCTTGTGTTTAGCAGAAACTCCTCCCCTTTTCTTTATGACGTACAGCGGAACAATTTTTTTAAGTCTTATATATTAATGTAATGCTTCTCAATTATTTTCTGTGGTGCCCCCTCTAGGAGGACAAAAACATTTCACATCCCCCCACCGCCCTGCGAACGACTATAAATAGTATTATTTGTCTATAAATTTGTTTTCAGTACACCTCTGCATAACATTGTATCTTTATTAACATTAAAAATAAAAAAGAAAGAAATGTAGCTCAACTTACAATAAAGAAAAACTTAATTAACATTGTTTTTTAATCTGTAATAGACAAGATTTCAAGTGCACCAATGTGCCTGAAATTAAAAAAACATCCTTATTTAAACTCATTCAACGTATTTATATCATAATATCTCCGTCTCTCTTCACCTTTCTATTTGTTCCTGTGAGAAATTTTTTTGTATTGTTTCTTGAGGGGTTGTTTACTGCACTTCATATTGTTTGCTTGTGCGAAAAACTGCTACACTAAAGCACGACAATGAGAGTGCCACTGCCAACTAGTGGAGTGGAGGTGCGATTACACTTAACTCTTTTACACAATTCCAGGAAAGCATCTTCCCCCAGGTCATACACCAACCCCACCCCTCCCCCCGCCATCACGCCGCGCCCCTCCTGGGGGCGTGCCCCACTATTTGAGAAGCACTCCTTTAATGGAATTTTGTACTAGAAAGTAGATTTGAAATGCATAGGAGAGACAAAAAATATACACAGCCACAACTGTGCTGTATTAAATATAAATCTATACAGATATCACTCACTTACTCATTTGGGTGACAGGGATCTCAGCTGACACTGGGTGAAAGTGCTGTACACACCCGCCAGACCATTGCAGGGCAGTACCCACAACTATTCACACTCACATTCACAACTAGCGGCAATCTGGAAGAGCCAATTTCGCCTAATGTGCATGTTTTTGGACTGTGGCAGCAAACAAGTGAACCAACAAGAGGAGCCCCACTCCACCACAAGAACACTCGAACCCAGGACCCCTTTACTGTGAATCACTATGCCATCAAACTGCTCTCTATACATATTATTTATATATTCATAAATATACAGTGGTCGCTCACCTTACGAAATTAATCCATTCCAGCGCCTTTTTCATCACCTGCATGTTTCGTAAGTTGAACCGCATTTTACATGTAAAACTCATGATTCGTTCCAAGGCTCCCAATATAACCCCATAAACCCTTTAAAAATGATAAAAGTGCATCAATTTTGTATGAAATGTGTGTTAAAAGTAAAAGAAAATTATTTATCTTTTTTTAAATCTCTCAAACCACCCATGCGACGCTTTAAAGTCCGGGGGTTGCTGGTCCGAAGAACCCTCACCCCCACCCTCCTTAACGAGGTCCTTAAATATGGCAGTTGCTTTTTCCGAAATAATCGCCTCCGTCACTGTATCTCCGCTTTTAAGGCCTCCTTCTGCTTCAATATTGTCCCGATTGTAGAGAGGTTTCGGCCGTACTCCTTTGCGATTTCACTCAACCGCATCCCACTTTCATATTTTTTTTTTTATCATCTCCTGTTTTACTTTTATTGATAACGGGGCCCACTTCTTCTTTTTAGTCTCACCGGGAATCACTTTCTTGGGGCTCATGATTAATAACGAAAAGTAACGCTCACAAAACTCTCGAACCAACAGTACAACTGTCCTTCACGTGTGTGTGTGTGTGTGTGTGTGTGTGTGTGTGTGTGTGTGTGTGTGTGTGTGTGTGTGTGTCAAACAATGGGTCGAAAGCACACGAAAAGCATCATGGGTACAGTATTGTATTATGGCAATTCAGCTCCCTCCTAGCCAATGGGAGGCCGGCAAGGCGGGGTGTTTTTGAGACAACCAATGGGAAAGCAACTCGTGCATTGTTTGAATGTTTGAGTGGCGCGTTTGAATTTTTAAGATGGTGCTTTAATAACATGAACTTGTTTCGTATCCAGAGACAAAAATTTTAGAAAAATGCGTTTCGTAAGCTGAATTTTTCGTTTGGTGAGACTTTCGTAAAGTGAGGTACCACAGTATTTTAAAGGATTTCCCAGGCTGAAGAATCTCACAAGCAATTACACACATAACAATAACACAATGACTAATGAAACATGACTGGGCCGAACTAAAACTGCAATGACTGCATGTGTGTGTGTGTGTGTGTGTGTGTGTGTGTGTGTGTGTGTCAGCATGGTTTGTTTTTAAGTGGATGTTTTCTGTGAGAGTGGTAAACTCATGGCTCCATGCTCATGGATGAAGGGCATGTGCGTGACAGAGACTCCCTAAGAACTTCACCGCAGAGCCCCAAGCCTTTTCAGAAAACCTCTGACCTCCAGTGACCGGCTGGATATCTGTGGGCGAGAGTGAAACAGCTCTCTGAGTCTGTTTATGCTGTATTCACAGAAACGCAAGTGAAAATGACGAAGCATGTCAGAACGTGAGGTGTTCAGCACCCGTCATTTTCCACTTCTGCATTGCTCAGTGGCATTAGCATTGATCGCGTAAGTGCTTCAACAAAAGAACATGAAGGTTGGAGGAAGCAAGGACGGAAGTTCTTTTGACTGTACTAACAGTAGCGCCGTCTCCCACACCACTAGTACTCTCACTGTCAGCTAATGTTAACACTCCAGCATTAAAAATAAGTTCCATCTGTCTGCGACCCTGGCAGCCTGTAAAAGAGCTCCTGATGCTCCAACAGTTGCCTCAGCGCTTCATCTCTGGAAGAATGCTGTTCCATGGTGCTCAGGAGCCCCTAACCGGTCACACTCTCTTGCTTTAGTACACTGTCGACCATCAGAGTATTGTGTTGCCTCAGAGTGTATGTATGGGGTGAATGCAGGGTGAGAATGTACGTGGAGGGTGACAGCTGCGTGCGCCCCTCCCTGTCTCCACCCGCTGGGGGCTCGGCTGTACTTCAGGCTGCGGCCGTCAGCCTCTTTTAATCTACCAGCGGGGCTCCGCAGCTGCTGTAAGCTCGCCCAGAATCATCTAAAGCCACACTCAGCCTTTATGTGCTTTAACCCTTTTTGGCTCAGTTTGTTCATGTCTCCTTCCTCAACTCTCTCTTAATCTCTCTGTGCCTTTCACTTTCTTTTGTAAGGTGAACCAGACCTCCTACGCCTGGTTCACTGTACATAATGCTACTGGGTTCCATTTCGGTTATGCCTGTCAAAGTACTTGACAATCCTGCATTATGATTCGTTTAAAATGCCTTTGTTAAACACATTTGAAAAGTTAATGAGGGTGGAATGGTGGCTTCGTGGTCAGCACATCTGCCTCCCAGTAAGAAAGGCATGGGTTTGAGTCCCAGGATCTGAATTTTCTGTATGACGTTTGCATTGTCTCCCTGAGCTTACATGGGTTTCCTCAGGGTACTCTAGTTTCCTCCCACTGTCAAACGATATGTACAATAGGTCATGTGGCTGTTCCACATCGCCGTGGGTGTGGATTTAAGTGTGAATAGTTGTGTGTGCTGCTCTGCTGCGATGGCCCGGGAGCTGTTCAGGGTGTGCCATGCTCTTACGCAGTGTTGACTGAGGTAGGCTCCAGCTTTCACAGAACCCTAGTAGGATTAAACGATACGGCAAATGAGAGAAATGATGAGAATAAAGAATTAATGCTTGCCTCGCTACTTCGTGCTTCAGTTTCTGCGGCTTCAGTGCATGATGGATTTGTCAAAAATATTCATCGAAAAATAAAAAGGAAATTAAGGAAAAAGTTGAGGAAAATGCCGCAAAACAAGGCCAATTATTCAAAAACAAACAAACAAACAAACAAAAAAACCCAAACAAATAAAAACAAAACAAAAACAACCCAACAAAACTACTTATATTTTTATGTGAGGGGGCGTGTCTGTGTGTGTGTATTTATATTTTATTTACATCTCATGCATTATTTTTTAATGTTCAATTGTTATTATAAGAATTTATAGCATTGAATATGTATTTATTGATTATTACATATACACATACGTGTCTGTATATGTGAGTCAGGGGGGTTGATCCTACTTCGCGGAAATTGGTGGTCGCGTGCGGGGGGGGGGGGGCCTTTCAGTCCCCATTAACCGTGGAAAGCGAGGGATCCCTGTACAGTGGTACCTCACCTTACGATAGTCCCAGAATACGAAAAATCCAGTTTACGAAAAACATTTCCCGAAATTTTTTGTCTGTATACAAAACAAGTTCTCCTTACGAAACGTGCCATTCAAACATTCAAACAATGTACGACTTGCTCTCCCACTGACTACATGTCCCAACATCCCGCCCCACTGGCCTCCATTTGGCTATCTCCCAACAACCTACCCCGCTGGCCTCCCATTGGCTAGGAGGGATGACCCAGCTCCCTCCCATTGGCTATTATGGAGCTGCATCTCCCATAATGCTTTTCGTGTAAAGGACAGAGTTACTGGCTTTTAACCTTCCATAAACATTTGTAAGATTATAACTCTGCTCAGAAGACATGGTCAACACACGCGCGTGCATGCACACGCACACACACACACACACACACAGACACACACACACACACACACACACACACACATGTTTGTAGTCCTCAAATTTGATATTCTTCCAAACAATAGTAAGCAGAAGCAATAAAGAAGTGATGTGAGACTTGAATGTACTGAAGATAAAATGTTTTAAAAACATTGCAGCTGGTTCATGTTTTTTAAAATGGCGGCTGTTGGAGAACCATGAGACATAGAGTTGAGATTCACATGACTGGACAACTGTTCCTATGGTTCTGTCTTGCACTCGGCTGCATAGGGAGTTGGTGATTCTTTGCTGGCCAAATCTCCTGCCACGTCTCTCTCAGCTTCATACTCAATTAGTAAATTAGTTCCACATGACTGGGCAATAAACAGCGATCTGGGAGCTGATAAACACACACTCTCCACCCCATTAAGAATCACCTCCACTCAGGAATACAACCCCCCCCCAAAAAAAAAAAAAAAAAAAAAAAAAAAAACAAACAAACAAAAAACCCCAAAAACCAAAACGAACACCATACACACCTTTATAAATTCTGCACAATGCCTTTGTGTATGCATCCACCAAGTTTTCCTCTCGAAGCTACCGGCTCGGCCTTGGTCTCGAACCAATTACACTCCAGGGATAGAAAGACGACGTGTGCGTATATGCGAGACATAAGATGGAGGAAATGAGACATCAGGCCACCAACACCTCCTCTGTATCACACATTAAATCCATATTGCAAATGAAGCATTATGGACGAGTCGGAGGCTGCCGCTAATAGGCAGACCACAGGAAGTCTGAGGGAGCGGGGGGCTGTCACAGAGAGAACGAGAGCGAGAGCAAGAGAAGGGGGGGGGGGGATGACAGAATCTGTAGGAGACAATAACAGGAGGAAACTTTTAAATTATGCGCCGTGAAATGTGTTCGACAGAACATCAAGTACTATCACATTCCACTTCTCCTCTCACACACGGAGAGACAAGTCTGTCCTCTGCATGCAAGCACACACGTACACACGTACACACACACACACACACACACACACACACACACACACACACACACACTCACGGTGTAGCAATGTGAGCCTGACGTGGTCTGTAGAAACGCACAAATATCCGGTAACATAGACACACACTGGGAGGAAGGTTGGGAGGGAGGGTTTTTAAGAGAATGGAACAGTTTGTGATAACAGTGGTTAAAGCACTTAAGCTGCTGTAATTAGTGTGTGACAGAAGATCTGCATTTATCTGCCATTGCACAAAGCAGCGTGAGAGGGATCAACAGCCGAGACAAACAGCACTGCTCCCAACTAGGCTTCAAACTATCTTAGATGCAAACACACACACACACACACACACACACACACACACACACACACACACACACACACACATATACCCCCTATTCCACCAAGGCAGTTGCAGGGCCAGTTTGGAGTCAGAGCCTAACCTCAGATCAGTTTTTCGCATTTAGATAGCCAAAGCACCGGCTCTGGATTCAAGAGGGGCGTTAACCTTTTGCTGTGATTTCGTGAATGCTGTAAAAAAAGAGTTAGTGTGACAGTCTTCTTAATTCAATAAAAAAAATAAATAAATAAAAAAAAATATAATATGAAATGCTATTGTTAATACAGTATTAGGTTTAGTGTTCGCAATGTTGGGTCCTGTGGCATGTTCAGCTTTACAGCAAGAAGGTCCTGAGTTCGAGTTCTGGGTCAACAAGGATGCTTTTGTGTGGAGTTTACATTGCCCCCGGCTGCCCCATGTCTTTGGGGAATTCTTCCAGGTACTTCCTTCCAGGGTGTGGTGGGGCAGTGGTGGTCTAGTGGTATAGGGTGCTGGATCGCTGATCCAAAGGTTGGGGGTTCAAGTCCCACTCTCCACAAGGTTGCTACTGTCCCCCCCAGTGCAGCTAACTGGGTTATCAAAGGCGGGCCATGTCTCTCACTGTCTATGGTGAGAGGCATGTAAAAGAACCATTGCTGACTTTCGTAAAGAGTAGCTGCAAAGCCGTCAGCGTGTTTCTGTCCCTTGCGAAAAAGGGTTGTGACAGGAAGGGCATCCGATGTAAAAACCTCTGCCAAATCAAACGTGCGAATCAGATGATTCGCTGTGGCGACTCCCGAGTAAAAAAAAGGGAAAAAGCCGAAAGGAAGACAGACTTCCTTCCGGGTGTGAGGAAGGGCAGTGGGGCAGTGGTGGCTTGGTGGTAAAGGGCGCTGGATCGCCGAACCTAAGTTTGGGGGTTTGAGTCGCACTCTATACAATGTTGCCACTGCCCCCATGGGCCGGCCATGTCTGTCACTGTCTGTGGTGAGAGGTTCATGTAAAAGATATAAAATACTTTCATCAAGAGTAGGCCGTATAGCCGTCAGCGTGTTTCTGGGCCTTGCTAACGGTTGTGTCAGGAAGGGCATCCGACGTAAAATCCTATGTCAAATCAAACATGCGATGATTCATTGTGGCGAACCCTCAGAAAAGGAACAGTGTGTGCAAATTGACCCAGGTGGGAGTGTGTGTGTGTGTGTGCGTTTGTGTGTGTATGTGTGTGTGTGTGTGTGTGTGTGTGTGTGTGTTGGCCTTGTGATGAATTGGTGAGCTGTTCAAGGTGTACCCCTCCTTCGCCCAGTGCCCGCTGAGATATTGTCCTGCCTCCCTGCAACCCTATTAGGATTCAGTAGTTTGGCAAATGAGTGAAAGTCAGTGAGTTTACTCGCCGATGTGTTTATGGGAAAGTGTTTTGTGTTTATTTGAAAGCAGACATACACAATACATCTCCAGACATATTCAATAAAGTACAGTGGTACCTCACTTTACGAAAGTCTCATCAAACAAAAAATGCAGGTTACGAAACGCAAATTTTTTCCTAAAATTACGAAACAAATTCACGTTATGAAAGCGCCATCTTAAAAATTCAAACGCGCCATTCAAACATTCCAATAATGCACAAACTGCTCTCCCATCAATGACGTTCAAACATCTCGCCCCGCTGGCCTCCTATTGGCTAACAACTGAGCTGTTATTCATGTTGCCTTCACTCGAGCGTCATCTTGGACAGATCCTCCTGACACCATCCTGGACAGGGATCCCATTGGATAGGAGGGATGACGCAGCTACCTCCCATTGCCTATTATAGAGCTGAATCTACCATGATGCTTTGCGTGTAAAGGACAGAGTTACTGTTGTTTGATGCTTTATTTCTTGACTCAGGCTTTTAACCTTCCATAAACATTTATAAGATTATAACTCTGATAAGAAGACATGGTCAACACATGGGCACACGCACACACACATACACCCACACACGTGTGATTTCCGGTGCGTGTGAGAAGAAGAAACGGGCTCGAGGGATATCACAAAGGAATATGGCCAAACCCGTCTACCATCGGTACGATATTGAAGCAGAAGGAGGTCTTAAAAGGTCTACTTTTATAATTTTTAAAGGGTTTAGGGGGTAGTACTGGGAGCCTTGGAATGAATCACACGTTTTACATGTAAAAAGCGGTTCAATTTACGAAAAATGCAGGTTACGAAAAAGGCGAAAAGAGCTACCACTGTAATGATGTGGGGATGTGGTTGTATGGTGGAGCTGAAACATATGGAAAGGGTCATTCTTATCTCATCCTTTATTGTTAAAGTCTGTAGTTTAAATCATAATATGGTTGAAATATGACCGGTGGGTTATATGCGTGTCTGTGGTAGAGTGGCAGTGACCTTGACCTTTGACCTCTAATCAGTTCATCCTTGAGTCAGATTGAACTTTTATGCAAAGATGGAATAAAATCTATCACAGTGTGCTCTTCAGATATCGCGTTCACAATCATGTCCTTGATGGATGGATGTGTGTAAGTAATACACATGGATGGGCATAAAACATTATTCCTTCGCTCCTGGCTGGTGCCTACACAGGGGTATAAAAATTCTGGAATTCTCCTTTAACTAAGTGGGTATCCAGCCTGCTGGCTCAACTCTGGCCTGCGTTCCCTGGAGTCAGTAACACTGGTGCTTTCTGTTGCAGGGCCGCGCCTCCTCCACACTGACTCGGCGCTCCTCGGGGACGAGAGCAGGGAGGAGAGTTCGGGTTGGGGGGCTGTGTCTGGGATAAAGAGCTACAGTTTCTCTGGCAACATCCACCCCAGTCTACTCTGGGAATTCACCAGTAATGTACACTTATAAAATAGAGAGTGAGCGGAATACAGAGCGAGAGCGAG
This sequence comes from Plotosus lineatus, assembly GCA_024760905.1. Classification (NCBI taxonomy): domain Eukaryota; kingdom Metazoa; phylum Chordata; class Actinopteri; order Siluriformes; family Plotosidae; genus Plotosus; species Plotosus lineatus. Next base: position 37,991,784 of record CM045739.1, read on the forward strand.
AGAGAGAGAGAGAGAGAGAGAGAGAGAGAGAGAAGATGGTGTAGAAAGGAGTTGGGTAATTATGCCCCCTTCATGGCTTCTGATGTGATCACGTGTAAATAACCGTCTGAGGCATGAAGTGAGAGCATTACATGGGACAGCATCTTCATGGTGACATGAAATCACAGGGAAAAATGGCACTCGGACTTGTCACACATTCACCATGGCTACGGGATGAGGTGTGTGTGTGTGTGTGTGTGTGTGTGCACGTGCATGCCTAACGGTGTGTGTGTGTGTGTGTGTGTGTGTGTGTGTGTGTTTGTGTGTGTGTGTGACAGGTGATGTGTATGAGTGTAGTGAAGTGCCCTCAGTTCTCATCTCTCTCCTCTTCTCTCTTCTCTTCCTCGCCTCTGTCCTTCGCTTTTCTTGCCTCGCTGGAGTCATTACTGCCTAATTAAGTGCATGGCTTGTAACATAAGCAAAGCATTAAATTGAAACATTTCGCCCTTGTAAACGATGGGAATGATTATCATGCTAATTCGGCTGCTCTGCTGAGAAAACCAGGCAGCAGGCAAGCCGTGGATCTGTTTATTTCAGACAAACAGCCTGTGCGCTCCTTCGATTCTCTCTTCCTCCAGCTTCCACCGTATTGCTGAGACTGTTTGCAGCGTCACCTTCTGCTAATGACAGACTAAAGAGCAGATTTTCTCCCGGATACTTTGCATATATTTGTACGTTAAAAAACAAAGTGACGCTGCAAGGCATGACAATGGAGAAACTTCGTCCTTTCCTCAAACCAGCACGCATGCACGTGTACCCGTTTTTAATATCATCAGTGCAGTCGGCCCCCAACTTACGAAGACCCCCGTGTACGAAATCCCCGAATTACGAAAAACATTTTCCTGAGGTTCCGTCCCCGAGATACGAAACAACCCCCTCTTACGAAAAGAAATTCAAAATTCAAACGCGCCAATCAAAATTCCACACGGTGCGCAAGTTGCTCTCTCATTGGCTGTCTCTCAACATCCCGCCCCGCTAGCCTCCCAGATAGAGACAGAAGGAAGCTTCAGTCTTTAGTTTAGTATTTTAAGTTGTTTAAATCAGTAAATGTTTCATAAATGTGGGCACATTAGCGCTCATCTGGAATTCCGATCCCTCAAGGAATCAAATTAAAGTTGAGTTTGTCAAGCAGGGAATGCGCTTTGAATTCACATGCGCGCGCGTGAGAGACAGAGAGACAGAGAAAGAGAGAGAGAGAGAGAGAGAGAGAGAGAGAGTGAAGGAATAACGCTTTCATTTTTAGTTTAGTTTTTTAAGTTGTTTAGTTCAGTAAATGGTCAAGCAGTGAATGTGCTTTGAATTCCATTTCGTGTGGGCGTGGCCGCAACGCTAGAATAAACATGTGCATTGTAATGCATCTGTGTGTGTGTGTGTGAGAGAGAGATAGAGAGAGAGAGGGAGAGAGAGAGACAGAGAGAGCAAGCGAGAGGGGTGTCTGTGTGTGTGTGTGTGTGTGTGTGTGTGTGTGAGAGAGAGATAGAGAGAGAGAGAGAGAGAGCGAGCGAGAGGGGTGTGTGTGTGTGTATATGTGTGTGTTAATAAAAAATGTTTAATAATGGTTTAATTAATAAATATGTTAATAAAATGGTTTAAAATGTTAATAAAATATTTAAATGGTTTAATAAATAATTTTATTTTACTTTTAACACATATTTCATACAAAATTGTTGTACTTTTATCATTTTTAAAGGGTTTATGGGGTTTATCCAGTCCAAAGACTGGAGCCTTGGAACGAATTAGGCGTTGAACATGTAAGATGCGCCCCCTACTGACGAAATCCCCGCTTTACGAAAAGCGCTCTGGAACGGATTAATTTCGTAAGTTGAGGGCCGACTGTACTTTCCACTCGCTATGCTCTTTATTTATTCTTAAAACCTTTCCCTGTGGGCTGGAACAGTGGCGTAGTGGTTAGCACGTCTTGTCCACACAGCAAGGAGGTTCTGGGTTCGAGTCTCGGGCTCGGGTGTTTCTGTATGGTGTTTGTGCTCCTCGTGCTGACGTAGCTTTCCTAGATATGCACATTAGGCTAACTGGCTGTTACGAATTTCCCGTACGTGTGAGTGTCCATGGTGTCAATGGTGAGTGTGCGATGGTCTGGCAAACTGTTCAGGGTGTACCCTGCCTTCGCCCAGTGTCAGCTGAGATAGACTCCAGCCTTCCCAAGACCCCAACAGGATTAATAATGATCCAAGCAATGGCTGTTCAGTAGATATCGACCGATTGGCTACACGACAGACTTCATACATTCATTTCCTGAACCGCTTAATCCTAATTAGGGGGCGGTGATAGCCTGGTGCTAAAAAAGGCGGGATCACTGATCCTACAGTTGGGGGTTCAAGCCCCGCTCTCAAAAAGTTGTCACTGCCCCCTTCCCCTCCAGTGCAGCTAACTGGGTTATCAAAGGCCAGCCATGTCTCTGACTGTCTCTGGTGCGAGGCACGTAAAAGAACCACTGCTGACTTTCGACAAGAGTAGGCCGTGAAGCCGTCAGCGTGTTTCCGCCATGCGGTGGCCTGGCGAGCTGCCCAGGGTGTACTCTGCCTTCACCCGGAGTCGGCTGGGATGGGCGCCAGCCTCCCCGCAACCCGAGTTAGGATTAAGTGGTTACAGAAAATGATGATGAACTGAGCAATTAACCTACTGTGCATGGTTTTGGACTGTCGGAGGAAACCGGAGTACCTGGAGGGAACCCATGCAAGGACGGGGAGAACATGCAAATTCCACACAGAAACACCTAAACTGGGACTCGAACCCAGGATCTGCTTTCTGTGAGGGGTATGTGCTAACCACTACGCCACTATGCTGCCACTTATTATTATAAGTATTTAAATAAATTATAGTCGAGTTACCACTGGCACAAGGGGGTCCCCCCTCACACACACACACACGCACACACACACACACACACACACACACACACACACTTATTTGGCTAATTTGCAGTTGGGTATCTTAATGCTGGCTTTACAGCAGAGAGCAGAGGCGAAGCTTGTGTCAGCACATCGTCAGAATTACAACAAGGAGCCTTGATAAATTCACACCTTCATGAAACCGGACCGAGAGGCAGTCAGAGATATTCAGTCATTCTATCATTAATCCTCCACATTATTTCTTTCATTTGCACAGGACGGCGGGGATGTCAACAAGAAGCCAAATTACATAAAACAGCAAACGTGAG
>CM045739.1:37997500-38005000 GCA_024760905.1 Plotosus lineatus
AATAATAATAATAATAATAATGATGATAATAATAATAATAATAATAATAATAATGATGATAATAATAATAATAATAATAATAATAATAATAATAATAATAATCACTCCATGAATGTTATTTTTCAACAGCTGAAATAAAGTTGGTTGGGAAGTGGAGCTTGAACTTTTTTAAAAACCAAACAGGTGATGATGCACCAGCGGGGAAAATGAAGGCTCAGGCTCAGTCTCAACCAAAATCCTTGCTATTGTTTGAAACATGTCCAACTCACCTCTGTTCACACGCCGTCCCCTTGTGAGTTACATTTTCGCGGTCAAATAACCGATATGTAACCGAGAGAATCTGGTCATTTTTAAAAATGAAAGATTTTTCAAAAATAAAGATCTTTTCGACTCAGATAATAAATAAAATAGTAATAATTAATTATTTCTTCTGAGGCCCGGTACCAACTGAGCCACGGACCGGTTGTTGGGGACCCCTGGATTACGGGACACCAAATTTGCCAAACCACTTCCTCCTACAAGGGTCTTAGCCAACACTGAGAGAGGATGGAGTACACCCTGAACAGCATGTCAGACTCAGACCATTGCAGAGCTAACACACACACACACACACACACACACACACACACACACACACACACACACACACACACACACACACACACACACACAACCAATTACACTCAGTTTCATTCTCACATTCACACCTAGGGTCAATTTGGAATTTGGACTGTAGAGGGTCGGAACTTTTCCTCACCGAAACTGCTGAGTCTAGTACTCGAACCCAAAACCCTCTCCCAGGAGTTCTTTCTGAATGAAATTATTACTCCGTGCATGAAGATAATGTGACTGGTATTAGATTTTATAAACTACTACTACTATTACTATTATTATTATTATTATTATTATTATTATTATTATTATTATTATTTTTATTATTATTATTATTATTATTATTATTATTATTGTTATTATTATTATTATTATTATTATTATTATTATTATTATTGAGGGGCAGTGGTGTTCTAATGGTATAGGGCGCTGGATCGCTGATCCAAAGGTTGTGGGTTCGAGTCCCACTCTCCACAAGGTTGTCACTGTCCCCCCCAGTGCAGCTAACTGGGTTATCAAAGACGGACCATGTCTGTCACTGTCTATGGTGAGAGGTTCATGTAAAAGAACCATTGCTGACTTTCGTAAAGAGTAGCTGCAAAGTCGTCAGCGTGTTTCTGTCCCTTGCTAAAAAGGGTTGTGACAGACAGGAAGGGCATCCGACGTAAAAACCTCTGCCAAATCAAACGTGCGAATCAGATGATTCGCTGTGGCGACTCCCGAGTAAAAGGGAAAAAGCCGAAAGGAAGACAGACATTATTATTATTATTATTATTATTATTATTATTATTATAATTATTATAATTATTAAGTCATTTTCTATTCTGTTGTCGCTTCTTTTCTTTCAATCTGTCATTTATTTTTGAGTGCGTGCGCGTGTGTGTGTGTGTGTGTGTGTGTGTGTGTGTGTGTGTGTGTGTGTGTGTGTGTGTGTGTGTGTGTGGGAGTACATGCACGCAGCTGGCATTTTTCTGTATTTAAGTTTGTTTTCATCTCCGTGTATGTTTCTATGCCGTGTGCACCTATACACAGAGAGTGGATCGATGATGACAGACCTCATACAGGAAGTGGAATTCAGTTCTCTAATCAGAAAGCAAAGGCCCCAAGCCACAACTGCTGCATCTTTAATCTACCCCTGCGGCAACTGGTCATGTGTGAAAAAAACAAAATCCAAGTAAAAATATAAGGAGATTAATACACTTTACACCTCCGCCACTTTCAGCTGTACCTTCTATACCCCACTACAGGGAGGGGCACTGGAATTAAAGCGGGAAGGAAAGAATAAAAAAAAGAGGTGAAGAAAAACTCTACCTTTGTTTCACAGCTCTCTCTCACACACACACATACACACACACACACACACACACACACACACACACACACACACACACACACACACACACACACACACACACGTACGCACGCACGCACACGCACATGCACACGCACACGTAAAACAGCCCAGTTATCAGATTAATTACTGCAGGAGTTCTCTTAACATCTGCTGGAATGTCAGGTCTAGTGAGGGGAGTGAGGGAGAAAGCAAAAGAGGGAAGAAGGGACTGAGGGATTGGGGGAGCGAGGGATCGTGTTAAGTCCTAACGGAGGTGTGAAGGTGCGGGTTAAAATAAGAACAGTGGCGTCTGTTCCAGCGGCTGAGAGACAGAGCCACAAATACACTCTGTTCCCTCCTCACACTGCAGCTCGGTGGGTGTGTGGAGTGTGTGATTAAGAGAGGAAGCAGCAGAAGTATAGTTCCTAAGTGTGTGTCATGTGTGCTGCCCACTGCAGGTGGACAAGTGAATGGAGTCTATGTGTGTGTGTGTGTGTGTGTGTGTGTGTGTGTGTGTGTAGTGGGGAGAGAGAGAGAGAGAGAGAGAGAGAGAGAGAGAGAGAAAGTGTGTGTGTGTGTGTGTGTGTGTGTGTGTGTGTGAGAGAGAGAGAGAGAGAGAGAGAGAGAGAGAGAGAGAGAGAGTGGTGGTATGTCTTTATTATTCAATCCTGTCTAGCAGAAAGAGCTGCAAGCTGAGAGCCAAGTGGTACTGTGTGTGTGTGTGTGTGTGTGTGTGTGTGTGTGTGTGTGTGCTCGCACATGCGCACTTGTGTGTGTGTGTGTGTGTGTGTGTGTGTGTGTGTGTGTGTGTGTGTGTGTGTGTGTGTGTGTGTGTGCGCGGGCACGTACATGAGTGCATGTGGCACGTGCCAGATGCTGAACAATGTGTTCTCTGCAATTATCTAGCACTGAAAGTACATTATTTAGAGGATTCCATGTTGAATCACATTTTTTCTGAATGTATGTCGACTGCTTTAAATATATATATATATTTATGCACACCATTATTTAATTTGGATCAGGTGTTCTGCATACACTCCACAAAGAAATCTACAAGTCCATTATCCCATGTCACCTCAAAGAACACGAGTTCTCTTTTAAGTCGCGTTCCTTTCAGTGACCCCGCCTCCCCCTTCACGTTGTCTTATCTTGCTATCATCACTTCAAGTTTGATCACTGGGGAGCTGATTCAACATCTGAAAAGCTGTTTTTATGATCATGTCTATTGTGAAACGCAATAGAAAAATAAAACTAAATTGAAAAGCTCTATGCTAGCTGCTAGCTAAGTCGCTACATTTAGCGAAAATACATTCCCTGATGCAGTATAACCATAGAAACCAGAGCAGGAACTCTAGACTAGACTGTACAAATAAATCATCCATTCGTTTTCTGATCTGCTTAATACTAAAAAGGACCACAAGGAGGCTGCCGCCCATCTCAAGCGACTCTGGGCGAAGGCAGAGTACAACCTGAACAGCTTTGCTAGGTCATCGCAGGGCAGAAACATGCTGACGGCTTTGCAGCTCCTCTTTATGAAAGTCAGCAATGGTTCTTTTACAGTCTCTCGCCGCAGACATTGAGAGCCATTGCCGGCCTTTGATAACCCAGTCAGCAGCGCTGGGGGCGTACAAATAAATTTGATTTGATAACTTGATAGTTCTGTTATTTTTAACACTCAGTCAAAAATAAATGAATAAAAATGTAAGATACAGCGGTACCTCACCTTACGAAATGAATCTGTTCCAGCACCTTTTTCGTAAACTGCATTTTTCCTAAGTTGAACCACATTTTACATGTAAAACGCGTGATTCGTTCCAAGGCTCCCAATACTAGCCCATAAACCCTTTAAAAATGATAAAAGTACAACAATTTTGTATGAAATATGTGTTAAAAGTAAAAGAAAATTATTTACATTTTTAAAAAATCTCTCGAACCACCCATACGACACTTTAACATACGGCCATTGCTGGTCCAAAGAACCCTCACCCTCCTTCACGAGGTCCTTAACTATGGCGATTGCTTTTTACGAAATAATCGCCTCCGTCACTGTATCTCTGCTTTCAATGCCTCCTTCTGCTTCAACATCGTCCCGATTGTAGAGGGGTTTCGGCCATACTCCTTTGTGATTTCACTCAACCGCATCCCACTTTCATATTTTTTAAATCATCTCCTGTTTTACTTTTATTGATAACGGAGCCCGCTTCTTCTTTTCAGTCTCACCGGGAATCACTTTCTTGGGGCTCATGATTAATAATGAAAAAGAACGCTCACGAAACTCACAAACCAACAGTACAATTCTCCTTCACGCGTGTGTGTCGAACAATGGGTCGAAGGCACGCGAAAAGCATCATGGGTACAGTACTGCATTACGGAGATTCAGCTCCCTCCTAGCCAATGGGAGGCCAGCGGAGCAGGGTGTTGGGGGACAACCAATGGGAAAGCAACTCAACCATTGTTTGAATGGCGTGTTTGAATTTTTGAGATTGCGCTTTCCTAACGTGAATTTGTTTCATATCCAGAGACAAAAATTTTAGGAAAATATGTTTCGTAACCTGAATTTTTCGTTTGTGAGACTTTTGTAAAGTGAGGTACCACTGTATAAATATATAAAGTGGGCAGTGGTGGCCTAGTGGTAAAGGTGCTGGACCACTGATCCTAAGGTTGGGGGTTCAAGCCCCACTCAACGGATTGTCACTGCTGTCCCTCCAGTGCAGATAACTGGGTTATCATAGGCCAACCATGTCTCTCAATGTCTATGATGTCAGGTTCATGTAAAAGAACCATTGCTGACTTTTGTACGTAGTAGGATGCATAGCTGTCAGGGTGTTTCTGCCCTGCGATGGCCTGGTGAGCTATCCAGGGTGTACTCTGCCCTCTGTCAGTGTCGGCTGAGATGGGCGCCAGCCTCTCCACGACCCTAATTAGGATTAAGTGGTTCAGAAAATGAATGAGTGAATAAATGTGTAAAAGCAATAGGTAAAGTCTGCTGGACTTTAAACATCTGGTTCATCAAGTCAAAGTTTATCCTTGTTTCAAAGCAAAAAAAAAAAAAGACGAAAAAGACGATACCATAAGTGTTTTTCTAAGGGGTCCTTTCCCACATCTGGAAAATGATGCAATCCTGGTGTTCACGAGGCACCATGAATGCATGATGTGCAATTTCTGAGAGAAATAGGGAAGTCCAGGTATGTAATTGGCTCTCGTAAGTGCATGGAGTGGTCGATGTGTTCGGTGCTCAGGCGAGCACTTTCTTTTAACAGCCTATCAACACCATCTCCTGTATATAAAGATCACAGAGTAAAAGACATATTTGGAATGTAACTGTGGTGCTCAATTGGCCAGTAACGGTGGTGGGAACGGGGTGGTGGTGGTGGTGGGGGTGTTGTTGCTGTTGTGAGTTACAGGCAGGTAAAGAGTGAGAGAGAGAGAAGGCGTGGGCTTGGTGCTTTATGTTTTCGGTAATTAAAACAGCATTAGGCTATTTATTTCCTCTCCCCGTGCGTAGCTGATTGGGCATGAGGGAACGCGGGACTCGCGAAGCCGAGAAGGAGCACAATTACACGCCATCAGCAGACAACATTAACTCGCTAATAGGAACATGGCAATAAAAGTTTATTATTATGGGGGAATGATGATTGCCTGGTTTAAGATAACATTTATAATACTTAGCAACGATCAGGAGGGAAACAGGCGGGTGCGTGAGGGAAGACAGAGTGAGGATGCTGCTTTTCTCGGCGATCGCTTCGCAATGAAAAGGAAAGGATGACAGCCTACTCCTGAGAGGTTTGTGCTCATTAGCCATCCTTCCCGATCTCCATTATCTTCTCATCTGCTAATGCAGACCGCAACTTACTCAAGATGGCTGACCTCCACCCAGCTGCAGGGCTGAGAGAGCAATGGTGGTTGTATAAAAACACGTGGATTCAAAGTGTACTTCACAAACTCTTCTTTTTCCCACCATTGTGTAAATATTCTTTCAGTCTAATGCAGTGCTTCTCAATTATTTTCTGCCCCCTCCGTAGGAAGAAAAAACATTTCAACCCCGTGACTATAAATAGTATCATTTGTCTATAAAATTATTGTAAATAATTTATTATAAAATTATTTGTCTACTAAAATTATTATAAGTGCACCCATGTGCCTGAAATAAAAAAAAAAAAAACAGTGGTACCTGACCTTACGAAAGTCTCACCAAATGAAAAATTCAGGTTACGAAACGCATTTTCCTAAAATTTTCTCTGGATACGAAACAAGTTCACGTTACGTAAAGCACCATCTTAAAGATTCAAACGCGCCATTCAAACATTCAAACAATGCGTAAAAAGTTGCTTTCCCATTGGTTTTCTCCCATCACGCCCCGCTGGCCTCCTATTGGCTAGGAGGGAGCTGAATCTCCATAATACAGTACTGTACCCATAATGCTTTTCGTGTGCCTTCGACCCATTGTTCGACACACACACGTGAAGGAGAGTTGTACTGTTAATTCGTAAGTTTTGTGAGTTTTTTTGAGTGTGCTTATTGCAGAGTTATTTTTCATAATTAATCATGAGCCCCAAGAAAGTGATTCCCGGGGAGACTGAAAAGAAGAAGCGGGTTCCGTTATCAATAAAAGTAAAACAGGAGATGATTAAAAAAATACGAAAGTGGGATGCGATTGAGTGAAATTGCAAAGGAGTATGGCCGAAACCTCTCTACGATCGGGACGATATTGAAGTAGAAGGAGGCCTTAAAAGCGGAGATACAGTGACGGATGCGATTATTTCGGAAAAAGCATCCACCATATTTAAGGACCTCGTTAAGGGGGGTGGGGGTGGGGGTTCTCCAGACCAGCAACCCCCGTATTTTAAAGCGTCGCATGGGTGGGTCGAGAGATTTAAAAAAAGGTAAATAATTTTCTTTTATTTTTAACACATATTTCATACAAAATTGTTTTACTTTTATAATTTTTAAAGGGTTTATGGGGTAGTCTTGGGAGCCTTGGAACGAATCACGTGTTTTACATGTAAAATGCGTTTCAACTTAGGAAAAATGCAGTTTACGAAAAAGTCGCTGGAATGGATTAATTTCGTAAAGTCAGGTAACACTGTCCATCCGAATTTAAACTCATTCAACTTATTTATGTTTTAATATCTCCGTCTCGCTCCATTTTTCTCTTCGTTCCTGTTAGAAATTTCTCCACATTGTTTCTTGAGGGGGTGCTTACTGCACTTCATATCATTCGCTTGTGCAAAAAACTGCTACACCATAGCGCGACAATGAGTGCACCACTGCCAACTACTGGAGTGGAGGTGCAATTACACTTAATTCTCGTACACTATTCCAGAAATGCATGTTCCCCAGTGTCAGACGTGCTCCCCCCCAGCATCACCCCCCCCATCCCCCCGGCATCATACTGCCCCACTATTTGAGAAGCATTGGTCTAATGATATTGAGCAAGGGCTCACTGTATAGGATAATAAAGAGGTTTAATTAGCCAAAGGCAGGGATGTGGAGGTGAGAAATAGAGAGGAGATAAGTGCTGATGGTTCAGCATGCACTGGAAAGAGTAATAGAGT
>CM045739.1:38012500-38020000 GCA_024760905.1 Plotosus lineatus
CAAATGAGTAATGCCTTGTGTGGCGGTGATACCAAAAGAAAAAAACAATGATGCCTCCTGCATGTGGCACTGTTTACAATATTAAAGAAGTGAATTTTATGTCCAGGGTGTACCCTGCCCTCGCCCAGAGTCGGCTGAGATTGGCGCAGCTTCCCCGTGACCCTAATTAGGATTACGTGGCTCAGAAAATGAGGATGTTGGAGGAAACCCACACAGACACGGAGAGAACATGCAAACTCCAGATGTGCTAACTGCTGCACCACTGTGTTGCATTACTGCATGGTAACTGAAAGTCATTACAGTGGTACCTCACCTTACGAAATTAATCCGTTCCAGAGCCTTTTTCTTAACCTGGATTTTTCGTAAGTTGAACTGCATTTTACATGTAAAACGCGTGATTCGTTCCAAGGCCCCCAATACTACCCCCTAAACCATTTAAAAATGATAAAAGTATACCTTTTAAGGCCTCCTTCTGCTTCAATATCGTACCGATGGTGGACAGGTTTGGCCATATTCCGTTGCGATATCACTCAACCGCATGCCACAAGCCCACTTCTACATCTTCTACAAATCCTACGCGCGTGTGTGTGTGTGTGTGTGTGTGTGTGTGTGTGTGTTGACCACGTCTTCTTAGCAGAGTTATAATCTTACAAATGTTTATGGAAGGTGAAAAGCCAGTAACTCTGTCCTTCACACGAAAAGCATTATGGAAGATGCAGCTTCATATGGGAGGGAGCTGCGTCATCCCTCCTAGCCAATGGAAGGCCAGCGGTGCGGGATGTTGGGAGATAGCCAATGGGAGGCCAGCAGAGCGGGATGTTGGGACATGTAGTCAGTGGTAGAGCAAGTCGTGCATTGTTTGACTGTTTAAATGGCGTGTTTCATAAGGAGAACTTGTTTCATATACAGAGACAAAAATTTAAGAAAATGTTTTAAGTAAACTGGATTTTTCGTATTCTGGGACGATCGTAAGGGGAGGTACCACTGTATTTTATTTTGCAGTTCTGGGCTCTGTGGGTTTGCTCTGGGTACTCCGGTTTCCTCTTGCAGTACAACGATGTGCACATTAGACACACTGGCTGTTTCAGATCGCCCCTAGGTGTGAATGTGAATGTGCATGGTTGTGGTTGTGTTGCCCTGCGATGGTCTGCTGATGTGAGCAAGGTGTACTGCATTTGTTCAATATCGGCCTCCCTCCGTCCGACTGAGCGGTTCGGCAAATGAGGGCATTAGTCGCCTGCTTCCACTTTTACGGTACACTCCGCACCTCCTCACACCCCTACACCTTTCTGATCATACACGTTTTTCCGCGCTCTCTAATTTCCTTGTTATTGGTTAGTAATCAGATCGCACCCATCATGCTAAACTAACAAGTGCACGCGCTTAATGTAGTGGCACACGGGTGCAAGTTCTTTCCACCAGATGTTGGCGTCGCTCGAGAAAATAAATTCAGAATACTTAACGAATTAAGCGAGAAGCTAATTGCGGCTGGCCCGCGTTCATTATAACACACAAAGGTGGGAGGCTTGTTTGTCTTTTTAACAATTAACTCACAGAGCTCGTCAGAGGGAGGAGACGCTGAGCAGCTCGTGCAGTCGTCTCACCCTCCCCTGCACAGCAGCTGCATCAGATACACCTGGACAGGCCTGGGATGGGAATCAGAGAGGGGCAGGTGCACCCGTACCAAAGCTACCTGAGTTCACACACGCACACACACACACACACACACACACACACACACCAAGACACCAGCACAAAGGCCCACCAAGGCCCATAAAAAATTAGCCACTTTCAAATCAAAACATACCAGTAACAACACACTTGTGTAGAAACATGTGTCTGATGCACAATCTAGTGGGTCTCATCTTTTACACACACACACACACACACACACACACACACACAGATCTGCGTCTCAGCGGCACTGGCCACTAGTGTGGCTGGTTTTCCATTCTGTTCCCACACCTTTTGGAGGAGGCTCCCCCTGAGCTGTTCTCTTATAGATCTCCAAACAGCTTGTAATTACTTTTAATAAACAGCATAAGAAGCAAATCAAGCGCAAACATGGCGAAATGAGCTCTCAGGGGGATCAGACGCCACTCAGCCTTGCAAACAAACATTTGGGCAAAACATTTCTACCTCTCTCTCTCTCTCTCTCTCTATCTCCCTCTTCAACGTGACATCCTTTACGGCGGCTATTCCAAGAAAGGAATAAGAAAAAATAGGAAGAACAAGATGAAGAGAATCGGATTATAACAGACAGAGAAACTATATGTATTTACGTGCACGTGTTTATACGTGGATACCTTTATATACGGATGATTGATGGGTGACACACAGTGACTTTAACCATTCTTTCCTTGAAATCACCTCTACTCTTTCGAGCCCTATCTCTTTATCTCTTCTTTTGCTCCATCAAGCCATTCTGTCAGCGTGCCCCCATCATTATAGCCCCCAATGTAACCACGCTTGGCCCCATGAAAGTTCCACTTGGCTAGCTCCAGGTGTTGCGGTATGTGCATGTGGGGCTCCTCATCTGTTCCCACAGTCACACATCCAGCGCACGGAGGAAACCACTACACTCACCACCAGCAAGCCGTTTGTCCTGCCCTGCAGCCATCCAATACCTTCAAATCCTTTTTGCGTTGATAAAAACCCTGTGCCTGCCTTGCCTGACCCCTCCCATCGGTCATCCTTAGTTCATTCGTCATCCAATCTGATATTTTACTCCAGACTACAGTAATCCCCCGCCACTTCATGTTTCCAACTTCGCGTCCCCGCAATATCACGGGATTTCCCATCGGGAAATTAAAAAAATTAAAGATTATTCAAAATTCACGAGCAGTACAGCACTACATGTACATTCAACTACGCTACCCAACATGCTCTGTTCTCCTGCTTGACTTAAGTGTTCTCTGATTGACTGTGAATCCAGCAAGCCGATTGGTCGAGATTATATTTCCCAGCATCCAACACACCTTTCCTCCCTCATGAAATGATGACTTTTATTGAGCTCAGGGGAAGCACTGGGGTGCAGGAAAAATCGTGTTCACCATATTGGTGAGAGAAAAACAAAAACCAAAATCACTGGGAGAGTATCAACACGGAAACTGGTCGAGCACGGAGTTTGTTATAGCACACTGATGGCTGAGTGAATTCAGGTGCGCTCTAGGGATTTCGCCTGTGGGTGACAGCCACGCCCCTCACCAGCACATGCAGTGTTTGAGGAGAGAGAGAAAGAGAGTTAAACGCCTGTGAGTTTGGACACTAACATTATACGTACTAAAGCAAAGGCTCTGGAGGCGCTGACGAGCCCCAACCAAACACCAGTGCCGCCAGTGATTCTCCTTCTCGGCGTGGCCGTGGTTTTGTTATTTATAAGGTTTGTTATACAGTATTTATATATATTTAATGTCATTATAAGGTGTATAATTTATTTATATATTAATAAACGTCACCTGTATGACATCAACATGCATAAAACACTTTAAAATTAAATTCTATATAAATTTTATATAATATATAGGTGGGTGGGTGTCCCTAAGAAGTGGCAGAAGTCATTTTGCGTTTTTTCGCTTTTCGGGGGGGGGGGGGTGTTCCTATATTTAGTGTGATTGAGGGACGTCCCATGTAATTGGAGGTCCCTCTGTCCCTGTGTCTCTTTGTCACAATGCCCTGAGCGTGTCACATGACCTAAACACTCTCCAACATCATCACCTAGTTTAAGGTAGGTTTCTGACCAACACTTGGCAATAATGTGACACAGAGGAGTGCTACCACCCTGAGGCTCACTCTAGTTGGTTCCTAAAATAGTTCCAACGGCGCTTTGTGCTTCAGAGCAGGGATTGGCGCGTCAAAATTGATAAATGTTACACCTGTTAACGCAGACGTTTCCTTGATGTTTGAGATTAATGGCGTGCACCAAAGATATCATCTCATGTTTGCCAACATATTGCGACAGATTAAACTATCTGTCGTTGCTAATTTTCATTCACTCTCACCAGTGTTAATAATGCACAGTCATCGATTTTAATTTTATTCAGATTCATGGAATATCTCCAGAGTCCAGCAGATCTCCAGCCTGTGTTTGGGTTGAAAAAAAAAATCTGTTATTGAGACACATTGTTGGTACCGAAATAAAGTGTGCGCTGATCAACACTATTCCAACCAATCAGCAACAGGGACCATTTGTGCTGTGTGTGAGCTCATACACTCTCAATTGCTGATTGGCTGGAGAGGGAATGGAGGTGGGGAGATGGGGGGTGTTTGGAAAGGGTACTGAAGAGAGGTGTGAATTTGTTTGGTTATATCCTTCAAAATGTGCAACGCTTAGACCTATTCGGGTCGTAACCAACACTGGGTGAAGGTGGGCTGCACCCTGAACAGCTCATCAGACCATTGCAATGCAAACACAACCATTCATGTACACACTCACCATCATGGGGCAATTTGGAACAGGCAGTTAGCCTAATGTGCATGTTTATGGACTGTACGAGGACACTGGAGTACCCAGGGGAACCTATGAATGCACATGGAGGACATACAACCTCCACAGAAGAAGGCCCGGGACTTGAACCCGGGCCCTTCTTTCTGTGAGGTGGATCTGATAACCTCCTGTACACCACCTATTAAATGTAAACTGTAGAAAATAATTTCTAGATATATTTATTAAACTTAAAGTTCAATCTTCACACATTCAAAGGAAACATTTTTTTTAAGTGTAGTATCACCAGAGAATGAATTTTAGTACAAGACAGCCGGGTTTTTCATTGGCTACCCAGAGTAATCCTCCGTTGTGAAGAGTCTGAGGCTGTCACTCCTCACTACAGAGACATCAGTGGCTGATATTAGTGACACTTGAAAGACTGCTGCACTGTCAGGAAAGGTGTGTGTGTGTGTGTGTGTGTAGAGTGGAGAGGGCTGGCGTCATCTATAAGCACACGCACATGGCCCAAGGCTAGACGCAAATGCACGCACACACTCATATGCCCTCCTGATACTCACACAGGCACTTAGCGGAGTGAGCTATCATCCGCATTATCCACATCCATTGACTTCTAAAGCTTCTTGAGTGCTGCCTCATTAAATCTTCACTGACACAGGGAGGACACACCAGGTCCGTATCACCTGCCGTGTGTGTGTGTGTGTGTGTGTGTGTGTACTACATTTTTTGTCTCTGTCCCACTGCACAGATACAACCATGAATGACAGCTGCACACAGAGCAGTCAGTGCATACGCTGGTCGCTAGTACAATGCGCACGTCCCTGATATTTATCCCGAACTCGCATTCTCGAAATTCGCCATTTTATAGATGTACGACTTCTTCTAAAATTATTATTATTTTTTGTTTCTCCATACCGTCTCATTATTTGTATAATCATTAAGGTATAAGAAATATTTGGCACGGATACACTGTGACATCACTGCTGGGTCAAATGGTAGTCTGGTGTGTGATGTTGCCATGGTGACTGGTGCACTTCATGCTTCAGGCATCAGGCTCATTGGGATGAGTAAGTAAGAGTCAAGAGTGAGATGTGCCATTAGCTGCAATCTCGGGAGAGCTCTTCTTTTCAGGTGCATGTGTGTGTGTGTGTGTGTGTGTGTGTGTGTGCACTCCCACATGCCCCTTGCCCCACCTCATGCAAAAAACAACCACGTACGAGGTGAATGAATGTTTACGTAAAGTGAAAATGAGAGGTGCATGGATGAATGAAATGAGATATGAGATGCTCGTGGATGTCTCAGCCATTCTCTTAAAATCGTGAGGGATCTGAACATGCATCGCTTTTGTACTCTAGAACCACTAGTTATACGTCCCTCGTCTGCACTCTGCAGTGTGTGTGTGTGTGTGTGTGTGTGTGTGAGGGGGATTATGGAGAGAGATGGGCGACAAACCTGATGGCAGCTGGGCAGGCTCTCCTGAGGCACATCCGACAGGCAGGGAGGGGTGGAAAGAGAAGGCAGGGTGACAGTTAGTCAGCAGCTCCATGATCATATGAGGGTTAGATGGGGGACATGGTACAGACATGGGGATTATTATGGGGTGGTAAGGATTATTCATAGCGAAAGTGATGAAGGGTGATGATGTAGCTCATACATACGTCAACTTAATGTGATTCCTTCTCTGCTGACATTGTAAATACAGGTATATAGTGCATGTCTGATATGGATGAGGCAGGCATGGTGATATCTACTCCGTATATGTTCGCGACGAGCTAACATCACCCGCGATGTGCATAACTAATTTTATTGTAGGTGCATTCCTAGTAAATTTACCTGTGTGATGGCTCACATCTGGATGCTAGGTGCCAGCTGAGTCGTGCTCTTAGAGCAGGTGTTTGTGTATGGACCCCTGCAATACTCCCCGCCCCCCCAAACTAAGCATAAATATTAACAAATTATTCACTTATCATATTGAACAAGTCATCTACGCTGTCAATTAGCGACGTTCAAATAAGAAAATGGCACAATGCAATGCTAATTTAACTTTTTTTATGATAGCTGAGGGGCGGCGCACGGGTGTAGTGGAAAGCATGTCCGCTCTCAGCTGTTTCTGTGTGGACTACCAGGAGATGTTCTCCTGTTGCTTGGGTGGGTGTCCCCTGTGTACTCCAGTCTCGTCCCATAGTCCAGAGACATGCATATTTGGATAGGTGGCTGTTCCAAATTGCTCCTAGGTGTGACTGTGAGTGTGAATGGTTTTGTGTGTGTGTGTGTGTGTTGGTGCTGAGATGATCTGGCAAGCTATGTAGGATGTAAACCCCCCCCCCCCCCCCCCCATCCTGCCTTCGCGTCGAGTCAGCTGAGATGGGCTCCTGAGATAGAATTGGGCGGAACGGTGGCGTAGTGGTTAGCACGTCCGCCCCACAGCAAGAAGGCCTGGGTTTGATTCCAGGCCTGGGCGTTTCTATGTGGAGTTTTGCATGTTCTCCCCGTGCTTGCCTGGGTTTCCTCCGGGTCCTCCGGTTTCCTCCCACAGTCCAAAAATAATGCTCAGTAGGTCAACTGGCCGTTCCAAATTGCCCCGTAGGTGTGAGAGAGTCCGTATTTGGCCTGGCGAAACATACGGTATATCATTGTGATCACAACCATGACAATCCCTGTGTGAGCATCATTCAAGCTACAGGGATCGACGTCCACGCCTCGTGATTGGATGCAGACGTAAAGAGAGAGAGAGAGAAAGAGAGAGAGATAGAATTGGGCGGTTCAGCAAATGAGTGAGTGAGGAATTCTACATTTGCATACTATTCATTCATTCGTTTTCTGTAACTGCTTAATCATAATTAGGGTCGTGGGAAGGCTGGAGCCTATCCCAGTCAACTCTGGGCGAGGGCAGAGTACACCCTGGACAGCTTGCTAGGCCATCACAGGTCAGAAACACTCTGACGGCTATGCAGCTTCTCTTGTCTAAAGTCAGCAATGGCTTTACATGAACCTCCCACCATACAGTGAGAGACATGGCCGGCCTATGATAACCCAGTTAGCTGCACTGGGGGGTG
>CM045739.1:38025000-38027500 GCA_024760905.1 Plotosus lineatus
TGAAACTCCATTTATCACTACAGATCTGTTTCGAGGGGTGGTGAAACCATCCTCTCTCTTCAGGTGATTATAGAAGAATATCTTCTATAAGATATTATGGAATATATTCTATAGAATATAGAATTATTCTTCTATAATCACCTGAAGAGAGAGGATGGTTTCACCACCCCTCGAAACAGATCTGTAGTGATAAATGGAGTTTCAATAGAAAGTCTTTGTCCTGTTCTTTTATTTTTGTTATTTGCTCTACCAAAAAGTATTGAGCACTCTCCTACGGAAGGATCTACTCAGAAAATCCTCTATATATATATATATATATAAGTAAAAATAAAAGGACAGGACAAAGACTTTCTATTGAAACTTCATTATAGACATAGAAAGTCTTTGTCCTGTCCTTTTATTTTTACTTTTATTTGCTCTTACGGAAGCATCTACTCAGAAAATTCTCTCTCTCTCTCTCTCTCTCTCTCTCTATATATATATATATATATATATATATATATATATATATATACAGACAGGGATCCCTCACTTTCCACGGTCAATTGGGACCATGATCACCCCCATGACCACCGAATTCCACAAAGTGTGATCAAACCCCCACCCCGACTGAAGTATACGTGCATGTATATATATGTATAAATATCAATAAGTACATATTCGACGCTATAATGTTTATAATAACAATTAAACACTCAAAAATAATGCATAAGATGTAAATAAACTATAAATACACACACATACAGGCGCGTGCACGCAGTCCGATGCGCACCTCACATGACAATGGAAGCGGTTTTGATGGGGGGTTTTGGGTTGTCTTTGTCTGTTTGTTTGTTTTTTTGCATAATTTGGCTTGTTTATGCAACATTTCCCTTAACTTTTTCCCTATTCTTCCTTAATTTCGATGAATATTTAAAAAAACAAAGCACGATGCATTGAAGCCGCATAAATTGAAACGCGAAGTATCAAGGGTCCCTATATATATATATATATATATATATATATATATATATATATATATATTATATGTATATATATATATATATATATATATATATATATATATATATATATATATATAAAATGCATATATACTATATATATATATATATATATATATATATATATATATATATATATATATATATATATATATATATATCTACACAGTACATAATATTTAATACACTAACTCTCTATATATATATAATATGCAGAAATATCCAGAAAGCCCCGTTATTCATACTATATTACATACTCTAAAATATGCTTGTTAAACACATTCTATAGCCAGTCTCACTCATTAGTACAGTAATAATATAAAATATAGAAATAATTAAGTTAAAACCTTTTAATATTGTACTGTGATAATATTTATGAATAAATAAAGCGCTTAGGCTCCTTACCAGAAGCTAGAGAAGATATAGGGCGTTTGAGTGACATCATAGGGCTTAAATAATCATTAAAAACACACGACAAAAGCGTGAATTTACAAATCAAGCAATCACATTGATAGCATGTGGGTAAAGGAGAAAAAAAGAGGTTTACATATCATTTGCAACCAATCAGCAGGAGGGAGAAACGAAAGCTCTCAGCCATTGGCTAAATTTGAATCACGTGCTAGTAGTGTTGTGATGATGCATATGTATACTGTAATTTGCTGGGGCTGCTGCTAATTCAGTGCTTCTCAATTAGTGGTGCGCGATTATATGATTATAATGATGCAAACTATATTTTTGTGTATTTTTAAAGTTTTCTTTATATATTTTTGAAAACCAACATATAATTGAAAACGACTTAACTCAACAACTTAAGTCGAGGTATACCGGTAATGAGAAGATAATAAGCAGGAACAAATGTGCGGTCATTGCACTATTATACTGTAGGCACCCTAACAAACTAAATCCAATTGTGTATCTCGCACAGTGTGTATTTGACGTTAGAATCCTGAAGCTGATATATTTTTTTCTTTGAAAGAGATATTTGTAGATTAAATAATAAAATTTCATCAAATACAATGCATTAAATAGTATATCAGGTAATTTAGTAATTCTCCTTTAAGAAATGGTTAGCATAGTGGTTAGCATGTCTGCATGAGCGCATCTCTGGTTTCCTCCCACAGTCCTAAGACATGCCCATTACGTTAACTAGCTGTTCCGGATTGAGTGTAAACAGCCATGTATGTGTGTGTGTGTGTGTGTGTGTGTGTGTGTGTGTGTTTGTGTGTGTGTGTGTGTTTTGACCCTGCAATTGTCTGGCAAGCTGTACAGAGTGTACTTCACCTTAACCTACTGTCGGCAGAGATAGGCTACTGTTTGCCCGTAACTTGAGTATTAGGACTAAGTGGTTCTACAAATGAGTGAGTGAGAGTGTGAATACATTAAAAGTATTTTGATATACTATATTAATCACGTGAAGGAAATGATCTTCTCTGCATTTAACCCATCCAAATGAGCAAACATACACGTCAGCAGTGATCAATGCGGACCAAGCTCTGGCT
>CM045739.1:38032500-38047500 GCA_024760905.1 Plotosus lineatus
TTGTCCTGAAAAATTTCTCAAAGGTCCTGCTCGTTAATCTACACTACAGTCTGCTGCAGCAGCAACTATTACTTAAAGAATAAAGGGACCAGCAGAGGAAGCAAATGCTGAGGAACTCGGCATCGCTAAACCGCCACACTCTGGGCCATGGCTTTGAAAATGTCATCCACCTGGTAAAAATAACTGCAGCCTGACTCAGCACATTACCACCCTAATGTCTCATCAACATAGTTGGACCATTTGCAAAACATAATTAGAACAGGCACAGAGACTGTTTGTGGCTTTGATGTCGCAGTCTTTTGTTTAATCCTAACCATGTGTCTAATCCCATTAAATCTTGTCTTTGGTTACCAGCAAACTGTAGTAGACAATGTTGATGGTTGGAGGCTCTAAATCTTGACCACTAAAAAAATATGAACACCTTTTAATGAAAAAAAAAATCAAAAAAAAAAAATCCATGTGAGTAATAATAAGATCGTCTACATCAGGGGTGTCAAAGTCGTGCCAGAAAGGGCCATGTGACTGCAGGTTTTTGTTTCAACCAAGCAGCAGCAGCACACCTGACTTTGCTCATTTAATCAACTCATCTGAGTCTTCAGGCCGCTGATTGGTCAATCTGTGTGCTCTGTACAGAGACTGACCAATCAACTGCCTGAACACTCAACTCAGTTGATTAAATGAGCAAAGTCAGGTGTGCTGCTGCTGCTTGGTTGAAACAAAAACCTGCAGCCACATGGCCCTTTCTGGCACGACTTTGACACCCCTGGTCTACATAGAGGGCAATTTGCAATACAGTGATCACTCGCAACGTTGTGCTTCCGTTTGTATGACTTCAGTGCATCACGGGTTTTTCAAAAATATTCATTGATAAATAAACAGATAAGGAAATTAAGGGAAAAAGTGAAGGAAAACGCCGCAAAACAAGGCCAATTATGCAAAAACAAAAACAAAAAAACAACCCAAAACCCAACAAAACTACTTATATTTTGATGTGAGGTGCGCGTCTGAGTGTGTGCACACGCATCTGAGTGTGCATGTGCGTGCACATCTGTATGTGTGTGTATTTATATTTTATTTACATCTTATGCATTATTTTTGAATGTTTAATTGTCATTATAAGCATTTATAGCGTTGAATATGTATTTATTGATATTACAGGGATCCCTCACTTTCCGCAGTTAATTGGGACCGAGATCTGCACGCGACCATCGAAATCCGCGAAGTAAGATCAACCCCCCACTCGACTGACATGCATGTATATAATATCAATAAATACATATTCTATGCAAGAAATGCTTATAATAACAATTAAACATTTATAGAATAACATAAGATGGAAATAAAATATAAATACACACACACACACACACACACATATGCAGATGGTATTGCATGACAAGAAGACGACACACATACCTATGCGCACACACGCACTCGCGCAGATGCGCGCACACAGATGCAACAATCTCTCCAGTTTTGATGGGAAATTTTGGGGATTTTTTTTTGTTTTGTGTTGGATTAGGTTTTTTTTAAAAATTTTTTTTGCATAATTGGCCTTGTTTTTGTGGCATTTTCCTTAACTTTTCCCCCAATTCTTCCTTAATTTCCTTATTTTTTAAATTCGATTAATATTTATTTATTTATGTATTAAAAAAAAAACACACCACGCACTGAAGCCGCATGAATTGGAGCGCAAAGTAGCGAGGGATCCCTGTATATACACATATACATGTACGTATACGTCAGTCAGGGTGGTCGATTGTACTTCACGGAAATCGGAAGTTCTGTGTGTGTGTGTGTGTGTGGGGGGGGGGGGGGGGTGTCTTGGGCGCCATTAGTCGCGGAAAGTGAGGGATCCCTGTATATCCAATTAGATAGAGTGTATTTACAGTCCAGGCAGTTTTTTTTTTTTTTTTTTTTTTTAAGAAAACAGTGAACTCTCGATCACACTGCCGGTAATTATCCAAGATAATATCTGGGATGAAGTGAAGGAGAAAAACAACAGCTGACCTAATTTTTTGACCTTTGTCGAAGGAGTGAGACCTGCAGTCCCAGCCTTGGCTGTGAATCGAAGAGTTAGCACAGCAATCAGACCTGCAGCCGCAGCCTCAGCTGCGCACTCAAGTGTTAAACAATGGAACAGCTGTCGAGAGTGACATCTGCGATCCAGAAATAGAGCTGTTCA
Organism: Plotosus lineatus; assembly: GCA_024760905.1. NCBI lineage: Eukaryota > Metazoa > Chordata > Actinopteri > Siluriformes > Plotosidae > Plotosus > Plotosus lineatus. The sequence goes on from CM045739.1 coordinate 38,034,686, forward strand.
TTTCACCTGTCTGCATCACACCTGTGTGCAGGGAGTGAGAGGGCTAGGCAGGGCTTCGAAAGGAGAGACGGAAGAGAGCCTGGCGAGCAGTCACACACTCCCAACAAAGCATGCACGTTCATACTCACTCCCACACTCATACATACAAAACAAAGATGTTCACTCACCAATCATGTGATTGGCCACATGGATCTGAATCTCACGTTCTGTTTCAAAGGTCATTTGGCATTTGATGCATTGATATGTTTTCTTCTGCAAGAAAGCACAGGATAGTGGAACTGAAAACGGGTCCGTCATACTTTTTGATCCAAGACGAGGACTGAGTTAACCTGGAAAGTCATCATCAATACCTCGCAGTAGGAAAAGTATCCACAACGGCACACCCGGATTGGCTGCAAATTGTCCTGGGCTCATTTCAACTAATTCACAGATTATTGCTAGCACGCTAAAACTACACACTGAATTTTTACTGGAAATTTGTTTCTGGTTGGCAATATAAAAGTTTTAACATCAACAACTTTAGACATGTGAGAAAGATCAGGAAATATTCCACTCAAATATTTTCACACTTACTTTAGGAACAGGTGAGGCTTCTGTTGCTTTTTTCGCTGCACTCGTTTCTGGGCTCATCTCAGGATGGTCTACCTGAACGTGACTTTCCAGATCTTCCAAGGTCTCAAACTTGACAGCACACTCAGGGCAGCGCAGTCCAGACGCACCTTTCTCTCCGGGCTCTTGAGGCGTTACAACGCCACTTGGTGACTGACCGTTGGTGCCTCGATTCATGCAGCCTGCACAAAGCCCAAATGGTAGGCCGTTGACATCCAGCTTGACCAGCTCTTGCTTGTTCTTAAACTCTTTCAAACAGAGTGCACACTTATATAACTTGTGGGCTTGCAACTGGCCATTGGGTGATGATGAGGCTGAGCCTCCTCCCCCAGCACTGCCACCTGATGAAGAGAGCTTCTGCATGTGGAATGTGCCATGAATCTTCAGCTCCAAAGTGGAAGTGACAGTCTGCATGCAAACTACACAGCGGAATCCTGTCAGGGAGTTCCTCAGGTCGGGATGCATCTGGCAGTGTTCGATAAACTCCTCTTCACTTTGGAGGGGCATCTTACAGATGCGGCAGGTGCCTGTGTCCAGGCTCTTGCTGTGGGTGACTTTGTGCTCTGTAAGAGTGAGTAGGGAGGGGAAGCGTTCTCCACAGATGGGGCACATGTAGTGCTTGGCTGGCCCACGGTGAGTTTGGGCATGTTCCCTCAAGCCATTCTCAGAAAAGAAGGTTCTTGAGCAGACGTTACACTTGTGATTACCCTTAATGAAGTCAGCCTTCTTTTTGCGAGAGCCTGCATCATCCTCACCAGGCCTTATATTGTGATCTCGCAGACGATGGTTTTGGAGTAGGGACTCCATGGTGTACGCTGCACCACAGATATCACAAGCATACATTGGCTCGGAGGCATCTAGTTCTTCCTCGCCTCCGCTGGCTTCATGACTGTTTGCCGTTTCCTGAGCCCCTCCCTTTAGAAGCATATTTTGCAAATCAGCCTGTTCTGCTGCTGCAGTTGAACCTCCACGTTTGGAATTTTGACTTACACCATTTGGAGTGCCGTTCTGACTTCCATTTCCGTTGCCGTTTCCTCCATCAAACATGCAGTGCTTCTCTCTAAGGTGTCTCTCCAGCAGAACAATAGCATGAAAAGCCTTCCCACATATGCGGCAGTTAAATTTTTTACTGTGGGTGGTGATGTGACACTGGAGCTCAACCTCTGTACCAAAACTCTCCCCACAGAATATACACTTACGGGCTTTGCTGGTAGCTCCTGTGCCAGTGGGTTGATTTAGGTGACTGTGCTTAACATGCATCTGCAGATCACTCTCCTTGCGAAAGTCCCATGCACATGCTGTGCAGCGGTACATTTTCTTCTCATTGCTGTGTTTGACAGCCAGATGGACTTGGATGGAGACCTTGGAATCAAATACCTCCTGACATAATGTGCAGTGGTACAACACGAACGTGTGCATATCCAGCAAGTGCTTTTGCAAATCATCAACAGAAGAAAACTGTTTATCGCAGCTCTCACAGACATACTGTGTGGAGGTGGTGGTGTAGTGTATGGTCAAGTGCTGCAGCAAAGACTCCTGAGAGTCAAAGTCCTCTTTGTTGCACTGAGGACAGGACTGTCTCCTCAGTAGAAGTTCCAGGTGGGACTTAAGGTGGGTCTGGAACCCTTCAAAGCTAGTAAAACGAAGGTCACACTGGTTACACGGATAGTCTCCATTCGCACCCGTAGGAGCCGAATCCCCAGTCACTCTGTGGCGTTTTGGGGAGGAGATCTCCACGTCAGAAGAAGCCGGACTTAGATCTGCCACTTTGACTTTGCGCTTGTTGTTGGCCAGTGGGATATTTTTGTGATTCTCCTTGATGTGTTTAGTGAGCTTGAGTAGGGAGCCAAAGATGGGAGAATTGGTGCAATAGGGGCAAGAGTAAACTTCCATAAACGACTGTGAAGGCTGCAGTACAGGAGACTCCATCTTGGTCACCCCACTGGTATTGTTGCAGTGGGTCTGCTGGATGTGTTCAGTAAGGGATGATTCCGTAAGGAACCCCATGGAGCACTGATTACAGAAGAAGGCATGGTTGCCCTCTAGAGTGGTAGAGCCAGCAACCACACTACTAGGCAAGCAGTGAGAAACGCGGATGTGCTCTTGCAAGCTGTTGATATCAGCAAATATATCCGGGCAGTAGTTGCAGTGAAAGGCAGAAACGTTACTAAATTGCAGAAGGGGAAAGTTGGATACAGAGCCCCCATTAGATCGATGTGCTTTCCGTACATGTTCATTCAGATTGTACAGAGTTGGCAGGGTGTCCAGACACAGTTGACAGGTGTGACTTTGCTGAGGTTTATCTGCATGAATTGTCTTCAGATGAATCTCCAAAACGGCCAGGCTATTAAAATCTCTCTTGGAGCAATAAGGGCAACTATACGTCACCTTTCCTGACCAGCTTCCCTCATCTTGGTCAGAGGACGGGACTAATTTGCGTCTGCCCTGAGCAGGCTTGAGCGTTGAATCTGGGGTTGATCCTCTTTCAAGTGAGGCACTGGAGTCAGGAGTCGCACTGCTCATGGACGCGACACTGCCCAGAACCGGATCAGGACTGGCACTGTGGTTGCTGGAGTCAGGCTGCCGGTGGCTGTCCAGGTGGCAGTAGACATCTTCTACAGATGTAAATTGCTCTGCACACATGGGGCACTTATGTTTCTTGTTGGCATGTGTTCGGTCAATGTGGTTGAGCAAGGCGCCTTCATCACTAAAAATCTCTGGACAATGGATGCACTGTAGTTCAGCACGGTCTGAAAGCTGAGGGTGGCGTGTCAGTACATGCTTCTCTAACTCATCTGTTTGGTTGAAAGTCTCCTCGCAGTAATCACACATGTACAGGTCCTGGTCTTGCTCAGCTGCATCACCTGTAGACCCATCACGCTTCACCTGGTCTTTTTTTACCATGTGTTCCTTGTTTTTCCTGTGCGCCTGCATGTGGCTCTGTAGTGAAGATGTGGAGGAGAAGCCACGCTTACAAATACTGCACTTGAAGGGCTTGCTGGAACTATGTGTCTTCAGGTGGATCTTAAGGTGGTCACTACGTGAGAAGGCAGCCTCACACTCCTGGCAGCTGTACTTCTTGTCACCGGTGTGTAGCTTGACATGACGGTCACGGCTGCGCTTGTGTTTAAACAGCCGACTGCAGAAGGTGCACTTAAAGGGCAGCTTGTCACTGTGAATCTGTTCGTGACGCTTCAGGTAGCTGAGACGGCTGAAGGACTTATCGCAGAACTGGCAGGGATAAGGAAGGCCAGAGCCTCCTTCCTCCTCCCCCATGCCCAGATCGCAGCAACCATCCCCTAGCATCTGTGATGGTGATGCCACGTCTTTGCTGGAGGGAGAGGACGCCACCCAGGAGAGCCCTGGGTCATCGTCACCATCTGCAATGCAAAACACAGACAGAATAAAAATTACAAGTGAGAAAACACTATTAACATAGAGGTAAATAAGTAAATACATCAAATCCCAAAGGAATTGAAAAATAAGGACAGGAATCTGTTCTGTATTCTCGAATACTCTATTTGCAGAATTCATGAAAAAAGCTTGTCCTTCTGATTATGATGTGGATTCGTGATGGGTTAAACTTTCTCCCCGCATAAAACAACAGAATATCTACACTCACATTTACATTTATAGTATTTTTTTTAGATGCCCGGCCTAAACCAAAGTGACTCATATCTATCAAATTTTAAACAATTGAACAGATGAGGATGAAGGGCCATGGTCAAGGGCCCAGCATATACATCTTTCACTCACTCACGTACTTGACAACCCTCCTAACCTTACTAAGGCCATGGGGAGGTTTAAGATCTCATCCAACTCCGGTGATGGCAGGGTACACCCTGAACAGCTCGCCAGTCCGTCAGAGGCCAGCGCATACAACTATTCAACGCTCAGGATCAATTTAGAGCAGTTAGTCCTATACGCGTGTGTTAGGACTGTGGGAGGAAACTGGAGTACCGAAGGTAACTCACACAATCATGGGGAGAGCATGCAAGCTTTACACAGACATGTCCATGCCCAGGATTCGAACTCAGGACCTTCTTCCTGTGAGGTGACCATGTTAACCACCATATCGCATGCATATACTAGTAAATTTTTTTCAGTGAAATTATCTTAAATTAAGGGCTACAAACTAAGATGTCATGTATACCTTGAGCATGGTAGCTAACGTACAGCTGCTCGTCAGGCGCCCCGATATTCCGCAGCCCAAGTATAAGGCTGAGTGTGCTCACTGTTTACGTGTGTGTGTGTGTGTGTGTGTGTGTGAGAGAGAGAGAGAGAGAGACTTTTGATGGGCTAAATCAGTGCTTCTCAATTATTTTGTGTGGCGCCCCCTCTAGGAAGACAAAAACACCCCCCTCCCGCGAGTGACTATAAATAGTATTAATGTATTTGTCTATAAAATTGTATAGTTCAACTTACAATAAAGAAAACCTTCATTAATTGTTTTTTAATCTGCAATTGAAAACATTTAAAGTTCACAAATGTGTCTGAAATAAAAAAATACATCCTTATTTAAACTCATTCAACTTATTTATGTCTTAATATCTCCATCTCTCTCCACCTTCCTCTTCGTTCCTGTTAGAAATTTTTCCGTGTTGTTTCTTGAGGGGTTGTTTACTGCGCTTTATATCATTTGCTCATGTGAAAAACCGTTACAGCAATAGTGCGACAATGAGAGTGCCACTACCAACTACTGGAGTGGAGGTGCAATTACACGTAATTTAGTTCATCATCAGTTCGTTTTCTGTAACCGCTTCATCCTAATTAGGGTCGCAGAGAGGCTGGTGCCCATCCCAGCCAACTCAGGGCGAGGGCAGAGTACACCCTGGACAACTCGCCAGGCCATCGCAGGGCGGAAACACTCTGACGGCTTTGCAGCCTACTCTTGTCGAAAGTCAGCAATGGTTCTTTTACATGCCTCACACCATAGACAGTGAGAGACATGGCCGGCCTTTGATAACCCAGTTAGCTGCACTGGGGGGGTTGGGGGTTGTGATAACCTTGTGGAGAGTGGGACTCGAACCCCCAACCTTTGGATCAGCGATCCGGCGCCTTATACCACTTAGACCACCACTGCCCCTACACGTAGTTCTTGTTCACTATTCCAGAAAAACATGTTCCCCAGGGTCATACGCGCTACACCCAGCATCACACCACGCCCCTCTGGCATCATACTGCGCCCCTCTCGGGGGTCGCGCCCCACTATTTAAGAAGCACTGAGCTAAATGCAGAGGAAATAACTTCCCTTGTGCGATTAATACAGCATATCCAAAAAAAAAAAAAATAAAAATCTAAATCATATATTACTATATTTGGGCCCTGTTAACACAACAGCATTAGAATTAGTCTTGATCTTGACCCAGAGCTTGTCTGATCAGTTGACGGGCATTCGAATCAGTCTTGACCAATCTTACTGTCCACAACTGTCTCAAAACCAGTTCACAAACAGTTCTGCCAAGAATTACTTGCAAAATGGTTTCAGCAAGACTGATTCTACAAAAACGAATCTTGCATTTTCAGTGCCGACAGAAGAATTGAACAAGAAGCAAACCTATTGAGCAGGTGTTTGTGATAAACATGTAAACAATCGGTTTATTTTTACATGCAGTTAAAAGTGTACTAGTTCCAGAGATCTTTGTGACAAATTCCTCAGGCCAAGTGACGAAGAAGGATCCAATCAGGAGGATAATAACAGCACTTCAGGTATGTCCTGACGTGTAACTGTCCAGTACAGTATACAGGCTATTCAGGGTACTGCGCTATGCCATCTTGAAATGGTATGAGTTCTCACTCACTCAATCATCCATTTTCTAGACCCATAATCCATCTATTATTAGTCTATTTTAGCCGACACTGGGAGAAGGCAGGGCTTGCCATGAACAGCTCCCCAGACCGTTGCAGGGAAACACAACCATTCACACTCTCACCTAATTATCCTAATGAGAATGTCTTTGGACTGTCAGAGAACATGAGGACTGTGAAACTACAGTACCCGAAGGAAATCCACATAAGCATAGGAAACATCCAAACTCCGCACAGGAATGCCAAAGCAAGGGACATGAACCCAAGGCCTTCCTGTTGTAAGGCGGACATGATAACCTCAACGCCACAGTTCTGCCCTAATGGTATAAATAGACCTTATGAATTGTGTTGACCATATTTGGACCTCTTTTGCTACTGTGTTCTGGTTTTTGGACTCAATTTCCAATTAGGGCACATGTGTGTTTGTATTCTGGTGACAACATGCTACTGTTTTGTGCAATAGCAAACACATATGGCTGCTTTGTGCATGCTGCTGTCCTGCAGTTTTCTTCTCTGTATCTTCTCTTCTTTTATTTAAAGTAATTGACCAGTATCATGGAGAAAACTGATAAAATTAACATGGGGACACCACCCATCCATTTATTCCTGAAACCAATCTGCTCATGGCCTAGTGGTATAGCTTCATATCGTTTACTCGTGTGAAAAACCGCTATACCATAGCACGACAACCAGAGTGCTACTGCCATCTACTGAAGTGGAGGTGCAATTACATTTAATTCTCATTCACTATGCCAGAAAAGCATGTTCCCCAGGGTCATATGCGCTACGCCCCGGCATCACACCGCGCCCCCCCCTGGCATCATACCGCCATAGGATCATTGATCTCCACAAGGTTGTCCCTGTCCCCCAGTGCAGCTAACTGGATTATCAAAGGCCGGCCATGTCTCTCACTGTATATGGTGAGAGGTTCATGTAAAAGAACCATTGCTGACTTTCGACAAGAGTAGCTGCAAAGCCGTCAGCGTGTTTCCGCCCTACGATGGCCTGACGAGCTGTCCTGGGTGTACTCTGCCCTCGTCCGGAGTCAGCTGGGATGGACGCCAGCCTCCCCGCGACCCTACTTAGGATTAAGCGGTTAAAGAAAATGAACTGAACTGAACCAATCTGCTCAGTTAAATTGTCTGTCCATATCTGTGTCTCTTCAGTGCTAAAACTTTTCCACCTTCCTCTCCCCTTTGAGTCCAGTAATACCCCAAAGACCACTAGAACAATGTTGCAAGTTTTTGCTCAAGCTTTGAAATAAAAATAAGCAAAACTGTACAAAGAAAAGTGCTTCACGTCAGCTTGTATAATACAAACTGCAAATAATTGTAACTCCATATGGCAATAGTAGGATTTTACTTCCTCTGACGCTCCCCATGCACACAAAGGTGAGCACAGCAGAATTCATGGAAAATAAATTCATGTGATGAATCGATTCACTTTAAAATGTAGGTGCTGTGCAGAACAAATATATCTCCATGAGAATTTATGAGTAGAAATTTGCGAAGTCAGGAATTATGATTTTTTTTTTTTTAATGGAGATATTGGTATCAGAGTAGAACGATGAGAAAAAGCCACCATTACGCACCTATCTCCCAGTCATTAACCGAACTGCTGAAACCTCATAGGGAACCGAGAAGGCTAGTGCCCGTCTAAACCGACACTAGGTGAAGACCAGTTCAAAAGACCATTTCAGAGCAAACTAGTAACCAGTATGCCACCAGACCGCTACACATTGACTATTAAAATATACATTACCATTATATAAAATCATACAGTTAAATCAGTGCTTCTCAATTATTTTCTGCGGCGCCCCCTCTAGGAACCCCCACCGCCCCACAAGTGACTTTTTTATTATTTGTCGATAAAGTTGTTACTGGTACACCTCTGCATAACATTGCATCTTTATTAACATTAAAAACAAACAAAAAAAAAATAAAAAGAAAGAAATATAGTTCAACTTACAATAAAGAAAAACTTCATTAACATTGTTTTTTAATCTGTAATAGATAAGATTATAGTGCACCAATGTGCCTGAAATAAAAAAATACATCCTTATTTAAACGCATTCAACTTATTCATATCTTAATATCTCCGTCTCTCTCCACCTTTCTCTTCGTTCCTCTTAGAAATTTTTCCGTGTTGTTTCTTGAGGGGTTGTTTACTGCACTTCATATCATGTGCTCATACAAAAAAACCGCTTCACCATAGCATGACAAATGGAGCGCCACTGCCAACTACTGGAGTGGAGGTGCAATTACACTTAATTCTCGTACAATATTCTAGAAAAGGCGGCACGGTGGCGTAGTGGTTAGCATGTCTGCCTCACAGCAAGAAGGCCTGGCTTCGATTCCCGGCCTGGGCATTTCTGTGTGGAGTTTGCATGTTCTCCCCGTGCCTGTGTGGGTTTCCTCCGGGTGCTCCGGTTTCCTCCCACAATCCAAAGACATGCACAGTAGGTTAATTGGCTGTTCTAAATTGCCCGTAGGTCCGCATCGTGCAGAAGGCAATGGCAAACCATTGCACTAATCCTGCCAAGAAAAACCTCCATGAAGATGATAACCAGGGCGTTATCCTTCATAGCGGGTCGCCAATGGTCGTCCTACGACTCAGGCACTAGATAGATAGATAGATTCTAGAAAAGCATGTTCCCCATGGTCATACACGCTCACCCGGCATCACCCCGGAGCGCCCCACTATTTGAGAAGCACTAAGTTAGACTAAAGAAGATTATACAAAACAATACCGAGCTAGTAAGAAGCTAAAATGTTTTACTAACTGAATTTAAAAAATGTCGATAGTGATAAAAAAAATTTAAAAAAACTACAAAAAACACCCCATGCAGCATCGATTTTTGACTGATGCGCCATGTATCCTCTTATAGTTTTTGCCACTCAGATTACACCATAAGCCAGCCCTTGTGTCCCTTCTTCTCTAGTCAATATGATCCCATGCCCCACAAGCTTTGGTGTCCATGTCAATATACGAGCTGTCCCAAAACTACCTAAAACCACAGCGACACATGATAGAGCCTTAGTGCCCCAATGAAAGAGCCCTGAATAAAAGCCCATGAGGGACATTACTGTGGTGAATTCTTTAGCTACACAATAAGCATGTGGCCCCTGACAGAACAGTCTCTGATCTGGACACTGTAGACGTGAAGGAAGGAGAAGGAAACGGGTGGGGGTTTCATACTGACTGACAGGTAAGCTTTCCTGCTGTGGCACCGATACACATTACCATGGGGCAAGCGATACAAAGGAACACTTGCTCAAGCACAGAGCCGGAGAAAAGACAGCAAGAAGAGAGAAAGAAACAAGACGAGGAAAGAATAATAGAGACAGAAGAGGACGGGGAACAAACTCCTGGCACATGTGGTCATTCTGGTGAATTATAAATCTATTAATGCTAATGCAATCCCTCTGACTGGGGGAGAATGTGAGAAATCACTTTTGAGAAAGAGGGAGATTATAGTCATTAAATAGCCTTAATCCTCAGAAGTGTGGCTGTCGGAAAATGGAAGATCACATGGCTTTTAGAGGGCTTTTGTCATCTGTCCGCCGGGGACTTGGCAGGAGCACTAAACAGGGTAAGAAATTTCAATAAAAAGTTGAATACGAAAAGAAACAGTAAGAGAAAGGGTGAGGGAGGGAGACCGCCAAAGCCAGTGCGAAGCCCAGAACCCCAATCTTCTCCACTGTTCCTTCTATCACACCCTTTCCTTTTTTGCAGCCTTGATGGTCTTCCCCTCTCTCATTCTGTAAGTTTCTTTCTCTCTCCCCCCCTCCTCTACCTTCCTTTGTCAGTCCTCTCTTGTTCCGTCTATCCGTCTGCAAACTATCTTTCATGTTGTGACTCATTACTGAATGATCTAGCTGGCTTGGTGTCATTTCCAGTTGCGCTGGTCTTCGCCCGGTTGGCCTGTCCTGGGTAGATAGAAGGGGCGTGGGACAAAAGGGAGGAGTGAATAAAAAAGGTTGGAGTGGGGGGAGGGGGGGGATGACAATGACACAGCTGGCAGATGCACGCTCTGATGTCCAGACGTAAGATTGCCACCCTGCTTTGAGCGGTAGCCAGTAATTGGGGACACGATAACAGAAGAAGCCACCAACAGCACCTGATTGGTGGCCATCTCAATAATGGAGCTTTAGGAGCAACGCCCCCTCCTCGTGTACACCCCCATGCCGCCATCAGCCCAGGCCAGAGAAGACCACGTGGGACTAGCTAATAGGCTGGCCGATGTGCTGGCATGCAGAGCTGGAAACATGGTGAAAAGTTATAATGAAGATGTGTCAAGTCTGATGTCTGTTCTCTCCTCCTTATCAGAAGCAAGAAAAGCAGAAGGGGAAAAGTAAAAGAAAGTGAGAGAGAGAGAGAGAGAGAGATCAAGAAATATAAAGTAATGCAGGGATCCCCTCTGTTTCACACAATAAGAGAACTAACCAGGAGGACACACACTGGCGCACAATATACTGGGGTGTTCATTATGGTTTTTGCACCGTATGCCTTAGACACAAAAAAAAAAAAAAAAAAATCTGCTTCAAAGACAAGCCAGTGCAGGAAAAATAATATTTAGTTATTCTATTTATAACCAACAACAGCACTATATGCATTCATTGAGTCATCAGGGTAACAGGGAGCCTCCATGCATCCAATACCAGGCAATGGACATACACCCAGGACAGCTGGCCAGACCAATGCAGGGCCAACATACTCACAACCATTCACATCCACATTCACACTTAGGACAAATTTGGAAAGACACTTGGCCTAACCTGCACGACTTTGGGTTGTGTTAGGAAACTGGAGCACCTGGAGAAAAACCCACGCGAACACGATCAGAACATGTAAACCCTGCACAGAAACAAACTGAGCCCAGGACGCGAACCCGGCACTGTTAGGCAGATGTGCTAAACACTACACCACCATGTCGGCATCCTAATACCCCCATTTCACTGGAGCGTGGCAGACTTACGGAAGCAAAAATGTTGTCATCCGCAAACGTTCCGCAATTATTCCCTCATCTTCCGTGTCATTCCGTATGATTCCGTATGTGTTCCTCCACTTCCGGCAGACCAAAATCTTCACTGAAGAAAATTTACATGAGTGTTCCCTTTGGTTCCGTAGTCCTTCCATAAACATTCCGTCATTTCCGCAAACGGTCCGTAATCTTTCCTTTTAAATCGCAAGTGTTCCGTAACTTATCCGCAAGTCCCCCTCCCCCCTTCCGTATGGTCAAAAGCGGCTACGGAACAGTCCCGTTCATCTACGTATCCCCAAGGAATACTTACGAAAGGCACGGAATACATACGGGACAATAAAGGAACACAACAATGCGAAACACCCATAGACATTGCACAGAACAAAGACGAAACGGTCGCAGAATACATGCGGAACGTTTACGGAATAGTTACGGAAAGCACGGAAGACTTACGGAACACTCACGGAACTTACTTCGACTATAAATACAGGCACGAAGGGCAATTTACAGAAATATTCCAGACTTTTAGTTTAGAAAGTGAATTAAAATAAAACATCCGGGCCTACAGTTCTGTTCTGCGAGCCTTAATTAATTACATTTGAGTGCATACAAACAAAAAAAAAAAAAAAAAAGAAAAAAGGAAAAGAAAAAAATGGGCCAAAGCACAAAACTGGAAGTCTGGAACAAATTTCTTTACCGTGAACACAACACAACTGTAAACTGTATTGTACCGTTAGATATGTTTCACTTTTGGCTTGATTGGGTTTTAGACGGGCTGCATCAATTCTGAAAGACGACAAAATAACGCCGCATTAAAAAAAAAGTAAATAAATAAAGAAGGAAAAATATTCTGGAAAGTTTTACACACAAAGGCATATGTTAGCTTAAATTTAAAACCAATGATTTAAATATTTTCATGACTTTATCTTTACATACATGAAGACTATGTGCATGTACAGTACGAGGATTTCTTCAGTTCCAGTATTTTCTTCCCAACATTTTTCTGCAGCATCAAGCTGTGATGAGTAAATGCTGCTCCACGCCTCCTGAGTGAAGCTTTTCATTTGTGCTCATTAACTCACCAGTGATTTGATGTGGGGATTTAAAAAAAAAAAAAAATTGTATTATTTTTTATTTTGGTGTTTGGTCCATTTTTTTTTTTGTCCGAGGAATGTAAATAGTACAGTGGTACCTCACCTTACAATAGTCCCAGCAAACAAAAAATCCCGATTATGAAAAACCTTTTCGAAAACATTTTTGTCTCTGTATACGAAACAAGTTCTCCTTACAAAACACGCCAAACACACCATTCAAACATTCAAACAATCCACGAGCTGCTTTCCCATTGACTATCTTCCAACATCCCGCCCCGCTGGCCTCCCAATGGCTAGGAGGGATGATACAGCTCGCTCCC
>CM045739.1:38052500-38057500 GCA_024760905.1 Plotosus lineatus
AGCCGGCTTCATTCCCAGGGCAGAAGGTGAAGGGCAGGGGGCCGGAGGCCTGAGGCTGGAGACATGGGGCCAACATTGAATCGGCCCCAGGATCCCTCAGCTCCCGTTCACAGACCCCCCAGCTGGGTGCAGTCAGAATGAGGACATGGAATAGGATGAAACTGACCCGCCTAGTATACTTTTTTGATTTGTAATAAACGGATTTTAATACCAACATTATGATGTGTTTTACCTTAAAGTATCAATGAAAATGCTTACATACATACATACAAATAAAAAGTGTTTCTAAAATGTGTTAATAAAAAAAAAAAATAAATGCATTAAAAGCATCATGTGAAGCTTTGGAAAGAATTTTCAATTCAACAGGGTCACGTTTTATTATTTTATTATTTATTTATATTGCTTTTAGTTGCTGCAAATTAGGCATTATACACATTTTTCCATTTGTATAGTAAACCCTTCACTGGATACGAGACTTACTGTAGTCTTTTACACTTTTTACAAGGTTTCTAAAACACATGGCTTGGCATAGTGGTACTGGTTCGCATGTCGACCTACATCATGAAGGGGATGGGCGCAAGCGTTCATGTGTGGAGTTTGCTTCGTTCTGCCTGTGCTTGTGTGTTTCCTCCGGGAAGTCCGGATTCCTCCCGCAGTCCAAATACATACACATTAGACGAAGGGTCACCAACCTTTTTGAAGCCGAGAGCTACTTCTTGGGTACCAATTAATGTGAAGGGCTACTAGGTCGATACACACTTCTGAAATAATAAATTTGCTCAATGTACCTTTAATTATATGTTGTTATTAATAATTAATGATATTCATCTATGTGAAGATATTGATTTGATTAAAAAAAAAAAATAGCAAAAAAATTAGATACAGCTCAATGGAGAGTGGTGCTATGGAGCCACGGGTCTGTTCTACAAATAGCAGTAAACAGGCCCACGGGTGACTCATGTTGTCCTTGCGGGTGATCTGATGCCCACGAGCACCATGTTAGTGACCCCTGCATTAGCCTAACGGGCTGTTTCAAAATGAGCATAGGTGTGCGTGTGAGTGTGAATAATTGTGCTTGCGCTGCCTTGCCCGGCTGTTCAGGGTGTACCCAGCCATCACCCAGTGTCCCCTTAAATCGGCACCGGCCTCACTTTTTTTTTTTTTTTTTTAGTTAAGTGGTTCGGCAAGTGAGTAAAACAAATCAAGCCAAAAAAGCCAACGTTACCACAAGCAATGCACTTAAAAGTAAATTAGCAATTACAAAAAGTAAGAATCAAGAGGAACATGAACATGCAGTATGATCGCTACAGTACATCTTAATTAAGGTTTTGTCTTCAGTATAGCATTAGCAGGTTTCTTAAATGAACACAAAACACATTACAGGTTCTCCTGAGGATAGGTTTCCTTCCCAAATACATCAAACCCGCTGCTGGAATATACAAGTTGTGCACAAGAAGTTCTCAGTGAATGTCTGAAGGACAGAGAATAGAATAGAAAAGATGAGACGAGGTGAGGTTGCGTGACGACAGGGGCACTGGCAGTGGTTAAGAGGTGTTTGACTCCAATGCAGCACGGTGTGTGTTAGCGGCGGGGGCCTGCACCATTAAACAGCTGCACATTAATTACATGTGAAGTGTACCAAAACAAGTCTCTCCGCTGCTCCAGCGTCAGCAGGCCAAGACATCTGGCATCTGCTCCCACTTCCTACCACACATCTTTCTCAGCATCTCCTTCACTCACTCCATCATGCTGTTTCCCATTTTTCCGTGCTCTGTCTCTCTTGTTTTTTCCCCACCTTCTGACACAAACTGTCGTCCGCCTTTTGTTTGCCCTTATCTTATATTCCTTTGATGACTCTCTCATGGAGAGCCTGTCTCTCTCTATCTCTCGAGTGAGTGTCTAGGAGTTTTCAGTGAGATTCAATGGGAAACAGCTGCGTACCAGTCTTGCAGGAAATGAGGGCAGAAGCAACTTCACCTACCCCCCAACCTTACCACTCTTACCCTGAGTGCATGTCCCCGAAATGAGCGAGAAGCAGCACTCTTCGTGAGGTCTCACGAAGGTCTCTATGATGTGTGTGTGTGTGTGTGTGTGTGTGTGTGTGTGTGTGTGTGTGTGTGTGTGTGCGTGCGTGCTCAGGAATAAAGGCTCTTGGCTGAGATCACGTTGCCTCTGCCACTTGGACCTCTTTGATCAAAAAGAAGCTATAAAGCGTCGGTTTCAGGCTCACCTGCTCCCCCTATTAAAACACACTTCTTGTCTGCTCCAGCCATGGCCTGCTCAGACACGTAAACCCACTGAAGCCACTACTTTTACAATATATCCCATCCGACGAGAGGAAATGTCAGATGTGCCTTCTCTTACATGAAACTCCTTCTATTTGCAAACTGACGAAGATGTAATGAATAAATTATCAAAGTATCAACGGGGAATATGTTGTGATGAAAACTGTGCGAATTACCGAGTCTGAGGTTGGTTTAAGGATTTTCATACATTAGATCAGTAAATTGTGTATGTTTGCAAGAATGCTGTCATGGCTCCCTAAACTGACACTGAAGTAATACTTCACTTTGAAAAGACCAATACATTATACCAGCCTTAAAATCCAATGGCTACACGTGCCGTATATTTACATGTTATAAGAAGAAGATTTACATGTTTTTTATATGTGTCATCATAAGACATTACTATCAGGTAAATCAATTACAGGGATCCCTCATTTTCCGAGGTTAATTGGGACCGAGATCCCCCCCGCGACCATCGAATTTCGAGAAGTAGGATCACCCCCACTAACTCCCCCTAACTGACGTATACATACATGTATATATATGTATATAATATCAATAAACAACATATTCAATGCTATAAATGCTTGTAATAACAATTAAACATTAAAAAAATAATGCATAAGATGTAAATAAAATATAAATACAAACACATACAGACGAACGTGTGAGCACTCAGATGTGCACCTCACAAAAATATAATTAGTTTTGATGGGAGGTTTTGGGTTGTTTTTTGTTTTGTGTTTGTTTAGGGTTTTTTTTTTTTTTTTTTTTTTGCATAATCGGACATGTTTTTGTGGCATTTTCCTTAACTTTTCCCGCTATTCTGCCTTAATTCCCTTATTTTTTAATTCGATGAATACTTGGGGGAAAAAAACCCGCTATGTACTGAAGCCGCATGAATTGAAGCGTGAAGTAGCGAGGGATCTCTGTATATTGTGAAGTTATCTGTGATGCTGGGTGGCATGGTGGCGTGGTGATTAGCACATCCGCCTCACAGCAAGAAGGCCTGGGTTTGATTCCAGGCCGGGGCGTTTCTGTGCGAAGTTTGCGTGTTCTCCCCGCGCTTGTGTGGGTTTCCTCCGGCTACTCTGGTTTCCTCCCACAGTCCAAAACATGCACAGTAGGTTAATTGGCTGTTCCAAATTGCCCGTAGGTGCGAGTGAGTCCGTATGTGGTCTGGCGCCCATTCCTTGTGTGATTGGATGTAGATGTAGAGAGAGAGATCTGTGATGGCGGTATCGGTATAAATCACATCAAGAAGGTCCTGGGTTCGAGTACCTTCTTGACGAGCACATTTTTGTGTGGGGTTTGATGTTTCTCCCTGTGCTTGTGTGGGTTTTCACTGGGTACTCCGAGTGTCCTTTCACAGTTCCAATACTTACGCATGAGGCCAACTGGTTGTTTCAGATTGCCCCTCGGTGTGAACGTAAATGATTGTGTATGTATGTTGGGTTTGTGATGGTCTGGCGAGCTGTACCCTGCCTTTGTCCAGGGTCAGCTGAGAGGCGCTACTGTCTCCCGACAACCCTGGCAGGACTAAGCATTTTATCTTATTATATCATCATTTTATATTTTGATGAAAAGTTTTGAGAAAAGTGATATAACTTCAATTTTCTACTCGCATTTATTCTATCCTTAAAGTTGAGTAAAATTGTTTTCACAGCTTTATAAGATTTTCGGTAGTTGGTGGGATGAGAACAAAACAAAGTCTGGGTTACAAAATGGAACAAATTAATAAAAGTAAGTTTATAGATATAGATTATATGGTTATATGGAAGGGATATAACTCCATTGTTGCAGAAACATGAGATGTTCATTTCATACTAGATTCATGTGGGAATTAAGCATTTTAGGGCAGTGGTGACCTGGTGGTAAAGGTGTTGGATCACTGATCCTAAGGTTGGGGGTTCAAGTCCCACTCTCGATAGAGTGTCACCCAGTTAGCTGCCACACAACAGGTAGGCAGCTAACTGGGTTATCAAAGGCAGGCCATGTCTCTCACTGTCTATGGCAGGGGTCGGGAACCTATGTCTCGTGAGCCAGACGTGGCTCTTTTGATGACTGCATCTGGCTTTCAGATAAATCAGGTTGCCTTTCTTAACAGAATAACTGATATATAATTTTGCTGTCCTTTAAATAAAAATACAGAAAAAAGCCATCAAATAAAACAAAAACATAAATAAATCTCATGCATTTCAATCTATACATCTATTTTCAATGCTACTTGTCGCTGTGGACAATGCCAATGTGGACAATGGACAGCCACTCCTTTCTGTACTCCAGTGTGTGGGTGGGGCCAATACCTTGAAACCCTAATTTTATTGGATTATATGCACACATGCACATGCGAGCAGTCCTTCTCACACCTGAAAAGCATCAAGACCAACCTGCGGTCACGTGAAATAGATGGAAGCCTAAATGCCAGCATGAAGCTGAACCTCAGCACCTATCAACCAGACTACAAAGCCATCAGCAACACCATGCAGCACCAGAAGTCCCATTAATAGTAAGAAGTACTTTTCATTAAAATAAATAACTTGTTATAACAATATTGTTTAAAATAAATTCAGAGTCGTAATATACTCTAAAATTGTTGGTCTCAGTATTAAAAATATATATATTTGGCTCTCAGAGAATTAGATTTAAATTGTTTTTTTTTTTGGCTCTCTTAGTCAAAAAGGTTCCCGACCCCTGATCTATTGTGTGAGGTTC
>CM045739.1:38060000-38062500 GCA_024760905.1 Plotosus lineatus
GGAGAAAAGGAGCATGAAATCAAAGACTACAGCACAACTAGAACATTTCAGCAGTAAAACCATCAGAAATAAATGAGTTCAAATAGAGATGATGGCCAATTTTTACTGTTTGATGAGTGGTAAGTGCATTGGTGTGTGTGTGTGTGTGTGTGTGTGTGTGTGTGTGTGTGTGTGTGTGTGTGTGTGTGTGTGTGTGTGTGTGTGTGTGTGTATGTGCTCTGTAGTGTGGATTGCATAGTAGACAACCATGCTTGTCTCTGACCATCTCTCATTTTTCTGAACTCAATCAGCCAAACCTCATTGTTAAAAATAGTCTGTGTGCCTGCAGGCTGCCACACTACAGGGGGAAGCTAATAAAGAATGTGTCATACTGACTCAAATGTGTGTGTGTGTGTGTATGTGTGTGTGTGTGTGTGTGTGTGTGTGTGTGTGTGTGTGTGCTTCTACTCAAACATACTGTAACACAAATGTGTGTTACAGCTTTACAACACCTACATTAAGAACCAATTAAATGTGTAACACGGTCCTGTGCAGTTATCGCAACCAATGTAATAACAACCAGCGTTTTAGCATTTTCATCATGTCTCTCTTTACGTAAGATAAATACATTCTACATTCTTTTCTTTTATTGTTTATTAATTTATACTATTTATGTATCTATTTATTTATTTACTTATATAATATATATGTATGTGTGTATGTTTGTACTTGTATCTATTTTTGCACCCCCTACTGATAGTACCTCAAGAGCCTGTAACAGTGAATTTCTCCATTGTGAGATTAATAAAGCTGTATCTTATCTTATCTTATAAAAGATAAGATGACAGATCTTTATTGTCAACTGTTGCATGGACAATGAAAATCAGTTTACTTGGTCTCTATTCAGCAGCAATATAATACATATACGTATATACGTATATATATATATATATATATATATATATATATATATATATATATATATATATATATATATATATATATATATATATATGGTGCTGCTGGTTTTCACCCAACTTTTTTTAATATATATTTTTTTATATGGTGGGAAAAGTATAAGTAAAGTAAACATATATACACATACATACAATGTTTATTTAGGATATGAAGTAGGGTTAGGGGTTAGGGGTTAGGGGTTAGGGTTAGGGGTTAGAGTTAGGGGTTAGGGTTAGGGAGTGTGTGTTACTTTGGTAGCATACAGTGTTTTAACACTTTCCTTTGTGAGAGATGAAAAAAAATTTAAGTTGGGTGAAAAAGATGTGCTTACAATTTGGCCAAAAAAAAAACACCTGGGGAAAACCATGCCCAGGTGGTTTTTGGCCAAATTGTCAGGATATGTTTTTCACCCAACTTAAATTTTATATATATATATATATATATATATATATATATATATATATATATATATATATATATATATATATATATATATATATATATATATATATATATATATATATATATATATATCTTGGGCAGTGGTGGTCTAGTGGTATAGGGCGCTGGGCCGCTGACCCAAAGGTTGGGGGTTCGAGTCCCACTCTCCACAAGGTTGTCACTGTCCCCCCCAGTGCAGCTAACTGGGTTCTCAAAGGCTTGCCATGTCTGTCACTGTCTATGGTGAGAGGCATGTAAATTGCTGACTTTCGTAAAGAGTAGCTGCAAAGTCGTCAGCGTGTTTCTGTCCCTTGCTAAAAAGGGTTGTGTCAGGAAGGGCATTCGACGTAAAAACCTCTGCCAAATCAAACATGCGAATCAGATGATTCTCTGTGGCGCCTCCCGAGTAAAAGAGAAAAAGCCGATGTCCTCCTTCACCACATCCATGAATCGTATGTTTGGTCTTCTTCTAGGCCTTTTGCCTGGTAGTTCCAATGTCAGCATCCTATTACCAATATACTTACTATCCCTCCTCTGTACATGTCCAAACCATCTCAATCTAGCCTCTCTGACTTTGTCTTCAAAATGTCTCACATGTGCTGTCCCTCTGATGTGCTCATTCCTGATCTTATCCATCCTTGTTACTCCCAAAGAGATCCTCAACATTTTCATCTCTGCTACCTCCAGCTCTGCCTCCTGTCTTTTCCCCAGGGCCACTGTTTCTAAACCATACAATATCGCTGGCCTCAACACCGTCTTGTACACTTTCCTTTCATTCTTGTCGGTACCTTCCTATCACACATCACACCGGACACTTTTCTCCAACCATTCCAACCTGCCTGCACACGCTTCCTCACCTCTTTTCCACACTCTCCACTGCTCTGGATTGTTGAGCCTAAGTACTTAGCTCTGCTCCCTGTAACCTCACCGTTCCTCTTGGGTCCTTGTCATTCATACACATGTATTCTGTCTTACTGAGGCTAATCTTCATGCCCTGGAAAGGAGGGGAATGGGAATCGTCTGTCAGCCTGTCCATCACCATAGCAAACAAGAAGGGGCTGAGAGCTGACCCTTGATGCAGTCCCACCTCCACCTTGAACTCTTCTGTCACACCGACAGCACA
>CM045739.1:38077500-38082500 GCA_024760905.1 Plotosus lineatus
CGCCAGCGTCCCCGTGACCCTAATTAGGATTAAGCGGTTTTCCTCCTGACTATAATAAGACCGAAGGAGTATAACAGTGCATATTTATGGTCTGTATTTCCTGATCCCTGCACACTCCCAGCTCTACCCTTCACCTATTCTACACCACGATCAGACTGCGATAGGGAGCCAGTGAGGGATGAAGGGACACACCAAGGAGCCATACACATAATGCAGGGGCTAGAGAGAGCAAGAGAGAGAGAATGAAAGAGAGCAGGAGGTCTGGGCCGAGCTCGACAGGAGGGAAGGAGGTAGTGAACGGAAAGAAATGAATGTAGAAAAAGAAGCCACAGGAGAGCTGAAGAGAGAGAGAGAGAGAGGGAGGGAGAGAGAGAGAGAGAGAGAGAGAGAGAGAGAGAGAGAGATCCAGGTTGAGATGCGTGGAAGCATGGCTCCGTGTTTGGTAAGAGCATATATCTGAGAAAAACATGATCAACTACAATTTTTCTGAGGGCAATTGTATTATGGTTTATAAGATTAGGGGAGAACACGGCCAGAAATAAGGTACCCCAGGAGTCCTTTCTGTCCACACTTACGTACCCCAGAGAGCACAGGTATTGAACCTTATTCACAAAAGGCCGGTGTGGGTGCAGGTTTTCATTCCAATGAGGCAAAAGTCACACCTTCCACCTGTTTAAATCAATCAATCTTCACTTTCAATAAACTCTCAGGTGTGGCACCTGCTTGGTTGGACTGAAAACCCGCGTCCACACCAGCCCTTTGCGGATAAGGTTAAAACCCCCTGCTGAAGGGCATATTATTGGACCCCAAGGTTAACTATATGAACCTTTCTGAATGTCAAAAAATGTAGATATATATTTTCCAGTCGTGAAAGGTGCATATATATAAAAGGTACAAGCAAATTCCTTACCATCGATCGCAAGGTCGAATCCGGTTTAATGCCACAGACATCCGTGGGCAGTGGTGGGCTGGTGGTAAAAGGTGCTGGATCACTGATCCTAAGGTTGGGGGTTCGAGTCCCACTTTCCACAAAGTTGTCACTGTTACCCCCAGTGTAGCTAACTGGGTTATCCAAGGCCAGCCATGTCTCTCAATGTCTATGGTGGTAAAGGTAAATACAGTACCCCCATTTCACTGGACTACGGCATGCAAGGATCGTAGCGGAAAGGCGCGTCTACAAAAACGCTTCGGCATTTTTACATGGAAAATCCTACGAAAAAGTGGAAATTGTCACACTTTCGGAACGTTCACAGCATGTGCGGAACAGGTACAGAAAAGTACGCCAATGTGACCCCACGGAACACTCCCGGAATTTTTTTTTCCATGAACGTGCTTTTGAATATTTTAGCCTGCCGGAAGCATACGGAAATGGAGGAAGACTTGAGGAAGAAAATACGGAATCACACAGAATGACATTCCGGGGGCAGTGGTGGTCTAGTGGTATAGGGTGCTGGATCGCTGATCCAAAGATTGGGGGTTCGAGTCCCACTCCCCACAAGGTTGTCACTGTCCCCCCCAGTGGAGCTAACTGGGTTATCAAAGGCCGGCCATGTCTCTCACTGTCTATGGTGTGAGGCATGTAAAAGAACCATTGCTGACTTTCGACAAGAGTAGGCTGCAAAGCCGTCAGCGTGTTTCCGCCCTGCGATGGCCTGGCGAGCTGTCCAAGGTGTACTCTGCCCTCGCCCGAAGTTGGCTGGGATGGGCGCCAGCCTCCCCGCGACCCAAGTTAGGATTAAGCGGGTACAGAAAATGAACTGAACTGAACAGAATGACATGGAAGATGAGGAAATAATTGCGGAACATTTGCGGATGACAACATTTTTGCTTCCGTAAGTCTGCCGTGCTCCAGTGAAATGGGGGTAAAAAAGTCTGTTTGGCTTTTTACACCCGAGCCTAGTTTCTCATCGAACCAGTACTTATCCCCGGTGTCCATAGTGTGAAGCGACTAGGAGTACAACTCCTCCTGGATGGGAGGGTTGTGATGGGACGCTAGTCGATCACAGGTTACCTTTCCAGTATATTTTTACTGGTACCCATTTATACTGCTGGGTGAACAGAGGCACACTTGTGGTTAAGACCTTGCCCAAGGGTCGAGCACAGTGTGGGGGGGTCTAACTGGGATTTGAACACACAACTTCCTGATCATGAGCCCAGCACCCTAACCACTACGCCACCAGCCCCACTATCTATGGTGAGAGGTTCATGTAAAAGAACCTTTGCTAACTTTTGTCAAGAGTAGCTGCAAAGCCTTCAGTGTGTTTCTGCTTCTTGCTAAAGGGTTGTGGCAAGAAGGGCATCCGACGTAACAACCTACGCCAAATCAAAACATGAAAATCATTAATATGATTTCCATGAAAATGGAGGTAGATGATTCGCTGTGGCGACCCCGGAAGGGAAAAGCCGAAAGGAAAAGAAGACATCTGTGCCTGGGAGTCCATGGGAGCTAATTGGCTGTGCTCGCACAGGAGGGAAGGACGGCATATGCTCACTTACCTGTCACTCACATCCCGTTCGCTAGCCAATCACAGGCGTCTTTGATCTCATCGATACAAGGAGCGTATATCTCGTTCCCTCCCGGGTGTGTTATAATGTCCCCATATACGCATGTGCCGGAGTTAAAAAAAATGCAGGTGGCGAGCATCGCATGTCACGAAGGTCGTGGGTGTATGCGTTCGCCCTTCCCTGGTTGGTGGTGATTGCGTGATAGGGAAAGTACACCCTGGACAGCTCATCAGGCCATCACAGGGCAGAAACACACTAACGTCTATGCAGCTACTATTGACAAAAGTCAGCAATGGTTCTTTTACATGAACCTCTCACCATGGACAGTGAGAGACATGACCGGCCTTTAATAACCCAGTTACTGCACTGGGGAGACAGCAGTGACAACCACCGGAACCCCACCACCAGGCCACCACTTCCCCTCCATAATGGTACATTATGGGATTTTTTTTTTTTTTTTTTATTCTGCACAATGAATAACTAAGTGTGAGTATCTAATTCATTCAGTTTTATAATTCCATTTATTTCTCCCTGTAGGTGTAATAATGTCTCATTGCATGGGATGATGACGGGAGTTTGCATGTTCTCTCTGCGCTTGCAGATGTTTCCTCCAGGTGCTTCGCTTTCCTCTATCAGTCTAAAGATATGCACTTTAGGCTAATTGGCTGCTCTAAATTCTCCCTAGGTGTGAGTGTGAATGGTTGTGTGTTTTACCCTCGGATGGTCCATCGAGCTCAGTGAGTGAATGAGTGCGTGAGTGAGAATGCTGTATTATTCATTCATTCATTTATAAGTTTAATCCTAATTAGGGTCGCAGGGAGGTTGGAACCCATCTAAACCAACTCCAGGGTACAACGAGGCAACTTTCAAGACCATTGCAGGGCCAAAACAAGCACTCACAACCACCATCCACACTCGCACTCTCTAGAGGCAATTTGAAACCACAAATCATACACGTGTACTGTGCTTTCAGCCAATAGAATTTGTTTTTATACAGGATACGGAAATTCCCACTAAAAACAAAACCACGGTTCATGTTGCAAATTGATCAGAAATTTACTGACCTACCGCATCTAGATTTTCACTTAAACATTTATTTTAAAATGAGCAAAAGATGGAAGCGGTCACATGAGCCTGATCTCCAACAAGGCACATTAACCATGCATGTTTTTTTTTTTTTTTTTTTTTTTTTTTTGCTAAACGTGGCAATAACATCTTTCGACTCTGAAAAAAATGACGTCACACAACTTGTGGACTCCGCGTCAGGCTCAACATTCTCCAAATCGGCCCCAGATTCCAGTAAATTACATTCCACTTTTCTCCAGCATAATATTAATATTAATGTGATTTATATGCTAAACGATATTGCATGTTATTATTGTAAAGTTCTCTAAAGTTTGACAGACGTTCCTGAGCCGTAAGTGTCACTGTAAGTGTCATATGTGTGGCACATGCCCTGCAGGCCTATGGGCATCGCTATGATGGCATTAATATACAGTATATACATGTAATGTTAATATTGTTATACAGATGGTTTTTACGTTTCGATTTTACGTTTGAATTGACTGTAAAAAATTTTTGTAAAAATCTTTTTGCAAGTGAAATTTTGAGTTTAGCATGCTGTCCGTAGTACGAGAAGTTCAAATGCTACTTATGCTGCGTCCATTGTTTACATGGCGCTGCGTTCATTGTTTACAAACAACAGACTGAACGTGCCTTGCTTCTTCCCAGTTCACTGCGTGTTACCCTTGTGTTATGACGTCGTCTCTGTGATCTTTGTGGTTCCACTGCTTTGCGTATTTGTAACCCCAAGCAAATATGATTGGTCAGAAGCGTAAGCCTACTAGTGAAAAATGAAGGTTACGAATTAAGCTCTGGAATGGATTAATTTCATAAGGTGAGGTACAATAATATTATATCGTGAATCTTTGTGTATAGTGTAATTAAAAGCTGTTACGAGTTCAAATTATCTTCTGGTCTCGTTCAGGTGCCGAAGCAGCGTCACAGTGTACCCACTTATTTTTTAACCACGACAGCACTGGATGGAACCACTGATAAAGCAGATGCTGTGTGCAAAGCATGCAAAGGTGACATCAAATTTTCAGGGGTTAGATCGAGCCTGATCGTTAATGCAGCCATGGGGGGGGGGGGGGGGGGTGGTACAAACCAGTGTCTCTCCCTCATGCCGGTCCCAAGCCCGGATAAATGCAGAGGGTTGCGTCAGGAAGGGCATCCGGCATAAAACAAATGCCAAATAAACTATGCAAATCACAAGAAAAAATGACATACCGGATCGGTCGAGGCCCGGGTTAACAACGACCACCATCAGTGCCGTCAACCAACAGGGTGCGGATGGAAATTGGACTACTGTTGGTCGAAGATGTCGAAGAAGGAGAAGTGGGAGGCGTGTCCGTTGCCAGAGAGAGAAGAGGAAAGGCATGAGTCTAAGACTGAAAGTAGGGACTTTGAACGTTGGAACTATGGCAGGAAAAGGT
>CM045739.1:38092500-38097500 GCA_024760905.1 Plotosus lineatus
CTTTGACAACCAGTTGAGAGTGGGGTTTGAACCCCAAACCTAAGGATCAGTGATCCAGTACCCTATACCACTAGGCCAGCATTGCTCTATTAGATGTTTTATTTTAATTTTCTATACAGGGTGGCCATGCTGTACTGGTTAGCATGCTCATTTCTCTGCAAGAAGGTCCTGGGTTTGAATCCCGGGCGTGGCATGGGCATTTTCACTCTGGAGTTTGCATGTTGGCCTTGTGCTTACATGGGTTTCTTCCAGGCTCTCCAAACTGAACATTGGTACGAGTGTCGGAGCAAATGGTTTTGTGTGTGTAGGTCATGGACTGACCAGCTGTTGAAGGTGTACCCCGTCTTTGGCTTGTAAGAGAGGCTCCAGCTTTCCCGTGACTGGTAGGATTTAATGGTTGCGTAAATGAATGAATGAATGAATGAATGTTACGCTATAATCAAGATAGCAATTTTATATTCAGCTGAGCAGAATGTTTTAGGTTTGATGGTCATGAGCTTACAATATATTTATTTATATATATATATATATTCGGGGGGTTCGAGTCCCACTTTCCACATGGTTGTCACTGTCCCCCCCAGTGCAGCTAACTGGGTTATCAAAGGCGGGCCATGTCTCTCACTGTCTATGGTGAGAGACATGTAAAAGAACCATTGCTTCCTCTTCTTCTTCTTCTTCTTCTTCTTTCTTGCAAATGATCTGCCTCCATCTCTCCCTATCCTCTGCATCTTCTACTCTTACTCCAACGACCTTCATGTCCGCCTTCACCACATCGATAAATCTTCTCTTTGGTCTTCCTCTGGACCTTCTGCCTGGTAGTTCCAACCTCAGCATCCTACTACCAATATACTCACTATCCCTCCTCTGTACATGTCCAAACCATCTCAATCTAGCCTCTTTGACTTTGTCTCCAAAACATCTAACATGTGCTGTCCCTCTGATGTACTCATTTCTGATCCTATCCATCCTCGTTACTCCCAAAGAGAACCTCAACATTTTCATCTCTGCTACCTCCAACTCTGACTCCTGTCTTTTCCCCAGGGCCACTGTCTCTAAACCATACAACATTGCTGGCCTCATCACCGTCTTGTACACTTTTCCCTTCATTCTTGCCGATACTCTCCTATCACACATCACACCGGACACATTTCTCCATCCATTCCAACCTGCCTGCATGCGCTTCTTCACCTCTTTTCCACACTCTCCATTGCTCTGGATTGTTGAGCCTAAGTACTTAAAATCCTCCACCTTCCTTATCTCTGCCCCCTGTAACCTCACCGTTCCTCTTGGGTCCTTGTCGTTTACACACATGTATTCTGTCTTACTGAGACTAACCTTCATTCCCCTCCTTTCCAGGGCATACCTCCACCTCTCTCGATTTTCCTCCACTTGCTCTCACTACAGATCACGATGTCATCTGCAAACATCATAGTCCATGGAGATTCTTGTCTAACCTCATCTGTCAGCCTGTCCATCACCATAGCAAACAAGAAGGGGCTGAGAGCTGACCCTTGATGCAGTCCCACCTCCACCTTGAACTCTTGTGTCACTCCGACAGCACACAACAACATCGCTGGCCTCATCACCGTCTTGTACACTTTTCCCTTCATTCTTGCCGATACTCTCCTATCACACATCACACCGGACACTTTTCTCCATCCATTCCAACCTGCCTGCACGCGCTTCTTCACCTCTTTTCCACACTCTCCATTGCTCTGGATTGTTGAGCCTAAGTACTTAAAATCCTCCACCTTCCTTATCTCTGCCCCCTGTAACCTCACCGTTCCTCTTGGGTCCTTGTCGTTTACACACATGTATTCTGTCTTACTGAGACTAACCTTCATTCCCCTCCTTTCCAGGGCATACCTCCAGCTCTCTCGATTTTCCTCCACTTGCTCTCACTACAGATCACGATGTCATCTGCAAACATCATAGTCCATGGAGATTCTTGTCTAACCTCATCTGTCAGCCTGTCCATCACCATAGCAAACAAGAAGGGGCTGAGAGCTGACCCTTGATGCAGTCCCACCTCCACCTTGAACTCTTGTGTCACTCCGACAGCACACCTCACCACTGTCTTACATCTCTCATACATGTCCTGCACCACTCTAACATACTTCTCTGCCACTCCAGACTTCCTCATGCAATACCACAGTTCTTCTCTCGGCACCCTGTCATATGCTTTCTCCAGCTCCACAAAAGCACAATGCAGCTCCGTCTGACCTTCTCTGTACTTCTCTATTAACATCCTCAAAGCAAACACTGCATCTGTGGTGCTCTTTCTTGGTATGAAACCAAACTGTTATTCACAAATGCTGACCTCTGCCCTTAGTCTAGCTTCCACTATTCTTTCCCATAACTTCATTGTATGGCTCATCAACTTTATCCCTCTGTAGTTCCCACAACTCTATACATCTCCCTTGTTCTTAAAAATGGGCACAAGCACACTTCTGCTCCATTCCTCCGGCATCTGCTCACTTTCTAAGACCTTGTTGAATATTCTTGTCAGAAAATCTACTGTTACCTCCCCTAGACACTTCCATACCTCAACTGGTATGTCATCAGGGCCAACTGCCTTTCCACTCTTCATCCTCTTCAATGCCCTCCTCACTTCTCCCTTACTAATCTTTGCTACTTCCTGGTCCTCAACAGTCATCCCCCAACTCTTTTTTCTCTCATTTTCCTTGTTCATCAGCTCTTCAAAGTACTCTTTCCATCTTCCCAGCACACTTCTGTCATCAGTCAATACATTTCCCTCTCTGTCCTTAATCACTCTAACTTGCTGCACGTCTTTCCCATCTCTATTTCTCTGCTGTGCTAACCTGTATAAATCATTTTCTCCCTCCTTACTGTCCAACCTATCATCCAAGTCATCATACGCCCTCTGTTTGGCCTTTGACACCGCTACCTTCACCTTTCGCTGTGTCTCCCTGTACTCCTGTTTACTCTCTTAAGTCCTCTCTGTGTCCCACTTCTTCTTAGCTAACCTCTTCTTTTGTACACACTCCTGCACTTCCTCATTCCACCACCAAGTTTCCTTATCTACTTTCCTTCCAGAGGACACACCAAGTACTCTCCTACCGGTCTCCCTGATCACATTGGCTGTGGTTATCCAGTCATCTGGAAGCACTTCCTAACTACCCAAAGCCTGTTTCAACTCCTCCTTGAAGACAACACGACACTTTTCCTTTTTCAGCTTCCATCAATTTGTCTTCTGCTCTGCCTTTGCCTTTTTCACCTTCCTCACCATCAGCATCATCATGCACACCACCATCTTATGCTGTTTGGAAACACTCTCACCCACTACTACTTTGCAGTCACTGACTTCCTTCAAATTACATTGCCTACACAAGATGTAGTCTACCTGTGTGCTCTTACCTCCGCTTTCATAAGTCACCCTATGCTCCTCTCTCTTCTGGAAGAAAGTATTGACCACAGCCATTTCCATCCTTTTTTCCAAATCGATCAATATCTGTCCTTCTGTGTTCCTGTCCTGGATACCAAACCTACCCATCACTTCCTCGTCCCCTCTGTTGCCTGCACCAACATGTCCATTGAAGTCTGCCCCAATGACCATTCTTTCACCTCTGGGGGTACTCTGCATCACTTCATCTAAGTCACTCCAGAATCTCTCCTTCTCTTCTAGCTTACATCCTGCCTGTGGGGCATAAGCACTAACAACATTGACCATCACGCCTTCAATTTCTAACTTGAGACTCATCACTCTGTCTGAC
This sequence comes from Plotosus lineatus, assembly GCA_024760905.1. NCBI lineage: Eukaryota > Metazoa > Chordata > Actinopteri > Siluriformes > Plotosidae > Plotosus > Plotosus lineatus. Next base: position 38,096,235 of record CM045739.1, read on the forward strand.
ACTCTTTTCACTTCTAGAACATTCCTGACAAACCCCTCCTTCAAGATGACTCCTACTCCATTTCTCTTCCCATCCACACCATGATAAAACAGCTTAAACCCTGCTCCTAAGCTTTTAGCTTTGCTACCTTTCCACCTGGTCTCCTGAACACACAGTATGTCCACCTTCCTCCTCTGCATCACGTCAGCCAGCTCTCTGCCTTTTCCTTGCATAGTTCCAACATTCAAAGTCCCTACTCTCAGTCCGAAGATCACGCCTTTCCTGTTCTCTCTCTGCCTCCGGACACGCCTCCCGCCTCTCCTTCTTTGACCAACAGTAGTCCAATTTCCATCAGCACCCTGTTGGTTGACAGCACTGATGGCGGTCGTTGTTAACCCGGGCCTCGACCGATCCGGTATGAATTTTGTTTTGACCATTTGCATTTTTAATGTGGCAGAAGTTTTACGCCGGATGCCCTTCCTGTCGCAACCCTCTGCATTTATCCGGGCTTGGGACCGTCATAAGGGAGAGAGACACTGGTTAGTGCCCCTCCCACCTCATGGCTGCATGACTGTCGTAAAGAGTAGGCTGCAAAGTCGTCAGCGTGTTTCTGTCCCTTGCTAAAAAGGATTGTGACAGAAAGGGCATCCAACGTAAAAACCTCTGCCAAATCAAACATGCGAATCAGATGATTTGCTGTGGCGACTCCCGAGTAAAAGTGAAAAAGCCGAAAGGAAGACAGACAAGACAGACATATATATATCAGCAAAATACCAAAAGTTAGCAGAACATTTTAGATTACAGTGGTACCTCACCTTACGAAATTAATCCGTTCCAGAGCCTTTTTCTTAACCTGGATTTTTCGTAAATTGAACCGCATTTTACATGTAAAACGTGTGATTCGTTCCAAGGCCCCCAATACTACCCCTAAACCCTTTAAAATGATAAAATCATAGCATTTCAGACCTCCTTCTGCTTCAAGATGGTACCGATGGTAGACGGGTTTGGCCATATTCCTTTGCGATATCACTCAACTTCATGCCACGAGCCCGCTTCTTCTTTTCACTCGCACCGGGAATCACGTGTATGTGTGTGTGTGTGTGTGTGTGTGTGTGTGTGTGTGTGTGTGTGTGTGTGTGTGTGTGTGTGTGTGTGTGTGTGTGTGTGTTGATCATGTCTTCTTAGCAGAGTTATAATCTTACAAATGTTAATGCAAGGTTAAAAGCATGAGCCAAAAGATAAACTTGCAATGAGCACACTCAAAAAACTCATGAAACAACAGTAACG
>CM045739.1:38102500-38105000 GCA_024760905.1 Plotosus lineatus
AGCCAACACTCATAACCATTCCTATTCACACTCACAGCTTGGGGTGATTTGGAACAGCCAAGTAACCTACTGTACTGTGCATGTTCTTGGCCAATGGGAGGAAACCGGAGTACCCGGAGGAAACCCACACAAGCACGGGGAGAACATGCAAACCCCACACAGAAACGCCTGAGCAGGGAATCTAACCCAAGACCTTCTTGCTGTGAGGCGGACGTGCTAAGCACTACGCCACGGTACCGCCTGTATATTATGCAGAGACACATTTAAAAAAAAAAAAACCAAGATGCTTCATGGTTGATTATTTCATTTAAAAGCGTAAATTTATGATGCAACCTGTTCCGAGAGAGCATGACAAACTCTTTTTGATTCAAGCGGCATTCACTCATGAATGCAAGTCGCTGAAATGAGCTTCCCTCGCAGGGCGGCGGGGCTCCTCCTCAGAAAGAGGGTGAGACGTTCTGTCGTCTGGGAGGTGAGAGGAATGTCTGGATCTCATTGCTTAGACCGCTGTGGCCCGACCCCCGGAACAAGCGGAAGAAAATGAAGATAAAGTAGTATTCACTCAAAATAATGGTTTTTTTTTTTTTTTTTTTTTTTTTTTTTTTAAATCCAGAGCTGGGCGACCTAACAGACTGCCCCATTCCCATGTAGCATATACTAACACACGCTAATGGTATTATTTTTATCAAAAATATCAGAAAATATTGCAATATTTTTTAGTTTATATCACCCAGTTCATGGGTGGGATGGTAAGCACAGTGGTTAGCACAACTGTGTCACTGCAAGAAGGTTCTGGGTTCAAGTCTCAGGCTCGACAAAGGCATTGCTGTGTGTGGTTTGCATGATCTCCGTGTGCTTTCTAGGGTTTCCTCCAGGTAATCCGGGTTTCTCCCACAGTCCGAAACATACGCATCAGGCTAACTGGCTGTTCCTAATTACGCATAGGTGTGTGTGAATGGTTTTGTGTGTGTGTGTGTGTGTGTGTGTGTGCGTGTGCGTGTGTGTGTGTGTATTAGACCTGCAATGATTTTATTAGTTGTTTAGAGTGTACCCTGTCTTCGCCCAGTGTCGGCTGACATAGGCTCCAGCCTCCATAACCTAGCATGATTTTTTGTCTTTCTCTACATATCACCTGCAGTGTCTCATGTTTTCAATTATTATGTAATACAGGGATCCTTCACTTTCCGCGGAAAATTGGGACCGAGATCCCCATGCGATCACCAAAATCCGCGAAGTAGGATCACCCCCACCACCACCACCACCACCACCCCAACCCCCCAAGACTGACGTTTAAGTACATGTATAGTATATGTGTATAATATCAATAAATACATATTCAATGCTATAAATTCTTGTAATAACAATTAAACATTAAAAATATAATGCATAAGATGTAAATAAAATATAAATACACACACACACACGTACAAACGCACGCGTGCACGCACACACGCAGATACACGTGCATGCACGCAGATGCGCACCTCACAATAATGTAACTAGTTTTGATAGGAGGTTTTGGGTTGTTTTTTGTTTGTTTGGGTTTTTTTGTTGTTGCATAATTGGCCTTGTTTTTGTGGCATTTTCCTTAACTTTTTCCCTATTCTTCTTTAATTTCCTTATTTTTTAATTCGATGAATATTAAAAAAAAACTGCGATGCACTGAAGCTGCATCAATTGAAGCGCGAAGTAGCGAGGGATCCCTGTACTGCAGTGCACAATGCCAATGCAAGCTTACACGGTACATCTGGTGTGAAGTTGTGGCAGCCCTTAACGGGTTCTTATTTTTCACAATTACATATTTTCCACGCTGCCAATTGTTGTGTCTGCTGAGAGCGTGAAACCTACCAATCCGAACAACGCAGGTCAGTGAACTTGGTTAGACATGTCCGTTAAAAATGGAATTAAATGGAGAAAAGTGTTGGAGTGGAACACAGAGGACACATACATTTGTTCATAGATTTGCTGTCAATGAAGAAAAATGGAGATAATTACTGAGCACTGACTCATCATTGCCTTTTACATCCTGTATAGGTTTTCTTAGTGCTGGTCAATTATCGATGTTTTTAACAATGCGGACTCTGCAACCGACAAAAAAGACAGGTTGTTAAAAGGCAAGTACAGTGGTACCTCATCTTACGAAATTAATCCGTTCCAGAGCTTTTTTCTTAACCTGGATTTTTCGTAAATTGAACCGCATTTTACATGTAAAACGCGTGATTTGTTCCAAGGCCCCCAATACTACCCCCTAAACCCTTTAAAAATTATAAAAGTCTTCCTTTTAAGACCTTCTGCTTCAATATCGTACCGATGGTAGACAAGTTTGGCCATATTCCTTTACGATATCATGAGCCTACTTCCGCTTTTCACTCGCACGTGAAATCACACGTGTGTGGGTGTTTGTGTGTGTGTGTGTGTGTGTGTGTGTGTGTGTGTGTGTGTGTACGCGCATGTTGACCATGTCTTCTTAGTGGAGTTATAATCTTACAAATGTTTATGG
>CM045739.1:38110000-38115000 GCA_024760905.1 Plotosus lineatus
CAGACAGACAGACAGACAGACAGACAGACAGATAGATAGATAGATAGATAGATAGATAGATAGATAGATAGATAGATGGACGGATAACGGTCGAATAGATAGACATACAGACAGACAGACAGATAGGCAGGCAGGCAGGCAGACAGACAGACAGAGAGGCAGACAAACAGACAGACAGACAGACAGACAGACAGACAGATAGATAGATAGATAGATAGATAGATAGATAGATGGATGAATGGACAGACAGATAGATAGATGGATGGACGGATGAATGTACAGACAGACAGACAGATGGACAGATAGATAGATAGATAGATAGATAGATAGATAGATAGATATACAGACAGACAGACAGACAGACAGACAGACAGATAGATAGATAGATAGATAGATTGATAGATGGATGAATGGACAGACAGATAGATAGATGGATGGACGGATGAATGTACAGACAGACAGACAGATAGATAGATAGATAGATAGATAGATAGATAGATATACAGACAGACAGACAGACAGACAGACAGACAGACAGATAGATAGATAGATAGATAGATAGATAGATAGATAGATTGATAGATGGACGGATAACGGTCGAATAGATAGACATACAGACAGACAGACAGACAGATAGGCAGGCAGGCAGGCAGACAGACAGACAGAGAGGCAGACAAACAGACAGACAGACAGACAGACAGACAGATAGATAGATAGATAGATAGATAGATAGATAGATAGATAGATGGATGAATGGACAGACAGATAGATAGATGGATGGACGGATGAATGTACAGACAGACAGACAGACAGACAGACAGACGGACAGATAGATAGATAGATAGATAGATAGATAGATAGATAGATAGATAGATAGATAGATAGAAGATACTGAGTTATTTTAGTCTCTAGAAGTTTTAATTCCTGAATCTGATCTCAGACCTGCTCGAACATATTAAAATGTAGATTGGAGACAATTGTATTTTATTGAAAACATTTTCTCGGGTAATTGTTAATTGTTAATTGTTAATTGCATTTTGATTACAGAAGACCTCGTTTTTTGTGTTTGAAATGATCGACGCGGTATGAACGGCGTTAGCCTCTGAGTTTCAGACCGAGTGAATTCCTCTGGCCCATCAGTTCAGCTGAAAGTTACAATGAAATCATTCGAACCGCAGCACGTTTTCCGATGTTGAAGGTAATTTCCGTCATCCTGTTCACAAACCACACTTTGGTAAACAACATAATCAATACTCAGCAGGTTATGTTTATTCGACTGTTTATTTGTTTTAAGAGGACATAGGAGGGAAGGGCACGGGGGTGGGGGGGACCTGCGGAGACATGTGATTATTTACCTGCAGGACAGTGGTTGGTGCGGTGCTCCGTCAGGTGAGCCAGGCACTCGAAGTCCTGTTGGCAGTTATCACAAGTGAAGATGGACTCGTCGTCCAGATCCTCGTCTCCTGCTCGCTCGTCGTGGCTGGTCACGCTGTGCTCACCGTCTTCACCTCCGGCCCGCTCAGAGTCTCGTTCGGGGATGGCCGTGTCTGCACCTGTAGGAAAAAATACAGCGCGAGAACACAGAACAGACGTGTTTCAGCAACACTGACTTTTAGGGTCTGTATAATTCATAACAGCGAGAGAGTCGAAGGAACACTGCGCTCTTAAATAGTAACAACACCGGGAATTCATCACGGAAAGATAAATACGCGATAAAAAGAATTGCTATCTAAATCCCAAACTAAAGGTGCGTGTATGTTGGCTCGGTAATGGTCTGGCGAGCTGTTCAGGGTATACCCTGTATTCGGTCAGTGTGGATTGACACGGGCTCCAGGCTGCTTGTGACCCGAATAGGATTACACAGTTTGACAAACGTGTGCGAGAGCGTCCACACTGTGGTGGAATAAAAAAGGTTTTTTCCCTTCACCTGTTATCGAAGCAAATCTCGCACACCCCACATGATCATAAACATGAATAAAATACGCTCTACAGCCTGCATCCTGTGACGGCGGTCACCGTTTACTGGATGCGAGAACTGCGGCATGTGTACGCAATCCGTTAACTCTACTCCCAAAAATACGATTCACTCCGTTGGTGTGTACCGAGTGTGTGAGCACAGGCGTCCCACGAAATCCTTTTCCAACAAGAATGAAAGCAAAAATAAAATGGAAAATTAAGTTGCATGGGAAATAAACCCCACCCTCTCGCTCGCTCACTGCACGAGGCCAAAACTGTTGGACTTTCTTCATAAATATTTCAGCCTGTACATGCAGAGCACTAAAGTCAGTGAATATGGCTTGGAAGCTTGTCACATGTCCTGTTCAGTGCCTGCATGTGTCCAAACCAAAGGAACCCAACTCAGCCGTGTCATTGAATTGATGCTGATTGGTTGTTATGTTTTACTGCCCTGTGATTAAATAAATAAATAGAAGACAGTGATGATGATGGTAATGATGGATATACTAGGCCTTCTCAAAAAATTAGCATATTGTGATAAAGTTCATTATTTTCTGTAATGTACTGATAAACATTAGACTTTCATATATTTTAGAGTCAATACACACAACTGAAGTAGTTCAAGCCTTTTATTGTTTTAGTATTGATAATTTTGGCAAAAAAGTAAAGAAAAACCAAGTGTTTTTAATACAAAAAAGTCAACCTTCAAATAATTATGTTCAGTTTTGCACTCAATACTTGGTCGGGAATCCTTTTGCAGAAATGACTGCTTCAATGCGGGCGTGGCATGGAGGCAATCAGCCTGTGGCACTGCTGAGGTGTTACGGAGGCCCAGGATGCTTCGATAGCGGCCTTAAGCTCATCCACAGTGTTGGATCTGGTGTCTCTCAACTTTCTCTTCACAATATCCCACAGATTCTCTATGGGCTTCAGGTCAGGAGAGTTGGCAGGCCAATTGAGCCCAATAATACCATGGTCAGTAAACCATTTAGCAGTGGTTTTGGCACTGTGAGCAGGTGCAGGTCGTGCTGAAAAATGAAATCTTCATCTTCATAAAGCTTTTCAGCAGATAGAAGCATGAAGTGCTCCAAAATCTCCTGATAGCTGCATTGACCCTGCCCTTGATAAAACACAGTGGACCAACACCAGCAGCTGACATGGCGCCCCAGACCATCACTGACTGTGGGTACATGACACTGGACTTCAGGCATTTTGGCATTTCCTTCTCCCCAGTCTTCCTCCAGACTCTGGCACCTTGATTTCCGAATGACATGCAAAATTTGCTTTCATCATCGAAAAAAGTGCTTTGGACCACTGAGCTACAGTCCAGTGCTGCTTCTCTGTAGTCCAGGTCAGGCGCTTCTGCCTCTGTTTCTGGTTCAAAAGTGGCTCGACCTGGGGAATGCGGCACCTGTAGCCCAGTCCACTGCTTCCACAGGTCCCCCAAGGTCTGGAATCGGCCCTTCTCCACAATCTTCCTCAGGGTCCGGTCACCTCTTCTGGTTGTGCAGCGTTTTCTGCCACACTTTTTCCTTCCCACAGACGTCCCACTGAGGTGCCTTGATAGAGCACTCTGGGAACAGCCTATTCACTCAGAGATTTCTTTCTGTATCTTACCCTCTTGCTTGAGGGTGTCAATGACGGCCTTCTGGACAGCAGTCAGGTCGGCAGTCTTACCCATGATTGTGGTTTTGAGTAATGAACCAGGCTGGGAGTTTTTAAAAGCCTCAGGAATGTTTTGCAGGTGTTTAGAGTTAATTGGTTGATTGAGATGATTAGGTTAATAGCTCGTTTAGACTACCTGAACATGATATGCTAATTTTTTGAGATAAGAATTTTGGGTTTTCATGAGCTGTATGCCAAAATCATCAGTATTAAAACAATAAAAGACCTGAAATATTTCAGTTGGTGTGCAATGAATCTAAAATATATGAAAGTTTTATTTTTATCAGTACATTACAGAAAATAATGAACTTTATCACAATATACTAATTTTTTGAGAAGGACAAGTATACATATATGGATACTTATAGGATATATATATATATCCTTATTTCTTCTTTTCCTTTCGGCTTTTCCCTTCAAGGGTCACCACAGCGAATCATCTGCCTCCATCTCACCCTATCCTTTGCATCTTCTTCTCTTACACCAACGACCTTCATGTCCTTCTTCACCACATCCATGAATTGTCTCTTTGGTCTTCCTCTAGGCCTTTTGCCTGGTAGTTCCAGCCTCAGCATCCTACTACCAATATACTCACTATCCCTCCTCTGTACATGTCCAAACCATCTCAATCTAGCCTCTCTGACTTTGTCTCCAAAACGTCTTACATGTGCTGTCCCTCTGATGTACTCATTCCTGATCCTATCCATCCTCGTTACTCCCAAAGAGAACCTCAACATTTTCATCTCTGCTACCTCCAGCTCTGCCTCCTGTCTTTTCCCCAGGGCCACTGTTTCTAAACCATACAACAACAGTATATATATATATATATATATATATACAGGATCCCTCACTTTCCGCAGTTAATGGGGACCGAGACCCCCCCACGCCTGCTGATTTCCATGAAGTAGGATCGATCCCACTGGCTGACGAATATGTACATGTATATGTGTATATAATATCAATAAATTCATATTTAACGCTATAAATGTTTATAATAACAATTAAACCTTCAAAAATAATGCATAAGATGTAAATAAAATATAAATACACACACACATGCATACGCATGTTTGTTTTTGTTGGTTTGGGTTTTTTTGCACAATTTGATTTGCCTTAACTTTTTCCCCATCCTTCCTTAATTTCCTTTTTTTACTTTTTGAAGAATTTTAAAAACCCACGATGCACCGCAGAAAGTGAAGCTCAAAGTGGCGAGGGATCATTGTACACACACACACACACACACACACACACACACACACACACACGTATATATATATATATATATATATATATATATATATATATATATATATATATATATATATATATATATATATATATATATATATATATATATATATATATACACACACACACAC
>CM045739.1:38120000-38135000 GCA_024760905.1 Plotosus lineatus
TACAGTCCAAAAACATGCACAGGAGGTTAATTGGCTGTTCCAAATTGCCCCAGATGTGAGTGGTTGTGTGAGTGTCGGACCTGTGATGGCCTGATGAGCTGTCCAGGGTGTACCCCGCCCTCGCCCAGAGTTCGCTGAGATGGGCGCCAGCCTCCCCGTGACCCCAATTAGAATTAAACGGTTCAGAAAATGAATGAGAAAGATACAGAATAAATGTCAATCACAGAGAAAGGGCCTATTCAGAGACGGTGGTCTACGTTTAAAAATTAAATGTCAATATTTACGCGAGGAAAGTTCTCCATATTTATGTTTACGCGGTGCTTAAGTTGATTTTCTAGGTGGTCTGTTTGAAAATTTCCTGCGTGTACGCCACGCCCCTGACCGAACACGCCATTCCTTGTGTAGGCGCGACATATATATTTTTTTAAGTTGGAAACGTTCTATATAAATATATGGGAATTACGTAACACAAATAATTGCAGGCTAAGCGGCCGCATGGTGATGTAGGGGTCACCACGTCTGCCTCACTGCAGGAAGATCCTGGGTTCCAGTCCTGGGCTCTTGCTGGGGCATCTCTGTGTGGAGTTTGTATGTTCTCCCCGTGTTTGCTCGGGTTTCCTCGGGGTATGCTGGTTTCCACCGACAGTCCAAAAACATGCACCTGAGTCTGTTTGGCTGTTCAATTTGCCTCTATATGAGTGTGAGTGTGAATATTGGCCCTGCGACGGATTGGTGAGCTGTCCAGGGTTTACCCCACCTTCGCCCAGATATAGGCTGCAGCCTCCCCAGGACTCCAGAAGAATGAACCAGTTTCAGTAAATGAATAAATGGAGCGTAGGTTTCCAACTTTGAACATTTCCAGTATTCCCTGGGTTATTTTTTTTCACTGTAAAGTTTACACCCCCTTACAATCCTTATCTTGATCACGGTGATGAAATTCAACCAATCATTCCTTCATTTATTTATTTTCTGAACCGCTGAACCCTAATTAGGGTTGCTGGGAGGCTGGCACCCATCTCAGCCAACTCGGGCGAAGGCAGATAAACAACATAGTGCATTGCTAACATTGCTAATATACAGGGATCCCTCACTTTCCGCGGTTAATTCGGACCGAGATCCCCACGCGACCACCGAATTCTGCGAAGGACGACCCCCCCCACAACCCGCCAACTGACGTATACGTACATGTACATGTGTATATAATATCAATAAATACATATTCAATGCTATAAATGCTTATAATAACAAATAAACATTCAAAAATAATGCACAAGATGTAAATAAAATGTAAATACACACACATATACAGACGCGGACGCGTATGCACTATGATGCGCACCTCACAAAAGCCTAAGTAGTTTCGATGGGAGGTTTGGGGTTGTTTTTTGTTTTTGTTTGTTTGGGGTTTGTTTTTTTTTGTTTTTTTGCATAATTGGCCTTGTTTTGCAGCATTTCCCGTAACTTTTCCCCTATTCTTCATTAATTTCCTTATTTTTTTAAAATCAATGAATATTTTTTAAAAAACAAACAAAACCGCGATGCACTGAAGCCGCATGAATTGAAACGTGACGTAGCGAGGGATCCCTGCATTGAATTTCCTAGTTGCAGTCTCATCCTCACTCACTCATTTACCAAACTGCTCAGGCTGGAACCTATCTCAGCCAACACTGGGTGAAAACGGGGTACACCTGAACAACACACCAGACCATTGTAGATGATCCATCACACACACACACACACACAAACACACACACACACACACACACACACACACCAGTGAAAACAGCCAATGGATCCACTGTGCATAACTTTGGACGGTAGGAGGAGACCGGCGTACTCGGAGTAAACACACACAAGGAGAACAGAAACGCTCTTTCTGAGCCTGGGACGCGAACCCAGGACCTTCTTACTGTAAGGCGGACGTGTTAACCAGTTTGGTACCATGCCGCGCCTAGTTGTAATCTTCAGCGCTAATCTGGTTTTTGATTGACAGTGTAAATTCCAGTATGATTGCTTTGTCGTGTGTTTGCTTGTGGACAGCGGAGGAGAGTGTTGGGTGGTAGTTTGTGACTGGACATTTTGGAATTATGAAGATGACGTTCGAAAATGTTTTCCCTTAATCCTGGTCCAATAAACGATCTTTCTTTCCAGATCTCTTCTCAGTGAGAGAAAAAGATGTTTTCCATGGAAATACTGCACCAGGATTTGGATTAAACACCGAGTCCGGGTGCGTGTGAGAACGAGGAAGAGCACACTCAGCTTTACAGATATGTTTCATTGTGCCACGCTATCAAGCTCTTGATTGACACTATCATTTATCAAAGCCTGTGTTGAAAGTCGCCCACATCAGCATGTAAGTAAATGACCTTGACATGACACACGGAGGCCTAGAGCGAACCGGCACAGAAAGAACAATAGCACACATGCACCGCACCCACACATTCCCTCTCATACCTCCACACTTCTGTCTCTGTGTCTTGGTGTGTTTTAATCAGTAATTTACAGTGGGGTGTGCGCTGTTGGCTGTCCCGAGTGGGTGAGGTGTGTTAATGAGAGTGTGGTGGTCCCACTGGAGCCTCTCTACCCCACCACAGATCACCTCATAGTTCCCTCAGCCAGCTGGAGCCCCTGGCCCTCTCTCAGCAGTGGGCCATTATCTGTGAGTCACAGCCCGTCCCAGCACCAGGAGCTCGTGCACACAAACACAACACATGCACAAACACACACACACACACACACACACACACACACACACACACACACACACACACACACACACACGCACAATCTCTCTCTCTCTCTCTCTCTCTCTCTCTCTCTCGCGTGTTAATACACACAAACATGCATATTTATGTGCACAGGCTTAAAGCAAATAGTAAATGCAAATTAAAACATTTACATGTACTCTACTTAGAACTGAAGACCTGGCTGCAAGAAATACTCAAGTCACATTTTCCAAAAAGTGAGCTGACACTACAACCATAGAGAAGAGTGTCACGCACACCATTTAAAGCCAAAAATCTCCTAACATAAGTACTTGAGTTTTCGACCTCCCCTGAATGTACTGAATTTTTGTGCAAGAAATACAGTGGTACCTCACCTTACGATAGTCCCAGCAAACAAAAAACGTTTTCCTAAAATTTTTGTCTCTGGATATGGAACAAGTTCAAGTTATAAAAACACCATCTCAAAAATTCAAACAATACACGAGTTGCTCTCCCATTGACCATCTCCCAGCATCCCGCCCCGCTGGCCTCCCATTGGCTAGGAGGGATGACGCAGCTCCCTCCCATTGGCTATTATGGAACTGTATCTCCATAATACCCATGATGCTTTTCGTGTAAAGGACAGAGTTACTGTTGTTTCGTGAGTTTTTCGAGTGTGCTCATTGCAACTTGATTTTTTGGCTCAGGCTTTTAACCTTGCATAAACATTTGTAAGATTATAACTCTGCTAAGAAGACATGGTCAACATGAAGTAAATACCTTAAAAGGTATGCTTTTATCATTTTTAAAGGGTTTTGGGGATAGTATTGGGGGCTTTGGAACGAATCATTTAACATGTAAAATGCGGTTCTACTTACGAAAAATCCAGTTTATGAAACCGCCTCTGGAACGGATTCATTTCGTAAGGTGAGCTACCACTGTACTCAAGTCTTTGGGGAATTTTCGGAAATAAAAATGAGTCAAAAAGGAATTTGTGGGATAAACTACTCACGGCAGGTAACGTTTTTTGTACAACACAACTAATCAAATAATAAAATGCAAGGGAGCAGCGCAACAACGACTGTTCGGCAATCAGAAACTGAGTGAAGTGGCATTTGTGTGGTAAAAGTAGGTAAAGTAGTACAGGGATCCCTCACTACTTCATGCTTCAATTCATACGGCTTCAGTGCATCGTGGGTTTTTTTTTTTATTAAATTAAGGAAGAATAGGGGGAAAATGCCACAAAAACAAGGCCAATTATGCAAAAACCTCCCAAACAAACAAACAAAAAACAACCCAAAACCCCCCAACAAAACCACTTACATTTTTATGTGAGGTGCGCATCTGAGTGCGTGCACGTCTGTATGTGTGTATTTATATTTTATTTACATCTTATGCATTATTTTTGAATGTTTAATTGTTATTATAAGCATTTATAGCATTGAATATGTATTTATTGATATTATATACACATATACATGCACGTATACGTCAGTCAGGGGGGGGGGGTCGATCCCAATTAACAATGGAAAGTGAGGGATCCCTGTTTACTGAATTACTATTGAAAGGTATTGTGGGTGTAGTGGTAAGTACATCTGTTTTACAGCAAGAAGGTCCTGGGTTTGATTCCCAGACTTGGCAGTAAAGTTTCTGTGTGGAGCACGCTTGCATGGGTTTCCTCCGGGTACTCCAGTGTCCTCTCACGGTCCAAAGATATAGACAGTAAGCTGACGAGCTGTTCCAAACTGCCCTCAGGTGTGAGTGTGAATGGACGTGTGTGTTGGCCCTGTGCCAGCGTGGTGAGCCTTTCTGAGTGTACCCTGCCTACACCAAGTGTGGGCTGAGACAGGCACCAGCCTCCCTGTGACCCTAATAGGATTAAGCATTTTGAGATTCTTTTGTAAGTAGTTATGCAGTCATGTGACATGGTGGCATAGTAGTTAGCATGTCTACTTCACAGCAAGAAGGCCTGTGTTCAATTCTTAGCTCGGGTGTTTCTGTATGGGGTTTGCATGTTCTCCCCGTGTTTGCGTGGGTTTCTTCCGGGTACTCTGGTTTCCTCCCACACTCCAAAAACATGAACAGTAGGTTAACTGGTTGTTCCAAATTTCACCTCGGAGTGAGTGTTGGCCCTGAGATGGTCTGGCGAGCCGTCCAGGGTGTACCCAACCCTCACCCGGAGTTAGTTGAGATGGGCGCCAGCCTTCCCGTGATCCAAATTAGGATTAAGTGGTTCAGAAAATGAAAAGATGTGGTCATCCTTTTTATTTATTTATTTATTTCTACATAAAATGCCCAATACATATCTAACATGGAGCCAATAATGATCCACCATTTAAATATCAGAGCAGACCACTCCTCATAATTGTCCATGATAAACAGGAAGTGCTTTGAATCTGCAATTTTCTCTGGTATTCACCACATAATCTAAACAATCACAATCAATGCCCGGACTTCCACGCAGCTAAACCTCAGCAAGGTATCTGAAACTTTACGCTTGAATAAATCATATAATTGAATCATCTACACCTGCTCCATGAATATCTCAGCCCCAGGACATGTAAATACAAACTCCAAAACACGCCCGAACTAAAGCCATGGCTACTCCGAACAGAGGGCACGTTCATTACATGCAATTTATTAACACACTGTACAAGAGTTACATGAAGCCGAACACCCAAAGCGAATGCTAATACGAGGCATCTGTTCCAAAACAGATGGGACTGCAGCTTATTGTATGTGACTAATATTGAGTCTGGCTTATTGGTTAGCACGTTCGCCTTACAGCAAGATGGCCCTGGGTTCAAGTTCCGGACTTGGCAAGGGTGTTTGTGTGTAGAGTTTGCATGGTACTCCTCTGAGTACACTGGTTTCCTCCCACAGGCCAAAAGCATGCACTTTGGGCTTAACCGGCTGTTCCAAATGGCCCCTAGATGTGAGTCTGTCTGTCTTCCTTTCGGCTTTTTCCCTTTTACTTGGGAGTCGCCACAGCGAATCATTTGATTTGGCAGAGGTTTTTACGTCGGATGCCCTTCCTGTCACAACCCTTTTTAGCAAGGGACAAAAACACGCTGACGACTTTGCAGCCTACTCTTTACAACAGTCAGCAATGGTTCTTTTACATGTCTCTCACCATAGACAGTGAGAGACATGGCCCGCCTTTGATAACACAGTTAGCCGTACTCGGGGGGGACAGCGACAACCTTGTGGAGAGTGGGACTTGAACCCCCAACCTTTGGCTCAGCGAGCCAGCGCCCTATACCACTAGACCACTACTGCCTAGATGTGAGTGTGAGTATGAATTGTTGTATGTGTTGGCTCTGGAATTATCTGGCGGGCTGTTTAGAGTGTACCACGCCTTCATACAGTGTCGGCTGACATAGGCTCCAACCTGCCTTGATACAAATGCAAATGAGTGAGGACATGGAAACTTAAGAAAAAAACCTAGTGTTTTTAAAGTCATTCAAAGGGGGCAGTGGTGGTCTAGTGGTCAGCCGTCAGCGTGTTTCTGCCCCTTGTTAAAGGGTTGTGACAGGAAGGGTATCCAACAGAAAAACCCATGCCAAATCAAACGTGCAAATTATTCGCTTTGGCGACCCCTGATAACGGGAAAAAGCCGAATCTCTCTCAAAAGTCATCCAAAGCTTTCGAGTCCTGGGTTTGGGCATTCCTGTGTTGGAGTGCACATGCTCTACCCATATCAGCATGGGTTCCCTCCGCTTACTCCTGGTTCCTCCCACAGGCAAAAGATGTGTACGTTAGGCTAAGTCAGTGCTTCTCAATTATTTTCTGTGGCGCCCCCTCGAGGGGAAAAAAAAACATTTCACCACGACCACCCTGCGAGCAACTGTAAATAGTATTATTTGTCTATAAAATTGTTGTTAGTACACCTCTGCATAACATTGTATCTTTATTAACATTAAAAATAAAAAAGAAAGAAATATAGTTCAACTTACAATAAAGAAAAACTTCGTTAATTGTTTTTTAATCTGTAACAGAAAAGATTTCAAGTGCATCAATGTGAAATTCAAAAAATACATCCTTATTTAACTTATCTTAACCTTGTCTTAATATCTCCGTCTCGCTCCACCTTTCTCTTTGTTCCTGTTTGAAATTTTTCCGCGTTGTATCTTGAGGGGTTGTTTTATGCACTTCATATCGTTTGCTCGTGCGAAAAACCACAACATCATAGCGTGACAATGTGAGTGCCACTGCCAACTAGTGGAGTGGAGGTGCAATTACACTTAATTCTTGTACATGTATTCTATTCCAGAAAAGCATGTTCCCCAGGGTCAGCCCCCCCCCCCCGGGCATCATACCGCGCCCCACTATTTTAGAAGCACTGGGCTAACTGTCTTATTTTGGCTAACTGGCTGTTCCACAATGACCCTAAGCATGAATATGAGTGTGAATATGTCGGTGTAGCAAGCTGTTCAGGGTGCACCCTGCCTTCCCTCAGAGTCGGCTGAGATAGCCTCCATCATCCCCATGATACTGATAGTAGTAAAAGGTTTTGCAAGGTAGTGAATAATACTCGATCTTATTTTCGGTACCTTTTTCCCACTTCAGAAAAAGTTTTTTTTTTGGTAGATGGACCTCAAATAGTCCACCAGACAAATATTTTTATTAATGGTATAATTAAGCAGCTACATTATATTACCATTACACTAGCTTTTAATGTGTTTTTATATTTTAGTCACATTAATACTGTATATACAAAAGAAAAAAAAAAAGTCTTTGATATATTTGGCTTCCATAACGTCAGGTTAGTACATAAGGGAACCATTTAGATATCACTGTTACAACACCCCCACCTCCTAGCACATACACACACACACACACACACACACACACACACGTACACACACATCAACCACCTCTCTTTTGCTCTCGCTCTCTTAGGGAAGACAAACAGCCATGTTTGTGTGGGGTAATTAGATGAGGAGAAGTGAATTAGTAGAATCCACAGAGCAGTCGTGTAGCTGAGCACAGCCCCGCCTTGCAGGGACCTGCTAATTACCCCTCGTTAGGTTGATATGTGCCCCCCCCCCCATTTTTTTACGGTGTGCTGTACTGCTGCCATAGTGAAAGAAAAAAATAATTAGCAACGAATCTACAGACTCTGTGAGGCATCTTCTACACTGACATAAAGAAATCCCCAAAAAGGGTAACATGAGGAGAATGACTGAGCATCAGTGATGGTGTGTGTATAAACACATGACACATTCATCACCATTAAAAACATTCCAGGACACTAAAGTTGAGATGTTCAGGAAGTTGGAGTGCTCCCATTCACATACTCACGTATTTGCTGATCGTCTTAAACCTACTATCAGGATCGTGAGACTGCTGGAATACAGGGCAGCACAAACGCAACCATTCCCAACTCGGGGTGATTTAAAAGAGTCAATTACGGTAGTCTTATATGCATGTCTGGCGGCACGGTGGCGTAATGGTTAGCATGGCCGCCTCACAGCAAGAAGGCCTGGGTTCGATTCCCGGCCTGGGCGTTTCTGTGTGGAGTTTGCATGTTCTCCCCGTGCTTGTGCGGGTTTCCTCCGGGTGCTCCGGTTTCCTCCCGCAATCCAAAGACGTGCACTGTAGGTTAATTGGCCGTTCTAAATTGACCGTAGATTCTCTCCTGCAGCGGCACCGGAACCCAGTCGTATCGGCACTTGCCTTTCCATTGGATCCTTCCGGTGGCGCCGAGACGGGGCACTTGCTGCTTGGGTAACAGCCTGTCCCTCATTACTCCCTACCCGGGCTCTGCGCACTGGGGGGTATCACCAGCCGGGATACCAGCCAGAGCGCAGCCATAGTCCTTCGGGACTGACGGAGGCCTACCATACCATATGCATGTCTATGGACCATAAAAGGAAATTGGCGTGAACCAAGAGGAAACCCATGCAAACACAAGGAGAACATGCAAACTCCACACAGAAACGCCTGAGCTCGGGACTCTATCCGTGCGCTCACTGCATGCAATTAGAGCAGTGGTTCATAACCTTGTTGGCGGTCCTGAACCCCACCAGTTTCATATGTTTATTCACCGAACCCTTCTTTATTGAAAAATAAAATATGATTTTTTTTTTTTTTTCAAATTCAAGACATAGGTATATGTTTTTACTGGGGCACCAAAATGAACCATGCATTAACATCACTGTGTTCAAAGAACAAAACCAATACAATGTATGAACTCCGCCCATCACAACTACTTATATTTTTATGTAAGGCGTGCATCTGTGAGTGTGCGCACGCGCGTCTGTATGTGTATGTATTTGTTTTATTTACATCTTATGCATTATTTTTGAATGTTTAATCGTTATTATAAGCATTTATAGTATTGAATATGTATTTATTGATATTATATACACATACATGTACATATACGTCAGTCAGTAGGGGGTTGATCCTACTTTGCAAATCATGCAGATAGGACGCTGACTAGCATCAGGTTCCATTATATATGTGAATCCATGTTGTACATATTCGTCCGACCACTTTCTTTTTTGCTCAACATAGTATGGATTAAAACATTAAGAAAGAATTCACACGACGTACCATCATAACGGTCACAAGTCGACTACCAAATTTCCTGCAGCACAGATTGGCCAAGCAATGTAGCGCAATCACCTGCAGCCAATGATGGCCAAGCGGGGCGTGTCGTCATGAATATAGTCGGCTGTGTGTCTTGACCTCCGCGGAACCCCTGAGACTGACTCACCGAACCCCTAGGGTTTGATTGAACCCAGGTGAAGAACCACTGAGTTAGGGTCTTCCACAAGGGTAGGTAGATATACAGGGATCCCTCGCTACTTTGCGCTTCAATTCATGCGGCTTCAGTGCATTGTGTTTTTTTTTTAATATTCATTGAATTAAAAATAAGGAAATTAAAGCAGAATAGGATAAAAAGTGAAAGAAAATGCCACAAAACAAGGCCAATTCTGCAAAAAAACAAAAAAACAAAACAAAAACCCAAACAAACAAAAACAAAAAACAACCCAAAACCCCCCGACAAAACTACTTACATTTTTATGTGAGGTGCACATCGGTGTGTATTTATATTTTATTTACATCGTATGCATTATTTTTGAATGTTTAATTGTTATTATAAGAATTTATAGCACTGAATATGTATTTATTGATATTATATACACATATACATGTACGGGGCAGTGGTGGTCTAGTGGTATAGGGCCCTGGATCGGTGATCCTATGGTTGGGGGTTCGAGCCCCACTCACAAGGTTGTCCCTGTCCCCCCCAGTGCAGCTAACTGGGCTATCAAAGGCGTGCCATGTCTGTCACTGTCTATGGTGCGAGGCATGTAAAAGAACCATTGCTGACTTTCGAAAAGAGTAGCTGCAAAGTCGTCAGCGTGTTTCTGTCCCTTGCTAAAGGGTTGTGACAGGAAGGGCATCCGACGTACAAACCTCTGCCAAATCAAACGTGCGACTCATTCGCTGTGGCGACTCCTGATAACGGGAAAAAGCTAAAAGGAACTCTCATACACATATACATGTACGTATATGTCAGTCAGGGGGGTTGATCGTACTTTGTGGAATTCGGCAGTCGCAGGGGGTCTCGGTCCCAATTAACGGCGGAAAGTGAGGATCCCTGTATTGCAGACCTACTGCTAAAGCAATATGACAGCTGTGAGTGCTAACAGTAGCCATGTTCGCTGTTTATTGCATTTCACTCTCACTCACTCACTCATTCACACATTTACTGAACTGCTAAGTCCTACTATGACTGCTGTCTGGCTACACCATGAACAGCTCACCAGTGTTACAGGGCCAACAAACACACACACACTTGCACCGTGAGACAATTCTGTAATAGCTAATTAGCCCAGTGTGTATGTCTATGGACTGTAGTAGAAAACCCATTCAAGCACGGATAAACATCCGAATTCCACACAGAGGCGCTCTCACTGAGCCCGGGACTTGATCTCAGGACCTTCTCGCTGTGAGGCGGCTATGCTAATTGCCACATCGTGCCGCAGCCGCCATTCTAAAACATTGTGAAAAGGGAAAAATCCAAGCATGATATTGGGTCTATCCAAAAAATAAGCACGGAGAAAAGAACTAGGCGTGTTGTGTGGTGTCGAAAGTGAATTTGAGTGATCCACCCACAGGGAGACTTTGTATGAGACACATGTTCATACACACATCCATCCTTTCTGTGTGCACACCTCACTTATATGTGGTACTCAGAACAGAAGAGCCATCAATGTGATGTTCGACACTGGAAAAAATCTCAGCTCCAACTTCAACAAGACCTCTGCTCTATTTTTTTCTTACAAAAACATCTACACTACAAGGCTGCCTTTCAACTCCACTTCACACACACACACACACACACACACACACACACACACACACGCGCGATCCAAGTGTGAAACGGATAAGCTGGGGGAAAATGTGTTCGCGGCTACAGACACAAAGAATTCCTCTCTTCTTTGAAGACACGGGTCAGATGGACGTAGTTCTCTGTGCTCGATTAAGGATGTCTGATCTCATCACTCGAACTCCAGCACAGCTGTCTGATGCTGTCACCTGTCCTGTCTCTGAAATAAGATGATGAGAATTCCCAAAATTAAACCTTATATAGCTTTTTTGCTTTACCTCTGAAAGCCTACTGGTATGATCCATCCCTGTGCATTTAATTCCAATCAGCCATAACTTTAAAACCAGTCAGAGGTGAAAATGAATGACAGTGATTAATATATACTACACAAGAAAGGAGGCACCTGATTAGCCTGCTATCTCAGCGCTAACAACATTATCCCACGTACATTATTCTTCAATCAAAACAAGAGACACTCATGGTTGGTCATGGCCACTTGGAGCAGGTGGCATCATCACCATGCTTTAAAATGGAAAACTAAATTAATACAGTGATCCCTCGCTACTCCGTGCTTCAGTTCCTACGGATTCAGTGCATCGCAGGTTTGTCAAAAATGTTCATTGAAATATAAAAAATAAGGAAATTAAGGGAAAATAGGGAAAAATTTAAGGAAAATGCCACAAAACAAGGCCAATTATGAAAAAAAAAAAAAACCTCAAACAAAAACAACAACAAAAAAATCAACCCAAAACCCCCCAACAAAACTACGTGCATTTTATGCAATATTTTTGAATGTTTAATTGTTATTATAAGCATTTGTCGCATTGAATATGTATTTATTGATATTATATACACATACACGTACATATATGTCAGCCAGTGGGATCGACCCTACGTCGCAGAAATCGGCGGTCGTGCATGGGGGGGTCTTGGTCCCCATTGACCGCGGAAAGTGGGGGATCAATGTATCTAATTTGAGTTTCATTTTTTAATTCTTTATTTTAGTTTATACTAAAACTTTAAAAGCCTCATTCCAAAGTGTAGTTTTATTAGGTTTCTATGCACTCACTCATTTGCAGACTGCTTCATCCCATCAGGATTGGGAGAATCCATGTGTGAAAGCAATGTACACCCTGAACAGCTCACACACATGCCAACATACATGCTTCATTCTTTATTATACTGTTCATTCATGCATTGTTGTAGCATATACTGTGTTTTCACTCTTTCGTTCATTTTCTGAACAGCTTAATCTTAAGTAGAGTCGCAGGGAGGCTGGCACCCATCTCAGCCAACCCTGGGCGAGGGCAGAGTACACCCTGGACGACTCGCCAGGCCATCGCAGGGCAGAAACACGCTGACAGCTTTGCAGCAACTTTTGTAGAAGGTCAGCAATGGTTCGTTTACAGCCTCACACCATAGAGAGTGAGAGACATGGCCGGCCATTGATAACCAAGTTATCTGCACTGGGGGGGGGGCAGTGACAAGCCGTGGAGAGTGGAACTTGAAACCGCAACCTTAGGATCAGTGATCTAGCACCTTTACCACCAGGCCACCACTGCCGTACTAAGTGTGTTTGTATAGTATATACTAAGAATTTCTGTGGAATATACAAGGATCCCTCGCTACTTCGCGCTTCAATTCATGCGGCTGCAGTGCCTCGCGTTTTTTGAAAAAATATCCATTGAATTAAAAAATAAGGAAATTAATAAAGAATAGGGGAAAAAGTTAAGTAAAATGCCACAAAAACAAAGCCAATTATGCAAAAAACTCCTAAACAAACACAAAACAAAAAACAACCCAAAACCTCCCATCAAAACTACTTACATTTTTGTGAGGTGCGTATCTGACTGCGTGCACGCGCATCTGCGTATGTGCGCAAGCGCACGTCTGTATGTGTGTGCATTTATATTTTATTTACATCTTATGCATTATTTTTGAATGTTTAATTGTTATTACAAACACTCCCCGACTTATGGTTTAGTTCGGTTCTGGACAGCCGAACGTAAGGTGAAAAAAAACGTAAGTTGTTACTGTATGATCCAGTGACATATGACGTTCATACTGTACTATGCATCCATAAATATCATTACCGTATCTCATAAAACACCCCTAAATCAATTATTATAAACATAACATTGTAAAATAATATAAAATTATCAAAGAATATCAACATTAATTTCAAATAAATTAAATTCAAGCAAAATAATTTCAAATAGATAAATTTTAACAAATTCACTCATCAAATATCAAATACAGTATCAAATATAACCTTTAACATTCTCTATGATGCAATCTTTCTGCTTGTAAATGGTTCTGATGGTCGACGGAGCCATTTGGAAGAAACGTGCAACAGTCGCATGTTTTTCACCAGCATCGATGTTCTTTATAATAGCCGTCTTCGTTTCTAGCTTGCCGCATTTTTTGATTCCCATTATCACTAGTAGGCTTGTGGGGCAGTGGTGGTCTAGTGGTATAGGGCGCTGGCTCGCTGATCCAAAGGTTGGGGGTTCGAGTCCCACTCTCCACAAGGTTGTCACTGTCCCCCCCAGTGGAGCTAACTGGGTTATCAAAGGCCGGCCATGTCTCTCACTGTCTATGGTGTGAGGCATGTAAAAGAACCATTGCTGACTTTTGACAAGAGTAGGCTGCAAAGCCTTCGGCGTGTTTCCGCCCTGCGATGGCCTGGCGAGCTGTCCAGGGTGTACTCTGCCCTCGCCCGAAATTGGCTGGGATGGGCACCAGCCTCCCCGTGACCCAAATTAGGATTAAGCGGGTACAGAAAATGAACTGAACTGAACTAGTAGGCTTACGCTTCTGACCAACCATATTTGCTTATCGTTACAAAAGTCTGCAAAACAGTGTAAACACAAAGATCACAGAGACGATGTGAAACACGCAGTGAACTGGGAAGAAGGAGGGGCACGTTCAGTCTGTCGTTTGTAAACAATGGATGCAGCGTCATCTGGAAGTAGCGTATTACGTCAGCGTACTACGTAGGTACGTCTCCTACTACACAGAGCATGCTAAACTCAAAATCTGACAAATTTTTTTTCAGTTCATTTTCTGTAACCGCTTCATCCTAATTAGGGTCGCGGGGAGGCTGGTGCCCATCCCAGCCAACTCAGGGCGAGGGCAGAGTACACCCTGGACAGCTCGCCAGGCCATCACAGGGCGGAAACACGCTGACGGCTTTGCAGCCTACTCTTGTCGAAAGTCAGCAATGGTTCTTTTACATGCCTCACACCATAGACAGTGAGAGACATGGCCGGCCTTTGATAACCCAGTTAGCTCCACTGGGGGGGGCAGTGACAACCTGTGGAAAGTGGGACTCAAACCCCCAACCTTTGGATCAGCAATCCAACGCCTTATACCACTAGACCACCACTGCCCCGTACAATTTTTTTTTTAAAAAACAAAATCGAAAACTACGTAAAACGAATGAATGTAAGTCGGCGAGCTTCTGTAGAAGCATTTATAGCGTTGCATATGTATTTTTTGATATTATATACACATATACATGTACATATATGTCAGTCAAGTGGGGGGTTTGGGGTGTCGATCCTACTTTGCGGAATTCGGTGGTCACGGGGGGGGGATCTTGGTCCCAATTAACTGTGGAAAGTGAGGGATCCCTGTATACAGTCATCCCTTGCCACTTCGCGATTTGAGCATCGTGGTCTTGGTACATCGCTGCATTTTAATAAAAAATAAAATAAAATAAAATATTCATAAAAAATTCAAAATTCGTGCTGAAACTCACATGTAAGCAAGCGGAAGGCAGGGACCCAAGGCAGGCTGCGTTCATTGTTTCCAAACGACAGATTGAAGTGCCCCTCCTCCCCAGTTCAGGCAGGGAGCGCCCACTCAACTCAATCTCGCAAGTTGATTGGCTTAGATGCGTGATGCTGTTGCCTCCCACCCACTCAACTCAATCTCGCAAGCTGA
>CM045739.1:38145000-38150000 GCA_024760905.1 Plotosus lineatus
AGCATTATGGGTGCTCCATAATAGCCAATGGGAGGGAGCTGCATCACCCCTCCTAGCCAATCGGAGGCCAGCGGGGGTCGGATGTTGGGAGATAGTCAATGGGAGAGCAGCTCGTGCATTGTTTGAATGTTTGAATGGCGTGTTTGGTGCATTTCGTAAGGAGAACTTGTTTCGTATACAGAGACAAAAAAATTTTGGAAAATGTTTTTTGTAACCTGGATTTTTTGTTTGCTGGGACTATTGTATGGTGAGGTACCACTGTATAA
This sequence comes from Plotosus lineatus, assembly GCA_024760905.1. Taxonomy (NCBI): domain Eukaryota; kingdom Metazoa; phylum Chordata; class Actinopteri; order Siluriformes; family Plotosidae; genus Plotosus; species Plotosus lineatus. The sequence goes on from CM045739.1 coordinate 38,145,267, forward strand.
GATATAGAGACCACACAGCACTCCTGAGACCCGTACAACAATAAACTATACAGGAACACATGTCCAAATGATTACTCCATGACAATAGAGTGCCGTGGCATTGTCAACATGCTCCACTTTCACATAGAGATAATGACAGAAATCTGTCCGTCATTCCATCACACATATCATACCAGGCTAATGAGATTTTGCCAAAAAAACAGAGAGTGAGCTGAAGCGAACCCGCAAGTCCTGAATGTATACGTCTACCATATTTTCATCACAAACCACGAATCCGTTTCTCCAGCGTGTGTGTACCTGCTCACTCTTCTCTTGTGTCTCATGAAAATCCTTCTTTCCATCGCGCTATCCTGATCTCCCTCCCGCCCTCCCTCCTGCTGAGTGCAGGGGTACAGGCCATGTGGAATTAATATTAGAGATCGGAGTGACTGTGGGAGTTCAGAGAAGTCAGAGGAGACATATTGCAGGTGTTTGTGTGACCTCCGGCTAGAAGGCACCGTGCTACCAGTCACAAAGATAGAGGGGGGAACGTACCTGCTGGAGCTGAGGACTCCCAACTTCCTGCACATTCAGCCGAGTCTGCCTCCTCCACTGCTACGGAGCAACAGAACCAGTGAGCAAGAGTGTGAGAGAGAGAGAGAGAGAGAGAGAGAGAGAGAGAGAGAGAGAGAGAGAGAGAGAGAGAGAGAGAGAGATTACACAGTGTTTGTGTTTGTAACTGAACCACAATACTTACTTCAGCGCCGCGTTAATGGTGCTATATAACACATATTACAGTGTATTGTATATTAACGGTTGATGTACATCAAAGGCATTTTCTCGAGTGCCTCTGAATGCCTGCATGCGTGCGTTCTTTGTTTGTTTCCTTCTATACTAATTTCAGAGGTGCAAAAACAGGTAACAGCGGCAGGGAGATGAGAGGAGGAAAGTGATGATGAAGGCTTTCCTGGGCATAGCGGGGGGAAGGAAGCCCCACTGGCACACAAACAGGATACAGGCGAACTCAGCACACAATGAACACTTACACCTCACCCCCCCTTTCCCTTCTGAAAACCCCCTACAGCCCCTGTGCACGCCAGCGCACTCACACACACACACACACACACACACACACACACACACACACACACACAGAGGTTATGACTAACTCTGAGCATTCAACAACTCAAAGAAACACTTTGGCCTTTCAGCTAATTTCTATCCATGGTTTTTGTAATGTATGTGCGATCACTACGAGGAAAGAGAAAACCTGTTACTCGCTGTTTAAAGGGAACCTGTACCCAAAATTTACAGCATTCAAAAAATATCCACTATACGTTATTATTAACTTTTAAACATCGCGTGATGTCGGTAGTTTATTGATAAGTCCATGTTTCTTTTTCTTCTATATGACATTCCTTGCTCACGAAGGTTGAGCGCCGACATGTTGGCTTCTTTTCACCGGGGTCAAAGGTCATTGTGACATAACATCGTTGACAATCGTATCGCCAATTGCAGAATGTCAGTATATTTTCCTCAAGCAATTCATGTTGTTTACAACAATAGCACTCCTGATCGTTTTTTTGACGCACGCATTTTCCACAAGAGCACAAAATATTTGGTGGTTGTTTGCTACGTTTTTCACGTGTAAGAGCTTCTGCCGACTCTCCAATATCGTCCTCCGAGTCGTCACTTTCCTGGTCCGATTTCACTAAATGTGGATAGACTTTCTTCAGTGGTTCATATAAATAACCTTCTAATCCTTCTACGAAATTGTCTTCGTCCATGGTTTAAAAAAAAACTACTATAATGTCTGTTTTTTCCAAGTTACCGTGAGCTTGTGTTGTATATCTCAGGTATATATCCTTACGTTTACATTGCAATCTCGCAGTTCCGGTCGAGGCTTTGGCAACGATATGACGTCATGGCAAATGCGCCATTTTAAAACTCCTGTGCTCTGAAGCTTGACGTTAGTGAAGCCCTTAAATCGCTTAAAGCTGGTTTGTGAGAGAATATAATATATTATATTACACCTTATAGGTGTATTGTTACGAGCTATACACAATACATCAAATTAGGTATATGAGCGTTTTTCACTACAGGTACCCTTTAAGGGCTGCTGCTGAATATTGTGAATGAATACAGTGGTACTTCACTGTACAAACGTCTCACCAAACAAAAAATTCAGGTTACGAAACGCATTTTCCTAAAATTTTTGTGTCTGGATACGAAAGTTCACGTTAAGAAAGTGCCATCTCAAAAATTCAAACGCGCCATTCAAACATTCAAACAATATGCGAGTTGCTTTCCCATTGGTTGTCTCCCAACACCCCGCCCCGCTGGCCTCCCATTGGCTAGGAGGGAGCTGAATCTCCATAATATAGTACTGTATCCATAATGCTGTTCGTGTGCTTTCAACCCATTGTTCGTCACACGTTATACTGTTGGTTCGTGAGTTTTGTGAGGTTTTTTGAGTTTGCTTATTGCAGCGTTATTTTTCGTTAGTAATCATGAGCCCCAAGAAGGTGATTCCCGGTGAGACTGAAAAGAAGAAGCGCGCTCCGTTATAAATAAAAGTAAAACAGGAGATGATAAAAAAAATGAAAGTGGGATGAGTGAAATCGCAAAGGAGTATGGCGGAAACCTCTCTACAATCGGGACGATATTGAAGCAGAAGGAGGCCTTAAAAGCAACGACCCCTTTGAAAGGCCTCACTGTGATATCGAAAAAGAGGTCGTCACTGAACGACGCGATGGCGAGACTGTTACTCCTTTGGATAAAGAAGAAAGAAATTGCCAGGGATACAGTGACGGAGGCGATTATTTCGGAAAAAGCAACCGCCATATTTAAGGACCTCGTGAAGGAGGGTAATTTTCTTTTACTTTTAACACATATTTCACACAAAATTGGTGTACTTTTATAATTTTTAAAGGGTTTATGGGGTAGTATTGGGAGCCTTGGAATGAATCACACGTTTTACATGTAAAATACGGTTCAATTTACACTCTGGACAGCTCACTAGACCACCGCAGGGCAGAAACACGCTGACGGCGATGTAGCAATGGTTCTTTTACAGCCTTTCACCGTAGACACTGAGAGACATGGCCAGCCATTGATAACATGGTTAGCTGCACTGAGGGGACATCAGTGACAAGTGTTGATAGTGGGGCTTGAACCCCCAACCTTGGGATCAGTACAACAGTGCCTGACCACCAGGCCACCACTGCCCTGCAAATTTTATTTCTGTACAAATATTAATTTTTTTTCCAAATAGAAAATATTTCAGCAGAACAGTGGTTAGCATGTCCACCTTAGAACATAAAGGTCTGGGTTCGAGTTCCAGCTCGGGTGTTTGTGTGTGGGGTTTGCATGCCCTCCCCGTGCTTGTGTGGGTTTCCTTGGGGTACTCTGGTTTCCTCCCACAGTCCAAAAACATGCACAGTAGGCTAATTGACTGTTCCAAATTGACCCTAGCTATAGTGTGAATGTGAATGGTTGTATGAGTGCTGGCCCTGAAATGGCATGGCAAGCTGTGTAGGATGTACTCTGCCCTCACCCAGAGTTGGCTGAGATGGGCACCAGCCTCCATGCAGTCCTAATTAGGATCAAGCAGTTTAGAAAATGAATGGATGAAAGACAACATTCCCAATAAATATGCACTCGCACAGGTGATCATTCCCAAGTCAGCCGGATGGTTCAGCCAAGTTTGGCTCCAGTATGTATCGATGTTCTCCAGTCGTTCTGTGATGAGATTTCCAATATTTATTACTACAATCTATACCAATGTCAAGCTGATTTATAATCAATGTTGTTCCAGTGTGTATCCTATATATATATATATATATATATATATATAGGCCTGGGCGTTTCTGTGTGGAGTTTGCATGTTCTCCCTGTGCTTGTGCGGGTTTCCTCCAGGTGCTCCGGTTTCCTCCCACAATCCAAAGACATGCACTGTAGGTTAATTGGCCGTTCTAAATTGACCGTAGATTCTCTCCTGCAGCGGCACTGGAACCCAGTCGTATCGGCACTTGCCTTTCCATTGGATCCTTCCGGTGGCGCCGAGACGGGGGACTTGCTGCTTGGGTAATAGCCTGTCCCTCATTACTCCCTACCCGGGCTCTGCGCACTGGGGAGTATTACCAGCCGGGATACCAGCCAGAGCGCAGCCATAGTCCTTCGGGACTGACGGAGGCCTACCATACCATATATATATATATATATATATATATATATATATATATATATATATATATAAAATATCCAAATTAACAAGGAATGTGTCCCAATGTTGCTCATATTTTTCCCAAATTTGATACTGCAGCGATGAGCATGTCTGCCTCACAGAAAGAAACACTGTGAGTTTAATTCCCCGGGCTCAAGGCGTTTCTGTGCTTGCAAGGGTTTCCTCCGGATACACTGGTTTCCTCCGACAGTCCACAGACATGCAAACTAATATCCTAACTGATTGTTCCAAATTGTTACAAGGTGTGGATGTGAGTGGTTGTGTATGTGTGTTGCCTTGTGGTGGTCTGGTGAGCTGTTCAGGATGTACCCCCCCCCCAATTTCGGCTGAGATTGGCACCAACCTCCCTGTGACCCTAATAGGATTACATGGTTGAAACCATTGACTCAGAGAGTGACTGGCGTATTCTGTCGTGATTTTTAGCGCATGTCTCCACAGGCAGTCCCATTCCTGGAGTATAAATTCTATAGCAACAGGACTGGATTAAAGTAGGGGCAGTGGTGGACTCG
>CM045739.1:38155000-38170000 GCA_024760905.1 Plotosus lineatus
GATTCCTGTTGGGTACTAGTTGCCACCAGTTTACAACTGGTACACACAGGAACCAATGGTAACTAACACTGGGACGATGCATTCCTGACTGGTCTTACTACAAAAACAAAAAGCCGTTAAAAACAAACAAACAAACAAACAAAAAAAAACCTGGAGAATTTGGTTTGTCGTCAGCGTCAGCCATCAAAAGCAGTTTAATTATATGTTGGTTAATTTATTTACTCTGCGCAAAACAATAACATTCAAATTGATCAAAAATGCTTTCCAGCACAAAACAATGCTTATTATACTGAAACCCATCATTAAAAACCCAGAAATAATTTCACAGTACAGAAACTAGAACAGAAATACTATACTGACTTTTATCTGCAAAGACCTCATACGGTGCCCCGTTTCACTGGAGCGCGACAGACTTACGGAAGCAAAAATGTTGTCCACAAACGTTCCGCAATTATTCCCTCATCTTCCGTGTCATTTCGCGTGATTCCTCAAGTCTTCCTCCACTTCCGCAGGCCAAAATATTCCGTGAACGTGCCTTTGAACATGCTCAAAAGCACGTTCATGGAAAAAAATTCTGCGCGCGTTCCATGGGGTCACTTTGGCGTACTTGTTCTGCACGCGCTGTGAACGTTCCGAAAGTGTAAGAATTTCGACTTTTCCGTAGGGTTTTCACCCTTTTCCCGTTTTAAAATGCCGAAGCTCTTCTGTAGACTGCATTCCGCGCCTTGCCGCTACGATCCTTGCATGCCATAGTCCAGTGAAATGGGGATAGTACTGGTGTTTATTACACTGATTTTCTTTATACTATTATAAATGATCTGTTTTTTATATTTTTAACATTTGGTGGCCTGGTGGTAAAAGGTGCTGGATCACTGATCCTAAGGTTAGGGGTTCAAGCCCCACTCTCAATGATTTGTCACTGCCCCCCAGTGCCATTAACTGGGTTATCAAAGGCCGGCCATGTCTCTCACCGTCTATGGTGTGAGGTTCATGTAAAAGAACCATTGCTGACTTTCGACAAGAGTAGCTGATTCCACCCTGCGATGGCCTGGTGAGCCGTCCAGGGTGTACTCTGCCCTCGCCCATAGTTGGCTGGTATGGGCATCAGCCTCCCCGCAACCCTAATTAGGATTAAGCAGTTCAGAAAATGAATGAATGAAATCAATTTAATTTCATAACACTGTGGATGTCTCTTCATTAACATGTCTTTTGGCAAGACATTTGATTTTAACGAATGTTAAACAAATGCTCAGTCAGACAAAACATCCATTTTAATGAAAGCATGTTTGAACCTTCTGGGTGACATCATGGCGTAACAATTCGCACATCCACCTCACAGCCACAGTATCCTGAGTCTGAGTCCCCGGCTCAGTGTGTAGTTTGCATGTTCTCAGATTCTTGCCTGGGTTTGCTCCGGGTTCTCTGGTTTTCACCCACAATCCAATTCGCTGACTGCCGAGCAACGGGCACGTGATTCAAATTCAGCCAATGGCTGTCCTCCTTTCTCCTGATTGGTTGAGCTGATGTCCCGCCCCTTTTTCCTCATTCGCATATAAGTTGTCAATGGGCCTCTTTTTTGTGTGTGTTTTAATTACCAGTTAAATTCTATGATACCACTCAAATGCTATATGCGTCTTCTCTGGCTAAGTGATAGAAAACGCTGGATGTCTCTTCTGAAGAAATAAGATTTTTTCCTGAGAAACGACGGTTTTCTCTGAACTGTTGTATTAAAATCTTTTTCAATTATTATTCCAGTACAGTACCTAAGTTCATGTTTATACGTGAGATTTTATGTTCTGTAGCATGTTTAACAAACGATACCAAAAGGATAAACTTTATTACAGTACTCTTCATGTCCTTTTACATTGAAGTTGGAGTGACGTCTTCAAGATGGTGCTGCCCAGAGGGCGACGTCGCGGAGTTCTCAGAGTCAAATTGTTTCTTTGTTCGTTTTAATTTGTTTTATTTGTTGTTTTGTTTGTTCATGTTTTGCACTATACTCGTCTACGACCGGTCAACTCTACTACAGCTATAAGATCGGAGTATCTTCGGGCGTGTATAACTAAGCAGAGCTAATATGCTATTAGCAGAGCTAACATGTTATTAGCAGAGCTAACGTGCTATTAGCAGAGCTAACATGCTATGGTAGGCAGCTCAATGCGAGCCGCATCCCAGCTAGAAATAAGCCCAGGCGGTAAGGGGTGGAACGACGACTCCGGCGCTTGGGATCGCAGGGGATAAAGGCCGTGTAGCCGGCTGGTATAATCGCCTTATCGGGTGTACTCTCCTTGAGCCATGTTTCACAGAAACACAGTCCTGTAGATCCCTCTGCACTGCAATCTGAGCATGAAGCTCGTCCATCTTGTTTCGCAGGGACTGAACATTTTCAAGCAGTATGGCCGGAAGTGCTAACCAAGCCTCTGAGAACTCCGCCTGGACGGTTAGCATGGAGATCCATAGCATAGCAGCTCACGATAGAAGTTGTTGCGTGCTTAGTTGCCCGAACCTGAAGCTGCTCACAGCTGTAGTAGGGTCGACCGATCATAGACGAGCATAGTGCAAAACATGAACAAACAAATAAAACAAATTAAAACGAACAAAGAAACAATTTGACTCTGAAAACTCCGCGACGTCGCCCTCTAGGCAGCGCCATCTTAGAGACATCACTCCAACTTCAATGTAAAAGGACATGAAGCGTAATAAAGTTTATCTTTTTGGTATCGTTTGTTAAACATGCTACAGAACATAAAATCTGACGCACAAACATTCTCAGAATTAAATTAGGTACTGTACTGGGATAATAATTGAAAAAGACTTCAAAACGAGTGCTTTTCAACACTATATGCTGTATAATGTTTATATTTTATCATCAATAAAAATAAGAGTAAAAATTGAAGAGTTTTTCTTAATCATTACTACATTTTACTACATTAATACTGTATTATGAGTAAGACTGTCTATAGAATGTGTTTAAGAAGCATATTTTACCGCATGTAATAGATACATAGTATTTTACTTCCGACTGCTCATTCGCGCATGTGACATGTTACATGGGGTTTTACTTCCGAGTTCAGAACTCGCGGATTATCTTAATTCGCGGGAGGGCTCGGAACCGAACCCCCGCGAATGTTGAGGGCCTACTGTACTCGGTTTGGTAAATGAGTGAGTGAGTAAAGTTTTCTTTATTTTATACACTCAGAAACAAAGCTAAAATGTGTGTGGTGTGTGTGTGTGTGTGTGTGTGTGTGTGTGTGTGTGTGTGTGTGTGTGGTCATATTGTGTCATAATACTGTACTGAGATTCATGTAAATATGGCATTATATTCAATCCTGAAAGTGTCACACAATAAATACGTATCTAGTTCTCTTCGTGATCCAGCAGCCTGGAGGAAAACGTTGATCTCTGTGTAACCACAGATGCAACCAAAACCCACAAATGTCACAGACCCTGCCAGCAAAACAAGGACTTCTCTATTATATTGTCATTCTAGAACACTACTCCTCTTTCTACCATAGACAGTTCAGTACATGGGTCGGGAACCTATGGCTCGCGAGCCAGGTGTGGCTCTTTTGATGACTATATCTGGCTCAGAGATAAATCAGGTGGCCTTTATTAACAGAATAATGAATACATAATTTCGCTGTCCTTTAAATAAAAATACAAAAAAAAAGCCATCAAATAAAACAAAAACATAAATAAGTCAAATGCATTTTAATTTATTTTCAACACCATTTGTTGCTGTGGCGCGCAGCGCCAAGCCGATCCTTTCTGTACTCCAGTGTGTGGGCGGGTCCAATACCTGGAAACTCTAATTTTATTGGATTATATGCAACAGCTTGCGCGAGTTGTTTTTGGGTTAAGAGGTAAATTTCCCTTGTTTTTGATCCTCTCATTTGCACGAAGCCAAGCAGAGCTGGCAAGCAAAGCGCAAATGGACAGAATGAAAAACTTCAACCCGCAGACCAGCTGATTGCCAAAACTTGGAGTGCGCTTCCTGTCACATACCAAACACTGCAGCGTGTGAGTCGTGCCGTATTGACCATGTTTGGCTCCACATGCGCACGCAAGCAGTCCTTCTCACAAAAAAACATCAAGACCAACCTGCGGTCACATTTAACAGATGGAAGCCTAAATGTCTGCATGAATCAGACTACAAAGCCATCAGCAGAACCATGCAACAACAGAACTCGCATTAATAGTAAGAAGTACTTTTTTTTATTAATAAATAGCTTCATTATGACAATATTATTTAAAATAAATTCAGAGTGTTATTATACTTTCAAATTGTTGGTCTTCTTTTTCGATTTAGTTGTATTCAGTATACATATATATATATATATATATATATATATATGGCTCTCCGAGGAGTAGATTTTAAAATATATGTTTATTTTTGGCTCTCTTAGTCAAAAAGGTTCCTGACCCCTGGTATAGTACATATGACCTACCACCAAAAAATTAGCCTGGTTTCCTCCCATAGTTCAAAGACGTGCAAAGTTGGCTGAGTCCATTCTTTTTTATTCCTTGTTTGGTGAATTTCTATGATGTAAACCAAAGACAGGAAAAATAAATAAAATATAGCCATAATAAAAAATTCATTTTCTGAACATGTTTTTTTCTTTAATACTAAAACAGAACAAGAACTTTTATTTTGCCCTGTCTTTTATCCTTGAGGAAGTCTCAACCAGTGCTTTGATTTAAACATCTAATAATTGTATCGAGCAGGTTACTGTCATGTGTTCCATAACATTTAAAAAGTAGATTACCCTGAAAATTCTTCCATTGACCTCCCCTTTCATCTCACCTCTGAGGGCGGGATTAAACGTGACTGGACCAACAGGTAGGTTTTGATGATGTTGCCATCAGCTCAGTATGGAGCATGTCTGCATATGGAATAAAACCTGACGTCTCTACCTGTATTGACCAGTTCCTTCTACATGGCACTAGTATCACGTCTGATAGGCTCGTGCTCCAGACGTTTGTATGCACACACTGTGTAGATCAGGGCTCCCCAACCTTTTTATCACCGCGGACCGGTCAACGCTTGACAATTTTACCGCGGACCGAGAGGAGGCACGGTTGGTCATAGATTGTTTATATTGTAAATGTAATTTATTTATATAAAACATTATTATTATTATTATTATTATTATTATTATCCATAATAATAATAATAATAATAATAATAATAATAAAAATAATCACTCCATGAATGTTATTTTTCAACAGCTGAAATAAAGTTGGTTGGGAAGTGGAGCTTGAACTTTTCTAAAAAAAAAAAAAAAAAAAAAAAAAACACAGGTGATGATGCACCAGAGGGGAGAATGAAGGCTCAGGCTCAGTCTCATCCAAAATCCCCGCTATTGTTTGAAACATATCCAACTCGCCTCTGTTTATGTGCCGTCCCCTTGTGGGTTACAGTTTAGCGCTCAAATGACCGATCCAGTAATTTTTCAAAATAAAGATTTTTCAAAAATAAAGATCATTCAAACTCAGTTAATAAATAAAACGAAAATAATGAATTATTTCTTCTGCGAACCGGTATCAATTGAGCCGTGGACCGGACTGGTGGTTGGGGACTCCTGGTGTAGATCACTGGATTAGAAACTGCGGCAGGCCGAGGATAAATTAATGGTTTGAGCCGCTGACCTGGGGATCAGTAATCCATATATAAACCCTTTATATATACGTAATTTATCTACTGTGAATCATGTAGAGGGTAAGATAGCATGTTGGGGTTTTACACCCGAGCCTAGTGGCTCATCAGGCCGGTGCTTATCCCCGGTTTCCATAGCGTGAAGCTACCAGGAGTTGAACTCCTCCTGGATGGGATGCTAGTCCATGGCAGGTTACATTCCCAGTATATTGTTACTGGTACCCATTCATACTGCTGGGTGAACAGAGGCACACTTGTGGTTAAGACCTTGCCCAGGGCTCTTAGCACAGTGGGGGTCTAACTGGGATTCGAACACACAACCTCCTGATCATGAGCCCGGCACCCTAACCGCAATGCCAAGGGCCCCATTCATGTGTCATGTGGAAGCTGGAGTCAATCCCAGATGACACTGGGCAAGGGGTACACCTTCAGCAGGTCGTCGGCCAATCACAGGGCTCACACTTCGAATCAATGTGTAATTGCCAGTTGACCAAATCTGTACATCCTTGGGCTGCAGGAGAAAACCAGAACATGAGGAGGAAAGGAGATAAACTTCATAAAGAAAAGTTCTGGTCACTAGTTTTCAAATCCAGAACCTCCATGCTGCGGGACAACAATGCTAACCACAGCACCGCCGTGTAATTCTGTCTCCTTTATATAATGTACACTATATAAATAACCTTTGTTAGGCACCAAGCCTGCGGCAAATAATTGCTTTAGAATTCACAACACAGGAACATACAAAGAGCAAAAGGAAATGAGATTGTTCTGGTTTATTTCTTACATTTTTATACTGTGCTCTATTTCAGTTCAAAGTCCTTCACAGTTTGAATTAATTTTGGTGAAATACTTTATTCAGTGGTCTGTTACTTGTTTATAATCCATCATTGCTTAGTATGACGGATCGTTGCTATAAACCACATCATTAGCTAAAGCTATAAAATAGTTTTTAAATAACTAAAATATGTGCGTAGTGGTGGCCTGGTGCTCAAAAGGTACTGGATCACTGATCCCATGGCTGGCGGTTCAAGCCCCACTCTCCACGGGTTGTCACCGTCCCCCTTAGTGCAGCTAACCGGGTTATCAAAGGCCGATCATGTCTCTCACTATCTATGGTGTGAGGTTCATGTAAAAGAACCATTTCTGACTTTCGACAAGAGTAGCCGCATAGCCGTCAGCGTGTTTCTTCCATGTGATGGCCTGGCGAGCCGTCCAGAGTGTACTCTGCCCCTGCCCGGAGTCGGCTGGGATGGGTACCATCCTCCCTGCGACACTAATTAGGATTAAATGAATATAGAAAATGATGATGAGGATAACTTAAATGTTTTTAATCAGTTATTTTTAACACGTAAAATTTTATTTTAAATTATTTCAAATAAAAACAAATACATATTCAGTAATTTTGACGTGCAAACACTTTATGCATGATTATCCTTTATGCTTTAAAATAATAATTTTGAAATAATGATGACCGGCTAATTATACGTTATTACTTAAATAATAAGATGAATTTGTGAGGCACGTCAGTTGGAATTTTTAATTAAATCTGTGTGACATAATAGAAGAAAACAAGTCACAAATCAAGAAAAACCTGAAAACAGGGACGCAGAACAGCCACGTGACACAATACCCAAGAAAAAAAGGATAACATGACCCATGAATCCTGATTTAAAAAAAAAAAAAAAAAAAAAAAAAAAATCAATTTAGCGTAAACCATGTCTAACAAGTTGGACACTAAATTCCTGAAGACATGTCTTCCTGGAGGAAGAGGAAAAAAATTACCCCAATCTCGGCTCCACTCATCCCCTATTTACCGCTTCATTAGAACACAGATATTGGAGTGTAGTCAGCCAGAGAGACTGAGAGAGAGAGAGAGAGAGAGAGAGAGAGAGAGAGAGAGAGAGAGAGAGAGAGAGAGTGGGAGAGAGAGAGAGAGAGTGGGAGTGGGAGTGTGGAGGAGGTAGGGGTTACGTTAGGTTGCCCTGCACCTCAAACACACACATACACACATACTCATGGCTCTATTTACCTGCAGGCTACAGAACAACAGCACCACACACAGTTGAGCCTGACTCCCTGACTAAACACAATGCAGCCAGCGGCCATGGCAGACCCCGGCCTCCTACACACTACTAACACTGGACACCAGGCCAAGCAAAACACACACACACACACACACACACACACACACACACACGCGTGTGCGCGCGCACGCACACACACACACACACACACACACACACACACACACACACACACACACACACACACACACACACACACACACACAGAGTAAGAAAACACCTAAAATATTCACTGTAGCATTTATATGGGACATATTGGTATTTTGGGGGCTGAAGTTCTGCCCACAATTTTATTTCCTCATATTTATTATTTGAGGTAGGGATTGGATCCTATCTCAGCCGATACTGAGCAAGGCAATGTACACCCTGAACAACTCACCAGGCCATCGCATGGCCAACATACACACAAACATTCACACTCATGCTCACACCTAGAGACATTTTTGAGCAGCCAGTTAGCCTAATGAGCATGTCTTTGGACTGTGGAAGAAAACCGAACAACCCAGAGAAAAGACCTCGCTGTGCCTCCAATAGCTCATACAGTATTCGGCTCATTATTGGAATGTGGCCACCGCCGCCAAAAAAGCAAACTTTGTATCAAAATATCACAAAATTAGCAAAACAACGTATTAAACATCCTTTTCGCAGTCTAAAATTTTTATTTTTTAAAATAAAAAACCAGCAGTAAAATTTTTTGTAATATTTATTCATTTAGTTAATCAGCCGGTAAATGAACTTGGCCAGATCTGTCCGACTTTTATGTCAAAAAATCGCCAATTTTAGGATCAACAAAGTTTAAAAAAATAACGGTGCTAGTGCTTTGTAATAAACTATAATTGCCGTCACTATTATTTTGACTTACACTTCATGCACTTTTCCAGTTGGACATACAATTTCATGGAAATACTTTAAAATTTTTGACTTTTAACATTACACCTGCCAAAAGGTCCAACTGCAAATAAAGAGCCGAATAAATGTAAGGCGCTCCACCGGATGTAGACGCTTGTCGCAAGTGACGTAAAGTGCTTGTGAGACATACTTGTTTAGTACTCAACCTTCACTTGCTCACTTGAAAGATCTGAAGTCCGGATAAGCCGCGCTTTGTCTCAAAAGCACCATACGTCACTTGCGACAAGCGCCTACATTCGGTGGAAGGCCTCACAAATTAGAGCCATAAGATTTACGTTTATGGATTTCGCACAGACAGAACACATCGGACCCAAGCTGATGTAATTTGCAGGAGCTCAATGCTAAATATGCCTGGTTGTGATTTCTACCACTTAAAAAAATCCCAGATTTTCAGGGACTGTGCAGGATCTACTTTGGGAAGCAGCGCATGAGAGTAGAGGACCTCACAAGCTCACAGAATTATCAGCACTAAACAAGAACCATGCAATAAACAACGAGAGATGAAAAACCCAAATGTTCTGATAATACCAGCGTTTTCTTGATGGTCCTGTGAGGAATTATTCTCCTTCATTAACAAGAGGAACATATCATCTCTCTCACATGCTTATTCCATGAAATGTCCCGTGTCTATGAAACAGTTAATATGAACTAGTAAGCAGGTCAATGACTGACTTTCGTTCTCTGTATGTGTGTGTGTGTGTGTGTGTGTGTGTGTGTGTGTGTGTGTGCCACCTGATCATTGTACTCAACATGTAGTTGTCACTTGCAGAGTGATGTAAGGACATATATGTCTATTCCAAAATAGAAAATGACCTTCATTGGTACTGAGGTAAGGCAGAGTACACCCTGGACAGCTCGCCAGGCCATCAACACACTGACGGCTTTGCAGCTACTCTTGTCGAAAGTCAACAATGGTTCTTTTACATGAACCTCACACCATAGACAGTGAGAGACATGGCTGGCCTTTGATGACCCAATTAGCTGCACTGGGGGGAGGGGTGGTGGTGGCAGTGACAACCCGTGATGGGTGTGGCTTGAACCCCCCCCCAACCTGAGGATCAATGATCCATCACCTATACCACTAGGCCACCACTGCCCCTGGCCTATATAGCTATTCATTAAAGTACACGAAGCCCCATCGCGTACCAGTACATAGCGCAACAGGTATACAGCAGCCACATGAGAGTAAACCGGGCGAATTCCACAGAGAGTAGTGGCCATGCTGTACAAAACTCATGTGTTGTCGGCAATAATGTTATTGTGACCCTGGTCTTCTTATATAATCTCGTAGGACATCATTTCCTAGGTCTACAGTCCAAAGACAAACACAGTAGGCTAACTGGTTGTTCCACATCGACCCTTGGCGTGTGGGTGACTGTGAATGGTTATGTGTTTGTTTGTTGCCCTGCAATGGTCTGGTGAGCTGTTCAGGGTGACTCCAACCTCCCAGCAACCCTAAAAGGATGCAGATGATTAAGTGTTGGGCAATGCTTTACCCGACCATATGGCTGCGTTATGATAGTTATACGTGTTTAAGTAAACCCAAGACATTTCTATAATAGAGACATTCACTGAGTATCAGAGGAATATTGTACAAGGTCCTACAAAATCATATCACATTCGTATAGACGCCGTATGATGTGCATAGAACAACCATGACCTATTTTCTCAGTAACAGAAAGGCAATACATTACAATGCAATATTTTATATGTGAACACAACTACACCGAGTTCAAATCCACCTCACCCATACCTACATCAGTCCCTTCTGTCATAGCTTCATTGTTATAGAAGAATACGAAGCCAACCACTTACGAGGCAGCTACATGATTTGTCGGGTTAACTGATGTGTCTTCCGGGGTGAGTATGTGTGAGTGGGTGTGTGCACATGCGAATTATTCCCTCTACTCTCAATCAGTCATTAATGAAGCTCTAATTCAGGGCTACTATGATCTGCCTCCATCGTCCTGGAGGCATGGTGTTCCACACACTTTGGTGAGCTTCCTACCTACGCAGCTACTAATGAAGTATCTGAACCAAGAGGGTGTGTGTGTGTGTGTGTGTGTGTGTGTGTGTGTGTGTGTGTGTGTGTGTGTGTGTGTGAGGGGACTATATCCGGTACAAGTGTTGTAAATGAGAGTGTTGAAGACTTCTAGTTAGCCCCGTTTCCTTCCTCCAGCAACATCAGCTTGTAAATAATACAGTGGGGTGTGTAGTCTAATGACTACGACGTGTTTTTGAAGAGTTAGCCTGGGAAACTTTAACGCATTACTTGAAATGGCGGAAAAAAAGATGTAGCTTGGGCAGTGATGACCCGGTGGTAAGGTGCTGGATTACCAATCCCATGGTTGGGGGTTCAAGCTGGCCATGTTTCTCACTGCCTATGGCAAGAGGCATGTAAAACAACTTTCGTCAAAAGCAGCTATCAGCGTGTTTCTGCCCTGTTATAGCCTGGTGAGCTGCCCAGGGTGTACTCTGCCCTCACCCAGAGTCTGCTGAGATGGCTCTCAGCCTTCTCATGATCCTAATTAGGATGCAGCAGATCAGAAAATGAATGAATGAATGAATGGATGGATGTAGATGTAGCTTATCTGCTCCATGTGACGATCTGCTCCATGTCAAGATCCAACATGGCTACTTGGAACCTGTGATAACCAGACAAGGCGAGAAGAAAAACAGGATGACCAGTCTGGCCATGTTTCTCTAAGGCCAACTACCTTGCCTGTAGGTTGTACTTATAGCTTTGAGGTCAAGCATTAGCGTTGCCTACTAGGTGATTTTCTTCTCTGTATAATTTTGCCTCAACTCTAGAAAGTTTTGCATATGGATATCTCAAGAGATCTGCAGTTTCTAAAATACAGTGGTACCTCACCTTACGATAGTCCCAGCAAACGAAAATTCGAGGTTATGTCTCTGTATACGAAACAAGTTCTCCTTATGAAACGAGCCAAACGCGCCATTCAAACATTCAAACGTGCCAGTTTTTTCACTCCGGGCTTTAACCTTTCATAAACATTTGTAAGATTATAACTCTGCTAAGAAGACATGGTCAACACACGCGCGCACACACACACACACACACACATATACGCACGAGTGTGATTTTCGGTGCGAGTGAAAAGCGGAAGCGGGCTTGTGATATCGCAAAGGAATATAGTCAAACCTGTCTACCATCGGTACGATATTGAATCAGAAGGTGAACTTAAAAGGTATGCTTTTATAATTTTTAATGGGTTTAGAGGGTAGTATTGGGGGCCACATGTAAAATGCGGTTTAATTTACGAAAAATCCAGGTTAAGAAAAAGGCTCTGGAACAGATTAATTTCGTAAGGTGAGGTACCACTGTACTCCTCTCTACCCATCTGCCACTAACAGCCATGCTGTGGTGAAAGGTACTGAGTCTGTATATTTGGCCCATGCAGATGTTTCATATGAACATGAACCGAGGCCCCCTGATCTCCATCCGAAAATATTTTGCAGTGTAAAGTACAGGGATCCCTCACTTTCCACGGTTAATTGGGACTGAGATCCCCCCCGCGACCATCGAATTCCACGAAGTAGGATCACACCCCTCCCCCGGCCGACTGACATATACGTACATGTATATGTGTATATAATATCAATAAATATATATTCAATGATATAAATGCTTAAAATAAAAACACACACATATAAATACAATATAAATACACACACATACACATACATTTTTATATGAGGTGCGTATCTGAGTGCTGCTATAGCCTCCACCACTGTCTAGTTCTACTAGCAATGAGGAAGTCCTGCTAGCTACCACTACTGTCTAGTTCCATTAGCAAATTAGCTGTTAGCAACCACTGCTGTCTAGTTCTACTCGAAAATAAAAAGTGCTGCTAGGTACCGTTGTCTAGTTTTGTTAGCAAACCTGAAGTACCGCTAGCTACCACCACTGTCTAGTTATAGCAGCAAATGGGAAGTGCTGTTAGCTACCACTGCTGTCTGGTTCTGCTAGCAAACCGAAAAAATGCCACCAGCTACCACCGTTGTCTAGTTCTACTGACAAAAACTAATTTTTAAAAATTAAAAAATATACAATAAAAATATTTGACGTAAAGAGCATATTTTTTATTTCCAATAATCATACAGGTTTTTCCCAGCAAACGCAACTCTATTGCACGACTAAAGGAACAGGCCTTCAGCCAATCAGCTAGTTAAAGCCTTGCGGGCAAAGAAGTAAATGGGGTAATGAAACTGTTAAATATTTTCCAGTTTTGTGGACAGTTTCAATACGCGTCATGTTACTGTTTACTCTCCTCCATTAATTTGATCATTACTCATATAATAATTGATAAGGTTTATTATTGTAATAATATCATCTGTATCTCTGCTGCAGTACAATAAAAAAGTCTGCAGTATTGGAACGTGTATTTACCCGTATTACAGGCAGACGCAGTGCTGATTCCTTCTCTATTTAAGCCTTTTTTTTTTTTTTTTAATTTATAATACAGTAGGAATAAAATCCCACTCTCTTCCCAAGAGATGTCTTCTTCACAGATACACACATCATTGACATAATTTATTTCTATATTATTAGAAATTCGTCTCTGGTTAATTACTGCCATGTTGAAGTAAGCATGTCGTGTTATTTGCATTTCTGTTAGGCAGACGTAAACACTGACATTACCATTTACAGCAACACAAACATGTATACACACACACACACACACACACACACACACACACACACACACACACACACACACACAGAAGCTAAGATATGACAGTGTAGCTGACAGCAACAATGCAATCAGTGCTACGATGCCGAGAATGGCAGGAGGGTAGGGATCAAGGGAACGTGCCAAAAACGGCAAGCCAAACACAGCTTTCACGTTTCACTGCCAAGAGCAGTAGGCGGCCGGCAGCGGAATGACATAGGCTTTAATTGTTTTAAAAGCGAGAGCAGAGCTTTTAATTTAACACTAGCTGATGGTTATCAAGTAAAGTAAAATTCTTTACAGGGGAAATGAGTAAGAATTTTCAAACACACACACACACACACACACACACACACACACACACACACACACACACACATACACACACACACACACACACGCACGCAGTCATGAAGTAGCATGTCACAAGTCTTACACCATTACATTCATATCACAATACTGTTTAATTCTTGATTCCAATCACTCAGAATATGTTACTCATTCTGAAGGACTTTTATTTTAGATAAATTTATTAAACAGATTTCAAAACACAAGACTGCACATGAGTTTGCCATTGTGGCAATAATCCCTTTCATCTAGGTTTATTTCGCCATAACGACTGGCTAACTGAACATCATTCAGTGCATTACATCATCCTATCACATAATCACTTGTCATTCTGCATCAGGGCCACCGTCGTGGTTCCTGCAGTGTATGAGTTCACCTGAGAGGATTATAGAACCTGTTCTCTACGATAAACAGCCAATCAGCCTAACGTGCACGTCTTCGAATTATAGGAGGAGACAAGCGCACCAGGAGGAAACCCACACCAGCCAGTGTATAACACACAAACTTCATACAGAAAAGTCCTCATCATGCCCAGAAACTGAGCTCGAACCTAGGATTGTCCTGCTGGTAGCCGAGTGCTTACCACTACACCACAGTGCCCGTTCTTACTTATTATAGGGACACCTTTTAAAGAAATCAGTAACCTGACAGAATATTGATTTCAAACAAAGTCTGTTATGCAGTTGCATAATGCAGTAACTGACCAATCAGAACTGAGTATTGCAAAAAAAAAGGCCTAAAATAAAAACCTTCAGTTGTTGATGTAAAGGTGAACGATGAGCTCATTTAATATTTACTGAAATAATCAAGTATGCTAAATGATAGACAGGCTAAATGGCTGTTCTAAATTTCCTCGAGGTGTGAATGTTAACTTTTACATTTACAGCATTTGGCAGACACTCTTATCCAGAGTGACTTTACAATTTTTTTTTTATACAACTGAGCAATTGAGGGTTAAGGGCCTTGCTGATGGGCCCAACAGTGGACATAATGGGATTCAACTGCTGACCTTCAGATTAGCAACACATTGCCTTAGCCACCAAAGCCACCACTGCCACTGTTAATGTGAATGGTCGTGTGTGTGTGTGTGTGTGTGTGTGTGTGTGTGTGTGTGTGCATTGCCCTGTGATGGACAGGTAAGCTGTTCTGGGTCACCCTGCCTTTGCCCAGAGACAACCGAGAACCTAATAGTGAACCGATAAATTATATGTATAACATGCTAGTAGTTTTAAAAAGCACCAAGTTATTACAGGATCCCTCACATTCTGCAGTTAATTGGGACCGAGATCGCCCCGCGACCAAAGAATTC
>CM045739.1:38180000-38192500 GCA_024760905.1 Plotosus lineatus
AAAAAATAAATTAATTAGAATACTGCTTCCATGACCTTAAATAAGATCAACTGGCTTAGAAAATGAATGAATGGAAGAATTATTTACAATTTTCGGGTTAAAAAAAATTGAAATTCACTTAAAATGTTGCACTTTTGAATGGCATGTGCCAGAATTAGCGCCATATAAATATTTGTATGTATGTATGTATGTATGTATGTAAAAAATTGTGCAGGGTTCTGAAAAAAAAAAATCTAAGCAATGTGTTCTCTGTTTTTCTTTGTGCTGATATTGTTAAAATAAAACTTATTAGAATAATGTCTTCGCTTCAGAATAAAACTCGAAATCACATTTGTAAATTGGGTGTAGGTCAAAAAAGTACAGGATTTTTAGTTTTAGGTCTTATCACCCAGCCCTAGTAATCAGATAACAACAGCAGCAGCAGCAAAAACACTGTCCATCATTCTATTCTAAAATATTTATATTAATTAATATGTTTTTTTAACAGAAATCTGCAGCGCCGTTTCTTTGCCTTCAGCATAATTACTCCAAAGCACAGAGAGTGCATGTATTCATAATTCCTGGTGATCACGTTCATTGAATACAATTCATTCTAATGAACCTGCAGAATATTATTTTGGACTGACATCAATTAGATGATACAACAGAGCTCATCAGTTCTTCAATCTGATTGGTTCAATGGCCTGTCACTCTTGCAAGCTGAAAGGCAAATCAGTGTTATATTTTTGTGTAGACTTTAATACGTTACTGTCTTTAAAATAAGACATAGTTCACAGGGAACTGGATATCACACAACACTACTGTTACATTTATAAAAGAACTATACAGTAATCCCCCTTATTTTGCAGTTAATGGGGACCCCCCCCCCCCCCCCGAAATGTGAAAAACAACGAAATGACTTCTGCCACTTCTTAAGTACACCCTAAATATTAAGTTCTTCTTAAGTACACTTCTTAAGTACACCCTAAACCTATATATTTTATAAAATGTATATAGAAGTTAATTTTAAAGTGTTCTATGCATGTTAATGTTATACAGGCAACGTGGATTAATATATAAATAAATTATACACCTTATCATGACAATAAATATATATATAAATGCTGTATAACAAACTTTACAAATAACAAATCTACGGCTATGTCGAGAAGGAGAATCGCTGGTGGCACTGGTGATTGGTTGGAGCCGGTCAGCGCCTCCAGAGCCTTTGCTTTAGTGCGTATAATGTTAGTGTCCAAACTCACAGGCGTTTAACTCTCTCTCTCTCTCCCCACACACTGCATGTGCTGGTGAGGGACGTGGCTGTCACCCGCAGGCAAAATCCAGAGAGCGCACCTGAATTCACTCAGCAATCAGTGCGCTATAAAGATCTCCGTGCTCGACCAGTTTCCGTGTTGATACTCTCCCAGTGATTTTGTTTTTTGTTTTTCCTTCTTTACTATGGTGAACACGATTTTTCCCGCACCCCAGTGCTTCCCCTGAGCTCAATAAAAGTCATTGTTTCATGAGGGAGGAAAGGTCTGTCGGATGTTGGGAAATATAATCTCGACCAATCAGCCTGCTGGATTCACAGCCAATCAGAGAACACTCAAATCAAGCAGGAGAACAGAGCATGTTGGGTAGCGTAGTTGAATGTATATCTAGTGCTGTACTGCTCGTGAATTTTGAATAATCTTTAATTTTTTAATTTCCGATGGGAAATCCCACGATATTGCGGGGACGCGAAGTAGGAAACGCGACGTGGCGGAGGATTACTGTATTGCTATTTCATAACAATAAATAATTAATTCCAGATATAGTGTTATTGGTGTTTTTTGAATGATAGAAGGAGTCGCCAGTGCCAGTAAAGGTCAAAATGTCTTATTATCTTTTAACTAATAATCAAAGTAAAAGCTGGTGAAGGAGCACCCTGTCTCTCTCTCACATGTTCAAATGAATTGCCTTTATCTATTGACTAATAAACAACATTTTATTTATTTTAATATTTTTTTTAATCCTGCCACACCCCCAAGTCACTGATTCTTTGTCTAGAACTGCATGGCCTGTCATGTCTTATTCAAGTACAGACAGCCTGAGTGTGTGTTTGTGTGTGTGTGTGTGTGTGTGTGTGTGTGTGTGTGTGTGTGTATAATTAAAATTAGAAAGTAGTTTTAAAAATACAATAGTGGTGTATTATTCATAAATGGATTCAAATGTATTTTTGGTGATAAAATACAGCCCTATGATGGCCTGGAGAGGTGTCTAGGGTGTACTCTGTCCACGACCCAAGTTGGCTGCGATGGACACCAGCCTTCCCACGACACTAATTAGGATTAAATGGTTCAGAAAATTAATGAATGACGAATAAAATCTTATAAAGAATTATCAGCCTACAGTCCTCAGAACACTGTATTAGCTGTTGGATAAAATGACGATAAAATAACTTACGATAAATTATCTAACAGTGCACATTTTATTGAGATCTATCGATCTATCGAAATGTTTACTGAAAACAAATATAATTTTGTAATTAATCAAAACTATACAATATATTAATTTGCAAGTGTTTTAAACATTTATTTATTTCACTAAAATAAATATAATTAAATGTATATTCATTATAAATAAACAAATGCCATTGATTACTGTTCTAAGCTGCCTTATCCTAATTAGGGCCGTGAAGAGACTGGCGACTATTTCAGCCGGCTCCAGGCAAAGGCGGAGTACACCCTGTACAACTCACAAGGGCATTTCAGAAAAAAATATCAATAATATCAATAATAATAATAATAATAATTTATTTATTTATTTTTAAACACTACTGTACTACTGGTAGTTTGTAAGCTAAGCTATACCATATCATGTATTGTACAAATTCCTTCAAGAAACATGATGTAATATTTTTTCTTATCGAGCCACCCTCAAACATTTTTATCGTAATTTTCAGACTATAAGCCACATGCTTCGAGCCCTGCAGCTTAAACAACGATGCGGCTAATGTATAGATTTTTATGGGTTAATGGCCTCCAGGGGGCGTTCTAGTGGGAAGCACAAGAGCGAGACAGACACCTACGGCTTATAAAGAGGTGCAGCCTATATATGTACAAATGCTTTTTTTTCTCTCTTTCTTTTCGCTGGTGCGGCTTATACTCAGGTGCGCCCAATAGTCCAGAAATTGTGTGTCTCTGTGTGTGTGTGTGTGTGTGTGTGTGTGTGTGTGTGTGTGTGTGTGTGTGTGTGTGTGTGTGTTATAAGAATGAATAACCTGTATATACACTAACACTCACACTTCTGGGTGTGAATGCAAACTAATATGTGATATCTTGAAAACACACACACACACACACACACACACACACACACACAAACACACACACACAGCACTGGCAGGCAGAAGAAAATTGGGAACGTAACACAATCTATTAAATAAGCTGATCTGACCTGAAATATGTTTATTTTTAAATATCTTTCGAACCCTCACAACCCATACATGTACCAACCAAGCGAAAAACAAATAAACATAATACCACAAACACTCACACAGAGCAGAGAACAATCGACCTGCTGTGTTCAAAAGAAGCCAATGCTGTCAAGAAGGTAGTCTCAGATGTGAAATTTGTTTTCTGTACTTCTCAGCTTTGTCACTGCTGTCCCCCCAGCGATGATAACTGGGTTATCAAAGACCGGCCATGTCGCTCACTGTCTGCGGTTCGAGGCAAATAAAGGAATTATTGTTGTCTTTCGTTGACAGGAGGCTGTCCAGTGTGTTTCTGCCCTGCAATGGACTGGTGAGCTGTCCAGGTGTACTCCTGGGACACCCTCGAACAGAGTCGGCTGAGATGGGTACCACCTCCATGCAACCCTAACTAGGATCAAGTGGTTCAGAAAATGAATGAATGAATGAGAACTTCTCACCTGT
Source organism: Plotosus lineatus (assembly GCA_024760905.1). Classification (NCBI taxonomy): domain Eukaryota; kingdom Metazoa; phylum Chordata; class Actinopteri; order Siluriformes; family Plotosidae; genus Plotosus; species Plotosus lineatus. Next base: position 38,183,899 of record CM045739.1, read on the forward strand.
CAAACACAAAAAGAAAAATATTTTTAAATATACTTGCAACTTGTACGTGAAACACACGAGAGACGTCAGGAGAGAGTGAAAGACAGAAAGGAAGAGAAGTGGGAGAGCCGGAGAGGGACGGCGCAATACAAAAACAAAGGATGAGTGGCAGTGAGGGGGGAAAGGCAGGGTGATACAAAGTGAGTGAGAGAAAGTGGCGAGTGTTCGCAGGCTCGATTAAATCTCGTCTGCTGTGTGTGGCTGTCACTGAGCGTGACACTGGCTGAACGTGTTGCTCACTGGGGAACGTTCCATAATCGCCTTCTCTCCGCTATGATGCCATCAAACAAGGATGGGACAATCAGACAGGGGGATGACGATGGCACGGGCTTCAAAGCAGGAAGGAAAAACAACATATCCTCCCCAATTCCATTTACACCCCCTCATAGGCCGAGAGGCGAGCTTAACGCCCCTGACCTAAGAGGAAGATGGCCTCTCAGGAACACTGCATCTTCAGGGAACATCCAGAAATAGACATGCTCCAAGCACTACTGACAATACCCAGCATCAAGCAAAGAGGAGAAGAAGAGAGTCATTCTCTTCCTGTCTGTGTTTCTCTCACGCACATAGAAACACATACATACCAGGGCTTGGGAGCAGAGATCAGTCATGAGCGTAGAAGAGGAGTATAGGAAGGAAGACAGAGAGAGAGAGACAGAAAGAGAGCGAGAGAGAGTGGGGGATAGAGAGCGACAGTGTGAGAGAGAGAGCTAAGAGAGAGAGAGAGAGAGAGAGAGAGAGAGAGAGAGAGAGAGAGAGGGAGGGAGAAAAGATATTGCAAGAAAGAGCGACAGACAGAAAAAGCAATAGAGTGTCAGAGAGAGATAGAGAAAGAGAGGCAGAGAAAGAGAGACAGAAGGACAGAGAGAAATGGAGCAAGTGAGAGATGGGGAGAGGCAGACACAGAGAGAAAGTGAAAGAGATACAAAGAGAGAGAGAGAGAGAGAGAGAGAGAGAGAGAGAGAGAGAGAGAGGAAAAGAGAGTGTCAGAGAGAGAGAGAGAGAGAGAGAGAGAGAGAGCAAAACAGAGCAAGAGAGAGACAGAGAGGCAGACACAGAGAAAAGCGGGCGAGAGACAAAGAGAGAGAGAATAAGAAGAGAGAGTGTCATAAAGAGAGAGAGCGAAAGATAGAGAGAGAGAGAGAGAGAGAGAGAGAGAGAGAGAGAGACACACACACACACAGAGAGAGAGGCAGAAACAGAGAGAAAGCAAATGAAAGACAAAAAGAGAGAAAGAGAGAGAGTGTCCGAGAGAGAGCAAGAGAGAGAGAGAGAGAGAGAGAGAGAGAGAGAGAGAGAGAGAGAGAGAGAGAGAGAGAGAGAGAAACGGAGCAAGAGAGAGACAAGGAGAGGCGGACACAGAGAGAACGCGAACGAGAGACAAAGAGAAAGAGAGGAAGAGTGAGAGTGTCCAAAAGAGAGAGAGAGAGAGAGAGAGAGAGAGAGAGAGAGAGAGTGAGAGAGCGAGAGAGAGAGAGACTGAGAGCGAGAGAGGCAGACAGAGAGAAAGCAAACGAGAGACAAAGAGAGAGAGGAAAAGAGAGAGAGAGTGTCCAAGAGAGAGAGAGAGAGAGAGAGAGAGCGAGAGAGAGTGAGACACAGAGAGAAACAGAATAAGAGAGCGACAGAGAGGCAGACATGGAGAGAAAGAGGGTGAGAGACAAAGAGAGAGAGATACATATATATATATATATATATATATATATATATATATAGAGAGAGAGAGAGAGAGAGAGAGAGTGAGAGAGAGAGAGAGAGAGAGAGAGAGAGGCAGACAGAGAGAAAGCAAACGAGAGACAAAGAGAGGGAGGAAAAGAGAGAGAGAGTGTCCGAGAGAGAGAGAGAGAGAGAGAGAGAGAGAGAGAGAGAGACACAGAGAGAAACAGAATAAGAGAGTGATAGAGAGGCAGACATGGAGAGAAAGAGGGCGCTTGACAGAGAGAGAGCGAGAGAGAGAGAGAGAGAGAGAGAGAGAGACCGTCATAAAGAGAGAGACAGACACACAGAGAGAAACGGAGCAAGAGAGACACAGAGAGGCAGACGTAGAGATAAAGTGAGCGAGAGACAAAGAGAGAGCGAGGAAGCGAGAGAGAGGTTTAATTGCCTTATCCTGTAGTTCAAGCTGGGGAGTGCTTTTTGACTTTGGCTTCCGATTTCACGCTACGGCATTATTTATTTCGATACAGATTGATTAGGCATTACCGCGCAGGCCCGCTCGCCGTAGGCTTTGTGCGCTGGCTTGTTTCACTGGAGGACAGATTAATACTGCAGTCGCACTTGTTTGGAGACTTCTTCGCTGTTCACAGCCCCTCGCCTGAGACCATGGCAGTCTGGCTTTGTTTGTGTGTGGGGATTTCCTGAGAGACGATGGCTCTTTATCATTTAATAAACTCATTGAGCATGAACATCAATGCTATAGGCCCCGACTCTGAGCCCTGCCAAGGCGATTGTGTGTTCGTTTGGGTTGCGGTCTTCACTGGACTTCTTTCTCTGAAAGTCGTTCCGCTGCGGCAACCTCATCGCAGGAAAAATCCAAATACATGAATAGAGTAGTACAATACAGGGCTCTCTCACTTTCCGTGGTTAACGGGGACCGAGACCCCCCCCGGGACGGCCGATTTCCACGAAGTAGGATCGACCCTCCTGACTGACGTATATGTACATGTACAGAGATCTCTCACTTTCCGCAGTTAATTAGACCCGAGACCCTCCCCTCGACCGCCAAATTCCGCGAAGTAGGATGTATTTATATTTTATTTACATCCACACACCTACAGACGCGCGCGCACTCAGATGCGCGCCTCACATAAAAATGTAAGTCGTTTTGTTAGGGGGTTTTGGGTTGTTTTTACTTTTGTTTTTGTTTGTTTGTTTGTTTGTTTTTTTGCATAACAAGTATGAATAACTTTCCTCCTATTTTTCCTCAATTTCCTTATTTTTGAATTGTTCGATGAATATTTTTGAAAAGCCCGCGATGCACTGAAGCCGCAGAAACTGAAGCACGGAGTAGCGAGGGATCACTGTATTGAAGATAGTTCATTCAATCATTCATTCATTTTCTGAACCGCTTAATGCTAATTAGGGTCACGGGAAGGCCGGCGCCAACCTCAGCCGACTCCGGGCGAGGGCAAGGTACACCGTGGACAGCTCGTCAGGCCATCGCAGGACCAACACTCACACAACTATTGCCACTCACACCTAAGCGGTGATTTGGAACAGTGATTTAAAACACTGTGCATGTTTTTTGGACTGTGGGAGAACCATTGCTGACTTTCGACAAGAGGAGCTGCAAAGCTGTCGGCGTGTTTTCGCCCTGCGGTGGCCTGGCGAGCCGTCCAGGGTGTACTCTGCCCTCGCCCAGAGTCGGCTGGGATGGGCGCCAGCCTCCCCACGACCCTAATTAGAATTAATCGGTTACAGAAAATGAACTGAACTGATAATAATAAACTTTATTCTGTCTGTCTGTCTTCCTTTGGGATTTTTCCCTTTTACTCGGGAGTCGCCACAGCGAATCATCTGATTCGCACGTTTGATTTGGCAGAGGTTTTTATGTCGGATGCCCTTCCTGTCACAACCCTTTTTAGCAAGAAACAGAAACACGCTGACGACTTTGCAGCTACTCTTTACGAAAGTCAGCAATGATTCTTTTACATGCCTCTCACCATAGACAGTGACAGACATGGCCCGCCTTTGATAACCCAGTTAGCCGTACTGGGGGGGGGACAGTGACAACCTTGTGGAGAGTGGGACTCGAACCCCCAACCTTTGGATCAGCGATCCAGCGCCCGATACCACTAGACCACCAGTGCCCTCAAACTTTATTCTGACTACAGCTCACATTTCATGCCCAGCCTGGGGCTTTGGCCGGGTTGTGGCTTGGTTTTCAGGGTTACAGATGGATACTACTGCCTCTTCCTTGCCCCCTTGGAGTTCTTCCTGCCAAGTATGTATGAACTTCAAAAGAACAGTCTTCGAAATCCAAGCCTTAACTTTTCCCATAACGCCTATAAATACCCACACAGCAACAATGGTAGCACCCGTAAAACAGATTTTTGCCAAGCCGACAAACTGGCCGAGGGTTTATCAGGTGGATCCCGCATTCTTCGGTGTCATGTAACACAAGAAATAACAAAGCTATCTTTTATATTATGAAGCAAATCCAGCATTTTTGAGATTTGCCTGAGGCACTATTGCAAACCTGTAAGTATGCATGCGTTTCTGTTTAGGTGAGTGTGTGTGTGTGTGTGTGTGTGTGTGTGTGTGTGTGTGTGTTGTGTGTCTGAAGTAGACAGGCAGACTGAGTATAATGACTTGAGCTCCACGCTTTCCTTGACCCAAAGACTTCCTCAGACAACCCAATCCCGCCACTAACCAACACGGCCCAGGCCAAAAATACATTTTTTAACATTCTTCCAGCCATCTATCTGTCCATCCATCCATCTATCCATCAACTACCAAAGCCTACAGAGCACAAGCCCTGCCTTCACTATTCTCCTATTCTCAGTCCATCTCGCGCCCTCTGCCTCTCCTGCAGCAACCCAGACCCTGTTTGATGGCAAGATGAAGCATTTATTAGGAGAACGTGTACTGGATGGATAGAATAAAGCTGAGTCCGGAGGAGGGAGTGAGTGAGAACAGCGTTAATAATTCTGCTCTACTCTCCTGGCCCTCATTTAGTTTTGCACAAGCTCCCAGAGAGAAGTCTCACCTCATCTTCAGGCAGGCAAAGGCAAAGCGCACACACACACACACACACACACACACACACACACACACACACACACACACACACTTCTGAGGCTTGCCATACTAACGACTATGCGTTCTTGTGTGCTGTTAAAATGAAATATTGCAGCATTAAGCAAGTAAAGTAAACCTGCAAGCTGGCTTGTAATTAGAAATATATACTGTGATCATTTACGCCATATTTTATTAAACACACTGATGATTTAACATTTTTGAATCATAACCACAAATATTATAGAAACTCAAAAACTCACAGCACCGCTTTATTCACCTCTGATACCGATGCCAATAGCGCAGCGTTGGCCAACCGCCAACACTAATACCATTATCATAACAATATCATTCTTTAAAAAAATAAGCTTTTTAAAATATGCTCCTCGGCAAAAAAAAAACAAACAAAAAACAAATAACAAAAAAAAAAAAAAAAACCCTCCCACACTTATACTTTGTTGGAGCGCCTTTACCTTTGATTACATCGCATAATCCCCATCGTACTGTTCTTTCATTTGGTCGGGTCGGGGCTCAGTAACATTATGCAGCATTTAAATGAAGTCAGCTGATGACCTGGATGTACGGAATAAGCAGGTCAGCACATCCATTTTTTTTTCTTTCCTGATGAGACGGATATAAAACTGTGGTTTAAATAATGTCGTGCTGCAACAATGAATAGATAAAATCGATAAATTCGATGATTAAAAGTTTTCGCGATTATTGCGTAAGTCAGCCACTACATACGAGTGTCACTCGGTACGGAGTTGAACGGACGTGTCATACGTACGCCTTGCATTTTTTCATCTTCATAAACATTACAAAACGTGACTCAGTCAACTGCTGGTGGCACTGGGATGGAAAAAAAAAGTGTTCGACCAAAATCTTCAAAAGTTTGGGAGCGTTTTAGTCTCCAAAGTCCGCGAAAATAAATCGCTAAAATAATCGCTAGTTGCAGCCCTAAACTAAAGAAAGAGTGTCTCAGGAAGTATGAGGAATAGTTTTCACACATGAACTGGCACCACAGAGTCCAGACCTGAACTGTACCAAAAATGTTTGCAATGTCCCGGAAAAGACTTTATGGAGTGGCTCAGTTTTTCTTATCATCAGTTCCAGACATCGGTGTGAAATGATCTCACCTTTCCTGGGAAGTGAACATGGAAGTCTGAAATACTTCAACACCAGTGACATTACGATTCTACAGGTAGTTAACTGTCATGCTCACATGACTAATTGGCTAATACTGATGTTGTTATGTGACATGCTGTACATTAGACATCCATAATAGAAACATAATTCGTTAGATATTCAGATATTCAAAACATCTTCAATATATAAACCACAACAATGCATTATGTCCATTAGTGATGATGGCTGGAAGATCAATCAGCGTAGACCACAAATGTTAATCAGAACTAATTACTGTCCATGGACAATACAATATGAAAATATTATTGCATAATCACACAGCCATATGACTGAAATACGATACATTGGTGTATATACACGCCATGGGAACAGCACTACCTGGTCTGGTATAAAAATATTAAAGAGATCAGACTGACAGACACTCACAGTCACATTCACATGGTCACGTAGACTTATTATTATTATTATTATTACAGACGCTCCCCGACTTACGTTTTTAATTGGTTCCGGACGGCTGAACGTAAGTCGAACGTGAACGTAAGTTGTTACAGTGACGTATGACGTATGACGTGTGACGTATGATGCTCATACTGTACTATGCCCCTAAATCAATTATTATAAACATAACATTGTAAAGTAATATCAGATATATCAAATAATATCAACATTAATTTCAAATAAGTCACTTATTTATACCGAGTCACTTTACATGAAGCTTAAAACAGCCAATCAACGTTTACAATATGTGAAGCGCTCAATACCGAAAGTAGTGTACTTGCGAAAGTAGTGTACTTGCAAAAGTAGTGTACTTGTTGTGGGTTATATGGACTTTCGGTCTTTCAAGTGCACAAGGGTGCTGTTGAACTTGTTTAGAACACAGCCTGCACTGATGTGAATCACCAGCAGAGTGGAGAGTTCTCTTTCCTGGGTTCGGGTTTTCATTCATTTTACAACTCTCTTTGCTTAACTGAGTATGCATGGTAGATTGTGCCGATCTGAGCAGATAGTTAATTCATCTCTGTGTATGAGACGTGCACCCATGCGAGTAGGCTTACACTTCTGAACAACCATATTTGCTTAGGGTTACAAAAGTCCACAAAACAGTGTAAACACAAAGATCACAGAGACCAAGTCGTAACACAAGGGTAACACGCTATATAACTGAGATATATAAAATTATATGTATAAAATATATATATATATATATATATATATATATATATATATATATATATATATATATATATATATATATAAAACTGAACTGGGAAGAATGAAGGGCACGTTCAGTCTGTCTGTCGTTTGTAAACAGTAAACAATGGACGCAGCGTCATTACATCATTGCGTCATTACATCAGCGTACTACATAGTTACATCTAAACTCAAAATTTGACTTTTAAAAAAAAAAAAAAGTAAAATCGAAAAACGTAAAAAGGATGAACGTAAGTTGGGGAGCGTCTGTATTGTTATTATTATTATTATTATTATTATTATTATTATTGTTGTTGTTGTTGTTGTTGTTGTTGTTTATTTATTTATTGGTTATGTTGCTATGTAGTTTATACTAAAACAATTATTATTGTTTCATGTTAAGTGGAGGCCATGCCTATCACTGCCTCTGGTGTGAGGCTGTAAAAGAACCATTGCTGACTTTCATCAAGAGTTGCTGCATAGCCGTCAGCATGTTTCTGTCCTGCGATGGTCAGGCGAGCTGTCCTATGTGTACTCTGCCCTTGCCCAGAGTCGGCTGAGAGGGGTGCCAGCCTCCCCCGACCCTAATTAGGATTGAGCAGTTCAGAAAATGAACGAATGTTAAGTGAATACAGTAATTTTAAATTATGGTTCCATTACATCCATTATATGTATCTTCTCTGGAGCAGTATGACATGTTACCTGCTGCCTGTCTCACACACACACACACACACACACACACACACACACACACACACACACACACACACACACACTCGTATACATGCAGCTTCACTCTTCTTATATTTCATTCACTACTACCGCTCCCTCTCAGTGCTTTCCCACCGAAACACCGCCGCCGTACAGAGAGCATGCGGAGCACACACGCAATAAGAAGCTGAAATAAATTGGCGAAATTTAAACTCTTATACATGACAATTTGTTTTTCAGTGAGGAGCGTGTTTAGAGTTTCAGGTGAGAGTTTCAGCCAATAGAAGCCGATGCAGCAGGCGGTCTCTAAAGGCTTGATTCCTTTCTGCATGCTGCAGCATTCCTGCATGCTAACTGCAAATCATCCCCATACAAAACACAAAGGCATCTCACTGAGACACACTGAGACATTGATGTGCGCGAGCCTTGTAAATGCAATTATTTCCAATATTGTGTGTATGCGTATGTTTGTGTGAGCTCTGAAACAGTGAGCCACTTTAATTGTTTCTTCAGTATTGCCCTGCTGTTTGCATGGGTTATTATCCTCAGCTCAGCAGGGAGGCCCTCGCTTTCTGACAGCAAATTGAGTGAAGAGAAATATGGCGAAACTGCGATGTCAAGGGCTCTGTCTATCTCCGAGGTTAGTGAGGGCCTAGCGTGAAGAAGCTCCCTTATGCCACAAGGCGCTAATTCGGTCTGCGGTAAGAAACCCGCATTTGCCCGCTCGTCAGAGAACGCTGAGGCCTGAGACAAAAACAGGCATGCTTCATGGCTCCAA
>CM045739.1:38210000-38237500 GCA_024760905.1 Plotosus lineatus
TGCCCCAGTCTTGCACAAAGAAACACCCGCTTTATAGTCCTGGGGTATTAAACTGGGAAAAATAGCACGGAGGAGAGGTTCGGCATATACACTTGAGTAGAGTATGCAATCTCCTCACCAGGAAACAGTGTAAAGGGCTCGAGATTAGTGAGTATTGTTTTATCGGTGCAATATTATGGGCAGGCTCAAAAAACAAGGTAGAAAGGGGTGAAAGAAGAAGAAGAAGAAGAAAAAGAAGAAGAAAAAGCAGCAGAAGAAGAAGACTGCATTTGAGTGAAAATGCCTTCCTGATGAGCTGCAACAATGCACTCACTCCCACGACATCAACTCTCTGCAGGGAGTCTCATCCTAATTTCCTCCATCCATAATAAAAAGAGCTACATTAAACAGTGCCATTAGTGCCAGCAATTTGCTTTATTCTCCACAGAAAGAGAAATGTTATCTGTGGCGGACAAACTTAACCCAATTAAAGCTCATTGTGCATGGGGGCCTTGCTGGATGGATCTTGAGCCGATGCTACGGAACGAGGGCAGAGGCAGCCAACTTTGGGGAAGCAAAGAGGGGAGGGAGAGGGGAGAAAAAGAGAGGGAAGAGAACGTCTGGAGAATTGGTGAAAGTAGGGGAGAGATAAATGTGTTTTGGAGGAAAAGAGCAGAAGAGAGGCGACGTTTTTCCAGTTGCCCCTGCGTGTCATTTTTTCCCCGCTAGTGCTTAGAAAGTCATGAACTGTAAGACGCAGTATTTTTCTGTGTGTGTGTGTGTGTGTGTGTGAGTGTGTGTGTGTGTGTAGGTTATATTTGATAGTGAAAAAGGAAGCGTACGAAGCCACATGTCCCTCTTACTCTCGCACTTCTGCTGTTAATTGTTGTGATAACACTTCTCTATTACAGGGCTTTAATTATCAACATGTTTGGCGGTTAGAGCAGATACCTGGCACAAATCCTCCATGTTCGGGGGGATGGGGATGGGGTTGTTGAAGGTTTCTAATGAAGATCTCACTCACAGCGGCACACTGAATCTCAGTGTGATGCTCCGCTAACAAAGCAGCACATTACATTTAGAGCCGACCCAGGTACCCGCGAAATTCTAACACAACACCAAGTATATTCATAGTGATACATTTTGATTGATATCCAGTTGTGCTGGGATGCCAACTGTACAGATTTGCGGTGAGAAGGGAATTCGGGAAAGCGCTTTGTTCGGCTGCCATGTTATTGTGGCCACAAACTATAATGAACGACAGGGATGAAAGACATCTGTTTTTCATTCAAACATGAGCACAGTGGAAGCATGTTATCTGTCTCTCTATGTCTGTTGTAATCTCTCTATCTCCAAAGGCATTCATCAGTTGTAGCGGAGTTGTTTTTCTCTTTTCTTCCCCATGAAAAAAAAAAAAAAAAAAAAAAACTCCAATCAACACCTCTCAGCTGGCGAAATGAAGCAGAACCAGGCCTCCATTACTTTGAGTCTTGATGGATTCTTCACAGCTGTGGTCGAGTGTCTGTGAGCAGAGGATGGAGAGACAAACAGCTGTAAAACATGCTCCACTAAAGACAGTCACCCACACGCTGACACTATGTACCAGCAACACACACACACACACACACACACACACACACACACACACACACACATAGGTTGGACCAATCTCCTCTAACCAAGTCATCGCGCCTAAAATTGTATATATCCATAAATGACCATTTCACCCCTGAATTAAAACTATATATAAAACTATATACCCCTTCATATTTTGTTCTGATAACTGAGGGCATTCCAGGTTTTTTTTTTTTTTATTTTTATTTTTTTGTATACTTTGACTGTCGTCTATATCCAACAGCTGTCAACACAAAACAAAATTGACAATTACTCAAAAATATTTTTACGTGAATGAACACGTCTGTGTCCTGCATAATACTTCTATAGTGTGCATTAGAAAAAATAGAAAAAAAAAAAAAAAAAAAAAAAAAAAAAGAAGAATCTAATGACATGTTGGGCTCATGCGGCGGATAAAGCCTATTTCAGTGGACACTGGACGAGAGCAAAGTACACCCTGAACAGCTCACCAGACCATTGCAGGGAAACAAACACACACAACCATCGACACTCACACCTAGGGTTCATTTGGAACCGCCAATTAGCCGAATGTGCATGTCTTTTGACTTCTGGGAGACCAGAGTACCCGGAGGAAGCCCAAGCAAGCATTGGGAGAAGATAAACACACAACACAGAAACGCCCGAGCCCAGAACTCAAACCCAGGATGTTCTTGCTGTAAGATGGATGTGCTTAACACTACATCACTGTGAATGCCAAGACACACACACACACACACACACACACACACACACGTATATATTATATATTATAGATATACACTCATTTGTTAAACTACTTACTCCTAATAAAGTCCCGGCGATCTCAGCCGACACTGGGTGAGCGCGAGATACGCCTTGACCAGCACGGCAACCAACACATTCATATCCACTCACACCTAGGGTTCATTTGAAACAGCCAATTACTCTCAACATGCAAGTGTTTGGACGGTGGGATGAAACTGTAGTACCCGAAGGAAACCCACACAAGCACACGGAGAACAAACTCCATACAGAAACACCAAAGCCCCGGATTCACACCCAGGCCTCTCTTGCTATGAAGCGGATATGCTAACCACCACGCCAGCATGCCGCGCAATTATCTTCTTTCTTCTTTTCCTTTCGGATGTTCCTTTTCAGTGGTCGCCACAGCAAATCATCTGCCGCCATCTTCATGGAAGTCATATTAACGATTCGCATATTCAATTTGGCATAGGTTTTTAAGTCGGATGCCCTTCCTGACACACCCCATTTTTAGCAAGGGGCGGACACACGCTAACGGCTATACAGTTACTTTTTACAAACGTCAGCAATGGTTCTTTTACATGAACCTCACGCCACAGACAGTGAGAGACATGGCCGGCCTTTGATAACCCAGTTAGCTGTACTGGGAAGACAGTGACAACCCTGTGGAGAGTGGGACTCGAACCCCCCAACCTTAGGATCAGTGATCCAGCGCCCTTTACCATCAGGCCACCACTGCCACATATCTATATCTAAGCACCTAATTATGTTATTTCATTAACCAACACTTAACCCGAATGTTAATTAAGAATTCCATAATGGTCAAATAGAAATCAAAATAATTTTGGGAAACATTTGGAAAATGAAATGGTTAAAGAAGGGTGAATTTTTATTACTTATTTAAATAAGTTAAGCACAGGCAGGCTTACTCCTGCATGGTGAATCTAGACCTCCATCTAGTGGTCTGACTTCCTCTCTGCTCCATTTTGTGTTAAAATGGAAGGGGTGATTTCATATCACACTAACGAACCCTTTTTATGCAGTATTTAGTAATTAGTGCGTTCTTACTGCTAGCATACTAGATGCTAATGCTAGCATGAGCTTTCTACATTAGATAAGGTCTGTTCATTTCACACAAGGATTGAACACTGTCATCACTATAGATTTACCACCTGCTTACTCCTACTACTTCACATTTGGTTTTGCCGACTCCAGGCAAAGACAGAGTACACCCTGGACAGCTCTCCAGGCCATTACAGAGCGGAAACACACTGACGACTTTGCAGCAATATATACTATATATTATATATTACATATATGTATTATATATTACATTATATATTATGTATTATGTATTACGTATTTTATACCATATATTATATATTATATATTATATAATCCCGCCAGCCTTCATTGCATTATCTTGCTCACTTTGATGCTGCTTTTAACTATAATATCTTTGTGTACTATTTCTGGTCAATAACTATTTTCTGTAAAAACCCCGACAGAGCGGAATGGTCACGTAACACTGAGCCCATCGGCCTCACAGCAAGAATGTCCTGAATTTGAGTCCCGGGCTCACACGTTTCCGTGTGGAGTTCTATGCTTGCAGGGATTTTCTCTGGGTATTCTGGGCTTTCTCTGGCAGTCCAAAGACATGCACATTAGACTAAATAGCTCTTCCAAACTGCATATCCAAAATGGATGCACGAGGCCCACCTTTGCCCAGTATTGGCTGAAACAGATTCCAGCCTCCTGATAAGTCTGAGGTTAATAATAAAATACACGGAAACAGAAGCAATAAAGCACACTCAAATTAGATTTTTATAGTATTTTTTTATTGTAAGCAATATAACAGTTTCATAAAGCAGAGGTCTGGGATGGCCTGGACGAGCTGGTCAGGGTGTACTCTGCCTTCACCCGGAGTTGGCTGAGATGAGCATCAGCCTTCCTGTGATCCTAATTAGAATTAAGCAGTTCAGAAAAAGAATGAATGAATAATAAACAAATAATGGCAATGCCTTAGCATATACTATACGGAAACATAAAGAAAGCAAAATAAAAGCAGAGTTTAAATATTTTAATGGCTTAATTTTCCATTTTTAAAGCTTTTAAATGATGACACTGTCGATTCAATCACAATGCACATGGGCGGCATGCTTATATCTTTTGAAACTCATTCTAAGTTTAGATCAAGTGTGTTGCAGTAGATTGCAGTTTGCTGACATTCTAGGATTTCAGAATTAGTAATTATGGCAAAAACATTTCAAGCATTAGCCACTTGGGATAATATCGTTCATCCGCAGATAGCAAACCAGTCAGACTGTCTCCTTCCGGTGCAGTATATACTAATGTACAATATTTAAACTGGGGCAGAATGGGAATGGTGCCTTACATGGAGAAAGTTCTGGCTTCGACTCGGGCTCGAGTGTTTCGGTGTGGAGTTTGCGTGCTATCCTTGTGCTTGCGTGGGTTTCCTCCGGGGAGTTTGGTTTCCTCCCACAATCCAAAAACATACACAGTAGGCAAACTGGCTGTTGTCAATTTCTCCTAACTGTGAATATGTGTGAATATGAATGCTTATATGTGTTGGCCCTGTGATGCTCTGGAAAACTGTTCAGGGTGCACCCTACCTTCATCAATTGTTGGCTGAGATAGGCTCCAGTCCAGTATGATTAGCAGTTTGGCGTATGAATGAGTGAGTCTGTCTTCCTTTCGGCTTTTTCCTTGGGAGTCGCCACAGCGAATCATCTGATTCGCACGTTTAATTTGGCAGAGGTTTTTACGTCGGATGGCCTTCCTGTCACAACCCTTTTTAGCAAGGGACAGAAACACGCTGACAGCTTTGCAGCTACTCTTTACGAAAGTCAGCAACGGTTCTTTTACATGCCTCACACCATAGACAGTGAGAGACATGGCCCGCCTTTTGATAACCCAGTTAGCTGCACTGGGGGGGACAGTGACAACCTTGTGGAGAGTGGGACTCGAACCCCCAACCTTTGGATCAGCGATCCAGCTCCCTATACCACTAGACCACCACTGCCCCTAGTATGAGTGAGTGAGTGAGTGGGTGAATTTTTTAGACTGCATTTCTGTCTTTCTCCTCCAGGCCTCCAGATGGAAGCATTGCTTCCAGATTGTTATTCTCCACACTGTTGGTAGCCGAGCTGTGAGCGGCCTACTGTTTGCTGAGTATGTTGACAGTGAGGGGTGTAATTCTGCTGACAGGACTAAATGCAGATGGGGTGGGTGGGGGCGTCTTGTCTGTACTCACTGATGTTCCTTCTGCATCTCTACTGCCTGCCAACCTGTTCAAACACAGTACAGTGTAGTGTCGTTGGTGCCTGTGTGTTTAAATAGAGTGAGAGTGTGTGTGTGTGTGTGTGTGTGTGTGTGTGTGAGGGGGGGGGTCAACAATATGATTGAACCTGGTGTTTGCATCTTGAATCCTCGCCAATAATGTCCCCGCAGTAGCACTGTGTTTGCTCTGACTGCAACTCTAATCAAAGGATGATTAAATGTCTTCTGTTCAAAGCAGCAGGTCCGCTTAAGTCAGCACTCCCAACATACTTGAAATCCCACCCACCTGGAGCCCCAATAGGTTGAGTTTTAATTTGCCAGTTTGGGGTCGAGTCGTGCATGTCTGCTAGCTTACTGTGCTATTGATTTGTGATTTCCAAAATAAGGTCAGTGGGCTCAGCAAGGCATCGATCTGCTGGCAATAACGGAGGAGCTACCTGCAGACAATGAACATATCCATCAAAATGTTATTTAATAGTTGACTGCCATACTACTAATGGCATCTGAAAGGCTTCGTCTGCAGTTGAGCCGTGTGGATGTGTGTCTCACATTTGAGTACGTTAGGCTGAAAGAGATTAGAGGAAAATGTCATAAGCCAGATGGGTTTCGAACAACAGAGTTTCTGTATGACATGTCTTTGTGGGATAATCCATTACTGCCTGTTATTTATATTATATGCCCTTTTAAACTCGATTAGTTTGACAGACTGTACTTTGATAACGAACAATACGAGAGACAGCTCTCAGCAAATCCTGGTGAATACATAGAATAATATAATCTTCATTCACATTCTTCGTCTCATGTATTGATGAGTGCAGCGATATTAAATATTCATTCAATCATTTTCTAGTCCACTTAATCCTAATTATTAGAGACTGGCGCCCATCTCAGCCGACTCTGGCTGAGGATGGGGTACACCCTAGACAGCTGACAACGCCCAACGCCATTGCAGGGCAACACATGCACACACACACACACACACACACACACACACACACACACACACGCGCGCATACCCATTCACACTCACAGTCACACCCCGGGGCAAATTGGAACAGGCAATTATCCCAATTTGCATGTTTTTGGACTATGGTATGAAACTGGAGTACCCAGACCAAACCCATCCTAGCCCAGGAAGAACATGCAACCTCTACACCAGGGGTCACCATCACGGTGCTCGCGGGCACCTGGTCGCCTGCAAGGTCAACGTGAGGTGCCCGCGGGCCTGTTCGCTGCTATTTTTAGAACAGGCCCATGGCTCCATAGTGCCACCCTCCACTGAGCTGCATCTAATTTTTTTTTGCTATTTTTTAATCAAATCAATATCTTCACATAGATTGTTACGTGTGGAATTTACAAGATGAAACTTGCCCCGTGAAACCAGCAAAGCACGACAAACCACGACATAAAATATATACCATTTAATAATATCAACAAAATAAGACAGAATAATAACTTCCAGTTTAAACCTAAAACAAAACACAAATTGAACAAGGGTCACGGAATGAAGATAGTCACCAAGCAGCTGCAGTATAATTTAAGATAGATAAGAAAAGAGAAGATAAGATACAGCTTTATTAATCTCACAATGGAGAAATTCACTGTTACAGGCTCTTGAGGTACCATCAAATGCAGCCATGAGGCGGGGGGTGGGGTGGGGTCACTAACTAGTGTCTCTCCCCCTTATGCCGGTCCCAAGCCCGGATAAATGCAGAGGGTTGCGACAGGAAGGGCATCCGGCGTAAAACTTCTGCCACATTTAAAAATGCAAATTATCAATACAGAATTCATACCGGATCGGTCGAGGCCCGGGTTAACAACGACCGCCATCAGTGCTGTCAACCAACAGGGTGCTGATGGAAATTGGACTACTGTTGGTCGAAGACGTCGAAGAAGGAGAGGCGGGAGGCGTGTCCGTAGGCAGAGAGAGAAGAGGAAATGCGTGAGCCGAGGACTGAGAGTAGGGACTTTGAATGTTGGAACTATGCAAGGAAAACATAGGGAGCTGGCTGACATGATGCAGAGGAGGAAGGTGGACATACTGTGTGTTCAGGAGACATGGTGGAAAGGTAGAAAGGCTAGAAGCTTAGGAGCAGGGTTTAAACTGTTTTATAATGGTGTGGATGGGAAGAGAAATGGAGTCGGAGTCATCTTGAAGGAGGGGTTTGTCAGGAATGTTCTAGAAGTGAAAAGAGTGTCAGACAGAGTGATGAGTCTCAAGTTAGAAATTGAAGGCGTGATGGTCAATGTTGTTAGTGCTTATGCCCCACAGGCAGGATGTAAGCTAGAAGAGAAGGAGAGATTCTGGAGTGAGTTAGATGAAGTGATGCAGAGTACCCCCAGAGGTGAAAGAGTGGTCATTGGAGCAGACTTCAATGGACATGTTGGTGCAGGCAACAGAGGGGACGAGGAAGTGATGGGCAGGTTTGGTATCCAGGACAGGAACACAGAAGGACAGATGTTGATCGATTTTGCAAAAGGATGGAAATGGCTGTGGTGAATACTTTCTTCAAGAAGAAACAGAAGCATAGGGTGACTTATGAAAGCGGAGGTAAGAGCACACAGGTAGACTACATCTTGTGTAGGCGATGTAATTTGAAGGAAGTCAGTGACTGCAAAGTAGTAGTGGGTGAGAGTGTTGCCAAACAGCATAGGATGGTGGTGTGCAGGATGACACTGATGGTGAGAAAGGTGAAAAAGGCAAAGGCAGAGCAGAAGACAAAGTGGTGGAAGCTGAAAAAGGAAGAGTGTCGTGTTGTCTTCAAGGAGGAGTTGAAACAGGCTTTGGGTTGTCAGGAAGTGCTTCCAGAGGACTGGACAACCACAGTTAATGTGATCAGGGAGACCGGTAGGAGAGTACTTGGTGTGTCCTCTGGAAGGAAAGTAGATAAGGAAACTTGGTGGTGGAATGAGGAAGTGCAGGAGTGTGTACAAAAGAAGAGGTTAGCCAAGAAGAAGTGGGACATTGAGAGGACCGAAGAGAGTAAACAGGAGTACAGGGAGACACAGCGTAAGGCGAAGGTAGCAGTGTCAAAGGCCAAACAGAGGGCGTATGATGACCTGTATGGTAGGTTGAACCGTAAGGAAGGAGAAAATGATCTATACAGGTTAGCACAGCAGAGAAATAGAGATGGGAAAGACGTGCAGCAAGTTAGAGTGATAAAGGACAGAGAGAGAGAAATGTGTTGACTGATGACAGAAGTGTGCTGGGAAGATGGAAAGAGTACTTTGAAGAGCTGATGAATGAGGAAAATGAGAGAGAAAAAAGAGTAGAAGGGGTGACCGTTGAGGAGCAGGAAGTAGCAAAGATTAGTAAGGGAGAAGTGAGGAGGGCATTGAAGAGGATGAAGAGTGGAAAAGCAGTTGGCCCTGATGACATACCAGTTGAGGTATGGAAGTGTCTAGGGGAGGTAGCAGTAGATTTTCTGACAAGAATATTCAACAAGGTCTTAGAAAGTGAGCAGATGCCAGAGGAATGGAGGAGAAGTGTGCTTGTGCCCATTTTTAAGAACAAGGGAGATGTACAGAGTTGTGGCAACTACAGAGGGATAAAGTTGATGAGCCATACAATGAAGCTATGGGAAAGAATAGTGGAAGCAAGACTAAGGGCAGAGGTCAGCATTTGTGAACAACAGTTTGGTTTCATGACAAGAAAGAGCACCACAGATGAAGTGTTTGCTTTGAGGATGTTAATAGAGAAGTACAGAGAAGGTCAGAAGGAGCTGCATTGTGCCTTTGTGGATCTGGAGAAAGCATATGACAGGGTGCCGAGAGAAGAACTGTGGTATTGTATGAGGAAGTCTGGAGTGACAGAGAAGTATGTTAGAGTGGTGCAGGACATGCATGAGAGATGTAAGACAGTGGTGAGGTGTGCTGTCGGTGTGACAGAAGAGTTCAAGGTGGAGGTGGGACTGCATCAAGGGTCAGCTCTCAGCTCCTTCTTGTTTGCTATGGTGATGGACAGGCTAACAGATGAGGTTAGACAAGAATCTCCATGGACTATGATGTTTGCAGATGACATAGTGATCTGTAGTGAGAGCAGAGACCAAGTGGAGGAAAATCTAGAGAGGTGGAGGTATGCCCTGGAAAGGAGGGGATTGAAGGTTAGTCTTAGTAAGACAGAATACATGTGTGTGAATGACAAGGACCCAAGAGGAACTTTGAGGTTACAGGGGGCAGAGATAAAGAAGGTGGAGGATTTTAAGTACTTCGGCTCAACAATCCAGAGCAATGGAGAGTGTGGAAAAGAGGTGAAGAAGCGCATGCAGGCAGGTTGGAATGGATGGAGAAAAGTGTCCGGTGTGATGTGTGATAGGACAGTATCGGCAAGAATGAAGGGAAAAGTGTACAAGACGGTGATGAGGCCAGCAATGTTGTATGGTTTAGAGACAGTGGCCCTGGGGAAAAGACAGGAGTCAGAGTTGGAGGTAGCAGAGATGAAAATGTTGAGGTTCTCTTTGGGATGGATAGGATCAGAAATGAGTACATCAGAGGGACAGCACATGTTAGATGTTTTGGAGACAAAGTCAGAGAGGCTAGATTGAGATGGTTTGGACATGTACAGAGGAGGGATAGTGAGTATATTGGTCGTAGGATGCTGAGATTGGAACTACCAGGCAAAAGGCCCAGAGGAAGACCAAAGAGAAGATTTATGGATGCGGTGAAGGCGGACATGAAGGTCGTTGAAGTAAGAGTAGAAGATG
The DNA here is from genome assembly GCA_024760905.1 of Plotosus lineatus. Classification (NCBI taxonomy): domain Eukaryota; kingdom Metazoa; phylum Chordata; class Actinopteri; order Siluriformes; family Plotosidae; genus Plotosus; species Plotosus lineatus. Next base: position 38,220,338 of record CM045739.1, read on the forward strand.
CAGAGGATAGGGAGAGATGGAGGCAGATCATTTGCTGTGGCGACCCCTGAAGGGAACAGCCGAAAGGAAAAGAAGAAGAAGAAGAGGTACCATCAGTCGGGGGTGCAAAAATAGATACAAATACAAACATACACACATATGTATATATTATATAAGTAAATAAATAAATAGATACATAAATAGTATAAAATAATAAACAATAAAAAAGAAAAGAAGGGAACGACTTTGTAGACGGGCCTATATTCAAGTGTACATGTATCTGAGGGCAGAGTAGATGGGTTGATATGGTTTACAGTCAGTGGGGTAGATGTGGTTGATGAAAGTGCGTTGGGTTTTTATTGCACATAACCGGTATTTTCACAGACAGTTACAAAGTGGCGTTGTACAGTCTGACAGCGGTGGGAATGAACGACCTGCAATAGCGCTCCTTCCTGCACTGAGGATGTCTCAGTCGTCCACTGAAGGAGCTGCTCAGCTTCTCTACAGTCGGGTGCAGTGGGTGAGAGCTGTTGACCAGGATGGATGTGAGCTTTGCTACCATCCTCCTCTCACTCACCTCCTCCACAGAGTCCAGTGGACAGCCAAGGACAGAGCTGGCCTTCCTGACCAGCTTGCTCAGTCTCTTTCTGTCCCGCTCTGTGCTGCCCGGGGCCCAGCAGATGGCAGGATTGCAGAGGCTACCACAGAGTCATAAAAAGTCCTGAGCAGAGGTCTGCATACTCCGGAGGACCTAAGTCTCCTCAGAAGGTGGAGGCAACTCTGGCCCTTCTTGTACAGGGCATTGGTGTTGTGGGACCAGTCCAGTTTATTGTTAATGTGAACGCCCAGGTACTTGAAACTGTCCACTGTCTCAATGTCCTGTCCCTGGACGTTCACTAGTGAGTGTGTGTGTGTGTGTGTGTGTGTGTGTGTGTGTGTGTGTGTGTGTGTTAGTGTGCTTCTTCTGAAATCGACCACCATCTCCTTCGTCTTCCCAGTGTTCAAGCACAGGTGGTTGCGCTCACACCAGTCCACGAAGTCAATGATGACCGGCCGGTACTCCAGCTTGTTCCCCTCTGACACACGGCCCACGATGGCGGAGTCGTCCGAGAACTTCTGGAGGTGGCAGCTGTCTGTGCAATAGATGAAGTCCGAGGTATAAATGTTGAAAAGGAAGGGTGAGAGGATGGTGCCCTGCGGTGCCCCCGTGCTGCAGACTGCCACCTTTGACTTATTTAGAGACGGTAAAAGGCTTGGAATTCTGCGTATCGACAGAAACGAATGATGAAAATCCTCGCGTTGGCTGTGGATGAACGTGAATGATGGACTTGGGTGATGAAGCCTTGAACGATGAAACTTGGATGAAGCGCGTTGGATGATCCACCTTAGATGATTCTCCTTAGATGATCCACGCGAGCTGGTTGGCAACGGGTCCTTAAATAAATTTCCTAAAGTTCAAGAAAGTTCCTGTTCTGGAATGCTCTAAATCACCTGACCCGTCACCAGGGCGCATGCACAACTAGGTCCATCTCGAATATGCTGGAAAGTTCCAGACCCAATTAAACCATGAAGGCAAAACAGCAGTGACCCAAAACCAGCTGAGTAACACCATGTGTCACTATTTACAGCACACCAACTGAATATAATTACACTCACAACCTTTATACATTCATTATATATACACATGTATTTAAGTTTATACATTTATTTTATTCACTTTGTAACTGTCTGTGAAAATACCGGTTATGTGCAATTAAAAACCCCGTGCACTTTAATCAGCCACATCTACCCCACTGACTGGGAACCATATCAACCCATCTACTCTGCCCTCAGATACATTTACACTTGAATATAGGCCAGTCTACAAAGTTGTTTCCTTCTTTTCTTTTATTGTTGATTAATTTATACTATTTATGTATCTATTTATTTATTTACTTATATAATATATATGTATGTGTGTATGTTTGTATTTGTATCTATTTTTGCACCCCCTACTGATGGTACCTCAAGAGCCTGTAACAGTGAATTTCTCCATTGTGAGATTAATAAAGCTGTATCTTTCTATCTATTTACATGCCCAGAACAAGATGAATATCATTAACTTTTTAAAAATAACAAAATTAAAGATAAATTGAGCAAATTTGTTATTTCAGAAGTGTGTATCGACCTGGTAGCCCTTCGCATTAATTGGTGCCCAAGAAGTAGCTCTCAGCTGCAAAAAGGTTGGGGACCAATGCTCTACACAGAAATGCCGAGCCCAGTCATTTTTGCAATAAAGTGAACATGCTAACCACTGCGCCACTGTCCCAGGCTCACCAAGGGTGTCTCTGTGTGGAGTTTCCATGTCCTCCCTGTGATTCTGTGGGGTTTTCTCTGCGTACTCTGGTTTCCTTTTGCAGTCCAGAGACCTGCACATTAAGTTACATGGTTGTACCAAATTAACGCGAGACGTGAGTGTGAGTGTGATTGGTTGTGTATACAGGTCCTTCTCAAAAAATTAGCATATTGTGTTAAAGTTCATTATTTTCTGTAATGTACTGATAAACATTAGTCCATGGGTGGCGACCAAGTTAGACACAAAGAGCCAAACTTTTTAACTGTGAGAGTTAAAGAGCCACACCACGTGCTGACTTGCCAAGACACACACACACACACACACACACACACACACACCGCTCTCTCTTTCTCCCTTGCTCTGACACACACAACTACTGAACACACTTCAGATACATAGATGTGGCCTGTATAATATAAATTGATGAATATTGAAATATACACACAATCATGTTGAGTCAGGTGTTTTTTAACTTTGGGGAATTCCGTGTCAATATTAGCATTCAGTTGCTAAAATGACGCTGAAGATTTAAATCCTTGAAATGTGATATCGTGGTACTGCATAATAAACAGAGAAATTTGCCATTCTGTTCAATAAAAAAGTAAGCATCTTCCCATTCTCCCAGAAATGTTCTGTGTTCATCTTCATATTTTCGTTCATCTTTGCATTTTGCTATTTTTACAAAGAGGGTAAGCCTGCATGCAAAGAAAATGTTTACTTAATTTCCCAGCATTAGACGTCATCCGCACAGATTATTGGCGGTCACTTATATGTCAGACGCGGCATAAAAAACACCCAACCTGTCAAAATGATTTAAAAATATCATTTATTATTTGTTTTTAATAACCTCTGAGAGATTTAAGTGTGTTTTAAGATAAAAAAAACCAAACAAACATGAAAAGAGGCAAAGAGCCACAGTATATAGAAATATGATAAGAGGCAAAGAGCCACATTCTTATTAATCAAGAGCCGCATGCGGCTCGAGAGCCGCGTGTTCGCCACCCCTGCATTAAACTTTCATATATTTTAGATTCATTACACACAACTGAAGTAGTTCAAGCCTTTTATTGTTTTGATATTGATAATTTTAGCAAAAAAGTAAAGAAAAACCAAAAATCCCTATCTCAAATATTATATAATATGTATGTATATATGCATATTAATTATATAATATATATGCATATTTCATCTGACCAATAAAAAAAGTGCTTTTAATACCAAAAATGTCAACCTTCAAATTATTATGTTCAGTTCTGCACTCAATACTTGGTCGGGAATCCTTTTGCAGAAATGACTGCTTCAATGCGGCGTGGCATGGAGGCAATCAGCCTGTGGCACTGCTGAGGTGTTACGGAGGCCCAGGATGCTTCGATAGCGGCCTTAAGCTCATCCACAGTGTTGGGTCTGGTGTCTCTCAACTTTCTCTTCACAATATCCCACAGATTCTCTATGGGGTTCAGGTCAGGAGAGTTGGCAGGCCAATTGAAGACAGTAATACCATGGTCAGTAAACCAGCAGCTGACATGGCACCCCAGACCATCACTGACTGTGGGTACTTGACACTGGACTTCAGGCATTTTGGCATTTCCTTCTCCCCAATCTTCCTCCAGACTCTGGCACCTTGATTTCCGAATGACATGCAAAATTTGCTTTCATCAAAAAAAAGTGCTTTGGACCACTGAGCAACAGTCCAGTGCTGCTTCTCTGTAGCCCAGGTCAGGCGCTTCTGCCGCTGTTTCTGGTTCAAAAGTGGCTTGACCTGGGGAATGCGGCACCTGTAGCCCATTTCTTGCACACGCCTGTGCACGGCAGCTCTGGAAGCTTCTACTCCATACTCAGTCCACTGCTTCCACAGGTCCCCCAAGGTCTGGAATCGGCCCTTCTTTCACAGACGTCCCACTGAGGTGACTTGATTCAGCACTCTGGGAACAGCCTATTCGCTCAGAGATTTCTTTCTGTGTCTTACCCTCTTGCTTGAGGGTGTCAATGATGGCCTTCTGGACAGCAGTCAGGTCGGCAGTCTTACCCATGATTGCGGTTTTGAGTAATGAATCAGGCTGTGAGTTTTTAAAAGCCTCAGGAATCTTTTGCAGGTGTTTAGAGTTAATTGGTTGATTCAGATGATTAGGTTAATAGCTCGTTTAGACTACCTTTTCATCATATGCTCATTTTTTGAGATAGGAATTTTGGGTTTTCATGAGCTGTATGCCAAAATCATCAGTATTAAAACAATAAAAGACCTGAAATATTTCAGTTGTGGTGCAATGAATCTAAAATATATGAAAGTTTAATTTTTATCAGTACATTACAGAAAATAATGAACTTTATCACAATATGCTAATTTTTTTGAGAAGGACCTGTATGTTGCTCTGCAATGGTTTGGTGAGTCGTTCATGGTGTATCCAATCATCGTGTGGCTGAGATAGGCTCAAGCCTCACTCTGACCCTAGTAGAATTAACTGCTTCAGCACATGTGTGAGCAATATAGAATGAGAATCTCTCTAGCTCAGCTACTCTCAACACGTTTTCTCGATACAGTGGTACCTCACCATACGAAATTAATCCATTCCAGAGGCTTTTTCTTAACCTGGATTTTTCGTAAATTGAGCCGCATTTTACATGTAAAACGTGTGATTCATTCCAAGGCACCCAAAACTACCCTCTAAACCCTTTAAAAAATATAAAAGTATATCTTTTAAGGCCTCCTTCTGCTTCAATATCATACCGATGGTAGATGGGTTTGGCCATATTCCTTTGCTATATTACTCAACCGCATGCCACGAGCCCGCTTCTTGTTTTCACTCGTACTGGGAATCACTCTTGTGGCTTTGTGTGTGTGTGTGTGTGTGTGTGTGTGTGTGTGTGTGTGTGTGTGTGTGTTTGTGTGAGTGTGCACGTGTGTGTGTGTGTGTGTTGACCATGTCTCCTGAGCAGAGTTATAATCTTACTAATGTTTATGCAAGGTTAAAAGCTTGAGCCAAAAGATAACGTTGTAATAAGCACACTCGAAAAACTCATGAAACAACAGTAACTCTGTCCTTTACATGAAAAGAATTATGGGTGCTCCATAATAGCCAATGGGAGGGAGCTGTGTCATCTTTCTTAGCCAATGAGAGGCCAGCGGGGCGGGATGTTGGGAGATAGCCAATGGGAGGGAGCTGCGTCATCCCTCCTAGCCAATGGGAGGCCAGTGGGGCGGGATGTTGGAAGATAGTCAATGGGAGACCAGCAAGTGCATTGTTTGAATGGTGCATTTGGTGTGTTTCGTAAGGTGAACTTGTTTCGTATACAGAGACAAAAAATTTTGGAAAATGTTTTTCGTAACCTGGATTTTTCATTTGCTGGGACTATCGTAAGGTGAGGTACCACTGTATCTGAGTTGGTTCTTTCACAAAAATATAACTGTTGGTGAATTGGCTACTCTGAATTGCTCCTCGGTGTAAATCAGTGCGAGTATCCACGCGACCGGTGTGCCCTGTTCAGGGGTAGCGATCCCCTCCAGACAGTATTCTCACACTGCAACCAATATTCCTGAAATAACCTCTGGATCCATCCATGAGCAGAATATAGCAGTTACTGAAGATGTATTTGCATAATGCTCATTAAAGATTGGTTGAATATATTCTGGAAGCTTGGGGGATGTAATGCGATGTTTGATTTATCTTCGAAGGTTAAATTTAAGAACCATCATTATTCAGGAAGCCCAGTGAAATTACATTTACATTTTCAGGTGTGTGTGGAAATGTGAAAGACATTTTAAACAAAGGTAAAATGTAAGATTATACTATGTACATATTTCAGAAAGGAAACACATGATTTTGAGTTAGTGTGAGTGCCAGTGTGAGTGTGTGTTGGGCCTGTGATGGATTGGTAAGATGTTCAGGGTATGCCCTTTCTTCACCAAAAGTCAGTTTAGATTAACTAAGCGCTTCCCATAACCCTAGTAGGATTCAACTGTGTGGCAGCTGCATGAATTCATTATTTTGCGTCCCAGCAAAGTCACACAAAATGTTTTCATGTAGACATGTGTACAGTAGCTTGTACATGTGTTCGGTGTGTTTCTGTATGGAATTTGCATGGATTCCCTGTTTGTGTGGCTTTTCTCCAGGTACTGCCGTTTTCTTCCATCGTCAAAATCTTCTTCTTTCTTCTTCTTTTCCTTTCGGCTGTTCCCTTCAGGGGTCGCCACAGCGAATCATCTGCCTCCATCTCACCCTATCCTTTGCATCTTCTACTCTTACTCCAATGACCTTCATGTCTTCCTTCACCACATCCATAAATTTCTTTGGTCTTCCTCTAGGCCTTCTGTCTGGTAGTTCCAACCTCAGCATCCTACTTCCAATATACTCACTATTCCTCCTCTGTACATGTCCAAACCATCTCAATCTAGCCTCTCTGACTTTGTCTCCAAAACATCTTACATGGGCTGTCCCTCTGATGTACTCATTTCTGATCCTATCCATCCTTGTTACTCCCAGAGAGAACCTCAGCATTTTCATCTCTGCTACCTCCAGCTCTGCCTCCTGCCTTTTCCTCAGCGCCACTGTTTCTAAGCCATACAACATCGCTGGTCTCACCACCTTCTTGTACACTTTTCCTTTCATTCTTGCTGATACTCTCCTATCGCACATCACACCAGACACTTTTCTCCAACCATTCCAGCCTGCCTGCACACGCTTCTTCACCTCTTTTCCACACTCTCCATTGCTCTGGATTGTTGAGCCTAAGTACTTAAAATCCTCCACCTTCCTTATCTCTGTTCCCTGTAACATCACCATTCCTCCTGGGTGCTTCTCATTCACACACATGTATTCTGATTTTCTGAGGCTAACCTTCATTCCCCTCCTTACCAGGGCATACCTCCACCTCTCTAGATTTTCCTCCACTTGTTCTCTGCTCTCACTACAGATCACAATGTCATCTGCAAACATCATAGTCCATGGAGATTCTTGTCTCACCTCATCTGTCAGCCTGTCCATCACCATAGCAAACAAGAAGGGGCTAAGAGCTGACCCTTGATGCAGTCCCACCTCCACCTTGAATTCGTCGGTCACGCCGACAGCACACCTCACCACTGTCTTACATCTCTCATACATGTCCTGCATCACTCTGACATACTTCTCTGCCACTCCAGACTTCCTCATGCACCACCACAGTTCTTCTCTTGGCACCCTGTCATAAGCTTTTTCCAGATCCACAAAGGCACAGTGCAGTTCCTTCTGATCTTCTCTGTACTTCTCTATTATCATCCTCAAAGAAAACACTGCATCTGTGGTGCTCTTTCTTGGCATGAAACCAAACTGTTGTTCACAAATGCTGACCTCTGCCCTTAGTCTAGCTTCCGCTATTCTTTCCCATAACTTCATCGTATGGCTCATCAACTTTATCCCTCTGTAGTTGCCACAACTCTGCACGTCTCCCTTGTTCTTAAAAATGGGCACCATCACACTTCTTCTCCAATCCTCCGGCATCTGCTCACTCTCTAGGACCCTGTTGAATGTTCTCGTCAGAAAATCTACTGCTACCTCTCCTAGACACTTCTATACCTCCACAGGTATATCATCAGGACCAACTGTCTTTCCATTTTTCATCCTCTTCAGTGCCCTCATCAGTTCACCCTTACTAATATTTGCTACTTCCTGGTCCTCAATGGTCACCTCTTCTACTCTTTTTTTCTCTTTCATTTTCCTCATTCATCAGCTCTTCAAAGTACTCTTTCCATCTTCCCAGCACACTTGTCATCAGTCAATGCATTTCCCTCTCCTTTTTCAATCTAACTTGCTGCACGTCCTTCCCATCGCTAGCTCTCTACTGTGCCAACCTGTATAAACCATTTCCCCCCTTCTTACTGTCCAACCTATCATACAAGTCATCATATGCCCTCTGTTTGTCCTTAGCCACTGCTACTTTCGCATTATGCTGTGTCTCCTTGTACTCCTGTTTACTCTCTTCGGTCTCTCAATGTCCCACTTCTTCTTAGCTAACCTCTTCCTTTGTACACACTCCTGCACATCCTCATTCCACCACCAAGTCTCCTTATTTACTTTCCTTCCAGAGGACACACCAAGTACTCTCCTACCTGTCTTCCTGATCACATTTGCTATGGTTATCCAGTCATCTGGAAGCACTTCCTGACCACCCAAAGCCTGTTTCAACTCCTCCTTGAAGACAACACGACCCTCTTCCTTTTTCAACTTCCACCACTTTGTTTTCTGCTCTGCCTTTGCCTTTTTCACCTCCCTCACCATCAGCGTCATCCTGCATACCACCCACCATCCTATGCTGTTTGGCAACACTCTCACCCACTACTACTTTGCAGTCACTGATTTCCTTCAAATTACATCGCCTGCACAAGATGTAGTCTACCTGTTTGCTCCTACCTCCGCTTTTATAAGTCACCCTATGCTCCTGTTTCTTCTTGAAGAAAGTATTTACCACAGCCATTTCCATCCTTTTTGTAAAATTGATCAACATCGTCCTTCTGTGTTCCTGTCCTGGATACCAAACCTGCCCATCACTTCCTCATCCCCTCTGTTGCCTGCACCAACATGTCCATTGAAATCTGCACCAATGACCACTCTTTCACCTCTGGGGGGTACTCTGCATCACTTCATCTAAGCCACTCCAGAATCTCTCCTTCTCTTCTAGCTCACATCATGCCTGTGGGGCATAAGCACTAACAACATTGAGCATCACGCCTTCAATTTCTAACTTGAGACTCATCACTCTGTCTGACACTCTTTTCACTTCTAGAATATTCCTGACAAACCCCTCCTTAAAGATGACTCCTACTCCATTTCTCTTCCCATCCACACCATGATAAAACAGCTTAAACCATGCTCCTAAGCATTTAGCTTTGCTACTTTTCCACCTGGTCTCCTGAACACACAGTATGTCCACCTTCCTCCTCTGCATCATGTCAGCCAGCTCTCTATCTTTTCCTTTTATAGTTCCAACATTCAAAGTCCCTACTCTCAGTCCTATACTCGTGCTTTTCCTGTTCTCTCGCTGCCTACGGACACGCCTCCCACCTCTTCCTCTTCAACGTCTTTGACCAACAGTAGTCCACTTTCCACCAGCACCCTGTTGGTTGACAGCACTGATGGCGGTCGTTGTTAACCTGGGCCTCGACCAATCCGGTATGAGTTTCGTCTTTCCGGTTTGCATTTTGTATTTTGGCAAAAGTTTTATGCCGGATGCCCTTCCTGTCGCAACCCTCTGCATTTCTCCGGGCTTGGGACCGGAATAAGGGGGAGAGACACTGGTTAGTGCCCCCCCTCGTCTCATGGCTGCATTTTCTAACATTTAAAACACGTAGAAAAAAAATGGCCTCACAACTACAAGTGTAAATAATAGTTGACAAGATGTTAAAAAGATGATGTGATCATTATATACGCCACCAAGGACATTGCTTTACCCCACAGAGGAATTTACTGGGGTTACGAATGAACATACTGTTGCCTCCTTGGCTCATGTTTTCAGTCGCACCTGCCAAAACCCTTTAAAAAATCTCACAAAAGTGGCAGATCCAACTCCAATCCACACAAATATCAACATATGGCCCTGGGTAAGAATAAGGTCTGAATCAAAGGGAATTGGACTTTTGGTAATCAGTAGTGCAGAAGCGAGAGGTTTATTTATAAGCAGACATCGGGAATAATATGCACTTTACATCACAAGTAATAACAGTACAACTTTATTCTTCATAATTCTCTTTTTGAAAGGCTGATATCAGAAGCTTAACATGCGAATGGTATAACAGCAAATATTTCAAATTAAATAATAAAATTAATTTTAATAACCATAATAAAAGAAATATCTAATAGATGAAAATAATGAAAATTCAATAAAACTCTCAATGCTTCACTCATTTGTGAATTGTGACACCGGTGGTAAGTTACTGAGTTCTTCCTGACCCCATGATTGGGGGTTCAAGCTAACTGGATCATCAGAGGCCGGCCATGTCTCTTACTGTCTATTGTGGGAGGTTCATGTAAAGGAACCATTGCTGAATTTCGTCAAAAATAGGCTGCATAGTTGTCAGCGTGTTTCTGCCCTGCGATGGTCTGGTGAGCTGTCCAGGGTGTACTCTGCCCTCACCCAGAGTTGGCTGAGATGGGCGCCAGCTTCTCACGATCCTAATTATCTTGGAATCAGTAATCCAGCATCGTCCGACAGGGTCACTGCTGTCCTTAATATATTTTTAATATGAATGTATTTATTTTGATTATTAATATATCAGTTCATCTTTAGTTCATTTTCTGTCACTGCTTGATCCTCATTCGGGTCGTGGGGAGGCTGGTGCCCATCGCAGCCGACTCCGGGGGGGGGGAGTACACCCTGGACAGCTCGCCAGGCCATCGCAAGGCAGAAACACACTGACGGCTTTGCAGCCTACTTGTGTCGAAAGTCAGCAATGGTTATTTTATATGAACATCACACCATAGACAGTGAGAGACATGGCCGGCCTTTGATAACCCAGTTAGCTGCACTGGGGCTTGTCCAACCTTGTGGAGAATGGGACTCGAACCCCCAATCTTAGGATCAGCAATCCATCACCTATACCACTAGGCCACCACTGCCCACATTATTAATATTTAGCTTGTGAAATGTATTATTTTATTTGAAAGATTTGGCAGCACGGTGGCATAGTGGTTAGCATGTCCACCTCACAGCAAGAAGGTCCTGAGTTTGATTCCCAGCCTGGGTGTTTCGTGTGGAGTTTGCATGTTCTCCACGTGTCTGTGTGGGTTTCCTCTGGGTATTCCGGTTTGTGAGTGTCACCCCTGCAATGGCCTGTTGAGCTGTCCAGGGAGTACCCCGCCCTCACCCAGAGTCGGCTGAGATGAGCACCAGTTTCCCCGTGATCCTAATTAGGATTAAGTGGTTCATAAAATGAATGAATGACTGATATTTGGCACAAAACTAACTCCAATGTAATCAATGTTACGCTCAGTGATAGAGTGACCTGGGAAATAAGGCTCTCCATTAATCCCACAATGTATGCTGCAAGAGGGTCCTGGGTTTGAGTCCCAAACTCAGGTGTTTTTGCATGGGGTTTGTATGTCATCCCCTTGCTTTGAGTGGGTTTCCTCTGAGTACTCTGGTTTCCTCCCATAGACCAAAAACATGCACAATCAATTAATTGGCTCTTCCAAATTGCCCTTAGATGTGAATGTTGGGTGAATGGTTGTATTTGTGTTGGCTCTGATGGTCTGATGAGCTGTTCAGGCTGAGGTGGAGACCAGCCTCCGAGCATCCCTAATTTGGATTAAGCAGCTTAGTTTACAAACTTAGAATGTTGAATTAATTAAATAATTATTTAAACAACCCCCCCGGATTTGCATTTCCAGTTCCCGCCCATCAAGTATTGCCTTCCCTATTACACAACTACCACCAACCATATAAGCCACGAGCATCTGTGATATGCAACGTTACCACCCACCTCTTTATAAATTGCTGCACTTGTGTATTTGGGGCAGCCTAACACGCTCAGAGGACAAACTGCTGCGATTGTGTATTTGGAGGTCTAACACACTCAGAGCACAAGCGATGTCCTCCTCTTTCTATGGATGAGCTCACAGACACCCATTATTGGTTGGTGATCACTGTGAATGACAGGGAAGTGAGGACTCGGCCAATCAGGTCCCATTAACTCCCGGTCATGGATGGCTATGGCACGAATACATTTTCTTAAGAAAATATGTAAGAAATATTTGCTTGGATTCATGACGTTTTCTTATACTTCATATTTGCTTGTAGTCTAAGATGTTTTCTCAGATTAGTGAATCTCATAGTCTTTGTAAACGGAAAGCATATGTAAGTTGATATATTTTTATCTATTTTTTTTATCAAAAGTGAGCACCCTTGCAATCCCAAAAGGACAAAATGTGTATAGACTTATGACAATTTATTAAGACAGAAACAATGGCAAAAAAAAAAAATGACTTACAAATTCTGAGCGGTGGAATCGATCAGAGGGAAGAATTATATTTCCTCTGAAGTAGAAGTGCAGCTGCAGGACATAAATTCCAGACAGGATTATATTCAGTACTGTAAATAGGAGTCAAAAGGAAGCCTGGGGCACTGGGGCCCAGTGAATGTGCTTTCGGGGGAAGGGCACACCACTCAATAAATTACAGACGCTCCCTGACTTATGTTCATTTGTTTTACGTTTTTTTCGATTTTACGTTTTTAAAAAAAAAAAAAAAGTCAAATTTCGAGTTTAGACGTACCTACGTAGTATGCTACGCTGCATTCATTGTTTACAAACTACAGACTGAGTGTGTGTGTGTGTGTGTGTGTATATATATATATATATATATATATATATATATATATATATATATATATATATATATATATCAGTTATATAGTGTGTTACCCTTGTGTTAAGACGTCGTCTCTGTGATCTTTGTGTTTACACTGTTTTGCGGACTTTTGTAACCCTAAGCAAATCTGGTTGGTCAGAAGTGTAAGCCTACTATCATGGGTGCAAGTCTCATACACAGAGATGAATTAACTATCTGCTCAGATCGGCACAATCTTTATATTTATTATCTTTTAGCAGAATCCTAAGAGTGTATACTTATTTTTATATTAATATTCATTAGGATTTGCACTTGTTCTTTGTATGCATCTCTTGAATAAAGTTTACTTACTTACACAGAAGAAAGAACTCTCCGCTTTGCTGGGATTCACATCAGTGCAGGCTGTGTTCTAAACGAGTTCAACGGCACCCTTGTGCACTTGAAAGACCGGAAGTCCGTATAACCCACAGCAAGTACACTACTTTTGCAAGTACACTACTTTCGGTATTGAGCGCTTCACATATTTTAAGCGTTGATTGGCTGTTTTAAGCTTCATGTAAAGTGACTCGGTATAAATAAGTGACTTATTTGAAATTAATGTTGATATTATTTGATATATTTGATATTATTTCACAATGTTATGTTTATAATAATTGATTTAGGGGTGTTTTATGAGATACGGTAATGGTATGCATGGATGTTTAGTACAGTATGAGCGTCACACCTCATAAGTCATACATCACTGCAACAACTTACGTTCACTTTCAACTTACGTTCGTCCGGAACCAATTAAAACGTAAGTCGGGGGGCGTCTGTACATAAAAAAGCGGTTTGAGCTGCAATTGGAGGCCAAGAAAACATCACTGTGTATCTCTGATCTCACAATGCAGTAGGTATTTGTTAGCAATAAAGGCGATAATTATATTGAAAAGTAAATTAACATCACTGGGATGCTTACTGATGAGCCATGCATCCTCAGCAGCTCCTTGTTCCAAGCGCATACCCACCAAACTGTTCTATCAAATATATGAATTGTCTGTGTCTCCAGAAAAAATATATATATAGGCGACCACATTTAACAGACTGCTCTGTAAGTTTGAGATGAATTGGAAGGTAGAGAGCTGGCTGACGTGATGCAGAGGAGGAAGGTGGACATACTGTGTGTTCAGGATATCTTAACTTAGGAGCAGGGTTTAAGCTGTTTTATCATGGTGTGGATGGGAAGAGAAATGGAGTAGGAGTTATCTTCAAGGAGGGGTTTGTCAGGAATGTTCTAGAAGTGAAAAGAGTGTCAGACAGAGTGATGAGTCTCAACTTAGAAATTGAAGGTGTGATGCTCAATGTTGTTAGTGCTTATGCCCCACAGGCAGGATGTGAGCGAGAAGAGAAGGAGAGATTCTGGAGTGAGGTAGATGAAGTGATGCAGAGGACCCCCAGAGGTGAAAGAGTGGTCATTGGTGCAGACTTCAATGGACATGTTGGTGCAGGCAACAGAGGGGACGAGGAAGTGATGGGCAGGTTTGGTATCCAGGACAGGAACACAGAAGGACAGATGTTGATTGATTTTGCAAAAAGGATGGAAATGGCTGTGGCGAATACTTTCTTCAAGAAGAGACAGGAGCATAGGGTGACTTATAAAAGCGAAGGTAGGAGCACACAGGTAGACTACATCTTGTGCAGGCGATGTAATTTGAAATAAGTCAGTGACTGCAAAGTAGTAGTGGGTGAGAGTGTTGCTAAACAGCATAGGATGGTGGTATGCAGGATGACGCTGATGGTGAGGCAGGTGAAGAAGGCAAAGGCAGAGCAGAAGACAAAGTGGTGGAAGCTGAAAAAGGAAGAGTGTCATGTTGTCTTCAAGGAGGAGTTGAAAATGGCTTTGGATGGTCAGGAAGTGCTTCCAGATGACTGGAAAACTACAGCAAATGTGATCAGGGAGACAGGTAGGAGAGTACTTGGTGTGTCCTCTGGAAGAAAAGTAGATAAGGAGACTTGGTGATGGACTGAGGAAGGAGTGTGTACAAAGGAAAAGGCTAGCTAAGAAGAAGTGGGACATTGAGAGGACCGAAGAGAGTAAACAGGAGTACAGGGAGACACAGCGTAAGGCGAAGGTAGCGGTGTCAAAGGCCAAACAGAGGGCGTATGATGACTTGTATGCTCAGTTGGAAAGTAAAGAGGGAGAAAATGATTTATACAGGTTGGCACAGCACAGAAATAGAAATGGGAAGGACGTGCAGCAAGTTAGAGTGATTAAGGATAGAGAGGAAAATGTATTGACTGATGACAGAAGTGTGCTGGGAAGATGGAAAGAGGACTTTGAAGAGCTGATGAATGAGGAAAATGAGGGAGAAAAAAGAGTAGAAGAGGTGACCGTTGAGGAGCAGGATGTAGCAAAGATTAGTAAGGGTGAAGTAAGGAGGACATTGAAGAGGATGAAGAATGGAAAGGCAGTTGGTCCTGATGATATACCTGTGGAGGTATGGAAGTGTCTAGGAGAGGTAGCAGTAGATTTTCTGACAAGAACATTCAACGGTGTCCTAGAGAGTGAGCAGATGGCGGAGGAGTGGATGAGAAGTGTGCTGGTGCCCATTTTTAAGAACAAGGGAAATGTGCAGAGTTGCGCCAACTACAGAGAACAAACAGAGTTTGGTTTCATGCCAGGAAAGAGCACCACAGATGCAATGTTTGCTTTGAAGATGTTAATAGAGAAGTACAGAGAAGGTCAGAGGGAATTGCATTGTGCCTTTGTGGATCTGGAAAAAGCATATGACAGGGTGACAAGAGAAGAACTGTGGTGTTGCATGAGGAAGTCTGGAGTGGCAGAGAAGTATGTCAGAGTGGTGCAGGACATGTATGAGAGATGTAAGACAGTGGTGAGGTGTGCTGTCGGCGTGACCGACGAATTCAAGGTGGAGGTGGGACTGCATCAAGGGTCAGCTCTTAGCCCCTTCTTGTTTGCTATGGTGATGGACAGGCTGACAGATGAGGTGAGACAAGAATCTCCATGGACTATGATGTTTGCAGATGACATTGTGATCTGTAGTGAGAGCAGAGAACAAGCGGAGGAAAATCTAGAGAGGTGGAGGTATGCCCTGGTAAGGAGGGGAATGAAGGTTCGCCTCAGAAAATCAGAATACATGTGTGTGAATGAGAAGGACCCAGGAGGAACGGTGATGTTACAGGGAACAGAGATAACGAAGGTGGAGGATTTTAAGTACTTAGGCTCAACAATCCAGAGCAATGGAGAGTGTGGAAAAGAGGTGAAGAAGCGTGTGCAGGCAGGCTGGAATGGTTGGAGAAAAGTGTCCGGTGTGATGTGCGATAGGAGAGTGTCAGCAAGAATGAAAGGAAAAGTGTACAAGATGGTGGTGAGGCCAGCGATGTTGTATGGCTTCGAAACAGTGGCGCTGAGGAAAAGGCAGGAGGCAGAGCTGGAGGTAGCGGAGATGAAAATGTTGAGGTTCTCTCTGGGAGTAACGAGGATGGATAGGCTCAGAAATGAGTATACCAGAGGGACAGCCCATGTAAGATGTTTTGGAGACAAAGTCAGAGCGGCTAGATTGAGATGGTTTGGACATGTACAGAGGAGAGATAGTGAGTATATGGGCAGTAGGATGCTGAGATTGGAACGACCAGGCAGAAGGCCTAGAGGAAGACCAAAGAAGAGATTTATGGATGTGGTGAAGGAAGACATGAAGGTCGTTGGAGTCAAAAAACAAAGATGCAGAGGACAGGGTGAGATGGAGGCGGATGATTTGCTGTGGCGACCCCTGAAGGGAGCAGCCGAAAGGAAAAGAAGAAGAAGAAGATTCATCGAACCCTTGTTTATTGAACAATAAAATATGATTTTTCTTTCAAATTCAAGACATTGGTATACTGTATGTTTTTACTGGGACACCAAAATGAACCGTGCATTAACATCACTGTGTTCAAAGCACAAAACCAATACAATGCATGAACTTCCCCATCACAACTACTTACATTTTTATGTGAGGTGCGCATCTGAGTACGGGTGCACGTCTGTATGTGTGTGTATTTGTTTTATTTACATTGTATGCATTATTTTTGAATGTTTAATCATTATTATAAGCATTTATAGTATTGAATATGTAGGGGCAGTGGTGGTCTAGTGGTATAGGGCGCTGGATCGCTGATCCGAAGGTTGGGGGTTCGAGTACCACTCTCCACAAGGATGTCACTGTCCCCCCCCAGTGCGGCTAACTGGGTTATCAAAGGCGGGCCATGTCTGTCACTGTCTATGGTGAGAGGCATGTAAAATAACCATTGCTGACTTTCGTAAAGAGTAGCTGCAAAGTTGTCAGCGTGTTTCTGTCCCTTGCTAAAAAGGGTTGTGACAGGAAGGGCATCCGACGTAAAAAAAACCTCTGCCAAATCAAACGTGCGAATCAGATGATTCGCTGTGGCGACTCCCGAGTAAAAGGATAAAGGCCGAAAGGAAGACAGACAGACAGTATTGAATATGTATTTATTGATATGATATACATATCCATATATGTATACGTCAGTCAGCGGGGGTTG
>CM045739.1:38242500-38257500 GCA_024760905.1 Plotosus lineatus
ATGCTCAACAGATCTGCACTGCATGATGACTCTGTCTATTTACAGTATGATCCTGTTTTAGGACTGTGTCTTTCAGTCTGTCTATTTATTTCATTAGATTTCTGTCTGTCCATCTGTCTGTCAGTCTCTCCATTATTGACCGATTCAGGATGGATATCTAGTGTGTGTGTGTGTGTGTGTGTGTGTGTGTGTGTGTGTGTGTGTGTGTGTGTGTGTGTATGTGTGCCAAGGTGGCCACTGAGGTCGATTTAAGGTTCACACAGCCAACTCCATCTTTTGAGAAGCTGCTCATACTGGTACTGCTCATAACACATTTAATATGATCCTTACCCCTCAGCAGGCATTTCTTCTCCACACCAAGCCCAGAATAAATTCTTTTATGCATCTATGCTCGCGTTCCTCACCTCTCATTAGTTAGAAAGCAGTTAGAGTGAAATTATACAGGGATTAATGTTATTTCACGGTTTACTTTGGCATGCTTCTGAATATTTTATAATCTGTTTTCTTTGCATATATGACACTGCTGTATAATATTCGACCCGCAAAATTTCTATTATACAAGAACCTTCAGAAATTTGCCAGAATCTTTCCCTGTAATTCACTGCAAGTATACTCAAGGGGAAAATATTTTCTTCACAGAATTTCATGTCAACGGATCTCATTCGAAAACCTGACTAACCCAGGATCAGGTGACAGACCACCGAGAGGGAAAGAGAAGGGAATTTCATTTTACATATTACAGTGTAATACTGGCTGTTACTGTCCGGGACAAAGCGTCCTGCAATTACATTCAGCCGATCCCAGTGCTGGGTACTGATTGGCTGTAATAGGGTTGTATGGCACTTCAGAGCCCTCTACAACCACCAGTTATGAAAACGAGCAATTTTGGAAAATAATTTAAGCATACTGGGAAAATGTGTAGGCTTAGATGATACTTTTTTTTTTTGTAATTTCCCTTAAATACAAAGTTCAGTTCATTTTCTGCAACCGCTTAATCCTAATTAGGGCCGAGGGGAGGCTGATGCCCATTCCAGCCGACTCCGGGCGAGGGCAGAGTACACCCTGGACGGCTCGCCAGGCCATCGCAGGGTGGAAACACGCCGACGGCTATGCAGCTCCTCTTGTCGAAAGTCAGCAATGGTTCTTTTACATGAAGCTCTCACCATAGACAGTGAGAGACATGGCCGGCCTTTGATAACCCAGTTAGCCGCACTGGGGTGGGGTGGGGTGGGGGTGGGGGTGGGGGCAGTGACAACCTGTGGTGAGTGAGGCTTGAACCCACAACCTTAGGATCAGTGATCCAGCACCCTATAGGCCACCACTACCCTAAATAAAAAGTTATTATTTTTAATTAACATGTCAAAGATGTGTTAACTGACTCGGGGGTGCTGGAAGCCTATCTCACCCAGCATTAGGCAAAGGCAGTGTGTACCATGAACTGCTTGCCAGACCATTGTAGGGAAACACAAACGATTTACGGTCACATCTTGGGGCGATATGGAACAGCCAGTTAGCATAATGTGTCTTTCTTTGAATTTTGTCTGGAGGAAACAAACATCGGGAAAACATATAAACTCTACACAGAGGTGCCTGACCCCAGGACTTGAACCCAGGACCTTCATGCTGTGAGGCAGATGTGCAAACCATTAAGCCACCGTGTCACCCATTGCTTCAATCAAGCAATCTGGGTGCCATGCCAGAATTCTGGCATAGGCGGCAGCCATAACGGCCTTTGTCATGGCTGTATACGAAGGGCAAAAAATCCGCAGTAGAGGCCCAAAGTTCTTTGTGCAGGGTGTTTTTATCGAGACACCGTCTGTAGCTCGCTGGCCGTTGACTCCAAAGAGTTCATCCACCCTTCGATAGGTCTTGTTTTTATTCCTACTGGGTTGCGAGCCACCATTCTCACCAAATTTGGAACCTGGTGGAGAAGCCGCGTTTGTCACCGACCACTCGACCATGCAACAGGTTTTACTGGCTTACATGTTACCAGTAGCAGGGCATCACCTGACCTGACATGACCTGACCCATTGCTTAAGCAAAACTATATTAATTGAGCAAAATATTGTTTCCGGTTTGGAACAATTTTGATAGATTTGATTTAACTGTGTGTGTGTGTGTGTGTGTGTGTGTGTGTGTGTGTGTGTGTGTTTGCTCTGACAGTCCAGTAGAAGGCCTGTCATCTGTGACCTTTCTCTTGCTGCATTGTGTCTCTTCTGTCTCAGCTGGATGGATGTCATTCCGCTGGAGAATGATGAAGAAATGTCGAGAAAGTAAAAGAAACACTTAGAGATCCAGAGGCCGTAATATTATCCAGAAAGATATGGTGAAGCATTGTGTACGGAAAAAATATTCCATATTAAATGCTAGGTGGCGAAATGGATGAAAGGATAGTATGTGAAGTAAAGAATTACAAAGAAAAAAAGAAAAACAAGGACTTTTGAAGGCCGCTATGAAAAACATATTTGTTTGTGTGTGAAGCAATGAGATTGTTGTTTTTGTTGTTGGTGGTTGTTTTTATTGCAACAGGCTTGGTTTTTTTCACATTTTTTAAAGAAAATGTATATATTTTATTATTCTTTTTTTAACACACGTGGTGGTACGGTGGTGCAGTGTTATTCAGTACCATTCTCCAGTTACGCCAGTGGACACTCCAGTTTCCTTTCACAGTCTAAAGCGGGGATGTGCAATCCTATTTGTAATGGGGTGGGTGCAGATTTCCACTTCAAACAGCAGAAGCCACAGCTTCCATCTAATTCAATGACTGTTCTAAAAATAAAAAATATAAAGAATAGATTGCATATATTAGTGTTTCAGTGTTGAAGCCAGGTGGCAGCCATCTTGGTGAGACCACCTTGCTTGACGATCTCAAAATGAAGCTGCTGACAGTCTGAATACAGTAGTACATCACCTTACGATAGCCCAGCAAACGAAAAATCCAGGTTACGAAAAACATTTTCCAAAATTTTTTGTCTCTGTATACGAAACAAGTTCTCCTTACGAAACGTGCAAAAACGCGTCATTCAAACATTAAAACGCGGCATTCAAGCATTCAAAGAATGCACGAGCCGCTCTCCCATTGATTATCTTCCAATATCCCACCCCGCTGGCCTCCCATTGGCTAGGTGGGATGACGCAGCTCCCTCCCATTGGTTGTCTCCCAACGTCCTGCCCCGCTGGCCTCTCATTGGCTAGGAAGAATGACGCAGCTCCCTTGAGCAGCAGCTTGTTCATGAGTTTTTCGAGTGTGCTCATTGCAACTTTATTTTTTGGCTCAGGCTTTTAACCTTGCATAAACATTTGTAAGATTATAACTCTGCTAAGAAGACATGGTCAACACAAAGTGAGTACCTTAAAAGATATGCTTTTATCATTTTTAAAGGGTTTAGGGGGTAGTATTGGGGGCTTTGGAACGAATCACGTGTTTTACATGTAAAATGCATTTCTACTTACGAAAAATCTAGGTTACAAAAAACGCTCCGGAATGGATTTATTTCATAAGGTGAGGTACCACTGTACCTTTAATTAATTTAACTTTACCAATAGTTTCACTGATATTTGTATGTAATTGATAAAATAAAAAGCGCTGCATAGCTGAAATAAAAAAAAATGAAGGCTTTAAAATGAAATGCACATGTTGGATGTAATTATTTCAATTTTGATCTCTTTTTTGCTTTTTGTTGAGTAAAAGTTTTGAACGTATAACTTTCAACAGTAAAGTACAGTGATCCCTTTCCTACTTCGTGCTTCAGTTTCTGCGGCTTCAGTGCATCGTGGATTTTTCAAAAAATATTCTTCGAAAAATAAAAAAGGAAGGAAATTAAGGGAAAAGCCACAAAACAAGGCGAATTATACAAAAAACAAAACAAAAACAAAAACAAAAAAACCCCAAAACCCCGCAACAAAACTACGTACTTACATTTTTATGTGAGGCGTGCATTGTGTGTGTGTGTGTGTGTGTGTGTGTGTGTGTGTGTGTGTGTGTGTGTATTTATATTTTATTTACATCTTATGCATTATTTTTGAATGTTTAATTGTTATTATAAGCATTTATAGTGTTGAATATGTATTTATTGATATTATATACATATCCATGTACATATACGTCAGTCAGGGGGGTCAATCGTACGTCGCGGAAACCGGCGGTCGAGGGCGGGGGGGTCTCAGTCTCCCTTAACCTCAGAAAATGATGGATCCCTGTAGTTTCGCCAAGCTTTCTGTAACCCAGCTTCAAAATTGAAACATTAATTTGCAATCTAGTCTTCGGGTTTTTTTTTTTTTTTTCAGATCAGTAATTGAAACAGGTCATAGGTGTGGTTAGATCTTGGTTGTAGTTAATGCCTGCACCCACACTGGCCCTTTGCGGATAAGATTGGACATCCCTGGTCTAAAGACTTGAACATTAGACAAATTAACTTTTACAAACTGCCCCAGGTGAGAACGTAATTGTAAGTAGTTGTGTGTGTGTGTGTGTGTGTGTGTGTGTGTTGGCCCTGTGATGGGCTGTGAAGCTATACAGGATGTACCTTGCTTTCTCACAGAGTTGTCTGAGATAGGCTCTAGCCTCAACGTGACCCTAACAGGAATTGTGTTTTGACAAATGAATGAATGAATGAATATCCACATATGTATTCGAACTGCAGAGTAGGAGACAAAGTACAATGAAAAGTTTCATGCACAAGTAAAAACATTCTGTAAAATGAAAGTGCATATATATTTTTTTAATTTGCATTTTGAGAAGCTTGTGTATATAAACGTACCATACTGCAAACGCACAGCAAAAAGAAGAAAAAGAAAATATCAAATTAATATTCAGTATGATGACCTTTAAATTTTTTTTAATTCACTACTGTCTCATTTATTTCTGTCTCTGCAGGTCCCTGACTGCTTTGGTGCTCTTCTATCAGATGTGCTTTCATCTCATTTTTCTTACCATTTTATCCTTTAATATGGTCATAGAGAGGCTGGAGCCCATTCCTGCCGACTCTGGATAAAAGTGGCGTACATCCTAAACAGCCCACCAGGGCAACACAGTCAGACGTGATTTATACTCACATTCGCACCTGGGGCAATTGAGAATATTCAATCGCCCCACGTGCATGGCTTTGGACTGTGGGATGAAACCAGAGCAAATCCACACAACACAGGAAGAACATTCAAAATCTACACACAGGAACCTGGCGACCGAGCACAAAGCCTCATCCCCAGGACCTTCTTGCTGTCAGAGGGAAGTGCAAACTATTACACCATCATGCCAACTGTTTTTTTTTTTCATTAATTTGGAACACAAACATCAACATTCGTTATTGTGTTCTATAGCTACATAATATACAAGCCACACAAAACATCAGGCGCAGTATGAGGACACCAATTTAATTACAGACAATTTAATTATGCAATGTCTCGAACAAGGCAGCATGGTGGTGCAGTGGTTAGCACGTCTACCTCACAGCAAGCAGGTCCTGGGTTTGAGTCCCAGTTCAGGTGTTTCTGTGTAGATTTTGCATATTACCCCGGTGCTTGTGTGGGTTTCCTCCGGGTACTCCGGTTTCCTCCCACAGTCCAAAAACATATACAGTAGGTTAACTAGCTGTTCCAAATTTCCTCTAGGTGTGTGTGGGAAGTATAAATAGTCGTTTTTAATGAGCTGGCAAGTTGTCCAGAGTGTACCCCGCCCTTTCCCAGAGTTGGCTGAGATGGAGAGGGGTTTACTAAGTTGGATAACTTGTGCCCAATCCTTTTCTGGAATGAATAAAATATGTTTCAATTAATCTAATTAGGGTTATAAGCACTTCAGGAAATGAATGGCAATGTCCTGAATGGATCCCTGGTTTGGTGGTTTGGGCATGTCCAACTGGGACATGCTGGAGGGACTCTCTTGGCTGGTCTGGGAATGCCTTGGTGTCCCCCTGTAAGAGCTGACTGGAGTAGTCTTGGTCTCATTGCTTAGATTGCTACCCTTGACCCTGGATGAGGATGATGATGCCTTGCTCAAGGGCCCAACGGTGTCAGTTCAGTGGTACGGGGATCTGAATCCCTGACCGTTGGATCAGTATCTCGGAGCGTTAACCCCCTGAGCTACCACTGGCTAATCTAAATATTATTGGACTATGGAAAGAAGCCAGAATATCCAGAAACCCATACAGGTGTTCGAAGAACATGTTCCACACACAATGACCCTGAATAACTGGCTGTTTTGAATCTGGAATCATCCTGCCGTGAGGTTTGCAGAGCTAATCACTGTACCACCAGGCCATTCTGCATACATCAGGGGTCCCCAACCACCGGTTCGTGGACCGGTACCAGTCTGTGGCACAATTGGTACCAGTCCACAGAAGAAATAATTCATAATTTCCGTTTTATTTGTTATCTGAGTCTGAACAATCTTTATTTTTGAAAAAACTTTTATTTTGAAAAATGACTGGATTCTTTCGGTTAAATGTCGGTCATTTGAGCGCTAAAATGTAACACACAAGGGGACGGCGTGTGAACAGAGGCGAGTTGGACATGTTTCAAACAATAGTGGGGATTTTTGGTGAGACTGAGCCTGAGTCTTCATTCCCCCGCTGGCGCACCATCACCTGTGGTTTTTTGTTTGTTTGTTTTTGTTTTGTTTTGTTTTTTTAGAAAAGTTCAAGCTCTACTTCCCAACCAACTTTATTTCAGCTGTTAAAAATAACATTCATGGAGTGTTTTTTATTATTATTATTATAATTATTATTAATATTATTATTATTATAATTAAAACACACCCTCCGGTCCCCCTTCTTAAAAATCGGGACCACCACCCCAGTTTGCCAATCCAGAGGTACAGCCCCTGATGACCACGCGATGTTGCAGAGACGTGTCACCCAAGACAGTCCTACAACATCCAGAGCCCTGAGATATTCCGGACGGATTTCGTCCAACCCCGGAGCTCGACCACTGAGGAGCTTTTTCACAACCTCAGTGACCTCCACTCCAGTGATGGGTGGACCCCCACCCAAACCACCAGGGTCTCTCCGGGGAATTACACTCCTCAGCCTACCTGGTAAAGTCTATGCAGGGGTACTAGAGAGGAGGATCCGACCGATAATCGAACCTCGGATTCAGGAGGAACAGTGTGGTTTTCGTCCCGGCCGTAGCACTCTTGACCAACTCTATACGCTCCACAGGATTCTGGAGGGGGCATGGGAGTTTGCTCAATCTGTCCACATGTGATTTGTGAATTTGGAGAAGGCTTTCGACGGTGTCCCTCGAACGATCTTGTGGGGCGTGCTCCGAGAGTACGGCGTTCCGGATCCGTTGCTACGAGCTATTCGGTCGCTGTATCACCGGAGCCAGAGTTTGGTCCGTATTGGCAACAACAGGTCGAATTCGTTTCTGGTGGGAGTTGGAGTCCGCCAAGGCTGTCCTTTGTCACCCATTCTGTTCATAATTTTTATGGACAAGATTTCTAGGCGCAGTCGAGGCGATGAGGGGTTCTGGTTTGGTGGCCATCGGATCTCGTCTCTGCTTTTTGCGGATGATGTTGTCCTTTTGGCTTCATCAAGTCGGGACCACCAGCTCTCATTGGAACAATTCGCAGCCGAGTGCGAAGCAGCCTGAGGCCATGGTTCTCAGTCGGACAAGGGTGGAATGCACCCTCCGGGTCGGGAATAAGGTCCTGCCCCAAGTGGAGGAGTTTAAGTATCTTGGGGTCTTGTTCACGAGTGAGGGAAGGACGGAGCGAGAGATCGACAGACGGATCGCTGCAGCGTCTGCTGTTAAGCGGTGCCTGTACCGGTCCATCATGGTAAAGAAGGAGCTGAGCCGCAAGGCGAAGTTCTCAATTTACCAGTTGATCTATGTTCCAACCCTCACCTATGGTCACGAGCTTTGGGTAATGACCGAAAGAAAAAGATCACGGATACAAGCAGCTGAAATGAGCTTCCTTCGCCGGGTGGCGGTGTTCTCCCTTAGAGATAAGGTGAGAAGCTCCACCATCCGGGGAGAGCTCGGAGTAGATCCGCTGCTCCTTCGTATTGAGAGGGGCCAGTTGAGGTTGCTCGGTCATCTGTTCAGAATGCCCCCCGGATGCCTCCCTGGTGTGGTGTTTCGGGCATGTCCAACTGGGAAGAGACCCCGGGGTCGACCTAGAACACACTGGAGGGACTATGTCTCTTGGCTTGTCTGGGACCGCCTCAGTGTCCCCCCAGGAGAGTTGGAGGAAGTGGCTCGGGAGAGGGACGTCTGGACCTCTTTGCTTAGGTTGCTGCCCCGCGACCCGACCCTGGACTAAGCGGAAGATGATGATGATGACGATGATGATGATTATCATTATTATTATTATTATTATTATTAGTAGTAGTAGTAGTAGTATTAATAATAATAATAATAATAAAATAATAATAATAATAATATTTTATATACTGTAAATAAATTAGATTTACAATCTATGACGCTACCCAGTCCGCGGTAAAATTGTCAAGCGTTGAAGGTAGAAACAATGACTGACCAGTAAATTAACAGCTTTGGGTTTTTTTTTGTTTATTTGGTTTTTTTTTGGCTCAGCTCTCGGCTCACTACAACTGACTGGTACTCACCTATCATTCTGATGCTCCGTTCCTCCTTCACTCATGGACGAGACCACAAGATACTTGAACTCCTTCAGTTTACACAAAAGCCCATCACCAGCCTGGAGCAGGCAGGCCACTGTTTTCCAAATCAGAACCATGACCAACTGAAAATTATGCAATATGGCCTCCATGAACTTTTTCAGCAGCCAGGTTTATGATTCTGCAAATGCCAAAGGAGCCTGCTTGGCCTGCCAGTGTCTCTCTTCTTCCACTAGAACAAACTGGCCAAAAGGTTGGTGAGACTCCTTTTTGATGACTTGATGGCTTGCTTTAGAAAGTTGAGAAGTTTTCACCATGATTATTCTTTGTTGTTTCTTTGTCCTGTGATTACCAGAGTAAAAATAAATGTTTTGCTGGCCCTGAAAGTGATTCTTACGACTATTACAGTGTGCACCTCTTACTCTCTTACTATCTCCTGCTTACTAAATTTGACATTGCATTTCTATACAGAATAAACTAAATCAAGACATTTCTTGCATGTAGCCACAAATAGTTTAAAAAAGCATTAAACTCTAAAGATGCTGTCCTTATTTTTACGAAAACAGTAATGTATAACTTTTCAGGAATCCATAATACATTTGTACAGTCTGATATATTTTTATAAAATCAATGATCTGGGGGAAAATGGTGATTGATGTTGTTACAGACGTTTTGGAATACTGACCACTCAGAGGAGAACAGCTCACTTCATTAATTCAGTTTTAACTCGAACCAAGAACTTTTCAGATGATTTTTATTTCTTATTCTGGGGCTTTTTAATGTGGTGTACAAACCAATGTGACTACCCACAGGTCTAGCTTACTCTCTGTTAACTGGCTCCCGTCTATCTACAAATATACACAAAGCACACACATAAATAGTGCAAATGATTACACACAGGTGAAGCTCATCCTGTTACCTGCTGTTGCAAACTGACTCCTCTTCACCTGCAGAGGGCACTCAATCACGTCCTTTACTTCTGCAGAATAGATTTTGTTGATCTCTTTTATTTAATATCATTATTTATATGTAAATATAAGGAATAATTATTTTCCATGTGTTCAGACTTTTGCAGAGGACTATATGTCCTGTTTACTGTATTTGTAATATGCTGTCTATGCAAAATTATTTAGAATTCAAAAATTTTTACATGTATTTGCATACAGCTTCAACTGGCAAATGAATATTCACTGATTCCATTCATTCATTTTCTGAACTGCTTAATCCTAATTAGGGTCACGGGGAGGCTGACCTTCTCAGTGCGAGGGCAGGATACACCTTGGACAGCTCGCCAGGCCATCTCAAGGCCAATACAGTACTTGCAACCATTCACATTCACTCTCACACCTAGGGGTGATTTGTAATAGCCAATTGTCCTACTGTGCATGCTTTTGGACTAAACCGGCATACCCGGAGGAAACCCCTACAATCAAGGGGAATACACACAAACTCCACACAGAAACGCCCAAGCTGGGAATTGAACCGAGGACCTTCTTGCTGTGAGACGGATGTGCTAACCACTACATCACCATAAATTAGTAATAAGCAATTAATTTAATGAGTGTCAGTACAGGGCCAGTAACATTGCCATATGCCTTGACTGATTGTACCAGATTTTTTATAATTAGTATCCCAATTTAATTTCTGTATTTAATTTGTTACTTTGTCCAGCTGGCGTAGTGGTTAGCATGTCCGCCTCACAGCAGCGGCACGGTGGCATAGTGGCTACCTTGTCCAGCTTTTGTCAAGCGTTCGCCTCAGTTGTGTTTTATTCAATGTATGTAATTTACTACCTTTTATCTCCTTTTTATTTCAGTTTGTTCTGCAGATTATCCTTCCCCTCCAAGGTTTCAATTGTTTGTTTGTTTCTTGACTTCCTTATAATCTTGTCAGGATGATTATTCATGGGTAAACGCTTTGATTTCCCAAAAAAGATTAACCAGAATGTTTTGCCTTTTAATGGTGTAAAGTTTTAAAAATTATATTGTGAAAAATTGCAGTTATTTCTGAAATAAAATACATTACCATGTGGCAGTGGTTGTCTCGTGGTATAGGGCGCTGGATCGCTGATCCAAAGGTTGGGGTTCGAGTCCCACTCTCCACAAGGTTGTTACTGTCCCCCCAGTGCAGCTAACTGGGTTATCAAACGCCGGCCATATACTGTGCCCTCGCCTAGAGTTGGCTGGGATGGGCACCAACTTCCCTGCGACCCTAATTAGCATTAAGCGGTTACAGAAAATGAACTGATGAACCATAAAACAGTAAATTTATAAACTTTTGGTTATTGTAATATGTCATATTATAGTAATACATCACAGAGTGTCCAGCTGTAACTACATATAAAATATATAAATTAGTTTAAAGAAATAGAAATGCTCAATTTTTTGTGAAATTATTTTATTGTTTTTCTGAACTGCTTAATCCTAATTAAAGTCACAAGGAAGCTGGTGCCCATCTTAGCCAACTCTAGGCAAGGGCAGAGTCCCTGAACAGCTCTCCAGGCCATCGTAGCGCAGAAACACACTGATGGCTATCCAGCTACTCTTGTTAAAAGTCAGCAATGGTTCATTTAGCTGCCTCACACCATGGACAGTGAGAGACATGGCCGGCCTTTGATTATTCAGTTGGCTGCACAGTTGACAACCATTGACAGTGGGGCTCGAACCCCCAACCTTATGACTGGTAATCCAGCACGTTTACCATCAGGCCTCTAGTGCCCGTTATTTTTATTATCTACCTTTTACATTCATTCATTCATTTTCTGAACCGCTTAGTCCTAATTCGGATTTTAGGAAGGCTGGCACCCATCTCAGCCGACTCTGTTCGAAGGCAGAGTACACCGTGGACAGTTCACCAGGCCATCACAGGGCAGAAACACACTGATGGCTGTACATGTACTCTTTACGAAAGTGACCAATGTTTCTTTTACATCCCTCTTACCACAGACATCGAGAGACACAATCTTGGCCAGGGGTTCCAAACCAGGGGTGCTCGCACCACCCTGGAGGTGCGAGACATCATTCCAGAGGGTGCGAGAAGCGGGGCTGTAACTTTTGAAATAAATATCTTCTTTTGAACATGCAACCTCTGCATAGAAACTCCATTGCTAGATATGGGGTTCGAACCCAGCACCTTCTTGCTGTATTAGTCACTGTACTACTCTGTCGTCCACCTGGAATCATTAAAATATGCAAATTTGGATATTTAATACAGTTATAAACTTCACAACATTAAATGAGTTTATAAAGCACCCATCATTCATTCATGCATCTCCAGTAGCCACTTTATCTGTTTCTAAACTAAACAAGAAGTGTAATTCCGTGAAGGAATTCCTAACTCGTTATCCTCGTCTTTTCTCTCTCATTTGTATTTCCCTCCTTCTCCCACATCTTTCTCCTGCCATGTACTGACCTAATGTGTAACGGAGGCTGACAAGTAGAGGGTGCATCAATCTAACCAGTTTTCTCTCACCCCGTGTTTCTCTCTCTCTCTCTCTCTCTCTCTCTCTCTCTCTCTCTCTCTCTCTCTCTCTCTCTCTCTCTCTCTCTCTTTCCATCTCTCAGCTCTTCTTTTTTCTTGAAGTGAATGTTAATGAAGTATATACTTTAAAGCGACTTTCTCACTGTGATTTAAAGTTAATGTGGTCAGAGCTGCTCTTATTTCTGCATACATTTAAATTAATTGGGATTTGTGAACCAGGCATGGCTTTTCATCTTCAAAATCTAATTAGGTACATTTTGCACACTTTCAGGGTGCTAATTGCTCCTTTTTTTGACTCGTGGCTCATTTTCTATGTGCACAAATTGTGAAATTGAGCTTATTTTCCTTCCATTTCAGCTTAGAATATAATGGAATACAACATGGCCTTTTCCAAAAATAGAATTAAGTGGCAAATATAATGGCTGTCATTGGCAGCACTGTGCCAATATACACTGTGAAATGCATTGTCCATTCTTGTGTAATACATAACTTTACTCACGGGGCAAAGTGTCTATTAGCTTTATAGCAGTGCTTCTCAAATAGTGGGGCGTGCGGCTAGGTTGATGCTAGGGGGAACATGTGTGACCTTGGAGAACATGCTTTTTCTGGAATTGTGCATGAGACTTAAGTGTAATTGCACCTCCATTCCAGTAGTTGGCAGTGGCGCTCTCATTGTCATGGTGTTGCGGTTTTTCGCACGAGCAAACGATATGTTCATCATTTTCTGTAACCGCTTCCTCTTAATTAGAGTCGCAGGGAGGCTGGTGCCCATCCCAGCCAACTCAGGGCGAGGGTAGAGTACACCCTGGACAGCTCGCCAGGTCATCGCAGGGCGGAAACATGCCCTGTGGATGCCCTTCCTGACACAACCCTTTTAGCAAGGGACAGAAACACGCTGACGACTTTGCAGCTACTCTTTACGAAAGTCAGCAATGGTTCTTTTACATGCCTCTCACCATAGACAGTGACAGACATGGCCCGCCTTTGATAACCTAGTTAGCTGCACTGGGGGGCAAACGATATGAAGTACAGTAAACAACCCCTCAAGAAATCACACGAAAACATTTCTGACAGGAACGAAGAGAAAGGTGGAGAGAGACAGAGATATTAAGACATAAATAAATCAAATAAGCTTAAATAAAGATTTATTTTTTTTATTTAAGGCACATTGGTGCACTTTAAATCTTTTCAATTACAAATTAAAAACATTGTTAATGAAGTTTTTGTTTATTGTAAGTTGAACTATATTTCTTTTTTGTTTTTAATGTTAATAAAGATACAATGTTATGCAGAGGTGTACTGATAATAATTTTATAGACAAATAATTCTATTTATAGTTGCCACGGGTGGTGGCGGTGGTGGTGGTGGTGGTGGTGGGGGGTGAAATTTTTTTCTTCCACAGAAAATAATTGAGAAGCACTGCTTTATAGTACTGTAATTAAAATATTGTTCATTTTCGATTTGTCTAACAAATTTGACTATACAAACTTATTTGAAGGCTCATAAATTCATGATGAAATAATGAACACCATATTGCAATTATATAATTTTTTTTTTTTTTTTTGGGGGGCGGGGGGAGATCTGTCTCAGAGAAAATAGGTAAGGCATCATTCCTGTACTATAATACATGTAATTGAATAAATGAGCGGGCAGTGGTGGCCTGGTGCTAAAGGTGCTGGATCAGTGATCCTAATGTTGGGGGTTCAAGCCCCACCCTCATCTCAATAGGTTGTCACTGTCCCTCCCAGTGCAGCTAACGGGTTATCAAAGGCCGGCCATGTCTCTCACTGTCTATGGTGTGAGGTTCACGTAAAAGAACCATTGCTAACTTTCGTCAAGAGTAGCCGCATAGCCGTCAGCGTGTTTCTGCCCTGTGATGAGCTGTCCAGGGTGTACTCTGCCCTTGCCCGGAGTCGGCTAGGATGGGTGCCATCCTCCTTGTCACTATAATTAGGATTAAGCGGTTACAGAAAATTAATAAATAAATAAAAAGGAAAAGACTAGTTGTAACTACCAGTGTGAAATATCATATATTTGCATGATGCTGTTTACTGTACTTATTATTTTTTCCAATTCAGTCATTGAACAGATAATTAATTAATTAATTAATAATTGATTTATTCCCTGATTCATTCAATCATTTATTCATTTGCAGAACCACTGAATCCTACTATGGAGGTTGACGCCCATTTCAGTCAACTCTGCATAAAGGTGGGGTACACCCTGAACAGCTTTTCAGACCATCTCAGGGTCAACACACACACACACACACACACACACACACACACACACACACACACACACACACACACACAGACCCATTGACAGACACACTTATACATCTACAGTGACGCAGAAGTACTAATGAACAAGAGTTAATTAACATTCTAAATAGCCAAAAAAAAAAAAAAAATACTCCCTCAGTTTTTCCCCTCTGCAGAAATAAAGATCTCATTAATTGCATACCTTTGGCACCTGCAATGTCAGTATGAAGGCTTACAGCATAAAACAAACGTATTACTATAACCTTATCAAAGCAAGCGTAACCCCATCAATCAAGCAGCGAGATTCTACAGATGTCCAGGGGACCAGACAGCTGGAGAGCCGAGGCATGTGCCTGTGTGCATATTTTACTATCGAGCTGCAGAACTCTTCAATCTGATTGGTCAGATTGTGTTAATTACTTTTGCGTAATTTCTGCATTTCTGACGGTTATTTCAACCCCAGTTTGATCATCATCATCATCATTTTCTGGAACTGCTTCATCCTAATTAGGGTCACGGGGAGGCTGGTGCCCATCCCAGCCAACTCAGGGTGAGGGCAGAGTACACCCTGGACAGCTCGCCAGGCCATCGCAGGGCGGAAACACACTGACGGCTTTTCAGCCTACTTTTGTCGAAAGTCAGCAATGGTTCTTTTACATGCCTCACACCATAGACAGTGA
>CM045739.1:38262500-38275000 GCA_024760905.1 Plotosus lineatus
AAAAAAGACAGATTACACACCGAGACTGATATCTGAAGAGTGTTTGAGTTTAGGAGTTCTCTGGGTGTTATTCTGCATTAGCTGCACTTGAGTTTAATCGCAAACCAGAAATCAAAGGAAAACTTATTGCACTATTATAAAGAAAAGTCGTGAAAACAAGGACACTGTGTTAATCGTGTAAAACTATCATTTCCCACCATTTTTTACCCTAAGCTTATTTTTTATTTTTCTATATCAGGATATCAGCTTTATATCAGGGGCAATAGTAGCCTGGTGGTAAAGATGCTCGATCACTGATCCTAAGGTTAGATATTCGAGTCCCACTATCCACAAGGTTGTCACTGTCCCCCCAGTGCAGCTAACTGGATTATCAAAGAAAAAACTGCATAGCGGTCAGCTTGTTTCCGCCCTGCAATAACCCGGCGAGCTGCCCAGGGTGTAGTCTGCCCTTACCCAGAGTCGGTTGGGATTGGCGCCAGCCTCCCCATGAACCCAATTAGAATTAAGCGGTTACAGAAATGAGTTTTATATCAGTCATTCAACAAATGTCACAATGTCATGTGTTTAATATCTCATTGAATAAATAACTGGTTTTATTGCGTGACGATTTAAAGAACACTATGCTCCACTGATTTGCTGAACTTTTGAGATCACAGAAAAGTACACACACACACACACACACACACACACACACACACACACACACACACACACACACACACACACACAAGCATTCACCACACCATTCATCTGCTGAGTTATTATTGTGGATGGTACAGTAGTATCATGGTTAGCCTGTCTGCTTTACAGCAAGAAGGTCCTGGGTGCGATTCCTGGGCTTGAGCATTTCTGTTTGGAGTTTGCATGTTCTCCCAATGCTTACATGGGTTTCTTCTGTTTACTCAGGTTTCCTTCTACAGTCCAAAGACACGCACATTAAGCAAGTTTGCTGAACAGAATTGACCCTAGATGTTTGTGTGAATGGTTGTGTTGGTCTAGCAACCTGTTCAGGGTGTAACCCCAGATGCGAGATGGGTTTCAGCCTCCTTGTAGCCCCAGTCAGATTGAGTTGGTCGGAAAATCAGTGTGTGAGATGAGTTATTATTGCTCCTACTGTCAGAGATACGAACTGCACAGTATGATGGTTCTCTCTACATCATTCAGTATGAAATTTAAAGCTGGCGCTGGCACACACATTCCTGGTAATGTTACTGCTGATAAACTATCCTGTAGAATCGTAGAAATCTCTAAGAGAGTCCCCAGTAAACAATCGTAACTGGAGTGTTTTCATCTTTGCAGGGCTGTAAAAGCCGGCTTGTTTACTTCTTTTTTTTACAGTCACCTCAAAAATCATTAATTAGATCTGCACAGCTGCATTTTTGTTTTTATTTCCTTAGTTACAACCTCTGTCTCTCACCTGGTCATGAAAAATGCCAGCTTAGGAATTCTTTCGTAAATCAGGGGTGAGTATGATACTGAAAAAAGGAAAAGAGAAAGC
Source organism: Plotosus lineatus (assembly GCA_024760905.1). Taxonomy (NCBI): domain Eukaryota; kingdom Metazoa; phylum Chordata; class Actinopteri; order Siluriformes; family Plotosidae; genus Plotosus; species Plotosus lineatus. The sequence continues at coordinate 38,263,999 of CM045739.1, forward strand.
GTAGTGCCGGACCTGGAGAAAAGTGATGACAGGCTGTTTTTCACCACTTCTCTCCTGACGATGCAGTGCTGCTTCTCTCGCTCCTCTGACACACGTAAGATTTAATCTGACCATCTCTGGGCGGCCCTTCTGCTCCCATAACCAAATGAAAGCCATTATTACACACTTTACAGACAGCAGGGGGAGCAGAGTCGAGCCAGGAAAAAGACCAGGGCAGCAGATTTACAGGGCTCGACAGTGTGATTTCAGCATGCATGCTTGTGTATGCACTTGTGTGTTAGAATGGCTCAGTATGTATGTGTGGAAACCATTATTGTTGATTGTGCTTTTTTTTATTCTTATTGAAGGTTATTGGCATGCCGGGGTGGGGGGTGGGGGGCATTGAGTTATAAAACAAAAGTGCACACCGAAGACTCATCTTGTGGTGCTTTCAATGTTTATACTAATGGCTCACAAGCTTTGTGAACCTCTTCTTCACTCCTGTTAGCCCCTTTCAGATTTGGAGGAAGGAAGGGGAAATTAAATGTTAGCATGACATGTAGTGATAATTACAATAAATAAATAAATAAAATAAAATCACCTGGAGATCAGTAACACCGTATAAAATTTACAAAAAACAAGCCTGACATTTTTGGAAAATGTTAGTTTTAAATCCCTGCTTGCAATAAATTAATGAATAAGTCAAAGACACATATCCACTGGATCTATTTCTAATGCAAGTATCACATGCAACTGTACACCGGGTAGTGACGAGTACAAAAAAATTCTTTAATATGTGCTACATGAGAACGACACATTCGATTGGTTCATTATCTGGGGTTGAATTAAATATATACAGATGTCCCTTGCTACTTATTGTTTCAGTTTCTGCGGCTTCAGTGCATCACGGGTTTTTCAAAAATATTCATAGAAAAATAAAAAAATAAAGAAATTAAGCAAAAATACGGGGTAAAAGTTAAGGAAAATGCTGCAAAACAAGGCCAATAATTCAAAAACCCCCAAACAAACAAAAAACAAAAAACAACCCAAAACCCCCCAACAAAACAATTTACATTTTTATGTGAGGTGCGCATCTGAGTATGTGCGCGCACGTCTGTATGGGTGTGTATTTATATTTTATTTACATCTTATGCATTATTTTTGAATGTTTAATTGCTATTATAAGCATTTATAGCCTTGCATATGTATTTATTGATATTATATACACATGTACGTATATGTCAGTCAGGGGGTCAATCCTACTTCGCAGAAATTTGTAGTCGAGGGGAATGTGTGTGTCTTTGTCGCCATTAACTGCGAAAAATGAGGGATCCCTGTATACACTTATGAATGTGGATGTTGCTGATTGCTTTGTGAAAGGGAAGACCGATTCAGTTTAGTGACATCAATTCAGCCTGAGGTGCATAATTATGCTAGTATATACTACATGGAAACATCAGCAAAAAAAAAAAAAAAAAAAAAGGCTTGATTAAAAAATAAATAACATAATAATAATAATAATAATAATAATAATAATAATAATAATAATAATAAATTACATTTTTGGGTTTTTTCTTTCTTTATGTACCTTTATTCTTGTGCCTTTAAAAATAAATGGTCTCAGGAGGCACCCTTTTTTCTTTTTTTTTTGCTCAAACCTGAGATTCTAAAATCAAATAGGACCATCACATTTTTGAATTTTCTCTGCTGCTCTACCAACACAAAAATATCAACAAATAATAAACCTAGAGAAAGAATGAACTGTGTGCAGCCTCAGAAGCAAAGTGTAAGACTTGCTGGGAGATGGCGCAGAAATAGGTTTCAGTGAGTGTTAAAAAAATATGACAGGTGATTCAACACCTTGCAATAAGAGCAGGGTTTCCTTTTTCATACAGAATTAATTTCTACATTTTACATACCAGGGTGTTGAGTACCAGAGCATCCTTGGGCTGTAAGGGCGTACTATGGGAGCAAATAACCCTTGTACCCATGTACCTGCCTGCTTTCTCCTAGTAATCCAAACATATCCAGGTATCATATTAAAAGCCTCTGTTTAAGGATACAAGTACGTGCAGAACCTACGAGCTACTGGGTACTTCAGAACTTTGGAATTACCCAACAGACATAGTCCCTCCAGCTCGTTCTGGGTCGACACTGAAGTCTTTTCCCAGTCAGACAAGCCCGAAACTCAATACCATGGATGAGTTTGGTAAGCATTCTTACCAGATTCCCAACCCACCTCAACTGGTTGCTCTCATCACAGAGGAGTGGCTGTTCTACTCCAAGATCCTCTGAAGTGACTGAGCTTTTGACCCGAGCTCTCAGTGTGCAAAAATACAAATTCCTAATATACTTATTTTTCATTCATTCATTTTCGGAACCGCTTAATCCTAATTAGGGTCACAAGGGAAGCAGGTGCTCATCTCAGCCAACTCTGAGTGAGAGGAGAGTACACCATGGACAGCTCTTCCAGACCATCACAGGGCAAAAACACACTGACGGATATGCCGCAACTCTTGTCGAAAGTTAGCAATGCTTCTTTTCCATGAACCTCACACCATAGACAGTGAGAGACATGGCCGGCCTTTGGTAACCCAGTTGGCTGCACTGGGGGGGGGGGGGGGGGGAGCAGTGACAACCTGTTGAGGGTGGGGCTTGAACCCTCAACCTTGGGATCAGGCATCCAGCACCTTCACCACCAGGCCACCACTGCCCCCTACTTATTTTTCGGTGACATTAAATTTCATTTATTTTGTTTGCAGTGGCATTAAATAAATTGTATCTATTTCCCCAGGAAGAGTCATTCACTTATTTACCATGAGGAGAAATCTTACCAGAATTGCAGATAGGATCTTTGGTCTATTGGAGGAAACTGGCGAACCAGGAAGAAACCCATACAAGCACAGGATAACATGTAAACTCTACACAGAAATTCAAACCCAAGAATTGAGCCCAGGACCTTCTTGCCGTGAGGCAGGCGTGCTAACCACTACGCCATCGTGCTGCCTCTTGATTCTACTGTCTGCAGTGAACCCCAACGCAAAGTAAATTTGGAACTCGATAATTTTTCTATTCACATTTTCCATACTGGAGAAACCGTTTCTGATTTGGGGCTTACAATATGAATTACGGTGGTACCTTACCTTACGAAATGAATCCGTTCCAGAGCCTGGATTTTTCGTAAAATTGAACTGCATTTTACGCGTGATTCGTTCCAAGGCCCCCAATACTACCCCCTAAACCCTTTAAAAATTATAAAAGCATACCTTTTAAGACCTCCTTCTGCTTCAATATTGTGCCGATGGTAGACGGGTTTGGCCATAGTCCTTTGCAATATCACGAGCCCATTTCCTTTTTTCACTCGCACCGGAAATAACATGCACGTGTGTGCGTGCGTGCGTGTGTGTGTGTGTGTGTGTGTGTGTGTGTGTGTGTGTGTGTGTGTGTGTGTGTGTGTGTGTGTGTGTGCGCGGTACGTGCGTATGTTGACCATGTCTTCTTAGCAGAGTTATAATCTTACAAATGTTTAAGGAAGGTTTAAAGCCAGAGTCAACAAACAGTAACTCTGTCCTTTACATGAAAAGCATTATGGGAGATGCAGCTCCATAATAGCCAATGAGAGGGAGCCAATTCATTCCTCCTAGCTAATGGAAGGCCAGCAGGACGGTATGTTGGGCGATAGCCAATAGGAGGGAGCTATGTCATTCCTCCTAGCCAATGGAAGGCCAGCGAAGCGGGATGTTGGGAAATAGTCAATGGGAAAGCAGCTCATGCATTGTTTGAATGTTTGAATGGTGCATTTGGCTCGTTTCGTAAGGATAACTTGTTTCAAATACAGAGACAAAAAATTTTGAAAAATGTTTTTCGTAACCTGGATTTTTCGTTTGCTGGGACTATCGTAAAGTGAGATATCACTGTATTGAGAAATCACGAGTTATACCCACCTATTGATGAATCAAAGGGACTCCGAGGATAGTTGAAGTGAGTGAACTGATCTTCAAGGAAAATCATTCCAACTGATATTCTCAGCCTTCGACCCGACCTTAAACTATAAGTGGGACAGACCGGGTGTAGCAGAGTGAGCCAATCCTGTTAAATCATTTTAAACAAAATGTATACAGAACAGAAAGACAGTTCGGGATGAGCTGCCAACCAGCTGCCAATAATAGTCAAGTCTAATGTAATCTGCTCCATTGCATTTGCAGGGCTTTACAGTGTTGATTGAATTATATACAGCAAAGGAATGGACATAGTTTACCCCTAATCACATTAATTGTTGTCATCACCTACAAATGATACCAATAAAAAAAGGAGAGCTGTTGATTAAATATTAATTCCATCACTGTAACATAATTAATATCAACCCATGATCCCTGGCAGGTGGAGAATTTTTGTTGTCCCTATACGCCATCAATAAAAGAACCTTGTAGAGGTTAGGAGAGTTTGTTGATGACACTGTAGGGAAAAGTCTCCGGCACTATAAAGAACAGAACACTACGACTAACAGTAGTGTAACGGAGACGCTCTATTTACAATGTGATAAACGTCGTAAATACGTGTGCTAATTACTTTGGTTGTTAACTCGTTGTTTTGAGGATTCGCTTTTGCCTGCTTGCTAATGGCTGTTAAATGACATTAAGTGATCAGTCTGTCTGCATCTACAGGGACAGTCTTTACTCCCAGAATAAAAGAGTGCTGGTCCTTATCATATCGTCAGGCGTTTCCTTTGGAATTGTTTCCGCTGACTTATTTGGCTGATGTAACGTGTGAATCGATCAAGGAGTTTCCATTCCTAGCTTTTTAACACAACACAACACTCACACACACACACACACACACACACACACACACACACACACACACACACACAATGATATTGTCTTTCAGGGTATTTTTACTGAGGAGTAGCAATAAAATAAGAATATTCTTCATCTTTATACCTAATTCTAAATAATTTTAAGGTGCTTCTTCCAAGTATAACATTATGAAAAAGACACACACACACACACACACACACACACACACACACACACACACACACACACACACAAACACACAAAAAAAATGTTTAATCCTCCTACCATAGACACGTGGTCCCCACAAAGGGGCAAATGCATACACACTGTTCCTTTAATTACAAATTGGACAGATGGAGGCACCTCAGGTAGCAGTGAGCTGCAGAGAGACCTGGAAGATGCGGTGCATGGCAGGATCAGTCCTCACGGGAAAGCTGTCACCACACAATATCCATCCTGATGCTACAATAACCAAGCTCATGCCGCTCAACGACTGTGACGATGGACTCTTCTTTATTTTCTGCCCTCTCTCTTTGTTTATATATAAAATAATAACTGATCCTCCATTTTGCAGTATGGCTGGGTGGGAGTTCATGTTTGATTGACAGTTATAGAGGTGTCTTTGAAGCCTATATCTTCATATCTGGAGTTTTTTGGCAGGGTGGGGATATGGGATTAGATCATGGCCGTCTGTGTAGCGCTGAGCTACCGATATTTTTAGCCATCATTTCATCAACTCATTTGATTATTTTATATTTTGCCAATAATTTAGAATATATTACACATGTGCAGAGTCTACACACAATAACGTGTATTAATTGTTCAATAGGTTTTTGTTTGTTTGCTTGTTTTTAAATGAACACGCCCTCTGAGGTTGAGGGCGCTCATATCCAGGCTCCCCAGTTTTCTCTGTATTTCTTCGGTTTACCTTTTTTGGGTTTTTTTTTTTTTTGCATTTGCCAGAACAAATGGGAACACTTTGAGGTCTACGCAGGACTCCATGATATATTTAGTCACTCTAATGACTTCCAAGTGCAAAAGACTTAAATGAAAGCAGGATAAACCACATGGTCACTTGCAATTTCCTTTTCCAGTTTCTCCATTCGCCGACTATTAATTCTTAATTAGCGAAATCAAAGAACTGAGTTTATGGAGCTCAACTCGACACACCTGGGTGCGCCCTTGTTTTATTCCTCATTTGATGAGATCTGTCGAGTATGCTCAAGGTTCAGAGATCTTTGAAGCATTAGAAGCCCCCCCAGAGTGGTCAGTTCTGAGCGATGTCGTGGCAGAGCCCTCCTCGGCCTTGTAATAAGATGTCTTCTAATGTATTTAATTAGCGGCTCAGTTTATGTATTCTCCTACACGCTTTGTTGTTGCTGCCGCTGTTTCTTTCAAATGTCAAGACAGTCCATTGTTCTGTTTAACTTGCCACGTCTTCCTTCCCCTGGAACCCGCTCAGTGATCTCATTTATTAAATGTCATGGGGGGGGGGGGTTTCGCTGGCGCAGAACGCACGTTGTCAGCTCGTGAAGCGCGCGGGCCTTCCTCAGGCGAAAACGCATCGAAAGGTATGGGCTGCAACGCCAGAGCGATTTCGTCATCTTGTAGAAAACTGCAGGCGAAATATCGCAAAACCAAAGGTCGCACTTCTGAAGTTATTTAGGTAGCGTGATAGCAACGTGCTAGCTTGGATTCTGTAAACTATAAGATGATACAGGTGTCCATGAGTGATGCAATAGCATGGTTGGTGCATATAGTGGATGTCTCCTGCAATATTTGTCCCTTATGCATGTGGGAGCAATCATGTCGGCTATGCTTATATACAATTTCCAGTGGGGCAACCATGAAATTGTCCACGTGACCAAAAAAGTTCTTGCGCCTTCTTGCAGCCATTGCTGAAGACCGCATCAGTTGTGTGCGTAATCCAATCAGAACGTGACCCACGAAGACAAATGAGCTCTTGTTCGCGCGTCACGGCCCCCATTTTTAAACCGAACATCAACCTCTTCCTGTCTGCACAATTTCAAGGACCCGCAGATTCACCTGTACGATCCTTCTTCACAGGAGGGGGGGAGAGCGGGGGGAGGGAGGGAGGGGGGGCGGTGCTTTGCATGACGTCACAGGCTGTAGAGGCGGTCCACGCGCCGCCATTGGCAGTCCAGAGACGCGCGCTCGTGGGCCGCTGGAGAGCTGCGCGGAGAGGCGGGGGCGAGGGGCGCGTGCTCACCAGCCTTTGTGCATCACTTCCAATATCTCACGCGTCAATAATTGAGCGCGCGAGCAGACGGAGAGTCCCGCGCTATGCGCTCAACCGCGCGCCGACTAGACGAGGGCCTCGCTGCGTTCCCCACCGACTCGAACCGAGTTCACAGCAAAACTACAAAGGAGGACAGGATCTAAAGATACAGAAAACTCACAGATCCCAGGCAGGCTGCGGAGAAAAAAAAAAAAAACAACAGCAAAAACAATTCTTATAAATAAATAAAAAAAAAAAAACTAAAAAAAAAAAATCTAAATATATACATATATAGATAGAGAGAGATAATAAAATAAAAATAAAATTCACTTGGTTTGGAGATCTACTCCAGGAGAGCGCTTGATTGACAGGTTGGGAGAGAGAGAGAGAGAGAGAGAGAGAGAGAGAGAGAGAGAGAGAAGGCTGGAGACGGCTGTGGGTTCGTGCGCGCGCGAGTCGGAGAGGCTGAGAGAAGAAGTGCTGAAGACCAGGAAGAGGCTGCAGCCTGAAGAAGTTGCGGTGATGCTGCTGTTCGTGCTGTGCGCGCTGGCGTTGGGTTGCGTCGCGAGCGCGCAGAACGAGACGGAGCCCATCGTGCTGGAGGGGAAATGTCTGGTCGTGTGCGACTCGAACCCAACTTCGGATCCCACTGGCACCGCGCTCGGGATTTCCGTGCGCTCCGGAAGCGCCAAGGTGGCGTTCTCTGCTGTCAGGAACACCAACCACGAGCCCTCAGAGATGAGCAACCGGACAATGGTCATCTACTTCGATCAGGTAACTTTCAATGGAATCTCAATTACAGACATGAACTGATGATGATTATTATTATTATTATTATTATTATTATTATTATTATTATGAGTAGTTGGGGGGGGGTCTCCTTTCAGGGAGTTGTCCTCAGGCTCTCAGTGTGTCCTCTGATCATAAAACACACTGATTTCGACACGATCACAACAGCCCAGGCCGCAGAATGGATTAAAAGCGCGTGTTTTCATTTATTCTCATCAAATCAAAAATTCTGTTCATTTCTACTTGGATCATTCCCATCACGTGTTGTGTCGTCGACCCCAGGGCCAGAGCACCAACTTCACTTTTGGTCATAACTTTTTTTTTTTTTTTAATATTTTCCTGAATGCCAGTAGAATTAAATCAGAATTTCAGCGCCTCTGGGTCAGCGCGTGTTTTTGAGGAGCGCGACTGGATGAGCGCGACTTTTAATTCTTTGCCCTGCGCCTTCTCTTCCAGGTTCTTGTGAATGTCGGCAGAAGTTTCGACGAAGAGAGAAGTAATTTCTTCGCGCCACGAAAAGGGATTTACAGTTTTAATTTCCACGTTGTTAAGGTTTATAACCGGCAAACTATCCAGGTCAGTGCGCAACCTCCGTGCGTATCTGTGCGTCTGTGCGTCTCTCTCTGTGTGTGTGTGTGTGTGTGTTTATGTGTGTGTTTATGTGAGGGTGTCTGTGTGTGTGTGTGTGTGTGTGTGTGTGTGTGCGTGTTTATGTGAGGGTGTCTGTGTGTGTGTGTGTGTGTGTGGGGGGTGAATGTGTGAGGGTGTGTGTGTGGGGGTGTGTGCGCATGAGTGTGTGGGGGTGAGTGTGTGAGGGTGTGTGTGTGTGTGTGTGGGGAGTGAGTGTGTGTGTGTGTGTGTATGCATGAGTGTGTGTGTGTGTGTGTGTGTGTGCGTGTGGGGGGTGAGTGTGTGAGGGTGTGTGTGTGTGTGTGGGGGGGGTGAGTGTGTGTGTGTGTGTGTGTGTATGCATGAGTGTGTGTGTGTGTGTGGTGGGGGTGAGTGTGTATGCATGAGTGTGTGTGTGTGGGGGGGTGAGTGTGTGAGGGTGTGTGCGTGTGTGCGCGTGTATATGAATGTGTGTGTGTGTGTGTGTGTGTGTGTGTGTGTGTGTGTGCGCGCGTGTGTGTGTATATGAGTGTGTGTGTGTGTGTGTGTGTGTGTGTGTGTGTGTGTGATTGATCCTAAAGGAAGTGATGATGTCATTTTGGGCTAATGAAAAATAATGTAAAGTAAACACGCCCAGCTCAGGATCAGTGTTAATTATGAAAGAGTTTTAGGGACTGATTCAGCTCAAGCAGACTTATTATTAAATTTATGTTAATCACATAACCAGAGCACTGCATACAGGAACTAATGACTTGTGCACCCCGCGTAGCTCCCTGTAATGACTTCTGCACCCTGAAGGTCCCACGTGGAGTCAGATGGAGTTTGTCAAAAATCAGGGACATTACCTTAAAATATCAGGACTGTGTAGTCGGTACACTGAATTACTTTGATATGAAAACAGTAATTGATGTGATTGATATTTCTTTCCCTCTCTTTTAAAGAGTGTAAAACATGTTGAATTCACTCTGCTCTTTGAAATCATTCGGACTGTGATTTTAAACTGTGGATAATTCAATGTTATCATTAATTCTGAGTGTGGATACTCTGCATGAAAACGACCCGAATAGCAAAAAGACACCAAAACAAAACAAAACAAAACAATTTATAAAGACCAAATTACATATTTTGTGACGTGAGGGAAAATCAATTAAACACACACACACACACACACACACACACACACACACACACACACACAAAAGAAAAATCATCATCCACCACATCTGGTACAATACACAGTAGAAATAATTACATTTAAATAAAAGCAGTTCAAATGTGTTTAAATGAAGAAAAAAATTCAAATGTTGAATGAAATACACATCGTCATGCATTCTGTTTATTTTCACTCATAATTCAGGGAACTAAAGCCAAATATCTACATATAAATGCACAACATAACACGCATGCTGTTATATCTTTTATTTATAATTTATGTTGATTGATCTTTGGATAAACAAAGATTGAATTCGGCTATAAAATGGTCCGAAGCCCTCTGAGAACAGAGACGGCAGCTTTCCTCATTGCTGGGGATCGAACCTCACGTTTTTGTAAATTTAATTTATAACTTTCACAGAAAAATACAAATTTTAAAATTGTCTTTATTCTGAAATATCATTATGGTGTAGTTATGTCGTCATGGCTTCCCTTTGCATGAAGATACAACAGCAGGCCTTTTAACCTTCTGTTCAATCATCCGCACTTTGTGTTGTATGCAAAGCGCTGACTGGCTGAAAGAAAAACTGGGAAGGCCAATCATGTGAAAGTGTGTTAGATACTCTTTAAAGTGTTTTATACCACACCTTTCCATCATCTCCAATGGGTTGTACTTTGTCACTTTTTAATACTTACTGGAGTCAAAGCACGCTGTTTTGGAAGTGTATGAGATCATATAAACCACAACACTGTAATGGGCTAACCTTTTTTTTTTTTTTTTTTTTTTTTTTTTTTTAATGCAAAACGGTAACGAGACATTGCAGCGTTTGCGGTAAACGTGCAGGCCCAAAGTTCTTTACATTTAAACTTGCAAGCGGTTATGTGTATCCCTCGGCCTAGATTTCACGTTTTCTCTACAGAACGGTAGCGCGTATGTTCCACTCGCGGAATACAAGAATGTTTCCCTAATCGCGTCTTTCTATTGTAACGTCACAGCGTTCATGAAGAAACATTTACAAGCCCATCAGAGGACACCTGGTCAAATTATAAATACAGTACAGTACGTATCATCGATTGTTTTGCGTCTGAACAGATTAATCTGACGTGTAGATCATAGACTGAGACCATCCATAAAATGAATCATAAATATTAATGAAAAATCCTTGAATCATTACGAATGGACATTTGTGCCTAGTAATTTGATTGGACCTGAGCAATTCAACATGGCTGATTTTACAGAAAGAAATCTCCGTCACTCGGAATACAGCTACCCGGTAAAACATCGTGTTCTTTCTTGCACATAGTAGCAGCTATTAATCGTGTCTGGGAAAAAGGAAGCAGGGCGCAGAAGAAGATTGTGTGGGTTGGTTGATGATGTCTCCCATCACCGTACCGCTGTTATCAAGACTGGAACTGCGTGAAAGAAGCAATCTGTTCT
>CM045739.1:38282500-38302500 GCA_024760905.1 Plotosus lineatus
TTTTTCATATCATACGTCACCTCATTCGATAATTGCTGAATATTGTACATTTAAAAGAATGTATACACCTTTAACATATATACACACACACAGGTGTTAATGGGAGGCACGGTGGCATAGTTATCACCACGTCCGCCTCCCACAGAGAAGGTTCTGGGTTAGATTCCTGGCTCGGGTATTTACGTGTGGCTTTCTTCCCGTGCTTGCGTAGGTTTTGTTTTCTGTACTCTGGTTTCCCGCCACAGTTTAAAGACATGCACATCAGGCTAATTGGTGTGCTACCAAGGTGTGAGTGTGAGTGGTTGTGTTTCTCTATGGTGGGTTGCAGCAAGGCTGGTGCCTATCTCAGCGGACATTAGGCGAATGGGGGTTATACCCTGAATAGCTCGCCAGACAATTGCAGGGCAACACACACACATATAACCATTCACACTCACACTCACAGCTTGGTGAAATTTGGAAAAGCCAGTCAGCCTACTGTGCAAGCTTTTGGACTGGCAAAAAAAAAAAAACCCAGAGTACCTGGAGGAAACCCACAAAAACATGGAGAAAACATGCCAACTCCCCACAGAAACACCCGCGCTCAGGTGTTCTAATGTCGACATGTTTACCACTACATTTTATATATATATATATATATATATATATATATATATATATATATATATATATATATATAGTGGTACCTCACCTTACGAAATGAATCCATTTCAGCGCCTTTTTCGTAACCCAGATTATTTGTAAATTGAACCGCATTTTACATGTAAAACGCATGATTCGTTCCAAGGCTCCCAATACTACCCCATAAACCCTTTAAAAATTATAAAAGTACACCAATTCATTTCATTCAGTTCATTTTCTGTAACCGCTTAATCCTAATTTGGGTCGAGGGAAGGCTGGTGCCCATCCCAGCCAACTTCGGGTGCCCTGCGATGGCCTGGCGAGGGCAGAGTACACCCTGGACAGCTCGCCAGGCCATTGCAGGGCGGAAACACGCTGACGGCTTTGCAGCCTACTCTTTACGAAAGTCAGCAATAGTTCTTTTACAGGCCTCACATCATAGACAGTGAGAGACATGGCCGGCCTTGGATAACCCGGTTAGCTGCATTGCATTACAGTGACAACCTTGTGGAGAGTGGGACTCGAACCCCCAACCTTTGGATCAGCGATCCAGCACCCTATACCACTAGACCACCACTGTCCCAAAAGTACACCAATTTTGTATCAAATATGTGTTAAAAGTAAAAGAAAATTACCCTCCTTCACGAGGACCTTAAATATGGCAGTTGCTTTTTCCGAAATAATCGCCCCGTCACTGTATCTGCGACAATTTCGTTCTCCTTTATCCAAAGGATTAACAGTCTCTCCATCTCGTCGTTCAGTCATGACCTCTTTTTCGATATCACAGTGAGGCCTTTCGAAGGTGTCGTCGCTTTTAAGGCCTCCTTCTGCTTCAATATCGTCCCGATTGTAGAGGGGTTTCGGCCGTACTCCTTTGCCATTTCACTCAACCGCATCCCGCTTTCATATTTTTTCATCATCTCCTGTTTTACTTTTATTGATAACGGAGCGCGCTTCTTCTTTTCAGTCTCACCGGGAATCACTTTTTTGGGGCTCATGATTAATAACGAAAAATAATGCTGCAATGAGCACACTCAAAAAAATTCATGAAACTCACGAACCAACAGTACAACTCTCATTCATGTGTGTGACGAACAATGGGTCGAAGGCACACGAAAAGAATTATGGGTACAGTACTGTATTATGGAGATTCAGCTGTGGGGCGGGGTGTTGGGAGACAACTAATGGGAAAGCAACTCGCGCATTGTTTGAATGGCGCTTTGCATTTTTGAGATGGCGCTTTCATAACGTGAACCGGCTTTGTATCCAGACACAAAAATTTTAGGAAAATGTGTTTCGTAACCTGAATTTTTAGTTTGGTGAGACTTTCGTAAAGTGAAGTACCACTGTGTGTGTGTGTGTGTGTGTATATATATATATATATATATATATATATATATATATATATAGACTGGAAACGTTTCCCAGTTTTATATTCTTATGTGTATATGTTAACAAGTTACAGAAATTATCTTCTAACAACTGTTTAAATGAAATGCAAATAAAGCTTTATCTTGAATGCAGTATAAAAGTTTCTACACACATCAATCATCCATAACTTTAGCACCACTTGACTGGTCTACAACTAGGCAGCCTTATACGCAATAAGCTACAGTACACTTTGTGTTCTGACTCCTTTCTATCATAGCCAGCATTAACAGTTCCAGCAGTTGGTGAGATGGTAGCTCTTCTGTGGGTTCAGAGTAGATCTACTAAGCTTTATACAGATGAAACTGCGTCAACAAAACTCTGCTTGTCCTTTCTGGAACCACCTTCAGTAGGTACTTCTCACAGTATATCAGAAAACACCACACAAGATCTGCCATTTTAGAGTTGAAGCAGCCCAGAGGTTAGTGCGATGTGGACCTTGTCAAAATCACTCAGATCAAACCGTACTTGCTTATTTTTAATGCTTTCAACATGTCAACTTCAAGAAATTACTGTTTATTTTCTGCTGAGGCATCCAAAACAGAAAGTGATGAGGGAAATGTGACCATGCACAGTCAATCACAGCCAGTTAAATGATCGATCAGCGATGCGTTGTGGTTAGGTATGCAGTTCAACTGAATTGAACGTTCATGTAACTCGATATAATGGTTAGAAAAGTAGGCTTGGGATCAAAACATTGCTTGATTGAGTACTGAAATGCCAAGAAAAATGTGTGGCCATGGTCGGTGGACCGACCCCAGCCCCATCTATACTCTCACAACTCCTTGAACAAGGCATCTAACTTCCAACTACTCTCCAGGTGCCACAGTGTGGCTACATACTGCTCCGAGTGTGTGTGTGTGTGTGTGTGTGTGTGTGTGTGTGTGTGTGTGTGTGTGTGTGTGTGTGTGTGTGTGTGTGTGTGTGTTTAATTTAAATGGGTTGAATGCTGAGTCAAATTTCTTTCCCGGGATCATCAGTGTGATTCAAGCAATTAACAATCAGGACATAAGGATACTTTTGATTGTCAGATGCCATATAATATCTTTGTTGTACTAATATAATATTATTATTATTGTTATTATTATTATTATTATTAATATAATAATAATAATAATAATAATAATAATAATAATAATAATAATAATAAGAGGCAGTGGTGGCCTGGTGGTAAAAGTGCGGGATTATTGATCCGAAGGTTGGGGGTTCAAGCCCCTCCCAGTGCAGTTAACTGGGTTATCAAAGGCTGGCCATGTCTCTCACTGTCTGTGATGTGAGGTTCACGTAAAAGAACCATTGCTGACTTTCGACAAGAGTAGCTGCATAGCCATCAGCTTGTTTCCGCCCTGCAATGGCCTGGAAAGCGGTCCAGGGTGACCTTTACCCTCACCCAGAGTTGGCTGAGATGGGCACCAGCCTCCCTACAACCCTAATTAGGATGAAGCGGTTCAGAAAAGGAATGAAAAAAAAAATACTCATAATACACTCCATATGATGGGGCAGTGGTCCCCCCCCCCCCCCCGCATCCCCCCCACCCCGTGCAGCCCCACTATCATCAATTGGTGACTGATACCCCACCAGTACAGCTAAATGGTTTATCAAAGTCCAGCTATATCTCTCACTGGGGTGAGAGGCATGTAAAAGAACCATTGTTGTGTTTCATAAAGAGTAGACCATCGAGTTGCCCTCAGCTTGTTTTTCTCCTGCGATGGCCTGGTGAGTTGTCCAGAGTGTACTCTGCCCTCAACTAGAGTCAGCTGAGATGGGTCCAGCCTCCCTACAACCATAATTAGGGGTTAAGCTGTTAAGAAATATATATATATATATATATTTATATATTACATATTTATATATATATACACACAGTTGTGTTCAAAATAATATCAGTCAGGCATCACTAATCTGATCAATCAGTGTTTTTGGTAGAAATGATGTTTCTACATTGAAAATAATTTACCGTCAGGTGTAGTAGAGTAATAGAATCCAAATGAACCAACAGTCATGACATGCTGCTGATTCTGAATCAAGAATTGAAAGGGGCGTGTTCAAAATAGTAGCAGTGTGGAGTTCAATTAGTGACGTCATTATTGTTTTTATTTTCGGAAGGAAGGCAGAAAATGTTGTACCTGCTGGTTAGAGTGAATTTCTCTCTGAAATTCTGATGAAAATGGGTTGTTCCAGACATTGCTCAGAAGAACAGCATACCTTGATTAAAAAAGTTGATTACAGAGGGGAAAACATAAACAACTACAGAAAATGAGAGGCTGCTCAGCTAACATGATCACAAATACTTTAAAATGGAAAACCTGAAAAACATGGAGAAAGTGAAAAACTACCATTTGAATGGATCGAAGAAAAGACAAAATGGTACAGACTCAGCCAACAATCAGCCCCAGGAAGATCAAAGAAGGTCTAAAGTTACCTGTTACAATTAAAAGATGCCTATGTGAAGTGAGCTATTGGCAAGAAGCCCCTGCAAAGTCCCAACGATGGACAAAAAGACGTGCTGAAGAGATTACAATTGGCCAAAGAGCACATTGATCATAAATGCAAACATCTGGAGCTCATCGGCGGTACTGGGACTTCAACTGGGATGGATGAGACCAAGACAGTAGTTTTTGGCAACAAACTCTCCAAATGGTTCTGGCAGAACACACAAAAGATGAGTTTGCAGAAAAGCACCTCATGCCCACTCTGAAGTTTGGTGAAGGATTGGTGATGCTGTGGACCTGTTTGTCTTCCAGAGGCTCTGGAAACCTTGTCAGGGTGCATGGCATCATGAAAGCTTTGAAATACCAGGAACTTTTTAATCAAAATCTGGTGGTCTCTGCCCGAAAGCTGAAGATGGGTCTTCACTGGGTTTTTCAGAAAGATAATGACCCTAAACATGTGGCGAAATCTACAGAGAAATGGTTCACCATACACAGAATCAAGCTCCTTCCATGGCCATATGGCCATCTCAGGCTCCAGACCTCAACCCCATTAAAAGCCTGTGGAGTGAGCTGAAGAGGAGAGTGCAGCGGAGAGGACCAGGTTGCTGAATGATTTAGAGAGATTGTGAAGAGAGGGATGGTCCAAGATCCCTTTCTCTGTATTCTTCTAGCTCGTGAGACATTATAGCAGAAGATTAGGTGCTGTCTTGGTGGGAAACGGTGCTTGTACAAAGTATTAACATAAGGAGTGATAATAATTGCAGCACACATGAGTAAAATAATTATTTCTTAATGTGGGATTTGTTTTCCCAATGAATAAACAAACTTGAATTAAAGGTTGGATTTTCCTTTTTTTTTTCTCGTTGTGGTCATATATTATTTAGATAATTTATATAATAATGTATATAATGAACTTAGTTTATTAGAAGATAAAGAACACAACTATGGGATACCAATAATTATGGAGGGCAGTGTGTGTGTGTGTGTGTGTGTGTGTGTGTGTGTGTGTGTGTGTGTGTGTGTGTGGTGTGTGTATATTAATTATACCTTCTTCTTCTTCTTCTTCTTTTCCTTTCGGATGTTCCCTTCAGGGGTCGCTACATCGAATCATCTGCCTCCATCTTACCCTATCCATCTTTTTCTCTTACATGTCCTCCTTCCCCACATCCATAAATCTCCTCTTTGGTCTTCCTCTAGGCCTTCTGCCCAGTAGTTCCAACCTCAGCATTTTACTACCAATATACTGTACTCACTATCCCTCCTCTGTACATGTCCAAACCATCTCAATGTAGCCTCTCTGACTTTGTCTCCAAAACATCTTACATGTGCTGTCCCTCTGATGTCCTCATTCCTGATCCTATCCATCCTCGTTACTCCTAAAGAGTAACATCTTCATCAGAGCCTTAATCTCTGCTACCTCCAGCTCTGCCTCCTGTCTTTTCCCCAGGGCCACTGTTTCTAAACCATACAACATCGCTGGCCTCATCACCGTCTTGTACACTTTTCCTTTCATTCTTGCCGATACCTTCCTATCACACATCACACCGGACACTTTTCTCCAACCATTCCAACCTGCCTGTACACACTTCTTCACCTCTTGTCCACATTCTCCATTGCTCTGGACTATTGAGCCTAAGTACTTAAAATCCTCCACCTTCTTTATCTCTGCTCCCTGTAATCCATATACTGTTTATACTATGATCCCTCACTATCTGCGATTAATTGGGACCGAGATCCCCATGCGACCATCAAAATCCGTGAAGTAGGAACACACCCTCCAACAACCCCCCCCCCCTTCCCCCCCCACACACACACTGACGTATATGTACATGAAATACGGGTTGAAGTTTTTCCATGTCTGTCCATTTGTGTTTGCTTTCCAGCTGTGCTTGGTTTCATGCAAATGAGCTGATCAAAATGAGGGAAATTTACCTCTTTACTCAAAAATAACACACGTAGTCTGTGGCTGTTGTTAGAATCCAATAAAATTAGAGTTTCAAGGTATCGGACCCGACCACATACTGGCGTACAGAAAGGATTGGCTTGCCGCTGCGCGCCACGATGACATGGCATTGAAAATAAATGTAAAGATTTAAATGCAAGAGATTTATTCATATGTTTTTGTTTTATTTGATGGCTTTTTTTAAATTTTTATTTAAATGACAGTGAAATTATGTATTCGTTATTCTGTTAAGAAAGGCCACCTGATTTAGCTGAGAGCCAGATACAGTCATCAAAAGAGCCACATCTGGCTCATGAGCCATAGGTTCCCGACCCCTGGCTTTTAATTACAATTAAACATTAAAAAAATAACGCATAAGATGTAAATAAAACATAAATACATACACATACAGATGTGCATGTGTGCGCACGCATGCAGATGCGCGTGCACACACTCAGATGTGCACCTCACAACAATATAACTAGTTTTGATGGGAGATTTTGGGTTGTCTTTTGTTTTGTGTTTTGTCAGGGGTGTTTTTTTTTTTTTTTTTTTTTTTTTGCATAATTGGCCTTGTTTTTATGTCATTTTCTTATTCTTGTTAATTTCCTTATTTTTAAATTCAATGAATATTTAAAAAAAATGCAATGCACTGAAGCCGCATGAATTGAAGCATGAAGTAGCGAGGAACCCCTAATATATATATATATATATATATATATATATATATATATATATATATATATATATATATATATATATATATATATATATATATATATATATATATATATATATATATATATATATATATATATATATATATATATATATATATATATATATATATATATAGAAGGGGCAGTGGTGGTCTAGTGGTATAGGGCACTGGATCGCTGATCCAAAGGTTGGGGGTTCGAGTCCCACTCTCCACAAGGTTGTCACTGTCCCCCCCCCCCCCAGTGGGTTATCAAAGGCCGGCCATGTCTCTCACTGTCTATGGTGTGAGGCATGTAAAAGAACCATTGCTGACTTTTGACAAGAGTAGGCTGCAAAGCCGTCAGCGTGTTTCTGCCCTGTGATGGCCTGGCGAGCTGTCCAGGGTGTACTCTGCCCTCGCCCGAAGTTGGCTGGGATGGGTACCAGCCTCCCCGTGACCCAAATTAGGATTAAGCAGGTACAGAAAATGAACTGAACTGAACTGATATATATATATATATATGTGTGTGTGTGTGTGTGTGTGTGTGTGTGTGTGTGATAATAATATGAACCAAAGCAAACAAATATAAGACAGTTTCTAGTAAAAGCTTTCATGAATCTACTGTAAGGAACTCAATACTGTTTACAGTTTCACTCGGAAAGATTTGTAAGTGGGAAACGTGCAATGTTACCTAGGAAACAAGGGCTGACAACACTTCAGTGGTGAAGAGATTCACTGTCCTCTTAAGATGATTCACTCATATTTTTCAGTGGTAAGGCGATTCACGTGTTACTCATTGTTCGTGGTGCGAATACTGCTGAATACATTCCTCTCCATGGCAGGTGCTACTGTAATGAGATAATCTCTATGTTCACTAATTTACTTCACCTGTCAGCAGTCTTAATATTGTTATTGTTATTGATGATCAGTGTATATTTTCAATATATTTTCAAGTAGAGAATCATTTGGGATTTAGGCATTGATTATCCTTCATCCTTCAGGGGTAACAATTAGAGGTTCTGAGCAGGACCCTGCAATAGTAAGTTTCCTCATTAGAAAAAGATCAATGTGGGATATCTTTAGAAACCCTAGAAACTCATTTTAGGAGCATAGACCCCATGCTTCTTCCATACAGCTGGCACAGACGATCTTTAAGATGAAAGCGTTTTCTGAACTGTTCCATCCTTTATTAGGGTCACTCGGAGGTTGGTGACTCTAATGTAGAACGAAGAGGGGTACACCTCGAACACCTAGTCAGATTCTCACATTATCCCTCACATTTACACCTTGAGGATACCCAGTTATCTTAATGTGCATGTAATTTGGACTGACCATGAGGATTGAACCCAGGGCCACCAGGCCACTATGTCACCATGCCTATCTATTCAGGTATAATAACATTTAACCTTACCATCATTAAAGACACATCGTATAAAGTGTATAGAATCTAACTCATAATATTTACCTCTTGATCTACATATAATATACTCATGGATTCCATTAAAAACTTCTCTCCAAACTGGATTCCAAAAAAGTTGGGACACTATACAAATTGCAAATAAAAACTGAATGCAATGATGTGGAAGTGCCAGATTTCAAAGTTTTATTCTGAAAAGAATATAGATGACAGGGTCAAAGTTTAAACTGAGAAAATTTATCATTTTAGAGGGAAAATATCTTGATTTTAAATTTCATGCTGTCAACAAATTTCAAAATAGTTGGGACAAGGCCATTTTCACCAATGTGAGGCATCTCCTCTTCTTCTTCTTCTTCCTAAAGGCTGCAAACATCTGGGGGACTGAAGAGACAAGTTTCTCAAGTTTAGAAATAGGAATGCTGTCCCATTCTTGTCTACAGGCCTCGAACTGTTCAACTGTCTTGGGCCTTCACTATAGGTAGGTGAAAGATCTGGAGTGCAGGCTGGCCATTTCAGTATCCGGATCCTTTTTATACGCAGCCATGATGTTGTAATTAATGCTGCATGTGGTCTGGCATTATCATGTTGAAAAATGCAAGGTCTTCTCTGAAAGAGACGTCTGGATGGGAGCAGATGTTGTTCTACAACCTGAATATACCTTTCTGCATTGACGGTGCCTTTCCAGATGTGCAAGCTGTCCATGCCACACGCACTCATGGAACTCCATACCATCAGAACTGAGCTTCTGAACTGAGCGCTGATAACAGCTTGGGTTGTCCTTGTCCTCTTTAGTCTGGATGACATGGCGTCCCAGTTTTCCATAAATAACTGTGAATTGTGATTTGTCTGACCACAACAGTTTTCCACTGTGCCACAGTCCATTTGAAATGACCCCTGGCCCAGAGAAAACGCCTGCGCTTCTGGGTCCTGTTTAGAAATGGCTTCTACTTTGTACTGTAGAGTTTCAGCTGGCAACGGCGGATGACACGGTGGATTGTTTTCACCAACAATGGTTTCTGGAAGTATTGCTGAGTCCATTCTGTGATTTCCCTTACAGTAGCAATCCTGTTTGTGGTGCAGTGCCGTTTGAGGGCCTGAAGATCACGGCCATCCAGTGTGGTTTTTTTTGGCCTTGACCCTTACGCACAGATATTGTACAAGATCCTCTGAATCTTTGGATGATGTTATATCCTGTAGATGATGATAACTTTAAGCTCTTTGCAATTTTTCGCTGGGAAACATCTTTCTGATATTGCTTCATTACCTTTCTGTGCAACACTGGGGAAATTGGTGATTCTCTACCCATCTTCACTTCTGAGAAAAACTATCACTCTGAGAAGCTCTTTTCAATACTCAGTCATGATGCCAATGGATCTCATTCGTGGTAATTCATCTCCGAGCTGTTTGCTATAAGTGCAATTGACCTTTCCAGCAGCTTATTGCTACCTGTACCAACTTTTTTGAGATTTGATGACACCATGAAATTTTAAATCAACATATTTCCCCCTTAAAATGATACATTTTCTCAGTTTAAACTTCTGCCTCTGTCATCTATGTTCTATTCGGAATAAAATATTGAAATTTGGCAATTCCACATCATTGCATCCAGTTTTTATTCACAATTTGTATAGTGTCCCAACTTTTATGGAATCCGGTTTGTAGTTGGATCCTTAGCCATGGTTCCTCTCTATGAAGTTCTGCATGCTCCTGTAAACGTAGGCATTTGCTCTAACTTCTTCTTTTGCTTTCGGCTGTTTCCTTTTTCTCAGGGGTCGCCACAGCGAATCATCACATGTTTGATTTGGCATAGGTTTTTACGTCGGATGCCCTTCCTGACACAGATGACATTGTGATCTGTAGTGAGAGCAGAGAACAAGTGCAGGAAAATCTAGAGAGGTGGAGGTATGCCCTGGAAAGGAGAGGAATGAAGGTTAGCCTCAGAAAATCAGAATACATGTGTGTGAATGAGAAGGACCCAGGAGGAACGGTGATGTTACAGGGAACAGAGATAACGAAGGTGGAGGATTTTAAGTACTTAGGCTCAACAATCCAGAGCAATGGAGAGTGTGGAAAAGAGGTGAAGAAGCGTGTGCAGGCAGGCTGGAATGGTTGGAGAAAAGTGTCCGGTATGATGTGCGATAGGAGAGTGTCAGCAAGAATGAAGGGAAAAGTGTACAAGATGGTGGTGAGGCCAGCGATGTTGTATGGCTTAGAAACAGTGGCGCTGAGGAAAAGGCAGGAGGCAGAGCTGGAGGTAGCGGAGATGAAAATGTTGAGGTTCTCTCTGGGAGTAACGAGGATGGATAGGATCAGAAATGAGTACATCAGAGGGACAGCCCACGTAAGATGTTTTGGAGACAAAGTCAGAGAGGCTAGATTGAGATGGTTTGGACATGTACAGAGGAGGGATAGTGAGTATATTGGCAGTAGGATGCTGATGTTGGAACTACCAGGCAGAAGGCCTCGAGGAAGACCAAAGAAGAGATTTATGGATGTGGTGAAGGAAGACATGAAGGTCGTTGGAGTCAGAAAAGAAGATGCGGAGGACAGGGTGTGGTGGAGGCGGATGATTTGCTGTGGCGACCCCTGAAGGGAGCAGCCGAAAGTAAAAGAAGAAGAAGAAGAAGCCCTTCCTGACACAACCCTTTAGCAAGGCGCAAAAACACGCTGACGGCTTTGCAGCTACTCTTGTCGAAAGTCAGAAACGGTTCTTTTTACATGAACCTCTCACCATAGACAGTGAGAGACATGGCCGGCCTTTGATAACCCATTTAATTGCACTGGGGGGGGACAGTGACAACCTTGTGGAGAGTGGGACTTGAACCGCCAACATTAGAATCAGCGATCCAGTGCCTTTTTACTACCAGGCCACCACTGCCCCCTAATTTCCTCCAACTTTATTTTTTCAAAATTACATATTTTTAAAAAGCTTGTTGATGGGTGGATTGACTGAGATAAATTGCCCTCATATATGTAGAGTTTCTGATTGTGTCAGCATCATGATCTCGTCTTATCTTTTATTCCCACACACTGTTCCCAGGACTGTATAGGGCTGTTCTCCCCGGGTTTTCTCCAGGTACACTGATTTCCTCCATGTTCCAAATTTCCCATAGGTGTGAGTGAGAATGGCTTGTGTATTGGCGTTGCTATGGACTGGAGAGCTGTACAGGGTGTACCCCACCTTTGCTCAGAGTTGGCTGAGATCTGAGCTCCAGCCTCAGAGTGAACCCGGTAAGATTAAATGTTTTTTTTTTTTGTTTTGTTTTTTTGTTTTACAAATGATTAAATGAGAGATTTAATAAATGAATGCTCCCAGCATTGGCTCTGAATCAACCATGCTCAGACCAAGATAACTTGTTAATTAAAGACAAAGAAAGGAATAAATGAATAAATGAATGAAAATCTTGCTTCAACAGTTTTCACTGTTTTCTTCATCTGTTGATTTTAATTTGCTGAAAATATATGAGAATTCTCTGACATACCTTTCAGTGGTGTTATTACTCAAAGTCTGCTGGCTGTCACACTGACATGGTAATGCTAGCTGTGTCACATACACACAAAAAGACATTTTTATTGGTTTGTGTAAAGTGTCTCTCTATAGAGGTATATCAATTATTCCTCGGGGAAATAAGATGTTGAGCCAAATGTTTACCATTTACCAAAATGTCTGAGCTCAATGGTTTTCCATGGATCAATGCTGTTTCATTGCATCGTTATGAAGCCAAAGGCCAGGCCCTGTCATGATGTCCAATCTCTTTTACACTATCAAAGTCAGGAATGATGTTTCCATTTCATGTCATCTCCTCCTGGGCTACAAGGTGATTACACAGCAAACAAGGATTATCCATATTTACATTGCGATAATCACAAGATGATTAGACTTGACAATAGAAAAGTGTATATCAAATAATTCAGATTTTATTTTTCCAGTGTGAGAATTCTGCAAAATAATATACATCCAGTACACTGTCTGACAAAGAGAGCAGAGAAAGAGAGAATCAGGCTAATGATGAAATTATCCATGCTTCTTCATTCATTCATTCATTCATTTTCTCAACAGCTTAATACCAATTAGTGTCACCGGGAGGCTGGTGCCCCTTTCAGCCGATTCTGGTCAAGGATAGAGCACACCCTGCACAGCTCACCAGTCAGAAGCACGGCCTTACGAAAGTCAGCAATGGTTCTTTTACATGCCTCTCACTGTAGACAGTGAGAGACATGGTCGGCCTTGAACGTCTGAGAGCCATGGCCGGCCTTTGATAATCCAGTTAGCTGCACTGGGGAGATAGCGGTCACAACCCGGGGACAGTGGGGCTTGAACCCCCCGACTCTGGGATAAGTAATCCAGGACCCTACTCCGAGGACACTTAATATTAAAGTCTTTTTGCTGTTATTTATCAGTACCTGTGCCGGCCCAGTGATGGTGAGGTGAGCTGTTCAGAGTGTAGCCCAGCTTCACTTTGAGTCGGCTGTGATGGGCTATAGCCTCTTTGTGACACTAATAAAGGCTCAAGTGATTTGAATAGTCAACATGAACAGTATAATTATTTATTTATTTATTCATTTATTTTACTGTAGAGCAGCTTTCTGTCAGAAAATTGTATAACAGACAATTGTAACAACTGATAACAAAAGTGTCCAGGAAATTATGATCTGTTGTATAAACTTTAAAAGAGGTCTGAGAACCATAATAGTCCTTTTCTTGTCTCAGCACTGCAGCAATTTATGTGCAAGAATGTGTGTGTGTGTGTGAGAGAGAGAGGCTGTGTGTGTGTGTGTGTGTGTGTGTGTGTGTGTGTGTGTGTGTGTGTGTGTGAGAGAGAGAGAGAGAGAGAGAGAGAGAGAGAGAGAGAGAATCTGTTTGTATGTTCTCATATACACATTATGTGTACTCAAGCAAGTAGGTATCGCCTTAGTGGCTCAGTAATTGGGAACAATTACTTGGTTTTGACGGGAGCAAAAACAGAGAGCATTAGAATATTACTTTTATTACCCACTCATTCCAGCAAGAGCTCTTTAGCAGCCATTAAACTGTCACAAGGTTCAAATTTGTCATTGCTATAAAGGCTAGCAATCCTATAAGTCATCAAATATGGATGATGGTAAATAGAAGCAGGATGGGTGGTGAGAGGAGAATAATTGTATGAAATATGACTGCATCAGTATTCTATGAATTGTATGACTTATGGTTGCATAAGTATTCCTGATTATATTTGAAATAGCATTAGTGAGGATGGGGTTGAGTGGGGAAACGAGTAGATATGAAACGGATATGTGCCGTTTACTTGGCTTTACACACATTTTTATATTGCCTCCATAAAATGCACTGTTAACCTTATCCTCTCGTGCATTTCAGTTACAGCTCGAAAAGGAAGGAATTACGAAAACTATATTTTAAAAAAATTATCTGTTGTTAGAACTAAATGTACACTGATCCTTTTTAATTCAATATTTATGAATGGAGTAATGGAGTACGAGGGATGAACAGTGGCATAGTGGCTAGTATGTCCACCTCACAGCAAGAAGCTCCTGGGTTTGAGTCCCAGACTCAGGTGTCTTGGTGTCAGGTTTTGCCTGCTTTCCCTATGCTTGTGTGAGCTTCCTCCGTGTACTTCGGTTTCTTCCCATAGTTCAACCATTCGGCTGATTGGCTGTTCAAAACTCACCGTGGATGCGAATGTGTTAATGGTTGTGTGTTGGCCTTCCTAAGATCTGTTGAGCTGAGCAAGGTGTACCCCATCTCCACCCAGAATTGGCTGAGGTAGGCCTCTCTGTGACCCTATAGGAGTAAACCGTTCAGCAAATGAGTGAGTGAGTGAGTGAGTGAATGAGTTGAGTAATTTGTGGAGAATCGTATGCTTTTTTCAGTCAAGGCTTGAACGGTGATCATAATTTATACTGTTTTATTTACATTATATTAAACTAGTTTGGTGTTCCACAAGGTTCTGTCCTAGGCCCACTGCTTTACTCTGTATACATGCTCCATTTGGGTAATATCACCCCGATCACTGAATTAGCTTTCATCGTTATGCTGATAACACAAAGTTATATACTAAAGTTAAGAGACACCAGTTTAATAAAGTTGAAAAATGTGTAAATCACATTAGACACTGTATGTGTACTTCCTCCTATTAAACTCTAATAAGCCAGCAGTACTTGTACTCGGATCTCAGGCAGCTAGAAATAAGGTTTCTGATTATGTAGAAAGTTTGGCGAGTGTTTCAGCCTCATCGTATGTCGCAGAATAAAAGATCTTGGGAGTGATTATTAACGCTGATCTTTCTTTTGAAGCTCATCTACTAGTAGATAAAATGCTTGGGTGGCCTCAGGAATGTTGCTAAAATAAGAAATATGATGTCACTGTATGATGTGGGAAAACCTGTTCATGCTTTTGTTACCTCGAGATTAGATTAGTGTAATGCGTTATAATTCTGGATGTTATAATAGGTGCTTAAACAAGCTCCATTTAGTCCAGAAAGCAGCAGCAAGAGTTGTTACTCGAACCAGAACATATGATCATATCACCCTGACCTTATTTACACTGCACTGGCTCCCAGTTAATTTTCAAATCGAATATTAAATACTACTTTTAACCTATAAAGCAAGGGGCAGTGGTGGTCTAGTGGTATAGTGCGCTGGATCACTGATCCAAAGGTTGGGGGTTCGAGTCCCACTCTCCACAAGGTTGTCACTGTCCCCCCCCAGTGCAGCTAACTGGGTTATCAAAGGCGGGCCATGTCTGTCACTGTCTATGGTGAGAGGTATGTAAAAGAACCATTGCTGACTTTCGTAAAGAGTAGCTGCAAAGTCGTCAGCGTGTTTCTGTCCCTTGTTAAAAAGGGTTGCGACAGGAAGGGCATCCGACGTAAAAAACCTCTGCCAAATCAAACGTGCGAATCAGATGATTCGCTGTGGCGACTCCTGAGTAAAAGGGAAAAAGCCGAAAAAAAGACAGACAGACTTTTAACCTATAAAGCACTTAATGGTCTCATGCCACATTAACTCAGTGAACTTCTTGTTGTTTGTCATCCAGCAAGCCCCCCCCCCCCAGATCAAAAGGTGCAGGGTGCTTACTGATACCTCAAATAATGAAGACTACTGCAGGGGCGGAGTTTTTTCTTATAAAGCCCTACAATGATGGAATAATCTTGCAGTTAATGTTTGGCACTCAAACACAGTCTCAGTCACTCAGCAATAATAAGTTCTTCCGTTTCCATTATACAATTATGAGTAAATCTCTCTCTCTCTCTCTCTCTCTCTCTCTCGCCCTCTCTCTCTCTCTCGCCCTCTCTCTGTTTTTGTTGAGGTACACATTCTCCTTCTGGGATGCCGGTGATCCTGATCCTTTGGCTTTCTGAGTCCTGTGATCTGTCCTGGTGTACTGATGCTGGTTAGAGTTCTCATTTTGGAAGCTTCTCCTTCCTGCTGATGAAGCTCTATATGGACCCAGATGTGTACAAACAGACTGTGTAGATAACTTTTCACTGCTGATGATAATAAACTGTTTTCACCAGAGTTATTTATTACTTACAGTAGTGGTATCACCAACTGGACTACATTTTGTGCTGTAATGAACCGTCTTGTATATCAGTGGTCCCCAACCTTTTTATCACCACGGACCGGTCAACGTTTGACAAATTTACCACGGCCCATAGCTTGTTTATATTGTAAATATAATACCCCACCCTTGCCCAGAGTCGGCTGAGATGTACGCCAGCCTCCCTAATCAGGATTAAGCGTTACATTTTTAATCAAGCTCAAACTCTTAAAAGAAAACAAAACCCACAGGTGATGGTGCACCAGCTGGGAGAAGGAAGGCTCAGACTCAGTCTCACACAAAATCCACGCTATTATTTGAAACATGTCCAACTCACCTCTGCTCATGTGCTGTCCCCTTGTGGGTTGCATTTTAGCGCTCAGATGACCGACATGTAACTGAGACAATCCGGTCATTTTCAAAATAAAGGTTTTTTCAAAAATAAAAGATCGTTCAGACTCAGATAATAAATAAAACAGAAATAAATTATTATTTCTTGTGCAGCCCGATGCCAATTGATCCACAGACCGGTACCGGTCCGCAGCCCAGGGGTTGGGGACCACTTTTGCATTGTTATGGTTTCACCCAAATAAGGATGGGTTTCCCTTTTGGGCCTGGTTCAGCTCAAGGTTTCTTCCTCACATCAACTGAGAGAGTTTTTCCTTGCCACCGTCACTGTGGGTGACACTCATTAGGGATGTATAGGGGTTTTAGAAAATGTTCAAATTCTTTTATATTTTGTAAACTCCTACTTTTACTGTGTAGCGCTGCTTTGCAGAAATGTCACTTGTAAACACGTGATACAAATAAAACTGAATCGAATTGAATTTAATATTGTTCTGCTTGCTTAAGAAATACACAATACACACCAGCATGGGACTAATTAATAATATCAATATCCTGTGATTGTCCTTATGCGGTATATTACAGGACAAATTGACTCTAAAGCCACCTGTCTATACTGTATAGCAGATCCTATTTACAATTTAGGGAATTTGTGTTTACCCAGGAGCCTTTATGTTTCGTGATGACCTTGAGGCAGTGATTTGTTCCATGTTTTCACTACACACATATGATCCCACACTTCTCTGGCTCCCTGTCACGTCCGCACCCAGTGCACACACAACTCACAAAGCACAGCCATTGAAGATGATAAAGACTCTCCTTCTGACATTTAGTAACCTTTTCTACAGAGAAGATGGAGAAATGGAGATGTAAAAGAAGGATGAGAGAAGGAGGAGGGAGAGCTACACGTGACATTCTGCTTTGTCTCTCATCGCCACATGTCTCCTTGAGCCCGTCAAGGTTGCATAGCCTTTTCTATAGTGAGTTATATTATGTGAAGGAATTGCTCAGGGTGAAAGACTGTTACGTATTAGTTATTGTATAGGTCGTCTGTGTGTGTGTGTGTGTGTGTGTGTGTGTGTGTGTGTGTGTGTGTGTGTGTGTGTGTGTGTGTGTGTGTGTGTGTGTGTGCCAAAAAGAGTGTTTGTGTTATTGGGGATGATTCACCTAAAATATACTCTTTAACCAAAAATCTGGCTCAAAATCTGGTCACGGTTGAACATATTTGGGAAAAACAAACCCTAATTTGAATATCATTGGCCCTCTTAAAAGTATATTTTGTAAGGCCTCTCTTTAGGAAAATAATATCTATCAACCTCGTCCTGTAAAGTCTAACAAGGTTGGTGAAAGTTCAATAAAAATTCTGGACCACTGAGGAACATTCATGCCACAACTTTCTTTCTTTTTTTTTTTTTTTTGAGTGTCAATCATGGGCGGTGTGCTCATTTCACAGAAGGAACATCCTGGGTTCAAATCCCAGGGCGGGGTGTTTCTGTGTGGAGTCTGCATGCACTCCCTGTCCAAACACATGTACAGTGGGCTCATTGGTTGTTCCAAGTTCCCCCTAGTTGTGAGTATGACTGTAAATGGTTGTGTGTGTGTGTGTGTGTGTGTGTGTGTGTGTGTGTGTGTGTGTGTGTGTGTGTGTGTGTGTGTGTGTTGGCCCTGCAATGGGCAGGTGAGGTCTACAGGTTGTACTCCACACTCCTCCCAGTGTCAGCAGAGGTAGGTTGCAGTTTCCCTGCGACCGTAGTAGGATTACGAGGTTTGGAAAAGTGAGTGAGAGAGATGAGTGCGTTTCAGTTGTATGCCATTATAAAGCGTTGATTTGTTCAACAAACACATCTACGGTATTTCGATTTGGATAAAGGCCTGGGTGTGTCAAAACTATACCTGATCATATACCTGATACCTGAAGACCTATACCTGATAACTCCTGATAAAGGCAACTATATTATTAATTAATAATCCATACCACGTACCCTATGAGCTGTCAGTAGGAGCTGGAGCCTATCACAGCCTGGGCGAAAGGTGGACAGCTTACCAATCCATTGCATGGCTAATTCAGACAAACAACTAATCACACTCATGTGTAAGGGGCAATTCAGATTAAGGAATGAGCCTAATGTTCATGTCTTTGAACTGTGGGAAGACACTGGAGTATCTATAGGAAACCAATGCAAGCCCACAGAGAAAATGCAAACGCCACACACAAATGCTTTCTCCAGCCACAGGACTTGAATCCAGGCCCTTCTTGCTGTGAGGTGAAAACACTTAGCAGTACACAGCTTTGACTCCGATGCTATGTTTTCAAATCAAGTACTTGCACTGAATTAAGACTCAAACATCTTCAAAACAATAATGATCCATCACCACACTGGATATCAAGTGCTACTCACTGCCTCGTAGTGGTCACAGTGGATGACGGGTGCATCGCTTTGCATGTAATATATATATACACATCAGTTTGCAAACACATAAAACATAAAAACCTATAGGTGATGAAGTAACATTACTTGATTGGTTCACTATTTCAGGATAAAAAATTATTATTACGCTTAACTAAAGCTGGTG
The DNA here is from genome assembly GCA_024760905.1 of Plotosus lineatus. Lineage (NCBI taxonomy): Eukaryota > Metazoa > Chordata > Actinopteri > Siluriformes > Plotosidae > Plotosus > Plotosus lineatus. The sequence continues at coordinate 38,301,497 of CM045739.1, forward strand.
GGTGTGGCACGGGGGCGCAGTGGTTAACACGTCTGCCTCACAGCAAGAAGGCCTGGGTTCAATTTCTGTCTCGGAGCATATATCTGTGAAGCTTACATGTTCTCCACATGCTCTTGTGAGCTTCCTCTGAGTACTTCAGTGTCCAAAATCATGCGCATTATACTAATTAGCCGTTCCAAATCACCCCTAGCTATGAGAATGGGTGTAGATGCTTGTGTAGGTGTGCGCCCTGCAATGACGAGCCTGATGAGGTGTTCTGGGTGTATCTGGCTCCTCGCTCAGAGTCGTCTGAGATGGGCATCAGCCTCCCCGCAATCTTAAAAAGGATGAAGTGGCTAAGAAAATGAATGAATGAAAATGAATGAACAAACTAATTGTGAGTGAATAATGCGTAAATCAAAATGATCAAGACTCACAGTCTGCCATGATCGTGTTTTCATGAGCACACTTTAAATGTCTTTCTTGTGTGTTTGCATAGTATACACTAGGGGTCCCCAACCAATTGTCCAACCAATTGGCACTGATCCGCAGAAGAAAGAATTAATTATTTTCGTTTTATTTATTATCTGAGTCTGAACGATCTTTATTTTTGAAAAAAATCTTTTATTTTGAAAAATAATCGGATTCGCTCGGTTACATGTCGGTCATTTGAGCGCTAAAATGTAACCCAGAAGGGGACAGCACATGAACAGAGGCGAGTTGGACATGTTTCAAACATTAGCGGGGATTTTGGGTGAGATTGAGCCTGAGACTTCATTCTCCCAGCTGGTGCACCATCACCTGTTTTTTTTTTTGTTTTTTTTTAAGAAAAGTTCAACCTCTACTTCAGACCAACTTTATTTCAACTGTTGAAAAATAACATTCATGGAGTGCTTCTTCTTCTTCTTCTTCTTCTTCTTCTTCTTCTTCTTATTATTATTATTATTATTATTATTAATACTACTACTACTGAATGCATGAGGAAGTCTGGAGTGGCAGAGAAGTATGTTAGAGTGGTGCAGGAC
>CM045739.1:38307500-38340000 GCA_024760905.1 Plotosus lineatus
TCCCCTCTGTTTCCTGCACCAACATGTCCAGTGAAGTCTGCCCCAATGACTACTCTTTCACCTCTGGGGATACTCTGCATCACTTCATCTAACTCACTCCAGAATCTCACCTTCTCTTCTCGCTCACATTCTGCCTGTGGGGCATAAGCACTAACAACATTGAAGATCACGCCTTCAATTTCTAACTTGAAACTCATCACTCTGTCTGACACTCTTTTCACTTCTAGGACATTCCTGACAAACCCCTCCTTCAAGATGACTCCTACTTCATTTCTCTTCCCATCCACACCATGATAAAACAGCTTAAACTATGCTCCTAAGCTTTTAGCTTTGCTACCGTTCCACCTGGTCTCCTGAACACACAGTATGTCCACCTTCCTCCACTGCATCATGTCAGCCAGCTCTCTAGCTTTATCTTTAACAACAACAACAACAACAACAACAATAATAATAATAATAATAATAATAATAATAATAATAATAATAATGATATTATATATAAATACATAATATTTACAATATAAACAATCTATGACCGCCCCCCCTCCCGGTCCATGGTAAAATTGTCAAGCACTGACCGGTCTGTAGTGATTAAAAAGGTAGGAGACCCCTGGTATACACTATAACATCTTTACGGACCATACTATATTGCGTACTGAACTCTGAAAGAGTCGAATGAATAGATGATGTTACCTGCATGACCTGTAAACATGTAAGCATAAACATATGCAAATTATGAAAATTGTGTTTTAATTTGGGCGGCATGATGGTATCGTGATACACCTCTCCACGTCATGACAAGAAGGTCTCTGTTCAATTCCTAGCTCGGGTGTTTTTCTGTTGCATGTTCTCCCTGTACTTGTGTGGATTTCTTCCGGGTACTCCGCTGTCCTCCTACAATACAAAAACATGCACAGTAAGCTGATTGGCTGCTGTAAACCATCCTTAGGTGTGAGTGTTGGCCCTGCAATGGCCTGGCTACATGTCCAGGGAGTATCCTGCCCTTGCCCAGAGTAGGCTGAGATGGGTGCCAGGCTCCCCATGACCCTAATTAGAAATAAGTGGACACCTGTTTGAGTGTGCGGGTGGAGCTCTCCAATGTCTTTTAAAAACATTTGCCTTCTAAAATTTGTCGAAGAAATTTGATTGACATTTTTTCAGATTACTAAACATAGCGATGGTCTGTGATGGTCTGGCAAGCTCTCCAGGCTGTGCAGAAGCTTCACCTGGAGTCAGCTTGGATGAGCTCCAACTTTATTGTGACCCTAATGAAAGATGAAGGAGATCAACAAAAAGTGAAATGAAAATGAAGTGAATAATTAAACATAACATGTGAAACATCTTTGGTTTCACTTCTGGATGTCTGCTAATGTCACCTGTGGTGTTTGCAAATGTATTCTAGACTGTGAGTGTAATGTGTCAGGCGTCATGCACAGGGGTGCAAGAACGTAGCCAAAAAAAAAAAAAAAATCTGTGCATTATTTCATTACAGCTTCAAAATGAATTCACTATAATTTGCTTTAATACTTAATAATTTATATTCAGTAGATTTTGTGTTCAATTTATCAGCTGTATATCACGTAGTCTGATAGTTTAGAGCAAGGCATAGTTTAACTGAAGAAGCCAAATGGGATTTACATTTAATTTCCTTCAGAATACTGTCACGAGTAAATAGTAACTCCTGATTATTGTTGTTTATGCCATGCACTCTGTACTTCGAAAAACACCCCACATGTACAAATCTAAAATCGAAGCTAAATTATGTACATACAGGGTGACCGAATAAAACCTCCCACATTTCAAAGGTTATTGTTAAATATACTGTAATAATCCTGCAGGGGAAAATTTAGCTCTGCATGCAAGCAATCCACAATGAGCACACGTACATGTAAACATTAAGCACACAAACACGTAAGCAATGAGCACACATACATGTAAATAATAAGAACACATACACGTAAACAATGAACACACATACAAGTAAACAGTAAATACAGACACGTAAACAGTGAGCACACATACACATAAACAGTGAGTACACACACATGTAAACAGTGAGCATACATAGACATAAACAGTGAGCACACATATATGTAAACAGTGAGAACACATACACGTAAACATTGAGTACGCATACACGTAAACAGAAGTACACATACACGTAAACAGTGATCACACATACACTTAAACAGTGAACATACATATACGTAAACAGTAAGCAAGCATACATGTAAACAAAAGCACACACACGTAAACAGTGAGCACACATACGCATAAACAGTGAGCACACATACACGTAAAAGGTGAGCACATATACATGTAAACATTGAGCACACATATACGTAAACAGAAGCACACACACGTAAACAGTGAGCACACATATACGTAAACAATGAGCACACATACATGTAAATAGTAAGAACACATACATGTAAATAATGAGCACACATACATGTAAACCGTGAGCACACAGACACGTAATCAATAAGCACATATACACATAAACAATGAGAATACACTCACGTAAACAGTGATCACACATACACTACATACATAACATAGACATAAACAGTAAGCACACATACACAAACAGTGAGAACACATACACGTAAACATTGAGTACGCATACACATAAACAGAAGTACACATACACGTAAACAGTGATCACACATATACGTAAACAGTAAGCAAACATACACGTAAACAGAAGCACACACACATAAACAGAAGCACACACACGTAAACAGTGAGCACACATATACATAAACAGTGAGCACACATACGTAAACAATGAGCACACATACATGTAAATAGTGAGCACACATACATGTAAACAATGAGCACACATACATGTAAATAGTAAGAACACATACATGTAAATAGTGAGCACACATACATGTAAACCGTGAGCACACAGACACGTAATCAATAAGCACATATACACATAAACAATGAGAATACACTCACGTAAACAGTGAGCATACATAGACATAAACAGTAAGCACACATACACATAAACAGTGAGCACACATACACGTAAACAGTGAGCACACATATACGTAAACAGTGAGCACACAGACACGTAATCAATAAGCACACATACATGTAAACAGAAGGACACATAGACATAAACAGTGAGTACACATACACATAAACAGTGAGTATACATAGACATAAACAGTGAGCACACATACACGTAAACATTGAGTATGCATACACGTAAACAGAAGCACACATTAACGTAAAAAGAAGCACACATGCACGTAAACAGTGAGCGCACATACACAAAAAAAGTGAGCATACCTACACGTAAACAGTGAGCACACATACACGTAAACAGTGAGCATAAATACACATAAACAATAAGCACACATACATGTAAACAGAAGGACACATAGACATAAACAGTGAGTACACATACACGTAAACAGTGAGCATACATAGAGATAAACAGTGAGCACACATACACATAAATAGTGAGCACACATATACGTAAACAGTAAGCACACATACACGTAAACATTGAGCATGCATACACGTAAACAGAAGCAAACATACACGTAAACAGTGAGCATACACTTGGAGCAGTGGACTGCCACACACTGCAGTTTTTTACAAATGTCATTTGGCGTTGGGTAACTTGCTCAAGGGCACTCCAGCACTGAAAGTGAAGAAAGTGAAGGTTCTGCTCACCCCACTCCCCACCCCCAAACTATTTTCTTCCTAGTCCAAAACCTATTTTTCTAATCTTTAGGTCATGGCCTCCCCATACATCAAAAGAAAATGTTGAATATAATCAAATTGTTGTTTTCACACATGAAACTTAATTCAGTACAGTTTTTATCATCACGTTTTAAACTCCCCCAGTGCAGCTAACTGGGTTCTCAAAGGCCGGCCATACCTCTCACTGTCTATGGTGTGAGGTTGATGTAAAAGAACCATTGCTGAATTTTGACTTAAGTAGATAGCCATCAGCGTGTTTCCGCCCTGTGATGGCTTGGTGAGCTGTCTAGGGTGTACTCTGTCCTCGCCCAGAGTCGGCTGAGATGGGCACCAGCCTCCCCGCGACCCTAATTAGCATTAAGCGGTTCCAAAAATGAATTAATTAATGAATGTTTTAAAGATAGTCCTTCAAAAAGTCTATTTATACTTCTATATATGTTTGTCTTCTCTACGAGTCTGTCCATAAATCTATACATGTTTGGAGACAATTTCTGAAGGTTGCTGTTTTAAGGAACCATCTTCTCTAGGCCTCACCAGTTCCTCGTTTGCTGATGTGTGAAAAACCAAGCTGATTCAATCAGTTTCCAATTTAGTAATTTAGTTAGAATAATCACAATACGTGTAATATTGCATGCAGCAGCATTTCACAAAGTCTGAGTCTATCCACCTTCTTCACTGATCAGACGATGTGAACCCGTCTTCTCTCTGTTGCCAAGCCTTTGTTCTCTTTGGTACATTTCAATCTTGCGGACTGGTGTGTGTGTGTGTGTGTGTGTGTGTGTGTGTGTGTGTGTGTGTGTGTGTGTGTGTGTGTGTGTGTGTGTGTGAAAAGACACATGAAATAGAGCCTAAATCCAAATTAATGCTCTCCCTAACATATATAGCCTTTAATATCTAAAAAAAAAAAAAAAAGCCACCATATGTCTACAACCAAACAGGCAAAACACAGCATAATTAAAAACATCCATCATTACATGGGTGCTATGCAAACAACACACTCAATGAAAGTTGACAGATTTACAGAGGTGAAGACTGTCTTGTTCATGTGAAAGAATTTGAGAGTTTTCTATGCTCATTCAGTTGTCTGAATCTAAGAGTGTGTTTAACACTTATTTTCATGGAAGGTGTTCATGTTTTACACAAATGCAGCATGTAAACAGAAAAAATACAGAACATTGTGATTTAAATAATATAACTTTTATTAATTCTATAATTAAATAATAAAACAAGCCAGTGTTCACCCTCACTCCGGTCCAAAGCCCAGATAAATGCAGTTGCGTCAGGAAGGGCATCCGGCATAAAACCAATGCCACATATAACATGCGAGTCAAAAATACGAATTCTGTACCGGATTGTTCGAGGCCAGGGTTAACAACGACCGCCATCAGTGCTGTTAACCAACAGGGTGCTGGTGGAACTTGGACTACTGTTGGTCGAAGAAGTTGAGGTCGAAGAAGGAGAGGTCGAAGAAGGACAGGCGGGAGGCGTGTCCGTAGGCAGAGAGAGAAGAGAAAAGGCATGAGTCGAGGACTGAGAATAGGGACTTTGAATGTTGGAACTATGAAAGGAAAAAGTAAAGAGCTGGCTGACATGATGCAGAGGAGGAAGGTGGACATACTGTCTGTTCAGGAGACCAGTTGGAAAGGTAGCAAGGATAGAAGCTTAGGAGAAGGGTTTAAGCTGTTTTATCATGGTTATTTACCGGGTCAGTGGTGGTCTATTGGCGAACTGGGTTATCAAAGGCAGGCCATGTCTCTCACTGTCTGTGGTGAGAGGCATGTAAAAGAACCATTGCTGACTTTCGTAAAGAGTAGGCTGCAAAGCCGTCAGCGTGTTTCTGTCCCTTGCTAAAAGGGTTGTGTCAGGAAGGGCATCCGACATAAAAACCTATGCCAAATCAAACGTGCAAATCATTCGCTGTCGCGACCCATGAAAAAGGGAAAAATCCGAAAGGAAATCTCTCATCTCATCTCTCTCACCATGGTGTGTATGAAAAGAGAAATGGCGTAGGAGTCATCCTGAGGGAGGGGTTTGTCAGGAATGTTCTAGAAGTGAAAAGACTGTCAGACAGAGTGATGAATCTCCAGTTGGGAATTGAAGGCGTGATGTTCAATGTTGTTACTGCTTATATCCCACAGGCAGGATGTGAGCTAGAAGAGAAGGAGAGATTCTGGAGTGAGTTAGATGAAGTGATGCAGAGTACCCCCAGAGGTGAAAGAATGGTCATTGGTGAAGATTTCAATGGACATGTTGGTGCAGGAAACAGAGGGGATGAGGAAGTGATGGGCAGGTTGTCTTCAAGGAGGAGTTGAAACAGGCTTTGGGTGGTCAGGAAGTGCTTCCAGATGAATGGACAACTACAGCAAATGTGATCAGGAATACAGGTAGGAGAGTACTTGGTGTCTCCTTTGGAAGGAACGTAGATAAGGAGACTTGGTGGTGGCATGAGGAAGTGCAGGAATGTGTACAAAGGAAGAGGTTAGCTAAGAAGAAATGGGACATAGAGAGGACTGAACAGAGTAAACAGGAGTACAGGGAGACACAGCGTAAGGCAAGTTAGCGGTGTCAAAAACCAAACAGAGGGTGTATGATTACTTGTATGATAGGCTGGACAGTAAGGAGGGAGAAAATGATTTATACAGGTTGGCACAGCAGAGAAATAGAGATGGGAAGGAGTACAGCAAGTTAGAGTGATAAAGGACAGAGTGGGAAATGTATTGACTGATGACAGAAGTGTGCTGGGAAAATAGAAACAGTACTTTGAAGAGCTGATGAATGAGGAAAATGAGAGAGAAAAAAATAGAAGAGGTGACAGTTGAGGACCAAGAAGTATCAAAGATTAGTATGGGTGAAGTGATGAGGGCATTGAAGAGGATGAAGAGTGGAAAGGCAGTTGGTCCTGATGATATACCGGTGGAGGTATGGAAGTGTCTAGGACAGGTAGCAGTAGATTTTATGACAAGAGTATTCAACAAAGTTTTAGAGAGTGAGAGGATGCCGGAGGAATGGAGGAGAAGTCTGCTGGTGCCCATTTTTAAGAACAAGGGGTGGCAACTACAGAGGGATAACGTTGATGAGCCATACGATGAAGTTATGTAATAACTTATGGAATTATGGAATAGTGGAAGCTAGACTAAGGGCAGAGATCAGCATTTGTGAACAACAGTTTGGTTCAACGTCAAGAAAGAGCACCTCAGATGCAGTGTTTGCTTTGAGGATGTTAATAGAGAAGTACAGAGAAGGCCAGAGGGAGCTGCATTGTGCCTTTGTGGATCTGGAGAAAGCATAAGACAGGGTGCCGAGAGAGGAACTGTGGTATTGCATGAGGAAGTCTGGCGTGGCAGAGAAGTATGTTAGAGTGGTGCAGGACATGTATGAGAGATGTAAGACAGTGGTGAGGTGTGCTGTCAGTGTGACAGGAGAGGTCAAGGTGGAGGTGGGACTGCATCAAGGATCACCTCTGAGCCCCTTCTTGTTTGCTATGGTGATGGACAGGCTGACAGACGAGGTTCTACAAGATTCCCCATGGACTATGATGTTTGTAGATGACATTGGGATCTGTAGTGAGAGCAGAGAACAAGTGCAGTAAAATCGAGAGAGGTGGAGGTATGCCCTGGAAAGGAGAGGAATGAAGATTCGCCTCAGTAAGACAGAACAACCATGTGTGTGAACAACAAGGATCCAAGTGGAACGGTGAGGTTGCAGGGAGCAGAGATAAAGAAGGTGGAGGATTTTAAGTACTTAGGGTCAACAATCCAGAGCAATGGAGAGTGTGGAAAAGAAGTGAAGAAGCATGTGCAGGCTGATTGGAATGGTTGGAGAAAAGTGTCCGGTGTGATGTATGATAGGAAGGTCAGCAAGAATTAAAGGAAACGTGTACAAGACGGTGGTGAGGCCAGCGATGTTGTATGGTTTAGAAACAGTGGCCCTTGGGCAAAGACCAGAGGCAGAGTTGGAGGTAGCAAAGATGAAAATGTTGAGGTTGAGGTAACGAGGATGGATAGGATCAAGAATGAGTACATCAGAGGGACAGCACATGTAAGAGGTTTTGGAGACAAAGTCAGAGAGGCTCGATTAAGATGGTTTAGACATGTATAGAGGAGGGATAATGAGTATATTGGTAGTAGGATGCTGAGGTTGGAACTACCAGGCAGAAGGTCTAGAGGCAGACCAAAGAGCAGATTTATGGATGTGGTGAAGGAGGACATGAAGGTAGTTGGAGTAAGAGTAGAAGATACAGAGGATAGGGTGAGATGGAGGCAGATGATTTGCTGTGGCGACCCCTGAAGGGAATAGCCGAAAGGAAAAAAAGAAGAACTTTTCTTAATTCTATCTCCATGGCTTAATGGGTGATGTCAAGTGGAACGGCAGCTATCTCTTGCTGAATAGCAACCTCAAGGGCTTCAAGAGTTTGGTAGCTGATGAGAATACGCAATTAATTTAAGGTAGACAGACAGAAAAAGTAACAACGTGTGAGGTCAGAGGAACAGGCCAGCTACCCAACATCGTCACATCGATTAAATTACCCATCCTCCCCAAGACTGTAGTAGGTCCAAATGGTTTGGCAGACAAGCGAGTGAATAGATATAATTATCGAGGTAAATTCTAGTCAAAAGTTCATCTGATCCAGACCAGCAAATATATTTACTCAATATGTTGCGGAACACATTCGTATATTTTAGGGAACCTGTCATGTTAGTGGTATTATTTAAAGCCAGTGGGTTTTTTTCTCTCCGTTTCTTATTTTGAAGTCTCAATAAAACATAACAATGATTGTGAGTCACTGTCACGACATGACGTTGTCGTCATCTTCCCCAACTTAATAAGGGGTCGGGTTGTGGGGGCAGCCGTCTAAGCAATGTTTGGACATGCCTGAAACAACACACCTCTGAGGCATTCGGGAGGCATTCTAATCAGATGCTTGAGCCACCTCAGCTGGCTTCTGTCAATGCAGAGGAGCAGTGGTTCTACTCCGAGTTCCTCCCTGATGTCTGAGTTTCTCACCCTATCTCTAAGGGAGAGCCCCGGCACCCGGCGAAGGAAACTAATTTCAACCGCTTGTATCCATGATATTGTTCATTTAGTCACTACTCAAATCTCATAGGCATAGGTGTGGGTTGGAACGTAAGATCAACTGATAGATTGAGAGCATTGCTTTGCAGCTCGGCTCCTTCTTCACCACAATGGACTGGTACAGACCCAGCTTAACAGCAGAGGCTGCAGCAATCTGCCTGCCGATCTCCCGCTCCATCCTTCCCTCACTCATGAACAAGACCCCAAGATACTTGAACTTCTCCACTTGGGGAAGAACCTCATTTGAGACCCAAACGGTGCATTTCACCCTTTTCGGGCTGAGAACCATGGCTTTGGACTTGGAGGTGCTGATTCTCATCCCGGCTGCTTCATACTCAGCTGCAAATCACTCCACTGTGAGCTGGAGGTCCTGGATTGATGAAGCCAAAAGGACAACATCATCCACAAAAAGCAGAGATGAGATGTAATGGCCACCAAACCAGAACCCCTCAACGGCTTGGCTGTGCCTAGCAATTCTGTCCATAAAAATTCTGAGCAGAATCTGTGACAAAGGCCAGCCTTGGTGGACTCCAATCCTCACCAGAAACTAATTTGATCTGTTATTCCCAATGCGGACCAAGCTCTGGCTCAGGTGAGACAGAGAGAAATGGCCTGTCGCAACAGGTCCAGTACCCCATACTCCAGGATCATGTCATACAAGATAGCCCAAGGGACACGGTTGAAAGCCTTCTCCAAATCCAACTCATGTAGACAGATTGGACAAACTGATATCGTTCCCTCCAGGATTCTGTAGAATGTATAGAGTTGGTCAAGAGTGTCACGGCCAGGATGAAAACCACACTGTTCTACCTGAATCCAAGGTTCCTCGGGTCCTCCTTTCCAGTACAACTGCTGAGAACTTCCTGGATGGGCTGAGGATTGTGATTCCACAATAATTGTAACACCCCCCCCCCTTTCGATCTCTGTTTTTTAAAAGGGGACTACCACCCTGGTTTGTCAATCCAGAGGTACGTTCCCCATTGACCACGTGATGTTACAGTGACATGTCAAGCAAGATAGTCCTACAACATCCAGAGCCCTGAGATGTTCAGGGTGGATTTCATCCACCCCCAGAGCCCAATCACTGAGAAGTTTTTTGACTACCTCAGCGACCTCAGCTCCAGTGATGGGCAGACCCCGACCCAAGCCCCCAGGGTCTTCCTCCCCCAAGGAAGGCATGTTGGTGGGATTGAGGAGGTCCTCAAAGTATTCCTTCCACCTCCTGATAACATCCCCAGTAGAGGTGAGCAGCTTCCCACTTCAACTGTAAACAGTATTTGTCGAGAACTGCTTCCCTCTCCTGAGGTGTTGGATGGTGGTCCAGAACGTTTTTGAGGCCAACCAATAAGCTCTTTCCAGACCCTCACCATACTCCATCCACAGCAAAGACTGCACCGGCGACAACTCAGGCTGCAGTATGTTTGGCCTGTCAGTACATGTCTGCTGACTCGGGAGTTCCACAGGCCAATGAGACCTGAGAGGCCTCCTTTTTCAGCTGGATGGCCCCTTCACTGCTGATGTCCACCACTGGGTTTGGGAGTGACCACCATGACAGGCACCGATGACCTTCTGGACACAGATATGGGCTGAGGCCTCAGCAATGGAAGCACAAAATATGGCCCATTTAGATTCCATGTCACCCGCCTCTTTCAAGATGTGGTTGAAGTTTTGCTGGAGGTGGGAGTTAAAGGACCCTCTGACAGGAGACTCTGCCAAATGTTTCCAGGAAACCCAAAGTATACACTTGGGTTGCCAGGTCTTGAGGTTTCCCTTCCTCGCCCTCACTACCAGGTGGTGATTGGTTATCAGCTCAGCTCCCCTCTTCACCGGAGTTTCCAGAACATGCGGCCACAAGTCTGGTGACAGAAGAACTACAAAGTCGATCATCGAACTGTGATGTGATTTGGGTGTCCTGGTGCCAAGTGCACTTATGCACTCCCTCATATTCGAACATGGTGTTTGTGATGAACAAACCGTGACGAGTAAAGACATCCAACACCGAAACACCATTCTGGTTTAGGCTGGAGAGGCCGTACCTACCAATCACACCCTTCCAGGTTGTTGCCCACATGGGCATTAAAGTCTCCCAGTAGAATGAGGGAGTCTCTGGGGGGCATTCTCCAACACCCCCCCTAAAGACTCCAAGAAGAATGGGCACTCTGAACTGTCATTTGATGCATAGGCACAAACAACAGTCAGGACCCATTCCCTCACCTGAAGGTGGAGAGAAGCTACCCTATGTCAACTGGGGAGAACCCAAGATGTGGGCACTGAGACAGGGGGAAACAAGGATGCCTATATCTAGTCAGTCTCTCCCCACCTCACACACCAGCTCAGGCTCCTTTGCCACCATAGAGATGACATTCCATGTCCCAAGAGTCAGAGTCAGTAGCCGAGGATCAGTCCGACAGAACCCATGCCTTCGGCTGCTACCCAACTCACACTGCACTCAACCCCTATAGCCCATCTAACTGGTGGTGGGTCCATGGGAGGGCGGGCCCATTTCTCCTTTACAGGCTGGGCCCAGACAGGCTCCATGGGAAAAAGCCTGACCATCAAGCACTCGCCCTCGAGTCCTCCCCCAAGCCTGGCTCCAGGGTGGACTCCGGTGACTTTTTTCATCTGGGCAAGGGAAACTGTGTCCTCTTGTCTTTCTTCATAGAGGTCTTTTGAACCGTGATTCATCTGGACCTTCACCTAGGACCTGTTTGTCTTGGGTGACCCTACCAGGGGCATATTCCACTGACAGCATAACTGCTAGGATCATTCGGACACGCAAACCCTTCCACCACGATAAGGTGGCGATTCAAAAAGGGGATGGCGAAGACCGATTTCCTGCGATTCCTGAATATCCGATTCCAGCAAGAGCGCCCCAAGGTTGTCCATGACGCCACAGGGGAAACATGATGATGATGATGATGACTTCAAAGGAGTCATGACTTTGATCACATTTATTTTACTTTTCTATACTATTACTTGTCAATAGGTTTCATGCAGCATGAAAAGTAAATAGATCTTTTTGCAATAAACAAAAGCTTGATTCTCCCTTGTGCATGATTTTAAAAAAATGTGGTCTACGTGGTTCTTACACTGCATGAATTCTCCTCTTGACTTCAGTCCACTTACACACCTTCTTCTTCTTCTTTTCCTTTCGGCTGTTCCCTTCAGGGGTCGCCACAGCAAATCATCCGCCTCCATCTCACCCTGTTCTCTGCGTCTTCTTTTCTGACTCCAACGACCTTCATGTCTTCCTTCACCACATCTATAAATCTCTTCTTTGGTCTTCTTCTAGGCCTTCTGCCTGGTAGTTCCAACCTCAGCATCCTACTTCCAATATACTCACTATCCCTCCTCTGTACATGTCCAAACCATCCTAGACACTTCCATACCTCCACAGGTATATCATCAGGACCAACTGCTTTTCCATTCTTCATCCTCTTCAATGCCCTCCTCACTTCACCCTTACTGATCTTTGCTACATCCTGCTCCTCAATGGTCACCTCTTCTACTCTTTTCTCTCTCTCTCATTTTCCTCATTCATGAGCTCTTCAAAGTACTCTTTCCATCTTCCCAGCACACTTCTGTCATAAGTGAATACATTTCCCTCTCTGTCCTTTATCAATCTAACTTCCTGCATGTCCTTCACATCTCTAGCTCTCTGCTGTGCCAACCTGTATAGATCATTTTCTCCCTCCTTACTGTCCAACCTATCATACAAGTCATCATACGCCCTCTGTTTGGCCTTAGCCACTGCTACTTTCGCCTAATGCTGTGTCTCCCTGTACTCTTGTTTACTCTCTTCGGTCCTCTCAATGTCCCACTTCTTCTTAGCTATCCTCTTCCTTTGTACACACTCCTGCACTTCCTCAGTCCACCACCAAGTCTCCTTATCTACTTTCCTTCCAGAGGACACACCAAGTACTCTCCTTTCTGTCTCCCAGATCACATTTGCTGTGGTTGTCCAGTCATTTGGAAGCACTTCCTGGCCACCCAAAACCTGTTTCAACTCTTTGAAGACAACACGACACTCTTCCTTTTTCAGCTTCCACCACTTTGTCTTCCGCTCTGCCTTTGCCTCTTTCACCTTCCTCACCATCAGCGTCATCCTGCACACCACCATCCTATGCTGTTTGGCAAGACTCTCACCCACTACTACTTTGCAGTCACTGACTTCCTTCAAATTACATCGCCTACACAAGATGTAGTCTACCTGTGTGCTCCTACCTCCGCTTTTATAAGTCACTCTATGCTCCTCTCTCTTCTGGAAGAAAGTATTCACCACAGCCATTTCCATCCTTTTTGCAAAATAGACCAAAATCTGTCCTTCTGTGTTCCTGTCCTGGATACCAAACCTGCCCATCACTTCCTCGTCCCCTCTGTTGCCTGTACCAACATGTTCATTGAAGTCTGCACCAATGACCACTCTTTGACCTCTGGTACTCTGCATCACTGCATCTAACTCACTCCAGAATCTCTCCTTCTCTTTTAGGTCACATCCTGCCTGTGGGGAATAAGCACTAACAACATTGTACATCACGCCTTCAATTTCTAACTTGAGAGTCATCACTCTGTCTGACACTCTTTTCACTTCTAGAACATTCCTGACAAACCCATCCTTCAAGATGACTCCTACTCCATTTCTCTTCCCATCCACACTATGATAAAACAGCTTAAACCCTGCCCCTAAGCTTTTAGCTTTGCTACCTTTCCACCTGGTCTCCTGAACACACAGTATGTCCACCTTCCTCCTCTGCATCATGTCAGCCAGATCTCTATCTTTTCTTTGCATAGTTCCAACATTCAAAGTCCCTTTTCTCAGTCCTAGACTCATGCCTTTCCTCTTCCCTCTCTGCCTTCGGACACGCCTCCCACCTCTCCTTCTTCAACCTTTTCGACCAACAGTCGTCCAATTTCCATCAGCACCTTGTTGGTTGACAGCACTGATGGCGGTCGTTGTTAACCCAGGATGCCGTTCCTGACACAACCCTCTCCATTTGGGACCGGCATAAGGGGGAGAGACACTGGTTAGAGCCCCCCCGCCTCATGGCTGCATTACTTACACACCATGAAAACATTTTATAGGTGGAGCAACAAATCAGGGCGTTTCTTATGTAAATACCGTTAAAATATATTCTGCCTGGGGGTTCAAGCCCCACTGTCCATGGCTCTCAGTGCTTGTCACTGTAACCCCAGTGCATCTAACTGGGTTATCAAAAGCTGGCCATGTCTCTCACTGTCTCTGGTGAGAGGTTCATGTAAAAGAACCATTGCTGACTTCTGACAAGACTAGGCTGCAAAGCCGTCAGCATGTTTCTGCCCTACGATGGTCTGGCGAGCTGTCCATGGTGTAATCTACCCTCGCCCAGAGTTGGCTGAGATTTGCACCAGCCTCCTGGCGACTCTAATTGGGATTAAGCAGTTCAGAAAATTAATGAAATAATGAATATACCATCTATATATCAAATAGTGTTTTTATTGTGTAGCCACATGTTAAACTACTGTACTGTACAGTATCATTTTTGTGTTGATGTCATACATAGAAACATTTTCTTTTACAAACTAGATACCAAAAAAGTTGGAACACTATACAAATTCTGAATAAAAACTGAATGCCATGATGTGAAAATGCCAAATTTCAAAGTTTTATTCCAAATAGAACATAGATGACAGTGTCAAAAGTTTAAAGTGGGAAAATGTACAATTTTAAGGGAAAATATGTTGATTACAAATTTCATGGTGTCAACAAATTTCAAAAAAGTTGGGACAAGGCCATTTTCACCACTGTGAGGCATCCCCTCTTCTTCTTAAAACAGTCTGCAAATGTCTGGCGACTGAGGAGACAAGTTTCTCAAGTTTAGAGATAGGATTGCTGTCCCATTCGTGGCCAATACAGGTGTCTAACTGTTCAACTGTCTTGGACCTTTCCTTGCTGCACCTTCCTCTTTATGATGCGCCAAATGTTCTCTGTAGGTGAAAGAGCTGGAGTGCAGGCTGGCCATTTCAACACTCGGATCCTTTTCCTACGCAGCCATGATGTTGTAATTAATGCTGCATGTGGCTGACATTATCATGTTGAAAAATGCAAGGTCTTATCTGAAAGAAACGATGTCTGGATGGGAGCAGATGTTGTTCTAGAACCTGAATAAACCTTTCTGCATTGACGGTGCCTTTCCAGATGTGCAAGCTGCCCATGCCACACGCACTCATGCAAAGCCATGCCATCAGAGATGCAGGCTTCTGAACTGAGTGCTGATAACAACTTGGACTGCCCTTGGCCTCTTTAGTCTGGATGACATGGCGTCCCAGTTTTCCATAAAGAACTTCGAATCGTGATTCGTCTGACCACAGAACAGCTTTACACTTTGCCACACTCCATTTTAAATGACACCTGGCCAAAAGAAAATACCTGTGTTTCTGGGTCCTGTTTAGAAATTGGTTCATCTTTGTACTTTAGAGTTTCAGCTGGCAACGGTGACTAGCACGGTGGATTGTGTTCACCGACAATGGTTTCTGGAAGTATTGCTGAGCCCATTCTGTGATTTCCTTTACAGTAGCATTCCCGTTTGTGGTGCAGTGCCGTTTAAGGGCCCGAAGATCATGGGCATTCAGTATGTTTTTTTTGGCATTGGCCCTTATGCACAGAGATTGTTCTAGAGTCTCTGAATCTTTGGATGATGTTATGCACTGTAGATGATGATAACTTTAAACTCTTTGCAATTTTTTGCTAGGAAACACTTTTCTGATATTGCTCCACTATCTTTCGGTGCAACTTTGAAGGAATTGATGATTCTCTACCCATCTTCGCTTCTGAGAGACACTACCATATACTCAGTCATGTTGCCAATGGACCTCATTAGTGGTAATTGGTCTTCCAGTTGCTTGTTATAAGTGCAATTGAATTTTCCAGCCTGGAAGCACCATGAAATTTATAATCAACATATTGTTCCCTTAAAATGATACATTTTTTTAGTTTAAACTTTGAACCTGTCCTTTATGCTCTATTTGGAATAAAATATTGAAATTTGGCATTTCCACATCATTGCATTCAGTTTTTATTCACAATCTGTGTAGTGTCCCAACTTTTCTGGAATCCGGTTTGTAAATTATTGTTATATTGCGGTCTATTAATCTATTAGAAATTCTTCAATCATGGGGCTGCCTTCATTTTGGACATAGCAGGCATGTTTGGCGTGCATGTGGGAAAAGCTGCATTACTGAAATTTGTGGAAATATTTGGGGGGGAAAAAAGGCATGTAAGTGCTTATCAAGTGCTTGGTGAAAAGGCAGTTTTTAAAAAATTCTTTTAAAGGCACCAGGTGACTCAGTTGTTCCGACAGCCAGGAGGTGCTCATTTCACGGGTATTCCAAGACAGAAGAATTTTGGTTCATGTATTTTTTTGTACCTTAAGATGTTGAGGCAAGATAAATTGTGCTAGAGGTTCAAGCATCGGTATTTTAAATTCAGTGGCTTGATTGGGGAGAAGTGGGGGATGTTGGAACAATGCAATACATTATTTGAGCCTACAAGATTTTTTATGACTGACAGTCATCAATAATCATCATACAGAGAAAAAGTGATGGAGTGAGTCTATTCTGCACAGTTCATACAGGACTCAGAAGAAGATACATTTCAGTAATTTTACTGAGAGTCAGGTAATAGTAAAAGATGGCAAAAACAGGCATGGGGGTCAAATGATCAACAAACAGGATAACAAAAACAGTGCAAACTTGAAACCGATAAGGCAGGCAAAGATCATACACAAAACAGTCACAGACATACAGCATGGCTTGGCCAAAGTCAGAAATGGGGAATGTTTCCAAAGTGTAATGAATGTGTCTGCTGCCCTATTTATAGTCCGGATGATTGCATCATGAACAACATCCATATGTTTATAGCTGTACGACATCAACAAGTTGATTCTTGGGTACCAGTTCCTATGTACTTACAAATAAAACACAGAAGTTATATTTTCTCCACTTCTACGCTCATTTTATGTGCACTTTTACCCACATAGGTTTTCATATTGACAATGAATGGTACTAAACCAGATTCTTTTCCAATTTTATTTTACAATTAGTACCAATAGCCACATAATTTCTGTTATTTACTTGATTTTTGCACAATTGAGACAATTGCTTCGCTTTTGCCATCCTATTGAATTTATATATTACATAATGCCTTATACACAAATGATACAATGACTCCAAGTATAGAGAATATTAAAAAGATAAAAATTATTTCAGCAAACTGTCCAGGTCTTAGAAACAAGAAGAGAAGTTATGAATATATATAGAAAAAATGTTTTTTCTATCATATGTCTACAAGATATTCATTTAGCTAAGGGAGACATCAATATTATGAGAAACGAATGGGCTCTAGAATGCATAATTGCTCCATTTAGACCAAATGCTAGAGGAGTAGCTATACTATTCAATAATGATATAGATCTCACTATCTATGAAAATGGTAATTTCATCATTGCTGATATCTCGGTAGAAAGATTTACACTTATATGGTCCAAATATGGATGATCCAAATTTCTATATCAGGCTTTTTGAAAATTTATCCTCTTTTGACAACGACTCTCTAATTATTGTAAGTGATTGGAATCTCATTCTAGACCCCTCTATGGATCTTGAAAATTATAAGTATGTAAACAATCCTAAATCTAGGGACATTGTCATAGAAAACTCACAACACCTCGATCTTATAGATATATGGAGGAATTTGAATGAAAACTCCAGAAAACATACATGGTGGAAAATGAATCCAAGGAAACAAGCAAGATTAGATTCTTTCTTGATTTCACAAGATATTGTTGATATTACTCTGGATTCAGACACCCCAGTGCGGCTAACTGGGTTATCAAAGGCGGGCCATGTCTGTCACTGTCTATGGTGAGAGGCATGTAAAAGAACCATTGCTGACTTTCGTAAAGAGTAGCTGCAAAGTCGTCAGCGTGTTTCTGTCCCTTGCTAAAGGGTTGTGACAGGAAGGCCATCTGACGTAAAAACCTCTGCCAAATCAAACGTGCGAATCAGATGATTTGCTGTGGCGACTCCTGAGTAAAGGGGAAAAAGCCGAAAGGAAGACAGACTCTGGATTCAGACAAAACGCGGCTTATCTGGACTTCCGATCTTTCAAGTAAGCAAGTGAATGTTGAGTACTAAACAAGTATTCAATGCGCACTTACTTACTTGACAGATGGGAAGTGCGGATAAGCTGCGTTTTGTCTCAAAAGCTCCGGTGTCAGTTGCAACACCACCTACATTTGGTGGAGCACGTCACATATTTAAACATTAACATTAACTGTCGTTAATCTTATAGCTGTGTGCAAACTTCAATCGTCTGCTATCATACACATATTTCTTAAGATGTTCTGTTTTTGCTTTTTGTAACCATGGGAACCAAAAAACAAACAAACAAACAAACAAACAAACAAACAAAAGAAAAACAAGTTGATTCTTAAAAGTTTAAGTCTTTGTTAGCCATGTTTGTAGCTTGTGTGCGATCATGGGAGTGCAGCCTGAGCTCCAGTGTAGATGTAACTCAGCCTTACGGGCGCTTGTGTTGGTATCTTAGACTTCTTTCTTAAGAACCAGAGGTTTTTTCAGTGTGTGCAGCAGGCTGGTTATTCTATCAGTGTATTGTGACCAGCAATTTTGTTGTGGTCTACCATAACTGCACCACTGTAGAGAACACCAAACACCTCAATAAGCTGATTAGTATCACTAACTTAATCTCAGAGCAGACTCTGAGCTCACCAGAGGTAGTGCTTTAAGAAACTGTATCTTTTTCCAGCTGCCACCAATCTTCACAATGCCTTCCCCCAGTCTACTCCCTTATCCCCAGGGTCTCGGTAATAATGATCGGACAAAATCCCATATCTCTAACTCCTGTGCGTGTTTCTTTCATGTTTTCTTGTTGTGTGTGTGATATTTGTATCTATTTTCATATAGATAATTATGCCATGGTGCATTTTGAACTGCTTTATTAGGGTTGTGATGATGTATGGTGGCACAGTGGTTGTCATGTTCACTTTCCATCAGAAAGGTACTGGGTTTGAGTCCCGGCTTAGGCATGTTCATGTGGAGTTTCTATGCACTACCTGTGCTTGTGTGGGTTTCCTCCAATTTCTTTTCACAGTCCAAAACATACCCAGTAGGCTAATTGGCTGTTCCAAATAACCCCTAGGTGTCAGAGTGACTGTGAATGGTGTGAATCATTGGCCTTGTGATGGCCTGGCAAACTATTCAGTGTGTAACTTACTTTTTCCCCAGAGTGAGTTGACATGGGTGCCATCCTGTCCACGACCCTAATTTGGAATAAGCGGCTTAGAAAAGGATTACGTGAATGAAATTGTCCAATTGTCGTCTCTGTATTGGCCCTTTGATGGTCTGGCAAGCTGTTTAAGGGGTATCCCACCTTCGCCCATTGTTCGCTGAGGGAGGCTCCAGCCTCCCCACTACCCTAGTAGATTCATTCATTCCTTCAAACATTCACCCCTGGGGCAATTTGGAATACTGGATTAGTCTAAAGCAGTGGTTCTTAACCTTGTTGGAGGTACCGAACCCCACCAGTTTCATATGCACATTCACCGAACCCTTCATCGGTGAAAAATAAAAATATGATTTTTTTACAAACTCAAGACATAGGTACTGTTGTGTTCTTGTATTTCCATCTCCATGCAGTTTCACAAAGTGTTCCTTTAGTTTTACTGGTGCGACACTAGAGTTGCTCAACTTGGTATTGCAAATCATTCAGATAGGACGCCGAGTCCCATCAATTTCTATGATGCATGTGACTCCATGTTGTACATATTCGTCCGACCACTTTCTTTTTTCGCTCGACATAGTTAGTATGGATTAAAATATTCTGAAAAAAATCTCACAACTTCACACATTGCCTACTGAGCGCGCTAAATTCCCCGCGGCACTGATTGGCCAAGCAATGTAATGTGATCATCTGCAGCCAGTGATGGCCAAGCGGGGCGTGTCATCACTAATTGACATGATGAGTCGGGTGTGTCTTGACCTCTGTGGCCGACTCACCGAACCCCTAGGGTTCGATCGAACCCAGGTTAGGAACCACTGGTCTAAAGTGTACTGCATGTCTTTAAACTGTGGGAGTACCTAGAGGGAACCCAAACAAGCACCGGGAGAACATTGAAACTCCACAATGAAATACCTTTGCAGATCATGGGACTTGAACCCAGGACCATTTTGCTGCAAGGCAGCAGTGCTAAGCACTATGCCAGCATGCTGCCCACATGGATATTTATCTACACTGAAAACCCTGCTCATTTCAGGCTCAGTCTCCAGAAGGCACCATGAGAAGGGAAGGAATACTTCATAAGATAAGCAGCGCCAACTGCTGCTCTCTGTTTTAATATTAGTATCGACATAATAATCTGCCCATGGACATTTCTCCTGAATTTCTGGAACAGTGTCTTAGAAATCTGGATAAGTGTCAAAGATTTCTTGTTTCAGTTATGAATTTGTTCTGCACAGCCCGACCATGGCACTAGTGAATCATTCACAATTCGTCTTTAAAGTCTTTTTCTTTGTAGAAAAGCTTCTATCAATGTGCTAGTACACTCTAGGGGCTGATTCCCATTCATACCAAAACCTCTGAGCAAGAAACGGCTTGAAGAGAGCAGAGTTTAATAAGATGTCCTAACCACCATGTTTGTAATGGTTATTAATGGCCTTACTCAGGACAATGGAACTTGCTGGCCAAGACGAGTCATTGCTTTCTACATACAGTGGTACCTCAATGTACGAAATTAATCCGTTATTGAAGTGGTTTTGTAACCTGGATTTTTCGAAAGTTGAACCGTATTTTACATGTAAGATGTGTGATTCGCTCCAAGGCCCCCAATACTACCCCCTAGACCCTTTAAAAATTATAAAAGCATATCTTTTAAGGCCTCCTTCTGCTTCAATATTGTACCGATGGTAGACGGGTTTGGCCATATTCCTTTGCGATGTCACTCAACCGCATGCTACGAGCCCACTTCTTCTTTTCAATCGCAGCGGAAATCACATGCTCGTGTGTGTGTGGTGCGTGTGTGTGTGTGTGTGTGTGTGTGTGTGTGTGTGTGTGTGTGTGTGCACACGTGTGTTGACCATGTCTTCTTAGCAGAGTTATAATCTTACAAATATTTAAGGATGGTTAAAAGCCTGAGCCAAAAAAATAAAGTTGCACTGAGCACACTTGAAAAACTCATGAAACAATAGTAACTCTGTCCTTTACACCAAAAGCATTATGGGAGATGCAGCTCCATAATAGCCAATACAAGAGAGCTGCGTCATCCCTCCTAGCGAATGGAAGGCCAGCAGGGTGGGATATTGGGAGCTAGCCAATGGGAGGCCAGCGGGGCGGGATGTTAGGAGATCGCCAATGGGAGGTCAGTGGGGCGGGATGTTGGGAGATCAACATGGGAGAGAATGTTGGGAGAGCAACTTGCGCATTGTTTGAATTTTTGAGATGGCGCTTTCGTAACGTGAATTTGTTTCGTATCCAGAGACAAAAATTTTAGGAAAATGTTTTTCATAACCTGAATTTTTCGTTAGCTGGGGCTTTCATAACTTGAGGTTCCACTGTATTCAAGTCCTCATGTCAATCTTTTTAAATACTGTACTCTTTCTTCTTTACCACAAATCTTGAACCGATTCATCTTTGGGGCCGCGAGGAGGCTGCAACCTATCTCAGCCGACTGTGGGTGAAGGTGAGTAAACAGTTTGTCAGCCCATCGGAGGGCCAAAACACACAACCGCTGACAAAATCTCTCACACCTAGAAGAAATCTAGGTTGCAAGTCTTTGGACTGTGGGAGGAAATATGTAAACTCTCGAACTCAGATTCAAACCCACGACCTTTTTGCTGCGAGGTGGCCACGGTAACCGCTGTCACCATGCTGCCATTTCTTAGAAATTATGAGAACTATGTGTAAATAGAATCCAGGAACTGATAAAAAAAAAATCTTCCATGAGGCAGAGTGAGTCATGTCTATGGTCTTCAACTGGCCTGCTGAATCATGACTGGGCAAACTCTGAAAAGTTTTCATAATAGTTATATATAAAAGTTTTATTATAGCTAATTATAAGCAAGAACTTTTATAGCAACGGCCATTTCTACCTATTTTTAATGCACAATTAGATTTCTTTGCTTAATACAATACTCGGATAAAACACAAAGTTAATTTGAAATGAAAGTGTGTGTGTGTGTGTGTGTGTGTGTGTGTGTGTGTGTGTGTGTGTATGTGTGTGTGTGTGTGTGTGTGTGTGTGTGTGTGTGTGTGTGTGTGTGTTTGGTGGGAAACCCTATACAGAATGTGACTTTTATGTTTAGTGTACACATTTCCTTGTGGCAGGACAGAACAGACTGTTTTGTGTCTTCCTCCAAATGTTTTTGGCCATGCATGAGCGCAGCTTGTTGCTTTAATAATAATTTTTAATGAGTTCTTCCCTACGACATTTCCCTCTGCAGGCAGCTCAATTAATGCCTCGTTCCGTATCTCTACATCTTGAGTGCTGAGAACCCCCTAGTGTACACTTTCCACCCCCTCACACAAACACGCACACATACACCACTACCACTTCCTTTCTTTCCCAACACCAGACAAGGATGTGGTCTTTTGTTATTGTTGTTGTTTAAACGAAGCTCAGTCTAGTGTGAGCTATCCCAGATGAGGATGTTTTGTGCGTGATGAGAGGAACACAGAAGCCATCTATTTTCTGTTTCAGTGATTTTATTATTATTATTATTTTAAAAAAAAACATACTGTATAAAACTGAACCTCTGAATATCCAGCAAAACCACCAAATGATACCTCTCAATTACACACATTTGTGTGAGAACACAAGAAGATTCCGTCGCACTTTCCTTCTGTGTCGAGTTTTCAATAGATTTCACAGTTTGCTAATCTACTTTATATTCATTCAGATAGTAAGCACTGCTCATGGGTAATTGCCATTTGTCTCTGTATTCAGCTGTCCTGTGATGTAGCATGAACAGCAGTTAGAGCTGCTTGTATTCTCCCAGTGTCAGCGGAACCACATGGCTAGCGATCATACTTCTTGGTTACCGTAGCTACACAATAGAACTACGTACGTATCTATTAAATTTGTTTAGTTTTACCCTTCTTTAGGGTTTCGGGGTGGCTGAAGCCCATTCCAACCAATTCTGAGTGAAAATAGGGTACACGCTATGGTTTTCCAGACAACACACAAGCATTCATACTCACATCTAGAGGCAAATACGAATATCCAGGTAGCCTATCGTGATCGTCTTTGGACTGTCGGAGGAAACCGGAGTGCCCGGAGGAAAACTCATGTAAGTATAGGGTGAATATGCAAATCCGACACAGAAACGCCCCTATTGAACCTGTGACGCACACCCTTAATCGCTGTGAGGCAGACGTGACAACCTCTAGGCCAGGGGTCCCCAACTCCCGGTCCCGAGTCCACGGACCGGTACCAGTCTGTGGATCATTTGATACCGGTCATCATCATCATCATCTTCTTCCGCTTAGTCCAGGGTCGGGTCGTGGGGGCAGCAACCTTAGCAAAGAGGTCCAGATGTCCCTCTCCCGAGCCACTTCCTCCAACTCTCCCGGGGGGACACCGAGGCGGTCCCAGACAAGTCAAGAGACATAGTCCCTCCAGCGTGTTCTAGGTCGATCCCGGGGTCTCTTCCCGGTTGGACATGCCCGAAACACCACACCAGGGAGGCGTCCGGGGGGCATTCTGACCAGATGCCCGAGCCACCTCAACTGGCCCCTCTCAATGCGGAGGAGCAGCGGATCTACTCCGAGCTCTCCCCGGATGGCGGAGCTTCTCACCTTATCTCTAAGGGAGAACCCCGCCACCCGGCGAAGAAAGCTCATTTCAGCCGCTTGTATCCGTGATCTTGTTCATTCGGTCATTACCCAAAGCTCGTGACCATAGGTGAGGGTTGGAACGTAGATCGACTGGTAAATTGAGAGCTTCGCCTTGCGGCTCAGCTCCTTCTTCACCACGACGGACCGGTACAGGCACCGCTTAACAGCAAAGGCTGCAGCGATCCGTCTGCCGATCTCCCGCTCCATCCTTCCCTCACTCGTGAACAAGACCCCAAGATACTTAAACTCCTCCACTTGGGGCAGGACCTCATTCCCAACCCGGAGGGTGCATTCCACCATTGTCCGACTGAGAACCATGGCCTCAGACTTGGAGGTACTGATCTTCATCCCGGCTGCTTCGCACTCAGCTGCGAATCACGCCAATGAGAGCTGGAGGTCCCGACTTGATGAAGCCAAAAGGACAACATCATCCGCAAAAAGCAGAGATGATATCCGGTGGCCACCAAACCAGAATCCCTCATCGCCTCGACTGCGCCTAGAAATTCTTTCCATAAAAATTATGAACAGAATTGGTGACAAAGGACAGCCTTGGTGGACTCCGACTCCCACTGGAAACGAATCCGACCTGCTGTTACCAATACGGACCAAACTCTGGCTCCGGTGATACAGCGACCGAATAGCTCATAGCAACGGATCCGGAACGCCGTACTCTCGGCGCACGCCCCCACAAGATCTTTCGAGGGACACGGTCGAAAGCCTTCTCCAAATCCACAAAGCACATGTGGACAGATTGGGCATTTGATACCAGTCCGCAAGCAAAATCTCTCATGGTACAAATTACAGTTTTTTTTTATTCGCACTTCCGGGTCTTATTTAAAAAAAACAAACAAAAAAAAAACGACTGTTTTTGGCATTGCCACAGAAGCACTGAAAGCCCTTCTTCCATTTCCAACCACATATCTTTGTGAGGCGGGGTTTTCTGCAGTGACACCCACCAAAGCAATACTACAGAGTAGAATCTAACCGGTCCGCAGTATCATTTCCATACATAAAACCGGTCCCTGGTGCAAAAAAAGGTTGGAGACCACTGCTCTAGGCCACCTGTAAGCCAGCATGGCGTCTTAGCATGTGGACATGAAGTGTACATATTGGTGGTTTAAAAAAATGACGGTAATTAAAGTAAAGTGTCATATGCCTCACACATTCACTTCAGAACCTTTAACACTACAGCAGATATTCCCTGGTGTGATATTACCACGGAAACACGTACCCTAATAAAATAAGGCATGCCTGGTGTTACTGTACCACAGACCACTGATCAGAGATTTAAACAGGTTTTCATAGCTACACGGCAGAAAGATGAAACCCGAGACGCATCAAAAATTATTTGCTATTTTTCCACCCGTCTGGTTTTGCAATTATTAGCACAATCTAATACAGAAAGAAATAAGCGCACTAGGGAGGAAATTTTGTTTGGGTTTTCCCATGTTAAATTCAAATTGCTGCCAAATGCACAATCTGGATCCGATCGATATGAGACTTGGTCTGACATCAAAGCTTCCTTTATAAACACACCACATGTCATTCAAATCGAATGCGATTTTCCAGAGACATGATTTTTTTTTTTTAATTCTGCCTATTGTAAGATATTTTTTTAAATTACATTGTGATGTCATCAGTGCATAGATAAAATGTAATATTTCACACTTTAGTGATTACACTCACACATCCATCAAGTGATTCATTTCATCAGGGTCACAGGAAGGCCGGAGCGTATCTTATCTGATACTGGGGGAGTACATCCTAATCCGCCAGTCCAATGCAGGACAGCACAGGGACAATGTAGAACAGCAAATGGACACTCTGAAACAGCCAAGCAACCTAATGTGCATGTCTTTAGACTGTAGGAGGAAACTGAAGTACCCAGAGTAAACCCACACAAGTATGGCGAGAGCATGCAATCGCCACACAGTAATGCCTGAGCCCGGGACATGAGCCTGGGATCTCTGTGCGATGAGGCGGACATGCAACCCACTCTGATGAAAACATCAACTTATTATTTTAACATTGTTTGTTTATCAGTGGTTGAAATGAGCCCTGTGATGGCCTGGCAAGCTGTTCAAAGTGTACCCCGCGCTTGCCCAGAGTCGACTGAAATGGGCGCCAGATTATCCGTGAGTCTAAATAGGCTTACGTGGTTCAGAAAATGAATGAATGAATAAATGAACTGTTGTAATGATGATGAGGTTAGCAACACTGAACACTGATAATTAAATAAGCAGATAAATATATAATATAAATACTATAGAATTTGGGCAGTGGTGGCCTGGTGGTAAAGGTGCTGGATCACTGAGCCAAAGGTTGGGGGTTTGAGTCCCACTCGCAACAGGTTGTCACTGTCCCCCAACCCCCCGGTGCAGCTAACTGGGTTATTAAAGGCCGGCCATGTCTCTCACCGTCTATGGTGTGAGGTTCATGTAAAAGAACCATTGCTGACTTTCAACAAGAGGAACTGCATAGCTGTCAGTGTGTTTCCGCCTTGCGATGACCTGGCGAGCCGTCCAGGGTGTACTCTACTCTCGCCCGAAGTCGGCTGAGATGGGCGCCAGCCTCCCCGCGACTCTAATTAGGATTAAGCGGTTATAGAAAATGAACAGATGAACTGTATAATTTGTTGCTCTTGTCTTTCTGAGAGTATATCAGGATTACTAGTTTTCTTTGGCGTGCACCAGTTGGTAATCTGTAGATATTCCTACGTGGCAATTTCTGTACTGTAGGATAATATTTCATGCTGTCAACAATATATATATTATATAAACTCTTCAAAATGGGCACACTAAGTGCTTTAACATGTGACTGTCTCATGTGACTTTCCTAGGCTACTTAAATAAGCAACTGAACATTACAACCCCACAAGACTACGTTAGCCAATCATAAAACTCCTCTGCAAGAATGAGGTCTTCCTGCCTGTCCATTACGTGGCACGTGTACAGACAGCCCATACAGGATGAGTAAATGAACAGGAAGCAATGTTAATACGCGATAAGCCTCGGATTGCTGCAGGGTTATTGGTATATCTTCTGAAAGCTATGGAAGAGAAGGAGGATTTCTGACTAAACATACAACATCTCTCACATTTCCATATTGCGTAGTACATGGGAAAGTTTTAGGAAGCCGAGGTCTGGGGAGAGGATTGAATATAGGATCTGGAATTAAAAGGAGCAGACGGGTTCTTTTGCTTTTCAGTCTTGTACAAGTTTGCAAGAACTGCTTAATAGGAACTTGCAAAAACTCAATATTTGAGAAAGCCACAAGTAAACAGTTGAGGTAAGACGGTTGATGTAATGGCGTTCTTTTTTATATTCTTTGTTTCGCGGATCCGCCGATGTTAATATTCCTGATTTCTAAAAATTTTTTTAAAAATTAAAAAAATAAATAAATAAAAGGGTCTTGACTTGAGTGTGTGTAATGAATTTTAAAACCATAATATTTTTTGCAGCAAGCTGGTCCATTTCTCTCTCTCGCTCTCTCTCTCTCTATCTCTATCTATCTGTGCAGCTATCGTAACTTCATCATGTTCATCCACGCACGTGTTCTTGTATGTCAGAAGTGTTGCCTCACCTAGCCGTTGTTTCAAGTCCAGTGCTCGACACAATGTGTGTACATACAAACGTCTGCCACTATTGGAAACGACTGTGTGGCAGAACTGGTTTTAAAGAATTTTTTATTTATTATCGTTTTTATTTTTGAAAGTACAGTAGAGACTTCATATTTGATGCTTCATCTTTTCCTTCTGGCTTTTTCCCTTTTCCGGGGGTTCGCCACAGCACATCATCTGATTCGCATGTTTGATTTGGCGTAGGTTTTTACACCGTATGCCCTTCGTGACAACTCTTTTGCAAGGGGTAGAAACATGCTGACGGCTATGCAGCTACTCTTTACGAAAGTCAGCAATGGTTCTTTTACATGAACCTCTTACCATAGACCAGGAGTTCCCAACCAGGGGTGCGAGACATCATTCCACAGGGTGCGAGAAACAGGGCTGTAACTTTTGAAATAAACATATTCTTTTGATAAAATCCGTATGATTCCACATCCTTTATCCTTGAACAAAGTATAAAATGTAGAGGGTGTGAGGTCAGAGCAAAATCTTTTTATGGGTGCAGGAGTAAAAAAAAAAACATTGGGAACCACTGCCATATACAATGAGAGACATGGCTGGCCTTTGATAACCCAGTTAGCTGCACAGGGGGGGACAGTGACAACCTTGTGGAGAGTGGGACGCAAACCCTCAACCTTAGGATGAGTGATCCAGTGCCTGTTTCCACCAGGCCACCACTGGCACTAGTTTTGAAAGTTCATTCAGTTCATTTTCTGTAACCACTTAAACCTAATTAGGGTTGCGGAGAGGCTGGGGCCCATCCCAGCCGACTCCAGGCGAGGGCAGAGTACACCCTGGTTAGTTCGCCAGGCCATTGCAGAGCGGAAACATGCTGATGGCTTTGCAGTTACTCTTATCGAAAGTCAGCAATGGTTCTTTTACATGAACCTGACACCATAGTCAGTGGGAGACATGGCCGGCCTTTGATAACCCAGTTAACTGCACTGGGGGGACAGTGACCACCATGTGGAGAGTGGGACTCCACCCCCCAACCTTAGAATCAGCGATCCAGTGCCCGTTACCACCAGACCACAATGGCACTATTTTTGAAAGTAGTGACTTCAAATTTGATTCTTCTATTTTTCCTTTCGGCTTTTTCCCTCTTTCAGGGGTCACCACAGGGACCACAGTAGAAATTTCAGATTTGATTCTCTATGCAGATAATCTCCATCCTGAGCTGATAGCAGCATCAAAAGCTGGGGTCCAGTCACTTTTAATCCTACCCTCAGGTGCGAGGTGACAGGGAAATGAAGAGGTCTATGAATGGATTTTTTAGGGTAGCCTCCCTTTTGAATGTTATGAAACATGCTGTGACAGCGCGTGTGTGTCACTGATCTGTTTAACGCTGTCGTTTCACTTCCTATCCTGTTTTGTTGTTAAAGATAAAATAAAATACCTGTGTTCAGTACTTACGTACTGTTCATACGCAAACGTTTGAGAGGGAGAGAAGAAGAGAATTACCTTCCATAACAGCTTCAGGGAAATCAGCCAAAAGTGTTTTTCTATTGCGACTTGCTTTGCATGGATGACTCTTCTTCAGGATGTTCCTTTCTTTTCTTGAAGAACATTTCTAATGTGGCTTGTTTCTGCCTTACGGAAGTGGCTCATGACCTCATCGTTAAAGGTGTTCACAGCGCTTTAGCTTAGCTTTAGCGATTTAGCTCGAGCTTTAGCTTTATCAACAACTTCCGGACTTCCAGACTTCCGGAGAGTGTGTATTTCCCTTCCCTCTCAGTCTAGTTTTTCCTCACGCTTTTTAGCGTTTGATTTCCGGAATTTGATCGACTACCGACACAAAAAATCCCGGATTTTTTGGTCAAATTCCGATTTGTTCGACCTCTAAAGCGTTCGAGTACCAATGTACCACTGTTACCTGTTTTCAAAAATCTGTAAAACAAGGAATTTAAAAATGAATGGCCAACACGCTAATATTCAGACACGCTACACATATTAACTATGACGCAGGTGGTGTTCTGACCATGCTGCATTAAATATAACTTGATTTGGATAATTTCTGCAACCATTTAAGCATTCATTTTTTTCCGTGTTGATCTCACTGTGTTGTCACATTAACTAACCTCACTCATTTGTTAATACTGGTTAATAGTACAAAGGGACAATGCAGCCTATCACAACCAACAATGGCTAAAGGTAGGACACCCTGAACTGCTCATCAGACAATTACAGAGCAACACACACTTTAGTGGCAATTTGGAACTGCGGTTAGCCTCATGTGCAAGTCTTTGGACTGCTGGAGGAAACCAGATTATGACCTATTCATGTGTCAGTTTTGTATGTCTAGTTTGTTGAGGCAGTGGTGGCCTGGTAGTAAAGTGCAGGATCACTGATTCAAAGGTCAGCAGTTCAAGCTTCACCCTTAACGGGTTGTCACTGTCCCCCAGTGCAGCTAACTGGGTTATCAAAGACCAGCCATGTCTCTCATTGTCTATGGTGTGAGGTTCATGTAAAAGAACCATTGCTGACTTTCGTTAAGAGTAGCTGCATAGCCGCCAGCGTGTTTCTGCCCTGTGATGGCCTGGCGAGCTGTCCAGGGCGTACTCTGCCCTCTCGCAGAGTCAGACCTCCCCTCGACCCTAATTAAGATTTAGCGGTTCAGAAAATTAATGAATGAATATGTTGAGGTTGTTCAGCCTATTTATAATTTGTGATTCAAATTAGCCAGTTACTTATTCACTCTCACCTTTGCCCAACCATTTAATCCCATCAA
This sequence comes from Plotosus lineatus, assembly GCA_024760905.1. Lineage (NCBI taxonomy): Eukaryota > Metazoa > Chordata > Actinopteri > Siluriformes > Plotosidae > Plotosus > Plotosus lineatus. The sequence continues at coordinate 38,337,531 of CM045739.1, forward strand.
GGACAAAGGGAGGCTGGAGTCTATCTCACACTTCTTGATATGAGGCAGACATGCTCACCATTACACCATACCTCCTCATCCCTCTATCTATCCATCCATCCAGCCATCATGCATAGTATCATCAATAGCACTTACTGATCTGTCAGAGTTGAAGAATAAACTGGGACCAATCTCAGTTGACTTTGGATGAGAAACATGTGGCACCCTGAACAGGTTACCAGTCAGTTGCAGGGTTAACAAACACACATGAACAACCATGTACACCTATGGGTCATCTAGAGCAGTCAGATGACTTAATGTGAGCATCTTTATACTTTGTGACGTAAACCAAATCCAATCTAGTACAGGAAGAATATGCAAAGTGAAGTTTGGCCACTAGGCTTGAACCTTGAACCCGCTCTCTGTGAGGTGATAGTGTTAACCACATCACCATGACAACCAATTTCAAAATTTAATTTATTTCTTTTTTAATTACTGAACTGTATTAAAAGAACGCAATATATTTTGCATTATATTAAGCAATATACACTTGGACGCTGTGAGATTTTATTCACACTGGAAACAAAACCTGGCTAAATCAGTTTAACCTTAAGAAAAATGTTATGTAATAGTCTAAACTGCACCTTCCACCCTAACGGTGCCTTACATTTCAGTCGGCCTTATGTTGCCTATTGGATAATCATTAGGTCAAATTTGCTGGGCTTTTAGGTTTAAGGTAGCCCTGAGGTGGCATTACCAAGCCCCAGGAATGCCACTGAAATTATACTGGCCTTGGTTGGTGGAATTGTGGCTAATGGTTCCGATGAGTGATTTCGTGAACCTGGGTGAAGTCTGACTGACTCCTTGGCAGGTTTGGTAGGCCTGCACTGAAATAAGATCAAGAGAATTGTAACTTGTGCACGTTTTATTTGATTGAAGACAAGATGTGCAGCTCTATTTTGAATTATCTGCGGTAGTTTCTAGCAGCATGTGGGGTTTGCACAATATTTCCAGGAAGGAATCAGATTGGGCAATTAGATTTTATTGATGCGTCTAACTGTTTCTTAAGTTGGAGACTTAGTCGAGTGTGTTACCATGGCACCACTCGCTTTCAATCTCTTTGCCTGCATTTCAGTAACAGCTCTATTGATTCTATCTCTATTGTCTATTGACCCTCAGGATGAAGACTGTTCCTTCTTGAATTTTGCAGATCTGCATTCCTGTACCATGTGATTTATCATGGCGGTGGAATCCCAACAAGAGAACTTGTAGCACTGGGTCTGTATTTAACAAGCATTGCTTTAGGCATGAGAGCGCTGCTAAGAATTGGCTTTGTTCCAATTTAGGTGACATATCGGACTAAATTTTAAGTGTCGGCTATACAACACTTGCTGTGCCACTAATGCGATTTTAGATGACAGAATAGACATCAAAAGCAGCAGCATGGCGGTATTTCTGATAGAATTTCTGTCTCACAACATGAAGCGTCTGGATTTCTGTGGGGAGTTTGCATGTTCTTCCTGAATTTGTGTTGGCTTTGTCCCAATGCATTCGTTTTCTTCCACAGACCAATGGCATGCACATTAGGTTTATTGGATATTCACGATTGCCGCTAAGATGAGTATGAATGGTTGTGTGTCTGTGTTGGCTCTCTGATGGGTTGGTGAGCTGTTCAGGGTAAACACTACCCTCACCTACTGTTATGGTCTGTGTTGGAAGTGGCTCTGAATTTAGTGGCTTTTAACTCTCTTTCTCTCTCTTTATGCACTGCAGGCGCTAGTGAGGGGCGTGGCTGTCACACGCGGGCAGAGTTCGAACCACACATCTGATTCCACTCAGCCATCACCGGGCTAGAAAGATGAGTGGCACGCTCCTCCCAGCGCTAGAAGATTGTCCCTCTTCGCGATCCCGTTTCCCCGTGATCTCTCTGGCTCCTGGTTCTCAGCTCCATGCTCGACCAGATCCCACTCTGAAGTTTCCCTTGGTTTTCATCTTTCACAGTGTGTGTGCCTTCCCTGTGTACAATAAACCTCATCATCGTCATCATACTCTGTCTCCTGCATCTTTTGGTCCTACTGAATGTTCCCAGCGTCACACCTACAGTCGGCTAAAATGAGCTCCAGCTTCTATACAACCATAATAACATTTGATTCGGAAATGAGATGAAACAATAAGAAATAAAATGGCCCTATGTGTACTTGTATGTATGCCCAAAGTGGAGGTTGCTTTGGGGGCTCGTGTCATCAATGAGTTTGATGGTGGCAACACTGTGTCAGCAGTGCAAAGTAAGGTTTAAAGAGCTGCTTCTTACCATCCGCACATCATGGATAGAACCAGGATGCTTGGGTGGCACATCCAAAATGTTGTAGTCTCATCAAATACATGTTGTTATGTTGTTCGTCCTTCGAGATTGAAGATGACCGTGACTTCATATCAGATCGATGATCTGAGGTATGGGTGAAGTCATGACTTGTGCTTGACTTGGATTTAA
>CM045739.1:38345000-38385000 GCA_024760905.1 Plotosus lineatus
CCTTTGAGCCGCAAAGCTCTAGTCTCTTTATCTCTGTCAAGGCTTCCCGGTGGAGTTAGGATGAAGAACAAAGTGGGAATTTCTCAGGTTTATTTCCCTTGTGTAAGTTTTGCAAGCAATCTCCGATTATGCACAATGCTAACACATATCGTAGCATTTTTGTGCTTGAGTGACAGCTCATCTCATTTTCTCACAAAATCTACAAGTGGATGATGGATCACACATGTGCTCTTTGTTGATATCAAAAAGAAAATCTCATCTTTGAACAGCGTATATCAAACTTTTTTTTTTTTCTCCTGTGATGCTTTTCTTTAAAGTCTATATATTTTGTTGGATTTTTAAAGGCGTTACACTGTCTTCTGTGATTTTGTTCTTCAGACAGGAGCCTGTCAATTTACCTTAATCTGAGTGTGTGTGCTTCAGTGTGCTGTCAAACCATGGTGAAGCAGAGTGATTTTTTTTCATGCCCTGTTCTCGGGTTGAAAGGCAAGCATGAGGAAATTGTGGGCATTGCTGGTTTCTTATCCCAGCCTGTCAGTATCATTGAGAATTACTGCCAGCCCTCTCACTCTCTCCAGCCCACATTAGTGCCACACACACAGCCATCGAGCTGTGAGATTGTGCAATGATTATTCCTAATAGGCAGTGATTTGTCGTAACAGGGGTTCTAAACGTTTTTATAATTGACTTCAGATCAGCTTGATACGGAGCAGGAGAGACAGATGTTGTGGCTCATTGTGCCTTGTTGTTTGTTTGCCAAAGAGTATTTTAAACAATCCTTATGCCTGTGTTCTTCCATCTAGTTTTATATCCTCTACATGCAAGAATGTGCAGAGATTTCCCATTTACAGTGTATGCTGCATTTATGTACTGTTACCTGGGTAACTTTGTCTTCGTCACACCCTCAACACTTTCACTGGGTTACTAAATGTCTAGCATATCAGTCACGCTCAGATGCAACACAAGCTTGATGAACTAATCACTAACTAATTTACAGTGGAACCTCTCCTTACGAAAGCCCCAACAAACAAAAAATCCAGGTTACAAAAAACATTTTCCGAAAATCTTTGTCTCTGGATACGAAACAAGTTCACTTTACGAAAGCACCATCTCAAAAATTCAAACAATGCACGAGTTGCTCTCCAATTGACTACATTTCCCAATATCCTGCCCCACTGGCCTCCCATTGGCTATCTACCATCATCATCATCATGTTTCCCCTATGGCATCGTGGACAACCTTGGGGCGCTTTTGCTGGAATCGGGTACCCAGCAGTCGCAAGAAATCGGTCTTAACCATCTATGAAGACTCGATTTCATTCCATTTTAAAGCACTGTTATAAAATCGCTTAGCTTAACTCGGAGAAAGAGGTTACTTCACTTCCTAATTGCCAGTGACTCTGTTGGCTCACTCTGCCGCAAGGCTGAGCTACCCAGGGTGCACCTGTCCTAATGACGGAGGTGGACTCTGGCTTCAATGTGATAGGCGTTTAGATTTAGCAGGGCTTACAATACAACTGCCATCTAAGTCTAGCGGATGAATCCGAAAGTTGCCCTTCAACACTCCATGCACCCCCATGCACTCCGCTATCTCCCAACATCCTGCCCCACTGGCCTCCCATTGGCTAGGAGAGATGACGCAGTTCCCTCCCATTGACTATCTCCCAACATCCCGCTCCGCTGGCCTCCCACTGGCTCGGAGGGGTGACACAGCTCCCTCCCATTGGCTATTATGGAGCACCCATAATGCTTTTCATGTAAAGGACAGAGTTACTGTTGTTTCATGAGTTTTTCGAGTGTGCTCATTGCCTCATTGCGACTTTATCTTTTGGCTTAGGCTTTTAACCTTGCAGAAACATTTGTAAGATTATAACTCTGCTAAAAATACATGGTCAACAAACACACACACACACACACACACACACACACACACACACACACACACACACACACACACACACACACACACACACACACACACATACACACACACATGCGTGTGATTCCCAGTGCGAGTGAAAAGAAGAAGCGGGCTCATGGCGATATTGGCCATTGGCGCTCGTGGCACAATATTGAAGCAGGAGGAGGCCTTAAAAGGTAAAATGCTTTTATAATTTTTAAAGGGTTTAGGGGTAGTTTGGGGGGGCCTTGGTCACATGTTTTACATGTAAAATGCGGTTTAACTTACGAAAAATCCAGCTTCCGAAAAAGGCTCTGGAATGGATTAATTTTGTAAGGTGAGGTACCACTGTACTTTGGTTAGTGAGCATTCCACTGAGATGGTTCATGCATTCATTCTGTAACCGCTTAATCCTAATTAGGGTCGCAGGGAGGCTGGCGCCCATCACAGCTGACTCCGGGCGAAGGCAAAGTACACCCTGGACAGCTCGCTAGGCCATCGCAGGACAGAAACACGCTGACGGCTATGCAGCTACTCTTGTCGAAAGTCAGCAATGGTTCTTTTACATGAACCTCACACCATAGACAGTGAGAGACATGGCCGGCCTTTGATAACCCAGTTAGCTGCACTGGGGAATGGTTCATACACTCTTTAAAAAATGCAATAAAGTAGAACATTTACCTTAAAAATGATAGAAAGTAAAATATCTTGAGTTAAAAAGTCATTATAAGAGTGAAGTTATTTTATGTCCTATAGACTCCTGATTGTGAATGGCTGCAGCATCGACCTGGTTTGAACTTGTCACGCAGGAGAAAATTAAATTGAAATATTATTTTTTTGCATAATATTTCATAATTGTCTCCCAGTGCTGCTAACTGGGTTATCAAAGGCCGGTCATGTCTCTCACTGCCTATGATTAGAGGTTCATGTAAAAGAACCATTGTTGACTTTCAACAAGTAGCTGCATAGTCATCAGCATGTTTCCACCCTGCAATGGCCTGGCGCGCTGTCTGGGGTGTGCTCTGCCCTCGCCTAGAGTAGGCAGAGATGAGCAGCAGCCTCCCCGTGACTCTAATTAGGAATAAGCGGATTCAGGTTTATAACTTGAAATATATTTAGATTTTTATCACATTTGGAAAAGAAATACATTACTCTCATCTCTTTTCATTGTCTTTCGTTTCCAATTGTGATAAAAATCTAAATATATTTCAAGTTATAAACCTGATTCCAGAAGTTGGGATCTTTCCGACTATGAGACGCCTGTCTTTATACACCAAAATCATTCAATTTATTACAACTTCACGTGGGTTAAAAACTCATTCCTGAAATCCACTACCATGAACAGCACTGGGCTTTAATGTACACACAGTACAGGGATTCCTCACTTTCCGGAGTTAATGGGGACTGAAACGCCTCTACCGCCGATTTCCGAGAAGTAGGATCGACCCTCCCCCGACTGACTTATAATAACAATTAAACATTCAAAAATAAAGCATGAGATGTAAATAAAATATAAATACACACAGATACAGGTGTGCGCCTCACATAAAAATGTAAGTAGTTTTGTTGGCGGGGTGTTGGGTTGTTTTATTTGTTTTTGTTTGTTTGGGTTTTTTTTTCTGCATAATTGGCCTTGTTTTGTGGTATTTTCCTTAACTTTTTCCCTATTTTTCCTTAATTTCCTTATTTTTTTTTATTTTTCGATGGATATTTTTGAAAACTCCGCAATGCACTGAAGCCGCAGAAACTGACGCATGAAGTATTGAGGGAACACTGTACTGCAGTGTGAATAAATTCGATAACAAAAAAAGAAACCTGCTCTAGCGTGATTTCTGGTGGTGTCCATCAAAAGTTTTAATTGCTAGTTATGTATGTGCACATAACAGAGATATAGGCAACACTCCTACAGCACATGAACACAGAAAGGGAGGGAAAGAACATTCCAATGCAATGTATCAGTGTCTATAAGTCGAGATTTTTTTCCCTCCTCACAATGCAATTAAAACAAAATTTATTGATTAAAATGAACCATTATTTGACTTACAAAAGTACAAAACTAATACTTTTAATGTTTCGACTGAACAACTTAATTATATTTTACACACATAAACAAGGTTCGAGGTTCCTGAGTGGTGCATTGACAAAGGGTTTGACTATTAACTTAGAGATCTCAACTTCAAATCCAGGTTTATGCCACAGCTGTCCACGGCTGGGAGTCCATGGGAGATAATTGGCTGAGCTCTCATAGCAGGGATGGATGGCATACGGTCACTTCCCTGTCACTTACAGTGATCGCCGGCTAATCATGGCCATCTGTGTGCTCATTCACATGAGGGGCGGATAGCACTTTCCCTCCGAGTATGTTAGACCGCCCCAAATATGCAATACGCCACAGTTTGAAAAGAGGCAGGTGGCTAGCATTGCATGCCACGGAGGGGACATGTGCACAACTAACACAGTTTGCTGCTGCATCAAAAATACAACCGTATAATGCCATACATCATTTCTATGCAGAAACACTTTCAAGTTCTCTCAGCCCAGTCTTAAATGAACCAAAAGATGAAAACCAACCACCCAGATTATCAGCAAGAAGTGTAAAACCAGCATCTGTTACAGTAGTCTTTTGCAACATCGCCCATGGCATGGGTGTATTTTATTTGTATTAATGCACCACTGATGTGGAGGCATATTATAATTTTCAATAGACATATGTCTCCATCAAGGTAATGTATTTTTGTGGAAAGTTAAAGCTTATTTCAGAATAGCATTGCCAGGTCTGATTCTGCATAAGGACTAACAGCTTGGTTTTGTAGTGTGGTTGACTGACCTGCTGACAGTTGAGATCTGTCTTCTACTGAGAATATATATGCACATAAAATATATTTGTATTTAAAATAAGAGCAGTCAGGCATCACTAAGCTGATCACTCTCTGTTTTTAGTAGAAATAATACTTCTCCATGGCAAATATTTATTCTCTCTGAAATTCTTAAGAAAATGGGTCGTTCCAGACATTGTTCAGAAGAACAGTGTACCTTGATTAAAAAGTTGATTGGAGAGGGGAAAACATCTGCTCCGATAAAAATGATCACAAACGCTTTAAAATGGCAACCAAAACCTGAAAGACGTGGAACAAAGTGTAAAACTACATTCGAATAGATTGAAAATGAGCCAAAATGGTGAGGACTCAGCCAACAATCAGCTCCAGGAAGATTAAAGAAGGTCTAAAGTGACCTGAGAGTCCTGTTACAATTAAAAGATGCCTATGTAAAGTCGAACTATCGGCAAGAAGCCCGCGCAAAGTCCCAGTGTTGATAATAACATGTGCTGAAGAGATTAGAATTTACCAAAGAGCACATTGACTGGAATAAAGAGAAACGGAGCAGTATTCTGTGGACTGATGAAAGTAAGATTGTTCTCGGAGATAGTGTGTCAGACGAGCTCCAACCACTGAAGTCAAGCCACAATGCACTGAAGACAGTGAAGCCTGGTGGTGTCAGCATCATGATATGGGGATGTTTCTCATACTACTGTGTTGGGCCTATTTATCACATCCCAAGGATCATGGATCAGTTTGAATTCATCCGAATACTTGAAGAGGTCGTGCTGCTTTATGCTGAACAGGAAATGCCTTTAAAATGGGTTTTCTAACAAGACAATGACCTCAAACACACCAGTAAATGGGCAACATCTTGGTTCCAGACCAACAAGGTTGACGTTATGGAACAGCGGCCCGAACCCGGACCTTAATCCAATAGAAAACTTGTTGGGTGACATCAAATGTGTAGCTTCTGTGGAAAACCAAAAAATACAGAAGAACTGTGGTGTGTAGTCCGATCATCCTGGGCTGGAAAACCTGCTCACGGGGGCCAGGACTTGGTCGACACCACAACACAGATATGCAGCAGGTCTCAGAAACCGTTTACTACAAATAAATATTCATTCAGTGATCCAAAGGAAAATAAAACCTTCAAACATTTTTCAGTTTTTGCAGTGAATGGTTGAGTTTGTAAATAAGAATGCAGACACTGCTGTTTTTGAACATCTTATTATTCACTTTTCTTCGGTTTCTTTAAAGGAATAACACAAATTTGATATTTTTCTTCATGTTTTGATTTGGAATAGAATATTCTCCAACACATTTGTGTGGGGCCGGTGGGCGTAGTGGTAAGGTGCTCATGATCAGGAGATTGTGCGTTCGAATCCCAATTAAACCCCCACTGTGCTAAGACCCCTGAGCAAGGTCTTAACCACAAGTGTGCCTCTGTTCCCCAGCAGTATAAATGGGTACCAGTAAAATATACTGGGAAGGTAACCTGTGATGAACTAGCGTCCCATCCAGGAGAAGTTGAACTCCAAGTAGCTTCACGCTACAGAAACCGGGGATAAGCACCAGTCTGATGAGCCACTATGGCTTGGCTGTAAATAGCCCAACAGACTACCTACCTTCCAATGCATTTGTGTGTCTGGAAATAAAAGCAATTATAACAGTGGTTCTCAAATAGTGGGGCGATGCCAGTGGGGGCACGTGTGACCCCAGGGAACATGCTTTTTTTTTTGCCGTATTAGAGTAACGTGTAATTGTACATCCACTACAGGAGGTGGCAGTGGTTTCACCACTGTCAGAGTGTGCCCATAGGTAAAATAATAAGTGAAGTTAATAAACCTACCATGGAAATTTTTTAACAGGGATGGAAAGGGAGGAGGAGAGAGACGGAGTCAGTGAGAGAAATGAAAATCTCCTGAAAGTTAATTCGAGGAGGTATGATGAAGCGGATGTAGCGTTATGTTTGTGTTGCGGTGAGAAAGGAGGAAAGACCGCTGTGTTTACTGTGTTTACTGTGTCTGAAAACATTGGCAGCGGACAGTATGAACCCAAATAAATTCAGGTGTCATGTAAAGACATCACACCCTAACCACGTGATTAGCTGCGTGAGTTTTTTCAGCGAAAATGCCCCGAATATTGCCAACAACCACCCCGCTTTGTGAATGCTACTCCAGCAAAACAGCGCGCTCCGTTAGCCTCAGATAAGGTGGAGTACCAAACTGCTCAGTGTAGAAAACCCCACAGCACAGCAGAGGAGCTGATCCTACCTGCAGCAGACACTGTCTCTGTCATGCTGGATGACGTCACTGCTGCGGAAATAAGTCCAGGTCCCGGTTCAGTATTGAGCAGGAGCTCAGAGTTCAGTATCGTGCTTTAAACCCGGCTTCGAAAAGCTGTGCACTATGAAACGTGCTCATTATAGCCATTAATCTGGACTTCATTTTGACAAAAAACTACTACTACTACTACTACTACTACTACTACTACTAATAATAATAATAATAATAATAATAATAATAATAATAAAAGGGGAAGTAGTGGTCTAGTGGATAGGGCGCAGGATCGCTGATCTTAAGGTTGGGGGTTCAAGTCCACACAGGGTTGTCACTGTCCCCCCCCCCCCCAGTGCAGCTAACTGGGTTATCAAAGGCAGGCCATGTCTCTCACTGTCTATGGTGAGAGGTTCATGTAAAAGAACCATTGCTGACTTTCGTAAAGAGTAGCTGCAAAGTCGTCAGCGTGTTTCTGTCCCTTGCTAAAAAGGGTTGTGACAGACAGGAAGGGCATCCGACGTAAAAACCTCTGCCAAATCAAACGTGCGAATCAGATGATTCGCTGTGGTGACTCCCGAGTAAAAGGGGAAAACGCCGAAAGGAAGCCAGACAGACAGACATTAAAAAAAATTTTAAATAAGGAAATTAAGGAAAATGCTGCAAAAGAAGGCCAATTATAAAAAAAAAAAAAAAACAACAACAGTACTTACATTTTTATGTTAGGCGCGCATCTGTATGTGTGTATATTTATATTTTATTTACATCTTATGCATTAAGTATTTTTTGAATGTTTAATTGTTATTATAAGCATTTAGATAATTGAATATGTGTTTATTGATATTATATATACATGTACGTATACATCAGTCGGGGGGGGGGTTGATTCTACTTCGTGGATTTCAGTTATCGCACGCGGGGGCGGGGTCTCTCGGTCCCTATTAACAGCAGAAAGTGAGGGATCCCTGTATATATAATCATGAAGATGAAAAGAAAACTAATATAGAAACTTCCAATTACAAAGCTGCAAAAAAGTATTCTGATTTCCTAAATGTAATTTAAAGAAAAGAGGTAATGTAATATAATAGTAAACAGTTGAGAGAAATTGTACTTTTCAGTTGAATAAAGGTTTGTGTGAATTAACCAATCAGATATTTCTGTTTAAGGGCATGCACAGAGGAAAATGCAACATTGAGATGGCATGAAATAGAAATAAATAAATATGTAAATGCCTTTAGGAACGACACTGAGCCTTCTGTTCTCATGCCTTCAACACCAGCCAGTTTCAGCTCGTCTCTCATCAGAGCAACGATCTACAGGAATAACTGGACTGAAGTCAGACTAAATCCAGTGAAATTACTGCATGAGTCATCAGCACCACGTTTTTTTTCTTTTTTACAAATATATAGAAATATTTACATGTGAGCGACAAAACATATGGCTTACATATCTTATGAGACAGGAATATAATGTGATGCATTCACACACACACACACACACGCACACACGCACACACACACACACACGCACACACACACACGCACACATTGTTAAAAACATGTGAGAAAATGATCATTGATTCATCGTCACTTACTGATGATGCCTGTGTTGGTAGTACAGGGTCAGTATGTGTGTTTTGTTTGGTTTATTTTTGATGTGTGTGTGTGTGTGTGTGTGTGTGTGTGGGGGGGGGGGGGTCTAAATTAAATAAATTTTTCAAAAATCAATCTGTGTACACACTTACATTACGACAACTTGTCTTGTTTATGGTGACAAAACGTAAATTCCGAAATATAAATCAATAAATTTTAAACTTAGGGTCTGAAAAAGGGTTATGGTTATTCAAGTTGTAGTTGTGGTTCTGGTAAACCTACAATAAATTCATGCAGTAATGGAAAACAAGTGTGTGCGTGTGTGTGCGTGTGTGTGTGTGTGTGTGCGTGCATGCTGGCGTGCCTGTGTGTGTGGGTGCGTGTGTGTGTGTGTGTGTGTGTGTGTGGGTGTGTGTGTGTGTGTGAATGAGAGAAAGAGAGAGAGAGAGAGAGAGAGAGAGAGAGAGAGAGAGAGAGAGAGAGAGAGAGTAGCTGGTTTTTAGTTTGTATAAAATTCCCTTATTTTGCCAATTACATGGCTGCAGCACTGTGGGGAAGCTGGCAATAAATAATGCACTTGTGTCATAGAGTCAGCCACTGTAACCTTTTTCTAGTTCTTTAAGGTGCCACTTTCAATGAAGCCTTATCTCCATCACTTAGTGCAAAGAGAGAGAGAGAGAGAGAGAGAGAGAGAGAGAGAGAGAAGGGGTGGTTTTGGGGGGGTTGATAAAATTCTGCTGCATTCCAGAGGCATTTCATATCTGGGGATCACGCCTCTCCACTTCTCACTGTCATCGAGAAAAAAAGGAGACGGATGAGTGAAATGAGAAGGAAATCATTATGCTTGTCCAACAGTGCAGATGTTCTAAGGACAGAATTGACAGATCATAGAGGAAAAGAGAGAAGGGAGAAAGGTAGGATTCGGAAGGCAGAGCGGGGGATTCAAAGAAACAGGTTTTAATCGGTTTTCCTTGATTGCTCACTCATTAAACTTTGAAAGGAAACATTGATGCTTTCCTGAAATGTTGTCTCTCAACTCAAGAACAAAAACAACGCGAGTCATACAAAATTTCGGGCTTTTGTTGAGTAATTAGGAACTCAGAGCAACCTCAGAGGTGTAAATTTGCATTCTGTCAATTTTTTTTAATCCACCACTTGATTGTTCATAAGTCAGTAATGTGTTCTCACAAACAATTAAACTCTGATGGCTCCCTCTCACTTAATTATCAAGCAAGATGGGATGTTCCTGGAATGTAAACCGGCAAAGCCTAAATACAAAAACATTTCAATCTTATAGCCGTATTATTAATGATAACATGTCCAGAGGAGGGATAGTGAGTACTGTATATTGGTAGCAGGATGCTGAGGTTGGAACTAGCAGGCAGAAGGCCGAGAGGACGACCAAAGAGGAGATTTATGGATGTGGTGAAGGAGGACATGAAGGTAGTTGGAGTAAGAGTAGAAGACGCAGAGGATAGGGTGAGGTGGAGGCAAATGGCTTGCTGTGGCGACCCCTGAAGGGAAAAGCCGAAAGAAGAAGAAGAATAGGAATGGCCTCGCAACATACCTCTCAAAAAAATTTAATTCTCTCCTAATGTTACCAGTACAGTGGTATCTCACCTTACGAAATTAATCTGTTCCAGAGGCAGTTTTGTCACCTGGATTTTTCGTAAGTAGAACCGCAGTTTACATGTAAAACGCGTGATTGATTCCAAGACCCCGAATACTACCCTTTAAAAATGCTAAAAGTATACCTTTTAAGGTGCTTACTTCATGTTGACCATGTCTTCTTATCAGAGTTATAATCTTACAAATGTTTATGCAAGTTTAAAAGCCTGGGCCAAAAAATAAAGCACACTCGAAACACTCATAAAACAAGCTGCTGCTCAAGGGTGCTGCATCATCACTCCTAGCCTATGGGAGGCCAGCAGGGCGAGATGTAGGGAGATAGCAAATGGGAGAAAGCTGGTTCATCCCTCCTAGCCAATGGGAGCCCAGCGGGGCGGGATGTTGGGAGCTAGCCAATGGGAGGCCAGCGAGACAGGATGTTGGGGATAGTCAACGAGAAAGCAACTCGTGCATTGTTTAAATTTGTTTTTTGAATTGACTGTCTTCTGAGCAGAGTTATAATCTTACAAATGTGCAAGGTTAAAAGCCTGAACCAAAAAATAAAGTTGCAATGAGCACACTCGAAAAACTCATGAAACAAGCTGCTGCTCAAGAGAGCTGTGTCATCCCTCCTAGCCAATGGGAGGCCAGCGGGGCGGGATGTTGGGAGACAGCCAATGGGGAAAGCAACTCGCGCATTGTTTTAATGTTTGAATGGCACGTTTGAATGTTTAAATGACGCGTTTGTTGCATTTCATAAGGAGAACTTGTTTCGTATACAGAGACAAAAAAAATTGAGGAAAATGTTTTTCGGAAACTGGATTTTTCGTTTTCTGGGACTATTGTAAGGAGAGGTACCACTGTATTACAATAGTTACTGTTTATTGTATTTATTCTTCTTACTGTATGCTTGATAATAATGTGTGTAATAATGTGATGATTGGATCAATGCATCAATTTCAAATACAACAGCAGGACTATAATGCAGGGGTCCCACTGGGACCAGTACCGGTCCATGGCTCAATTGGTATCGGGCTGCAGAAAAAAAAAAAAAAGATTTCCATTTTATTTATTATCTGAGTCTGAACGATCTTTATTTCTTAACTGAACTGGGAGGCCAGCGGGGTGGGATGTTGGGAAATTGGCAATGGGAGGTAGCTGTGTCATCCCTCAGAGCCAATGGGAGGCCAGCGGGTGGGATGTTTGAACGTCATTGATGGGAGAGCAGCCCGTGCATTGTTTGAATGTTTGAATGGCACGTTTGAATTTTTAAGATGGAGCTTTTGTAATGTGAACTTGTTTCATATCCAGAGACAAAAATTTTAGGAAAATGCGTTTCATAACCTGCATTTTTTGTTTGGTGAGACTTTCGTAAAGTCAGGTACCACTGTGTGTGTATGTGTGTATATATATATATATATATATATATATTTATATATATATATATATAGGATTTTCTGAGTAGATCCTTCCGTAGGAGAGTGCTCAATACTTTTTGGTAGAGCAAATAACAATAAAAATAAAAGGACAGGACAAAGACTTTCTATTGAAACTCCATTTATCACTGCAGATCTGTTTCGAGGGGTGGTGAAACCATCCTCTCTCTTCAAGTGAATATAGAAGAATGATTACAAAGTGCTGAGGGCGGTACTATGTCGATGAACATGGCGTCCTCTAGATGGGGTGGTGTTCATTATGTATTCGGGGGCGGTCTCACCAGAATCACCAGATCTCATGGAGAATTTTATCATCACATCCGACATACAACAGCTCAAAGAAAAGATGCAGTTTATGCCTCAGGGAGAAGTTCCTCATTATATACAGACCCGAACTATCTTCATTAAATAAAAGAAACGAACTTGTAACGTCATGCTGACACAGGAAAAAAATCATTATTATGCAACACACCCCCTTAAGTACACTAAGTATTTGATTGTATCGATCTGTAAACATTATATATACTTGTGTATGTGTGTGTATGTGTATGTGTATACGCACGTGAATGTACGTGTACATATATCTGTAGATATGTGTATGTATATGTACTATATATATAATATATATATATATATATATATATATATATATATATATATATATATATATATATACATATATGAGTCCACGGGCATGTAAAAAAAATGTATGCACATATATGCATGTATCGATATCAATATTTAAGAGAACCCGCCCCCGAATACGTAATGAACGCCACCCCATCTAGAGGACGCCATGTTCATCGACATAGTACCGCCCCCAGCACTTTGTAATCATTCCTCTATAATCACCTGAAGAGAGAGGATGGTTTCACCACCCCTCGAAACAGATTTGTAGTGATAAATGGAGTTTCAATAGAAAGTCTTTGTCCTGTCCTTTTATTTTATATATATATATATATATATATATATATATATATATATATATATATATATATATATATAGAGAGAGAGAGAGAGAGAGAGAGAGAGAGAGAGAGGATTTTCTGAGTAGATCCTTCCGTAGGCGAGTGCTCAATACTTTTTGGTAGAGCAAATAACAATAATTATAATATATATATATATATTTAGGGCAGTGGTGGTTTAGCGGTTAGGGCACAGGATCGCTGATCCTAAGGTTGAGGGTTTGAGTCCCCACAAGGTTGTCACTGTCCCCCAGTGCAGCTAACTGGGTTATCAAAGGCAGGCCGTGTCTCTCACTGTCTATGGTGAGAGGCATGTAAAAGAACCATTGCTGACTTTCGTAAAGAGTAGCTGCACTCTAGGAACCACAACAGCTGTCTCAGCCAGCTGAGCCACCATGGAAGGGTCCTAGGCTGAGAGAGTGGGGATCAGCCAGTGTGAACTGTTTCTCGCTATACAAAAATACTCATATATATATATATATATATATATATATATATATATATATATATATATATATATATATATATATATATATATATATATATATATATGAAGGAGCCAGAGCCAGTCCACATTGGTAACAACAGGTTGACTTTGTTTTCGGTGACGGTTGAAGTTTGTCAAGGCTACGCTTTGTCACTGGCTCTGTTCATAAACTTTATGGACAGAATTTTTATGCAGTGTAGTGGTGGCCTGGTGGTAGGGTGCTGGCTTACTGATCCCAGGGTCGGAGTTTCAAGGCCCACTATCAACATATATGTAGCTTACAGCAGGCCATGGTTGCTGAACCGCTGGATGTCCAAGTGGTGTTCCAAACATGAATTGGGCTTTATGGATAATTGGAAGAGATTTGAAGGTAAACCTGGCCTGACAGGACAGTATCCAGTGATTATTGACGCTGGTCTTTGAAAATACTTGGGTGGCCTTCTTTCATCTCAGGAATGTTGCTAAAATAAGAAATATGATGTCAATGATGTGGAAAATCATGTTCACGCTTTTGTTACTTCATGATTGCATTATTATAATGCGTCATTATCTGCATGTTCTAATAAGTGTGTAAAGAAGGTCCAGTTAGTCCAGAATGCAGCAGCGAGTCGTTACTAGAACCAGGAGACATGAGCATATCACCCTGACCTCATTTACCCTGCACTGGCTCCAAGTTACATTTCAAACTGAATATAAAATACTGTACGACTTTTAAACAATAAAGCACTTAACGGTCTCGCGCCACATTATTTTAGTGAACTTCTTGATGTTTATGGTCCAGCACGCCCCTTTAGATCAATACATGCCCTCAAATAATGAAGACTACTGTAGGGGGCAGAGCTTTCTCTTCCAAAGTACTACAGTTATGGAGTAGCCTTCCAGTTAATGTTCAGCACTCAGACAGTCTCTGTTTTTAAGACGAGGCTGAAAACGTGCTTGTTTAGTCAGGCATTTTGTAAATAGCCCTTTATTAGGGAGAGGAGCAGATCTGGGGGTCTCAGGCACAGAGCGTTCTGGAGATGCTGTTGCTCCCCCTCTCTACATGCCCACCCAGGTCCATTTAGACAGTGGGGTGGCTGATTACCCAGTGGCTCTCATGTCTGAAAATCCTTCTGGTTCTCTATCCTTTAGTGATCCTGCCATAGCCAGTCATACCGGAGTCCCTGCTTGCACTCAGCAAAAATAAATTCTTCTAATTCCATTCCGCTATTATGAGTAAACCTACCCCCCCTCTCTCTTTCTGTTTTTGTTGAGGTACACATGCTCCTTCTGGGATGCCGGTGATCTTGATCCTTTTGCTTCCTGAGTCCTGTGGTCTATCCTGGTTTGCTGATGCTGACTGGAATCTTCATCTTGGAAGTTCTTCCTTCTTGCTGATGAAGACCTAGATGGACCCAGATTATTATTTATTTTTCTTTCTTCAGTACCAGTACTTGGCATGCAATTTTACATCAGTATGAACTTTCTAAATAGCTCCATTTCTATAGTTACAATAAACAAAATTCAGTTCTTGTCAGGATTTAAGGTTTTAGATGAACTGGTGAAGCACAAGAATCTATTCTCATGCTTTCTAGACTGCCTCTGTGGAGAGCCCTATTTCCAGTTTTCTTTATTCTAACACCCCCCCCCCCCCCCCCAATACAGCCATAAGCTGAGATGACGCTGATCTGGTTTCAGTTATCCATGTGCTATAAGAGATGAAGTGGAGAAGAGAGAGATGAATGGGGAGAGAAGAAAGAGAAAAGGACCCTCTCAAATACTTAACCATAATCCTTGATTGGACCATACTGTCCGCCTCCATTATCACCTTCAGGCTTGGGGGAATGGAGTGAATTACATCTACCACTGAATGTACCCTGGCTGCCAGTATGCACACGCTTACCCACACACAGGTTACATACAAGAGGTGGAAGAAAATCATATAGTCAAGGTCTCTCCTGAACCAGCCATGTAGCAATCAATTCAGATAAAATGGAAAACAGGAGGGTGAAAATGAGAGTGGGGGGGGGGGGGGGACGAGGCTGGGGCTGAGGATGATGGGGTGGAAAGTAAAGGGCAAAGGCAAGATGCAGTGATGGGAGGCAAGTCTGACTAAAGCATTTGTAATGTGTGAGATCGATTTAATACAGTACAATCCTACGATGTGTTCTGAAATTGATGTGTGATAAAATTCTGAGCATAATTATTACAGCTGCTTTGGGAAGTATTATTCCCCCAACCCCCCACCCCCCCACCCAACCCCCCGGTGGGAGGAATCGACCGTTAAATATGCGTTGTTCAAAGCATGATTAGCCACGTCGTTAGTTAATGTTGCCGTCAAAGTTAACAGTGTGGTTAACGTTACTGGTTACCACTAAGCGGTCATTCAACATGTTCAACATTTTCCTCAGCGTACAAAACATACGCTGGGAGGAGGGGTTAAGATGTCTGTGTACGCTTTTTAATATTATAAAAATGTCGATCAACAATAATACATGTGCTTGTGACTATATATTTATATTTATATATATATATATATATCCCATTACAGTATCTCATAAAACACCCCTAAATCAATTATTATAAACATAACATTGTAAAATAATATCAAATATATTCAAAAATATCAACATTAATTTCAAATAACTCACTTATTTATACCGAGTCACTTTATATGAAGCTTAAAACAGTCAGTTTACAATATGTGAAGCATTCAATACTGAAAGTACTATACTTGCGAAAGTAGTGCACTTGCTGTGGGTTATACAGATTTCCAGTCTTTCAAGTGCACAAGGTGCCGTGGAACTCGTTTAGAACACAGCCTGCACTGATACAGTCTCCCAGCAAAGCAGAGAGTTCTTTCTTTTGTGTAAGTAAGTAAGTAAACTTTATTCAAGAGATGCATACAAAGAACAAGTACAAATCCTAATGAATATTAATATAAACATAAGTATACACTCTTAGGATTCTGCTACAAGATAATAAATATAAATATTGTGCCGATCTGAGCAGATAGTTAATTCATCTCTGTGTATGAGACTTGCACCCATGCTAGTAGGCTTACACTTCTGACCAACCAACTATAACCAACTATAATTCAGTCTGTAGTTTGTAAACAATGAATGCAGCGTCATGACATCAGCATACTACGTAGGTACGTCTAAACTCAAAATTTGACTTTTTTTTTGGAGAAAAAAACGTAAAATCGAAAAACGTAAAACGGATGAACGTAAGTCAGGGAACGCCTGTGTGTGTGTGTGTGTGTGTGTGTGTGTGTGTGTGTATATATATATATATATATATATATATATATATGTCCAACTCGCCTCTGTTCATGTGCCGTCCCCTCATGGGTTACATTTTAGCGCTCAAATGACCGACATTTAACCGAGAGAATCCGTTCATTTTTCAAAATAAAAGATTTTTAAAAATAAAGATCGTTCAGACTCAGATAATAAATGTCTGTCTTCCTTTCGGCTTTTTCCCTTTTACTCGGGAGTCGCCACAGCGAATCATCTGATTCGCACGTTTGATTGGGCAGAGGTTTTTACATCGATGCCCTTTCTGTCACATCCCTTTAAGCAAGGGACAGAAACACGCTGACGTCTTTGCAGCTACTCTTTACGAAAGTCAGCAATGGTTCTTTTACATGCCTCTCACCATAGACAGTGACAGATAACCCAGTCTTTGATAACCCAGTTAGCCGCACTGGGGGGGGGGGCAGTGACAACCTTGTGGAGAGTGGGACTCGAACCCCCAACCTTTGGCTTAGCGATCCAGCACCCTATACCACTAGACCACCACTGCCCCAGACTCAGATAATAAATAAAACTGACCGGTGGTTGGGGACCCCTGGCCTAAAGAGATCTCACCGAGTCCAGGACCATATTACTATGAGGCAGCCATGCTAACCACGCCAGCTCTGTGGCAGCTTCAGTGTCTAATGTTTAACTCTACTATTAAAATAATTTTACGAGTATAAACACATATCATATTGCGATTTACCTGCCACTGTATTTGCCTCATATTCTTAAGAGACTCCAGTTTTCCCATTTTTTGTTTCCAGGATGCACGCCATATCCATCACGACAAAGAGGGTATTGAAGATCCATGAATGTGATTAATTGTGTCGCCCTTCTATGATAATTGTGGTTATTTTGGCTCCTCTCCTCAATTATTTTCTCCACGTTCATTAGAAAACCATTTTCTTTGTGTCGAATGTTAAATTAACATTCCCAGTACTGGCATTTTACGCTTTTATTATGAAATCACAGCTGTGGCATGCTACATGCTAAAGTGTGGTTTGAGCCTTTGTTAAGACCAGTCTGACATTTCAGGCCAAGCATGTCACCATATTAATAACATCATGTGTCATACTCCAGCACACATAACAGCATTACAGTGGCTTCACACATTGTTTTCTCTCTGCCGTGCTCTGTCTATATTTTCACTGAATTTTTCTTTGTGGCCTGTAATGGAAATGTATTGTTCATGAAGTCGAGGCCAAGAGGACATTGGTCTGGTGCTGCAGCCACAAAAAAGTCATTAGTATTGATTGAGGTAGACCTCATGTAGTGGCCGGTTGCAGACAAGTCAGCAGAGAGAGTGGAGCCTCTGCTTAAACACAAATAAAGTCAAACATATATTTTCAGTGTGGTGGAGATTTTGTTAAGCATGCCACTCTTGGGGAAACACAGTTAGCACTCCGTCCTCACAGCAAGAAGATCTTGGATTCAAGTCCAGTGCCTGGAGACGGTGGGGTTTTTTTTGTTTTTGTTTTTTTTTGTGGCGTTTACTCCATATATTCTGAAGATAGTCATTCATTCATTTTCTGTAACCACTTAATCTGAATTAAGGTTGCGAAAAGGCTGGCGCCCATCCCAGCCGACTCTGGGTGAGGGCAGAGTACACCCTGGATAGCTCACCAGGCCATTGTAGGGCAGAAAAATACTGACGGCTATCCAGCTACTCCTGTCGAAAGTCAGCAATGGTTCTTTTATGTGAACCTCACACCAAAGACAGTGACAGACATCGACGGCCTTTGATAACCCAGTTAGCTGCTCGTGAGGGGGTGGGGGTGGGGGCAGTGACAACCCGTTGAAAGTGCCGCTTGAACCCTCAACCTGCGGATCAGTGATCCAGCACCTTTTACCACCAGGCCACCACTGCCCTGAAAATATTTACATTAGGCTGATTGGATTTTTGAGAATGAATGATGGTGTGTGATGGTCATGTGATGGTTTACTGAGCTGTTCAGGGTGAAACTGGTAGGCCTCCGTCAGTCCTGAAGGACTATGGCTGCGCTCTGGCTGGTATCCCGGCTGGTGATACTCCCCAGTGCGCAGAGCCCGGGTAGGGAGTAATGAGGGACAGGCTGTTACCCAAGCAGCAAGTCCCTCGTCTCGGCGCCACCGGAAGGATCCAATGGTAAGGCAAGTGCCGATACGACTGGGTTCCAGTGCCGTTGCAGGAGAGAATCTACGGTCAATTTAGAACGGCCAATTAACCTACAGTGCACGT
This sequence comes from Plotosus lineatus, assembly GCA_024760905.1. Taxonomy (NCBI): domain Eukaryota; kingdom Metazoa; phylum Chordata; class Actinopteri; order Siluriformes; family Plotosidae; genus Plotosus; species Plotosus lineatus. The sequence continues at coordinate 38,363,582 of CM045739.1, forward strand.
CTTTGGATTACAGGAGGAAACCGGAGCACCCGGAGGAAACCCGCACAAGCACGGGGAGAACATGCGAACTCCACACAGAAACGCCCAGGCCGGGAATCGAACCCAGGCCTTCTTGCTGTGAGGCGGACATGCTAACCACTACGCCACCGTGCCGCCAGAGTGAAACTATAAACACTCATATAAATTAAAACAGAATATTCAAAAAAAAAAAAAAAACACACACACACACACACACACAGACTGAAAACACTCGAAACTTCCACAAGACACAAACACAGGGAGAACCTGCAAACTCCAAACAACCAGACACCAGACACCAGAGGACATTCTTGCTGTGAGACAGATGTTCTAACCACTGCACCACTGTGCCACTCTTCCCTTCTACTATAGTAATGATGTGATCAAAAACCAAGCAAGACATTTTTATTGAATTTGATGGTGGCTTTAGGCTCTTTCCACCTCGCACAATACTGACTGAAAGGCGAATTTCCTGAGATACGTAATGATCCCTGTAAATATATGAATTTTATACGACCCACTTATTCATTCATTCATTATCTGAACTGCTTAATCCTAATTAGGGTCACGGGGAGGCTGGTGCACATCTCAGACGACTCTGATTGAGGGCAGAGTACACCCCGGACAGCTTTGCAGGCCGTCCCAGGGAAAAAACACGCTGATGGCTATGCAGCTCCTCTTGTCGAAAGTCAGCAATGACAACTCGCGTAATAACTTGGAAAATTAACTCAAAGTCCTTTTATTTATTTTTTAAAATATTTTCTACATCTCAAAAATGTGTCTTTCATGTTATCTGCATTCATTTGTACACAATTATTCCTATCTAGATTATTGAATGTCGTTTATTGTAGATAGATTTTATATTAAAAATAAGACTAAAATAATTCCTGCAGCCCATGATTTCCGGTGTAAAAATGCAATATATATATTATTATATTAAATATTTAATGTAATTTAATCTGTCCGCACTTTCATTTTCTCAAATATTACCATAAGCACAAATATTTATGCAAAGTGTTGTTTGTATGAATAAACATAAAACTACTTAAATACTAAAAATTACCTCTTCATTGTTAAAAATTAATTATATCTCTTGTTTATTTTAAATACCGTATTCACTGTAAATGTCACATCCTAAATCCTAAAACGTGTCTTTTGCGTTGAAAATATTTATACAGTTTACAGTTTGCAAAAGCTAGAATGACTTTTGTAAACAAATACAAAAATGTGCCATTTTAAATCACAGCAGACGAACCCCTGCATAGCGTTCTTATTTCATTTTAGCATGCAGTCTTCACACCTTTACTTAACTCATTTACATATTCCCTCAACTGGATGTCAGCTGGATTAGTAACGTACACAGCAGTTGCTAAACTATTCGTAAGGTTATTAACATTCTGCTGTGTGTACAAAAAGAGCAATATTTGAATGAACTTGATGATAAAGAAAGAGTGAAGACAGCGAGTAGACGAGGTATAAGAATAAATGAGGGTAGTGTGTTTGGTGAAGGAAAGTAAAGGATCAAAAGGTAGACTTGGAAAGCACAGGAAAAGGAGTGGAGGAAGGGAAGAGTGGAGAAGAACCACAGCTGATTCTCAAATAAACCATCTCGTCTCCCTAACTGTCCCCAATGTCCTGGAGACAATGTACGCATACTAGTATTTAATCAAATCCTATGTAAAAATGTTCGCATACATTTGGAAATACGGGGATCCCTCGCTACTTCACGCTTCAATGCATGCAGCTTCAGTGCATCGTGTGTGGGTTTTTTTTTTTAATATTCATCGAATTAAAAAATATGGAAATTAAGGAAGACTAGGGGAAAAAATTAAGGGAAATGCCACAAAACAAGGCCAATTACAGTATGTACAAAAAAACCTAAACAAACAAAAAACAACCCAAAACCCCACATCAAAACTAATTACATTATTGTGAGGTGCAAATCTGAGTGCGTGCACGCGCATCTGCATGTCTGTATGCGTGTGTATTTATATTTTATTTACATCTTATGCATTATTTTTGAATGTTTATTTGTTATTATAACTATTTGTAGAGTTGAATGTGTATTTATTGTTATCATATACACATATACATGTACGTATACGTCAGACGGGGTGAGATCCTACTTCGCGGATTTCAGTGGTCGCGTGGGGATCTTGGTCCCAATTAACTGCAGAAAGTGAGGGATCCCTGTATAGTATCACATTATTAAACAACCACTTTTTACAGCCCCCCCCCTCCCCCCAAATATATACAGACACTCCTCAACTTGTGTTTTAGTTACATTCCGAGCAGCCGAACGTAAGGTGAAAAAAAAGTAAGTTGTTACTGTACGTTCCAGTGACGTATGACTGTTCATACTGTACTATACATCCATAAATACTATTGCCGTATCTCATAAAACACCCCTAAATCAATTATTAAAAAACATAACATTGTAAAATAATATCAACATTAATTTCAAATAAATTAAATTCAAGCAAAATAATTTCAAAAAAATAAATTTTAATTAAATTCACTTATTACCACTGATTCTGATCACTATCACTAGTAGGCTTACACTTCTGACCAATCATATTTGCTTAAGGTTACAAATACGAAAACAGTGTAAACACAAAGATCACAGAGATGACGTTTTAACACAAGGGTAACATGCGGTGAACTGGGAAGAAGCAAGGCACGTTCAGTCTGTCGTTTGTAAACTATGAACGCAGTGCCATGTAAACAATGGACGCAGCATCATGCGTACGTAGCATTTGAACGTCTCCTACGACGGAGAGCACGCTAAACTCAAAATTTGACTGAAAAAAAATATTTTTTTTACAAAATTTTTTTTCCAGTCAGTTTAAACATAAAATCAAAAAAACGTAAGGCAAATAAACGTAAAGCAAGGACCTTCTGTATATGTAACAGTTTGGTCAGCTCTTCTTTCAGATGTCAATGGGGTATTATAGTGCGACCCTTAATCCAAGAAACTCACAGTTCTTCCGGAAGCTGCTTCCACACTTCCCTCTGAACTGCTGCGTGTGTGCTGGATAGCCTGTTTGGTTTCTTCCTCCTTGGTCTTTGGGTTGTTGTCACAAGGCTCACTGTTCAGTGTGCTGGCTGGGAGCAGACTGCCATTGGTGGAGACAACACTATACACGTGGGGAAGTGATGGAAGACAAGTGAATCAGAAACGGCACACAACGAGGTATAGAAAACGTATGTTTCTGCACATCTTTAACCCTCAAGCGGCCAAGCTATTTCAGTGACTAATATGACCGAATGGGGTCATTTGTGACCCCATTGACTTTATATAGGAATATTTCTATATAAATGATTGTTTTAGGGTTCTTCATATTTATTTCACTCTCTAATATATTTGTCCATCATCTTACGTAATCTTCTTCTTTTACCTCTTGGCTGTTCCCTCCATCATCTAATGTAATAAGGTAAAGGAATTTGATATATATTTTAACAAAAAAGCAGCAAAGACACACAATGATAGAACAATATATTATAATATTTATTTACATAACCCTTGTTTGTTATATCTTGTAATATGCATGGTCCCTTTTATGTCTTTGCATTTTTTTTCTTTGGAATCAAAAATGAAAACAAATCGTAAAAAGTAAAGTCATTTTGCATAAAATATGTATTACAATGTGGTAGGATAATTTAGATATGGTAATAGAAAGAAATAATTATTTGGCTGAACCATCTCAAACATGTAACTGTCAGAATGAAGCACCATCAATACCATCTGAAGATATAATGTTAAAAATCTCATAGATCTTTCTGGGGTCATAAGTGACCCCGCACAAGTTTGGATTATACTCGCCACATGGATTGGCCGATCCTTACAAAATTCTATCAACAAATGCAGGACAAATAGATTGACAAATTCTTGGAAGGAAAATTTTTTCTGATTAACATTAGAAAAATGCCGCCCGAATGTATCTATGCCCGGGGTCATATATGACCGCACTCAGTCGCTTGAATTTTAAGAGCCCAGATGGGTCATAACACATATTATAAATAATGAATATGCACTAACTTCATTATTTGACACTGAAGATAGATTCACCACTGTAACCACTTATCTGTGACAAAAATGGAAACATCTCGATATCTGAAAAGTCTCGGGCACAATAAAGAATCCGCTGGTATGTTAAATTAACATCTTTTAACCCACAGATCTTTTTGAGGATTTGATGGTCGCAGCCAAAATAATGTTTTCATTAATATTCTGAAAAGTTGTCTCTCATATAATATTCTACTTTCTTTACTACCATACAAATATCATTCATCGTTCATTTTCTGTAACCACTTAATCCTAATTAGGGTCACAGGGAGGCTGGCACCCATCCCAGCTGACCCTAATGTGAGGGCAGAGTGCACCCTGGACGGCTCGCAAAGCCATCGCAGGGCACAAACACGCTGACGGCTATGCAGCTCCTCTTGTCAAAAGTCTGCAATGGTTCTTTTACATGAACCTCACATCACAGACAGTGAGAGGCACTACCATACAAATATTTTTTAGTAAAATTGTATTTTGTGCTGGAAACTAATATAATGAAATCTAAAATATTTTTGTAGTGACAGTAAGGTACACATAACGAATAATGTGTTATGGTCTGTGCTGGCTGGCAGCATTAACTCTCCTTTCATTCATTGCAGGTGCTGGCAAGGGGCGTGGCTGTTACCTGTAGGCGAGGTCCAGAGAGCGCACCTGTTTCCACTCAGCAATCAGCAATTGGCGAGGTATAAATGGGAGTGGTGTGCTTCCCCCCGATGTCAGAAGATTGTCCACCCAGCAATTCCGTTTCCCTGTTATCTCTCTGACTCCTGGTTTCCTGATTCATGCTCGACCAGTTTCCCTTGATTAAATTGCCAGTGATTTAGATTTTCCAAAAGTGCAAAATAAAATAGTTACATATCTTATAGTAAAATATCTTACATGGTCTCCTGCATTTTTGGGTTCGACGCATATGCTCCAGGCACAACATAATGCTACATCAGTATTGGTATCAAAGGAAATATCAACTTATTATCCTTGCAGAGAACTCTATGAAATACAGTCCTACTACTCATAATAATAATAATAATAATAATAATAATAATAATAATAATAATAATAATAATAATGATAATAATAATAATAATAATAACAATAGTGCATTAGTTAGCATGTCCGCCTCACAGCAAGAAGGTGCAGGGTTCAATTCCCAGCTCGGGTGTTTCTGTGCAGAGTTTGCATGCTCTTCCTGTGCTTGCGTGGGTTTCCTCCGGGTACTCTGGTTTCCTCCCACACTACAAAAACATGCACAGTATGTTAATTGGCTGTTCCAAATTGCCCCAGTTGTGAGTGTGAGTATGAAGGGTTGTGTAACTATAGGTTATACAACTATAGGTTGTTGGCCTGGCGAGCTGTCCAGGGTGTTCCACGTCTTCGCCCAGAGTCAGCTGAGATGGGTGCCAGTCTTCCTGCAACTTTAATTAGGATTAAGCGGTTCAGAAAATGAATTATTTATATTATTATTATTAATAATAATAATAATAATAATAATAATAATAATAATAATAATAAATAATGAAAAAGATGGGCGGTGTTGGTCCGGTGGTAAGGTGATGGACTGCCGATCCTAGGGTTGGGGGTTCAAGTCCCACTCTCAAGTAGTCATTGTCCCCCCAGTGCGGCTAACCGGGTTGTCAAACGCCGGCCATGTCTCTCACTGTCTATGGTGTGAGGTTCATGTAAAAGAACCATTGCTGACTTTCAACAAGAGGAGGCTGGATAGCCGTCGGAGTGTTTCTGCTCTGCAATGACCTAGCGAGCCATTCAAGGTGTACTCTACCCTCACCCAGAATTGGCTGAGATGGGCACGAGCCTCCCTGTGACCCTAATTAGGATTAAATGGTTCAGAAAATGAATGAATGAATGAGTGAATGAATAATAAAAAAGATGAATAACAATAACCAGAATAAAATAATCCATATGGCAGCATGTTCAACTGGATTCGATTCCCAACTCAGGCATTCCTGTGTGTAGTTTGTATGTTCTCCCCGTGCTTGTGTGGGTTTCTCTGATTTCCTCCCACATTCCAAAAACATGCACAGTAATCTAACTGGCTGTTCCAAATCACCCCTTGGTGTGAGAGTGAGTTTGAATGGTTGGGTGATAGTTTGCTCTGTGATGGCCTGGTTAGCTGCCCAGGGTGTACCCTACCCTCGACCAGAGTCAGCTAGGAATGGCGCCAGCCTCCCTGCGACCTTAACTAGGATTAAGCGGTTTAGAACATGAATGAACGAAAATCCACCATTTATCAGTCTTCTGGTAAATGTATCAACGCCCTGGACGTGCAGTGTCTTCCTGCAGATTCCAGAGAATAAGATTTATTGTGAAATGTGAACTATACAATCCAGCCTTACAGAACTGAACGGCGTGATGAACAAACTCAGAGGTAAACTGAACTCGTAATTAAAGAGTGTTTCTTATTCATGGTTGTAATCTTATAATCTTTTTTTTTTTAGGTTTGTATTAAACCAGCAACATTTTTTTTCATTGTTTAAAAAGGAGTGGAATCAGAATCAGAATATTTTATTGATCCCTGTGGAAATTATAAGACGCTCCACCGAATGTAGGTGCTTGTCGCAAGTGACGTATGGTGCTTGTGAGACAAAGCGCGGCTTATTCGGACTTCCGATCTTTCAAATGAGCAAGTGTGCGTTGAGTTACTCAACCTTCACTTGCTCATTTGAAAGATCGGAAATCCGGATAAGCCAGGTTTGTCTCACAAGCACCATACGTCACCTGCGACAAGCGCCTGCATTCGATGGAGCGCCTCACAATTGTGTAAATCTGATATTTCATCAAATGTACACTACAAAAAAAAACATCGGATGATATAGGTAAAACATCTGTTTGGGCTTTTTACAACCGATCCTAGTGGCTCATCAGGCCGGTGTTTATTCCCAGTTTCCATGGCATGAAGCGACTAGGAGTTCAACTCCTCCTGGATGTGACGCTAGTCAATCGCAGGTTACCTTCCCAGTATGATACTGCTGGGTGAACAGAGATACACTTGTGGTTAAGACCTTGCCCAGGGGTCGTAGCACAGTGGGGGTCTAACTGGGACTTGAACATACAACCTCTTGATCATGAACACAGCACTCTAACCACTACGCCAGCAGCCCCAATCTAATGATATGGTTTTTCTTTTATGTTTGTGATTGTGTCAGAATATTTTCATTCATCAAATGATGGCAGCTCTACAGTTTACAAAATAACACAGGGATCCCTACTTTGTGCTTCAGTTTGTGCAGCTTCAGTGCATCGTGGGTTTTCCAAAAATATTAATCGAAAAATAAATAAATGAGGAAATTAAGGAAGAACAAGTTAAATGCTGCAAAATAAGGCTAATTATGAAAGAACCCAAACAAACAAAAACAAAAAACAACCCAAAACCCCCCAACAAAACTACTTACATTTTTATGTGAGGTGCGCATCTGAGTGCGTGTGCATCTGTATGTGTGTGTATTTATATTTTATTTATATCTGCATTATTTTTGAATTTTTAATTGTTATTCTAAGCATTTATAGCATTGAATATGTATTTATTGATATCATATACACATATAGATGTACGTATACGTCAGTCAGGAGGGGTTGATCTTACTTCGCGGAATTCGGCAGTAACGGCGGGGGGATCGGTCCCCATTAACTGCGGAAAGTGAGGGATCCCTGTATTTGTATTTAGTGATAGTTATACATGAGATGAAATCAGGATTTCAGGAGCTGAACGCACTGCTCTGTTAAAAATTAAATGTGTTTTGATTGCTGAATTAATTAATCAGAGAACATCCCTTCAGTTTGGAGAAATGTGTCATGGTGATTTTTTCAGGAGGTTATCTCATGTTTTGTATATTTGCTCGATGGGATTTTTTTTGTGTTTGTGTATTTAAAATTATGATTTTGGTTGGGCTTTTTTGAGGAGGATGTTAAAAGGTAAGCTGTCTAATTTAGGGGTGGCACAGTAGTGGTTAGAATGTCGGATGGCCTTTTTAGGTGGAGTTTGCAGGTTCTTCCTGAGCTTGCATGGGTTTTCTCTGTATATTCCAGTTCACTCCTACAGCCCAAGGATGTGCACAATAATCTCATTGACTGTGCCTAATTACTCAACTTAGGTTTGAGTGTACATGTGAATGGTTGTGTTAATAATTGTATGTGGAATGGACTGGCAGGCTGTTCAGGGTGTACCCTATGTTCATGCAAAGTCGGGTGAGATAGGCCCAAACCTCCACAGGCCTTAGTGGGATTACTGTAAACAAGTCATCAATGGATAAGTAAATGAATGAATGAATGATAGAATGTCTGAGTTATTTGTCTTTGCAAACTTTTTATAATTATTCACAAAAATATCACTTGATATTGAGGAAACAAATGAATCCAATGCCCATTTTATTTATTTTCTTTTAAATTTGTTTTCTAAGGTGTTTTCGTAACACAATAAGATGAGTCACCCTCATTACCAGTAAAGGTAAATATACAATCAATTAATTTAATTAGTTTATTAAAATTTCCCCCGCAGATGATCACAGATTAATGCAAACTCTTGTTTATTTTTAAATTTATTTTGTATTTTTCAATTTGCTCAAAAACATAAGTACGATGGCTCACGTACAGGGATCCCTCACTACTTCGTGCTTCAGTTCACGCGGCTTCAGTGCAACGCGTTTTTTTTTTTTTTTTTTTAATATTCATCAAATTTAAAAATAAGGAAATTAAGGAAGAATGGGGGGGAAAGTTAAGGAAAATGCCACAAAAACAAGGCTGATTATACAAAAACAACAACAACAAAAAAACCCTAAACAAACACAAAAAAATAACTACCAAAAATCTCCAATCAAAACTAGTTACATTGTTGTGAGGTGCACATCTGAGTGCGCGCGCATCTGTATGTGTGTGTATTTATATTTTATTTACATCTTATGCATTATTTTTGAATGTTTAATTGTTATTGTAAGCATTTATAGCATTGAATATGTATTTATTTATATTATATACAGTGGTGCCTCGGTTCTGGAACACTTTAGAGGTCGAACAAATCGGAATTCGAACAAAAAATCCTAGATTTTTTTGCCTTGAAAGTCGAAAAAAATTCGGAAGTCGGAAAACACACGAGAAAAAACGAGACCAAGAGGGAGGAAAAGCGACTTCCGGAAGTCCGGAAGTTGTTCATACAGTACTAAAGCTAAAGCTAGCGCTAAAGCACTAAAGCTATCTAATCACCAACGTCATATACCACCTTCAGCGACAAATATGATTTAGAGTACCGAACAGAAAACCCACAGATCGGTTTATAGGCATAACCGCCTGAACAAAGCTGAACAGGACGTATGTATGTATGTATGTATGTAAGCTAAGATAAAGCGCTAAAGCTAAGCTAAAGCGCTAGCAGCGCTGTGAACACCTTTAACGATGAGGTCATGAGCCACTTCTGTAAGGTTTTGAAAAGAAGGCTTTTCAGAAAAAAAAAAAAATTCTTATCTTTATTGTTCTTATGCTTTAACTTTTCTGTGGTTTTCATTTTAGTGTGTTATGGTCTCAGAAAAGAGCTGCACATTGGAGAGGGGCATTGCTCTAACACACTCATCTATGAAAACCGGTTGTGCTTTATTGTTCACAGGTTTCTAGTGCTCTAGTCCTCTAGTGCACTAGTGTCTTCCCTGTGAACAATAAAGCACAGCCGTTTACATAGACGAAACGGGGAAATCGTACATGGAAATCAAACTAAAGCTTGAACTGCTTGAACACAGAGCTGAGAGATCAAGAGGAACAGTCATCTAACACCGAGAGCGCTGCTAATCTTCATAGCCTGTAATTAAATGGAAATGATTAAATGTTTGTGTGTGTTTAGCACTCCATCCCGCGTGTTCGAGCCATGCCCCTCTCCAACGCGCATTTCACTCTGTTCTGAGAGACCATAACGCTAAAATAAAAACCACAGAAAAGTTAAAAACTCTCTCAAAACACAAAACATAACATAATGTACTGTATTCAATAATTTTTTCACTTAATTTGAGGACCTATGGTACGAGTTATGGTACCATTAACTTCTGTTCAAAAGATGACATAATGGATTAAGATCATTTACATTATTTGTAACGGGAAAAGCGGATTTGGAATTCGAACAAATTGGAATTCGGACAGCTATCTGGAACGGATTAAGTTCGAGAACACAGGCACCAGTCGGGGGGGGTTGGGGGTGATCCTATTTCGCAGATTTCGATGGTCGCTTGGGGATCTCGGTCCCAATTAACTGCAGAAAGTGAGGGAACAACTCCATACTCCAACCATCACAATTTACCTTCCGATAAGAGACGATAAAAGCTCTCACTGCACAGTACTTGTCAGAGAATGGATTACCAAGCCTTATTTATAGACTACGGTAATTCGTGTACAGAAGGCATGTCAAAAATATCTGTAATTTGTTTCATGAAAATGCAGACTGTCAAAATCGTGAAACTAAAATTAAATTAAAATCTGTGAACTCATTACAGAATAATTACAGAAGCAGCTTTACTGATCGCCTGCTATTCTAGCTTTTGATATATTTATTTTGTGTCGCCTGTTCTTTTATTGGCACTTTGTGTTAAAAATTAATAATAAAAGCATGTGGCGGTGTATGTTTTAAACATTGTGCTGAGTGCTTTTTTGTTGTTTTGCAAATGGTGTGAGACTGACAGCATCAATAATTTCTCTCCCTCTGTCTGTCTCTGAGTATACAGCACGCTGACGTTTATTCTTTCATTTAAAATTTGATTATTGCTATTTTTATCAATCGTAATAAAAACGAAAGCGCCCAGTGTTTCAAACTCCACTCGTTAAGAAGAAGATTTCCACCAAAATAAAAGTCTTTAAAACAGTGTCTTTACTGTGTCTGTGTTATGATGAAGCATGATTATATATGTAAGTGAAAGAGAGTGTGAGTGAATACAGTGATATACAGTGGATGTACTGCCCTGGTTCTGTCTACTACTGTATGTGACAACCTGAATACAACATTTCTGTGAGTCCCGACATGTCGACTCAGCACTCCGTCTGCCCTTTCACTACAGCCCAGTCACCTGTCGGCCTGTCCATGTGTCTGTCTCGCTTCTCTCTCTCTCTCTCTCTCTCTCTCTCTCTCTCTTTCTCCCTCTCTCTCTCAGCTTTTTCTAGCTGAATAGAGCTGTGCTGTTATCTGGCAGCAGTCTCACAGCACACAGACAGCCGCAGTTTATACTGCGGGACAGAACACCCCAAACAAGGGACATGTCTCGTAATGATCCACAGAGACAAGAGACCACAGGCTCCTAAATTATGGATATATTACACCTTTTACCGTTTGTCTATGGGGGTTAAAGCTGGTAGGGTACAAGCTGACAAACTTTAAATCTCTGCAGTGATGAATGCATGCAATATGTGTTTGTGCCAGAGGGGCTTTATCATCTCTATTTGAAGGGGAAGTTCTGTATGATTCATTAGAGACACACACACACACAGAGAAAGAAAGAGAAAGAGAGAGAGAGAGAGAGAGAGAGAGAGAGAGAGAGAGAGAGAGAGAGAGAGAGAGCTGGGGTTGAGAGAGGCCATGTGGAAGCAAGATGTAGAAAAGTGCGAGACTGAAAGACGGATTGCTTGAGAAAAATACAAAGTCTTAGACCTCTGATGTAAAAGCGTCGGTTCTGTCTTCCTCCTGTAATAATGATGCAATAATAATTCCATTAATATAGCTCTTTAACGCGCTGCTCCAAGAATATACAGTATTCTCAGCCAGGCTGGTGTGCAGACAAACGTAATACAGTGGTACCGCACTTTATGAAAGTCTAACCAAACGAAAAAATTTTGTCGCTGGATACGAAACAAGTTGTACTGTTGGTTCGTGAGTTTTGTGAGGTTTTCTGAGTGTGCTTATTGCAGAGTTATTTTTTGTTATTAATCATGAGCCCCAAGAAAGTGATTCCCGGTGAGACTGAAAAGAAGAAGCGGGCTCCGTTATCAATAAAAGTAAAACAGAAGATGATTAAAAAATATGAAAGTCGGATTTGGATGAGTGAAATCGCAAACGAGCCTGGCCGAAACCTCTCTACAATCGGGACGATATTGAAGGAGAAGGAGGCATTAAAAGCGGAGATACAGTAAGGGAGGCGATCATTTCGGAAAAAGCAACCGCCATATCTAAGGACCGCGTGAGGTGGGGATGGAGGTTCATCAGACCAGCAACCTCCGGACTTTAAAGCATTGCATGGGTGGTTCGAGAGATTTAAAAAGAGGCAAATAATTTTTTTACTTTTAACACATATTTCATACAAAATTGGGTGCCCTTTGATAATTTTTTAAAGATTTATGGGGGTAGTCTTGGGAGCCTTGGAACAAATCACACGTTTTACATGTAAAATGCAGTTCAACTTACAAAAAATGCAGTTTACGAAAAAAGCGCTAGAACGGATTAGTTTCTTGAAGTGAGGTAACACTGTAATAAACAAATCATCATCTGATAACTTCTTCTTTATCTTATACGACAGTGAATTATAAAGAAAACAATTTTCAATATATTAATCCGAGTCCGTGCGAACATTTTTCAGTCATTTACTCTTATATTTAACACATCACTTTTTATACAGAATATCAGCATCTTTTTTCTAATGCAGCCGTGAGGGGGGGCACAAACAAGTACCCACTCTCACACCGGTGCCAAGCCCGGATAAATGAAGAGGGTTGTGACAGGAAGGGCATCTGGCATAAAACTTTTGTCCGAATACAAACTGTAAAGACAAATTTCATACCGGATTGGTCGAGGCCCGGGTTAACAACAACCACCATCAGTGCTGTTAACCAATAGGGTGCTGGTGGAAATTGAACTACTGCTGGTTGAAGAAGGAGAGGTCGAAGAAGGAGAGGCGGGAGGCGTGTCTGAAGGCAGAGAGAAAAGAGGAAAAGCATGAGTTTAGGACTGAGAGTAGGGACTTTGAATGTTGGAACTATGACAGGAAAAGGTAGAGAGCTGGCTGACACGATGCAGAGGAGGAAGGTGGATATACTGTGTGTTCAAGAGACCAGGTGGAAAGGTAGCAAGGCCAGAAGCTAAGGAGCAAGGTTTAAGCTGTTTTTTCATAGTGTGGATGGGAAGAGAAATGGAGTAGGAGTCATCTTGAAGGAAGAGTTGGTCAGGAATGTTCTAGAAGTGAAAAGAGTGTCAGACAGAGTGATGAATGTCAAGTTAGAAATTCATGGTGTGATGTTCAATGTTGTTAGTGCTTATGACCCACAGGCAGGATGTGAGCTAAAAGAGAAAGAAAGATTCTGGAGCCAGTTAGATGAAGTGATGCAGAATGCCCCAGAGGTGAAAGAGTGGTCATTGGGGCAGACTTCAATGGACATGTTGGTGCAGGAAACAGAGGGGACGAGGAAGTGATGGGTAGGTTTGGTATCCAGGACAGGAACACAGAAGGACAGAAGTTGGTAGATTTTGCAAAAAGGATGGAAATGGCTGTGGTAAAAACTTTCTTCCAGAAGAGACAGGAGCATAGGGTGACGTATAAAAGTGGAGGTAGGAGCACACAGCTAGACTACATCTTGTGTAGGCAATGTAATTTGAAGGAAGTTAGTGACTGCAAAGTAGTAGCAGGTGAGAGTGTTGCCAAACAGCATAGGATGGTGGTGTGCAGGATGATGCTGATGGTAAGAAAGGTGAAGAAGGCAAAGGCAGAGAGGAAGACAAAGTGGTGGAAGCTGAAAAAGGAAGAGTGTCGTGTTGTCTTCAAGGAGGAGATGAAACAGGTTTTGGGTGGTCATGAAGTGCTTCCAGATGACTGGACAAATACAGCGAATGTGATCAGGAAGACGAGTAGGAGAGTACATGGCATGTCCTCTGGAAGGACAATAGATAAAAAGACTTGGTGGTGGAATGAGGAAGTGCAGGAGTGTGTACAAAAGAAGAGGTTAGCTAAGAAGAAATGGGACATATAGAGGACCGAAGACAGTAAACAGGAGTACAGGCAGACACAGCGTAAGGCAAAGGTAGCGGTGTCAAAGGCCAAACAGAGGGCGTATGATGACTTGTATGCTCGGTTGGACAGTAAGGAGGGAGAAAATGACAGCAGAGAAAATACAGAAAATACAGCAGAGAAATAGAGATGGGAAGGACATGCAGAAAGTTAGAGTGATTAAGAACAGAATGGGAAATGTATTGACTGATGACAGAAGTGTGCTGGGAAGATGGAAAGAGTACTTTCAAGAGCTGATGAATTAGGAAAATGAGAGAGAGAAAAAAAGAGTGGAAGAGGTGACTGTTGAGGACCAGGAAGTAGCAAAGATTAGTAAGGGTGAAGTGAGGAGGGCATTGAAGAGGATGAAGAGTGGAAAGGCAGTTGGTCCTGATGACATACCGGTGGAGGTATGGAAGTGTCTAGGGGAGGTAGCAGTCGATTTTCTGACAAGAACATTCAACAAGGTCTTAGAGAGTGAGAGGATGCTGGAGGAATGGAGGAGAAGTGTGCTTGTGCCCATTTTTAAGAACAAGGGAGATGTGCAGAGTTGTGGCAATGAAGTTATGGGAAAGAGCAGTGGAAGCTAGAGTAAGGGCAGAGGTCAGCATTTGTAAACAACAGTTTGGTTTCATGTCAAGAAATAGCACCACACATGCAGTGTATGCCTTGAGGATGTTAATAGAGAAGTACAGAGAAGGTCAGAAGGAGCTGCATTGTGCCTTTGTGGATCTGGAGAAAGCTTATGACAGGATGCCGGGAGAAGAACTGTGGTATTGTATGAGGAAGTCTGGAGTGGCAGAGAAGTATGTTAGAGTGGTGCAGGACATGTATGAGAGATGTAAGACAGAGGTGAGGTGTGCTGTCAGTGTGACAGAAGAGGGACTGCATCAAGAGAAGTGGAGGTGGGACTGCATCAAGGGTCAGCTCTGAGCCCCTTCTTGTTTGTTATGGTGATGGACAGGCTGACAGACGAGGTTAGACGAGAATCTCCATGGACTATGATGTTTGCAGATGACATGTCATCTGTAGTGAGAGCAGAGAACAAGTGCAGGAAAATCTAGAGAGGTGGATATATGCCTGGAAAGAAGAGGAATGAAGGTTAGCTTCAGGAAGACAGAACACATGTGTGTGAACGTCAAGGACCCAAGAGGAATGGTGAGGTTACAGGGAGCAGCGATAAAGAAGGTGGAGGATTTTAAGTACTTAGGCTCAACAATCCAGAGCAATGGAGAGTGTGAAAAAGAGGTGAAGAAGCATGTGCAGTCAGGTTGGAATGGTTGGAGAAAAGTATCCGGTGTGATGTGTGATAGGAGGGTATCGGCAAGAATGAAAGGAAAAGTGTACAAGACGGTGTTGAGGCCAGCGATGTTGCATGGTTTAGAAACAGTGGCCCTGGGGAAAAGACAGGAAGCAGAGCCGGAGGTAGCAGAGATGAAAATGTTGAGGTTCTCTTTGGGAGTAACGAAGATGGATAGGATCAGGAATGAATACATCAGAAGACAGCAAATGTAAGAGGTTTTGGAAACAAAGCCAGAGAGGCTAGATTGAGATGGTTTGGACATGTACAGAGGAGGGATAGTGAGTATATTGGTAGTAGGATGCTGAGGTTGGAACTACCAGGACATGAAGGTAGTTGGAGTAAGAGTAGAAGATACAGAGGATAGGGTGAGATGGAGGCAGATGGTTTGCTGTGGCGACCCCTGAAGGGAAAAGCCGAAAGGAAAAGAAGAAAGAAGATCAGCATGTCTTTTCTTTTTCTCTTTCTTGAAGATATGACACACACACCCAAAAAATTCCCCACAGCCTGTCGTGATGTAAAACCCAGAAAGTGTAAACATTCTGTTGTGAATACTCTGCTGCAGTAGAAAAAAAAGAAAAAATTACTGTTACAAAGTGCTGACACCTGAAACTCAAGTGAGACTTATGTTTATGTAATAAATGTTACATAAAATTATCCTTTGAGAAAACTTCACCATATCAATGATGATGCAGTTTTCTTATTTCATTCCTATTTCTTGTGTAATAACAACACATTTTAACCCATTTATCATTCAGCTCATTTTCTACAACCGCTTGATCCTAATTAGGGTCGCGGGGAGGCTGGAGCCCATCCCAGCCGACTCCGGGCGAGGGCAGAGTACAACCTGGACAGCTTGCTGGGCCATCGCAGGACAGAAACACGCTGATGGCTATGCATCTCCTCTTGTTGAAAGTCAGCAATGGTTCTTTTACATGAACCTCTCACCATGGACCAGGGGTCTCCAATCTTATCCACAAAGGGCCAGTGTGGGTGCAGGTTTTCACTTAAACCAAACAGTAGCCACACCTTCCACCTGTTTCAATCACCGGTCATCAAAAGAAAAGAAAAAAAAAAATAGATTGGACATTACTGTTTCAATTCTGAAGTGGAGCCATCTTGGTGAGATCACCTTGCTTTAAGACTTAAAGCCAGGTGATCTCACCAAGATGGCCCCACTGCAGAGTTGAAACATGAATGTGGAATCTAGTTGGATTTTTTTTGTTGTTTGTTTGTTTGTTTTTTCTTCTGATGACCTGTGATTGAAACAGGTGGCAGGTGTGGCTACTGTTTGGTTGAAGTGAAAACCTGCACCCACACCGGCCCTTTGTTTGGTTTGTTTGTTTGATTGGAGACCCCTGCCATAGACAGTGAGAGCCATGTCCAGCCTTTGATAACCCAGTTATCTGCACTGTGGGGACAGTGACAACCTTGTGGAGAGTGGGGCTTGAACCCCCAACCTTGGGATCAGTGATCCAGCTCCTTTACCACCAGGCAACGACTGCCATCCATTTATCATTACGCTTAAATTAAGTCAGGCATCTGCCATATCCTCCTAAGACCCCACGGTCCTTATATAAGGACACTATATTTTCTCCCAAATACATTACTAGTATGTGCATGTCCTTGTATGACCCTCATGTGAGGATCATTGTGTGTGTGTGTGTGTGTGTGTGTGTGTGTGTGTGTGTGTGTGTCTGTGTTTTTACAGAATATGAAAATGACAATGTAAGATTTAAAAAAAAAACATTACAGGCATAAATACTTGAAATGTAATTTCATGTGAACATTACTTTTTAAAGATAGAACTACTTATTGTTGTGGCATGGTGGCGTAATAGTTAGCAGGCCCGCCTCACAGCAAGAAGGTCCTGGGTTGGATTCCCATCTCGGGTGTTTCTGTGTGGAGTTTGCATGTTCTCCCTGTGCTTGCATGGATTTCCTCCGGGCACTCCAGTTTCCTCCCGCGGTCCAAAAACATGCACAGTAGGTTAACTGGCTGTTCCGAACTCACCCATAAATGTGAATGTGATTACAAATGGTTGTCTGAGTGTTGATCCTGCGATAGCCTGGTGAGCTGTCCAGGGAGTACCCCACCCTCACCCAGAGTCAGCTGAGATGGGCACCAGCCACCCCGTGACCCTAATTAGGATTAAGTGGTCCAGAAGATGAATGAATGAATACTGATTGTGGTTTGTATTGTCAGTTATAAAATCAATCTCATATTTAAAATGCCTAGCTGTGATAATTATATTCATGTTAATTACTCGTGTGTTTCCACTTATTAGTGCCATGTCACTAGTA
Organism: Plotosus lineatus; assembly: GCA_024760905.1. Classification (NCBI taxonomy): domain Eukaryota; kingdom Metazoa; phylum Chordata; class Actinopteri; order Siluriformes; family Plotosidae; genus Plotosus; species Plotosus lineatus. The sequence goes on from CM045739.1 coordinate 38,381,216, forward strand.
AAGCTCAGAACCTTGCAAAATGGTTCTTTGAACCATTTGATTCTCCGCATGCTGCATTTAAATGGGAAAAGGAGGATTGTTCCATCCTGCCTTTAGGCGAGTGAAATCGTGTATGCAAATACGACACAATTTGGAGCAAAAAAAAAAAAAGTTATTTTACTTTATTAAGATAGGCAGTCTACAGACACAACAGAACAGACATGCAGAACGAGTTATAATTCAACCCTCTGTAATGCAGCCAACACAAGCAGATTGCATTTATCAAGTATCTCGACCCTTATAGAGAGGCGGCAAGTGAAAGGCTTACGTAATCTATTCTGTCTGTGTACTTATAAAACTGGTGTGCTGTAAGTTTAACAGGGTTTTTCTGTAAATATTCCCATTCACCAGTGGTTTATCTTCTTTTATCATTCTATCATGAGCTTCGTATCACTTATTCACGTGTTTTACATCTTATTTTCACTCTGGGTCTGTTTACAATAACAATAACAAGACCATGTGAAAGGAAGAACGATCTTGCGCATGCACTATAACTTTGCAGTGGAACACAGTGGAAGATCGTTCTTCCTGTCACATGGTGTTGTTATTGTTATAGAAAGTTGATACCTCTGGGAGAAAGTGTTTAGGAACAGAAGAAAATGATTTTTAGAGAAATTAAATAGATGATGATGATGTTTGCTAATATCACGAGGCCCAATGGGGATGGCGATGGGTTGGCCACACACTGAGGAAGGAACCTTCAAGTATCGCCCGCCAAGCACTTGACTGGAACCCGCAGGGGAAAAGAAGGCGAGGGCGCCCAAAACAGGCCTGATGAAGGACCCGCATTGCCGAACTAAAGACCATTGGCATGACGGGGGAGGCAGCCAAGAAAAATGCCAGAGATCGCAGGAAGTGGCGAGCTACTGTTGAGGCACTATGTTCCACTAGGAGCGAAGAGGACTAAGTCAAGTAAGTCAATGGGCAGGGCTGGCCTGGTGGTAAAGGTGCTGGATCGGTGATCCGAAGGTTGGGGGGGGGGGGGGGGTGTTCAAACCCCATGCTCAATGGGCTGTCACTGCCCCCCAGTGCAGCTCACTAGGTTATCAAAGGCCGGCCATGTCTTTCACTGTCTATCGTGGGAGGTTCATGTAAAACAACCATCGCTGACTTTCGACAAGAGTAAGCCACATACTCTTACCCTCGCCCGGAATCGGCTGGGATGGGCGCCAGCCTCCCTGGGACCCTAATTAGGATTAAACGGTTACATAAAATGAATAACGGGGCCTGATGAAGCGATTGTTGACACTCACGTACAGGAGTATGCAAATAGTTTCAGAAAGACATTTTGGCGAATTCCTTTCATTTCCAAGAGCTATTGGTAATCAGTAGCTAATTTTATTTAATTTTATTTAATTTTATTTACGATAAGTGAATGTTCCCCTTTAAAAACATAAAGATATAACTGCTTCACTGTTTCGTGTGTCATGAAACTTTTGTACTTGTTTGCCAGCTGTGATGACAGTCCATAAAAATCAATATCCAAATACAGTGGTACCTCGTCTAACGAGAGTCCCTTATAACGAATTTTCCAAAATATGAGCGGCGAACTTGCCAAAAATCTGCTCCATCCAACGAGCAAAAATTCACTTTACGAGCTCTCCTCAAAATGGGTTTTCCGGGCCGATTAGCCTTGTATTCTTCCATGTGAATTCCTTCGTGCTTCAAGAACACCTTGTGGGAGCACATCACAAGCCTTTCCTCGCTGGCATTTGTAGCGTGCACACGCACAAAATTCTCCCCCTCCTCCACTACGCACCACCTCTTGCTTGCCCATGTGACATCTTCGCCGCAGTCGATCAGAAGGGTTAATTGACTTATTATTTATTCTTGTTTTATTATTATTTATTATTCTTTATTATTAATGTTAATGTACATGTACTCTTATGATGAAATATTTATTGTTTTTACAGGTTTATCTTTAATATATTAGCTCAAATATACATGTTTGTGGCAGGTTATATGAGTTTGGGAGAGGGTTGGAACAGATTACCGGGATCCCTCACTTTCCGCGGTTAATTGGGACCGCGATCACCTCCAACACCCCCTCTGACTCACATGTACGTACATGTATATGTGTATATAATATCAATAAATTCATATTCAATGCTACAAATGCTTATAATAACAATTAAACATTAAAAAAATACTGTATAAGATGTAAATAAAATATAAATACACACACATACAGATGCAGAAGCACGTGCATGCACTCAGATGCGCACCTCACAAAAATGAAACTGGTTTTGATGGGAGGTTTTGGGTTGTTTTTTGTTTTGTGTTTATTTATTTATTTCATTTTTTTGGGAGGTGCATAATTGGCCTTGTTTCTCTGTGGCATTTTCCTTAACTTTTTCACCTATTATTCCCTAATTTCCTTATTTTTTAATTCAATGAATATATATATTTAAAAAAACACACACAATGCACTGAAGCCGCGTGAATTGAAGTGCGAAGTGGGGCTTGAACTCCTAACCTTAGGATCAGTGATCCAGCACCTTTATCACTAGGTCACCACAGCCTATGCATATTTTACCGAAAACATTTAGTTACACATCTAATTATGTTTTTATTTTATTTTGAGTTTGTGTGTGTGTGTGTGGGGGGGGCTTTCGACAAGAGTAGCTGCACAGACGTAATCGTGTTTCTGCCCTGCGATAGCCTGGCGAGCTGTCCAGGGTGTACTCTGCTCTTGCCCACAGTCGGCTGGGATGGGAGCCAGCCTCCCCGCGACCCAAATCAGGATTAATCGGCTCTAGAAAATGAACGATGAACAGTGTGTGTGAGGGAGAGGTTGGGAGGTTGGGGGTAGAGGTAGAGGTGGAGGTGTTCAAAAATACAAAAACAATAATGGCAATGTAAAAATATACATTTACGTACATTTACATTTACAATATACATCATAGTGAAACTTTTACAATTCGGGACCATACAGGAAATCAAACTGTAGTGAGATGAAGTAATGCTGTAGATGTGAAGATGTGGAAATTGTTTTGGTGGATGTCTGCGTATGTGGGTGTCCATGCTTGCATTTATCTATCTGATCGTCCTCTGATGTTCAGGGTTTATCCACTTGTTTATTTTGTACTACATCCCTGATTGAAAAGCACCCAATCATTTGTTCCAGGTTTCTGGTGAAGCATCAACCTGAATACAGTGGTGTGGGAGAGACTCTGAACTTTGACCTGCACTTCTTGCAATACTAAAAATGAAATTGTGAAGAGAGAGAAAAAGGGAAAAGAAGGAGGGTTATAGTGTCAGATATGGACTGGCTGCGGGTCTTTATGCACTGGCAATGTGGAGGCGTGTGGGCATACATGGACTATCATGCAGTGTGTCTGTGTGTATATGTGTATGTCTGAGAGAAAGGGAAACGTGTGACTCATTGGCCAGTATTAATCTATTCCTGTAAATGATCTGACTGGCACTCTCCTCGCCTATAAGCGCCGGCTGTCAGAGCGATAAGGGCATGAGCCTCAGTGGGGATGTCTCTCCTTTACTCTCTCTCTCTCTCTCTCTCTCTCTCTCTCTTTCCTATGAGAGATTCAGATAACGGCTGTGTGCAGGGGGTCTCCACACCACACCAACCTCAACAAAAAGCCCCATTATGAGCCTGTCAAAGCCACTGCTGCTACAGGCCTTTTCCACACACACACACACACACACACACACACACACACACAAACACACACACACACACACACCTACAGGTGCCAAGGACATTCCTGGTGCACAAGAGCGCCCCC
>CM045739.1:38387500-38405000 GCA_024760905.1 Plotosus lineatus
CGCTGGATCAACCCTAGTCATGAACGTAAACATGCATCGGCGCACTGCTGGTGTCCATTCAGGTGGTGTCGTCACTAGATCAACCGTGAAGCTGACCTAAAGCAAAATGAATAAAATACATTTCCTCTGAAAGGATATCTGTATGTTTAACAGTATTTTATTAAAAGGGAATTAAATTAGAACGAGGCAGCAAAGCTACTTTTCAAAACTCTCTGGTACAACTAATGCAAGAATGCAATATCAACCAATTGCTGTGATCCCGACTCCATCCTCGAACTCATAACTGCAGGTAATATTGCATTTTGTTCCAGACTGTTCTATTTATATACTTTATTTGAACACTAGTCCCAATATACACAACACTGATCTTAAAATATTTTTTTCCCAGAAGCACTGCGTATACAGCATCTCTAAATTACAATATATTCATAATGTAAATGCTGCCTTCTTTCCATTGTTGAACTTTTTTTTATTTTCCCAATTAAAAACCTTTCTGGATCTGCTATTTGTATCTCGTGGAAGTTATTTTGCAATGTGCGCCGGCCTTGTACTGCCTTCAGTGTACACAAATGTGTACGTACCAATGTGTTTAAAGAGCAGCACAGTGGTTAGCATGTCCAGATTACAGCAAGAAGGTCCTGGACTTGAGTCCTGAGCTTGGTGAGGCATTTATGTGGAGTTTACATGTTCTACTTGCACTGGTATGGGTTTCCTTCAAGCAATGTTCCCTCTAATTTTTCATGTGTCCGAGCAAACACATAAGCTCCCTAAGCACACTGAGGACCATTGTGAGTGACATCAGGTGTGCACGCTGTGGCCACACCACGACACCAGTATCACACTTCAAAGCTTTAGATCATGGCATGTTACATGGCTTATTAAAAGAATCAAATTGCAGCAGCAATTTTCATTAGTTTACTTTTATTATAAGTGATTTGGCCCACTTAAAATTAAAGACAAAAATCTTGTTTTTCATGAGATGTGTAGTATGTTATATGTGAGAGTCCTGCTTTAGCCATGGGAGGAGTCCTGCTTTGGCAATGGAAAGAGTCCTGCTTTGGCCTAAAAGAGGACCAGTTGTTGCCTGGCTTAGGGTCCAGTTCTGGAAGAAATGATACATATGCACCTTTCAGACATAACATTTTGTTATGTTTTGTTAAAACATTCACATTTTGCACAATGACGTGCTGTTGCTTGTGATTACAGTGTAAATTCATCTAACTCTTTGTCTGTAAAATATCTAATTACTCAGTTTTTTATGAGCATTTTTACTGCCTGTAAATTATCTAGTAGTAACAGCATTTAATTATTCATATCCATAATTAAACAATCTTAATAAATGTCACTAGAATACACACAAATGTGACTTAAATTGTACCTGAGTGAGTGGATGTGTCGCTGCCCGTTCGTTTCGCCATGATAAGGGGTTAGCATTTGCGTCTCTGAACTCCGCCGCACTGGTGTTAGCTTGCTAACCTGCACGGCGCGTGTAGGCTATGACAATGTAATAGCAATGTCAATGCTATGATTGGCTGCTTAGCGGAAGTGAACCTTATCGTATCATTGGCTGGACACCTGTCATTCGCCGAGTTACAACGCAATTAATACGTTTATGTTGAATTTTATTTTATTCGCTGCATAGATTCTCTTGTGCGCTGAGGTGTGCAAGCACCTGCGCAATTGCTCACGCGCGCAGCTTAGAGGGAACACTGCCTACAAGTACTCTGGTTTCCTCCCAAATACAATACTGTATATGCTCATTAGGCGAATTGGCTGTTCCAAATTGTCCCAACAATTTTGAGGCGCTTCACCGAATGTAGGCGCTTGTCGCAAGTGATGTATGGTGCTTGTGAGACAAAGCGCGGCTTCTTCGGACTTCCGATCTTTCAAGTGAGCAAGTGCGCGTTGAATACTTGCTTAGTACTCAACCTCTGTTTGCTCACTTGAAAGATCGGAAGTTCGCCTACATTCGGTGAAGCGCCTCACATTTGAGTGTGAATGTATGTTCGTTACCCTGTAATGGACTTGTTGTGAGCTGTTCAGGTTGTACCCAGCTTTCACTCAGAGCTGCTTGGGACAGGCTCCCACCTCTCGGTTCCCTAATAAAAGGTAAAGCGGTTCGACAAAAGAAAGAAATGAGCAAAATGCTGCAATTCTATTTGTTACAACACACTGAACATTTCTTTTCATATTTTTTTGCTGCTTAATAAAGACAATGCTGATAGGTTTAAGTAAATGACTGCTGTAATTAAATGTGCATTGATTTCTGCAATGTGTGTGTGTGTGTGTGTGTGTGTGTGTGTGTGTGTGTGTATATGATCTGAATCATGCAAATCGGAATGAGAATCACTCTTCAGCGGCCCCTGACGCATGCAACATGGCACAAACTACAGAAGCAACCTCTTCTCTGCCTGCTTTCGTGAGGAGGACAGCGGTATAATGATTGCCGAGCAAACAATAATCCGTCTCCATTTTCTCCCCACATCCCGTTGTAGCTCCGGGCTGATAAAATACTGTACTGCTCTTGCTTTTTTCAAAACCATTTGAATATTTCTTTGGCAGGAAATCGCATTACCGGCTATTAAAAAGTAATTATTTGTACATAAATCCCCCCGCGACTCGGCGGCGGAAGCGGCTCGATACAAAGGCAGTTAGGAGCTGCTTTTTATGGGTGCAAGGCGCGTTTATTAAAAAAGCGTGCGACTCCTCCATCATTCGTTGTGCGACTGTGCGTGTCAACCGCCTCATATTTTGTAGCTCGTACTAATGTAATTGCAGCGGCTTGAGCGCTGCCAGTGTGGACGGCAGGCGCTCATTAGCATTCTTACAAATGCTTATTTCGTCGGGTTTTCATGGGAACACGGAGGCCCACAACTCTGGAGATATTATTCCTTTGCTTTACCTGCACACAAGGGGAACACCACCCGATGCTCCAGGGGACTCCTGAGGGGCGGGTCTGTGTACAACACCTGATGGGATTGTACCTGTCAGTCATGGTGACATGGCCATTAAACAAGTTTATTGCTCACGGCATACTTCACTCATTAAACTTTATTGATCATGATAGGCACCAAGGCAGTAACAGGGATGACTCTTTGTTCCAACAGTCCATTGGTCTGACAGTCCCTACTGATGTAAGATGTGCACCATGCTTAAAGCATTTGGCGACCCAACTCAGTTCAGTTGGGTTAGGGTTAATGCTGTCGGGTCAATGGACTGGAGCTACCAGACCAACAGGCTGTCACAATATAGAATAATAAAGGTAAGGCTGTTGGGTTTTTACACCCGAGCCTCGTGGCTCATTAGGCCAGTGCTTATCGCCGGTTTCCGTAGCGTGAAGCGACTAGTAGTTGAACTCCCCCTGGATGGGACGTTAGTCCATCGCGGGTTACCTTCCCAGTATATATTTTACTGGTAACCATTTATACTGCTGGGTGAACAGAGGCACACTTGTGGTTGAGACCTTGCCCAGGGGTCTTAGCACAGTGAGGGTCTCAGTGGGATTCGAACTCACAACCTCCCGATCATAAGCGCAGCACCCTAACCACTACGCCACTGGCCCCATAGAATAATAAACATACTCACAATTGGTCATCAATCCAGCATGACCTTTTTAGGTCATAGGTCGTTTGTTGGGCTTTTTACACCCGAGCCAAGTGGCTCATCAGGCCGGTGCTTATTCCCGGTTTCCGTAGCATGAAGCTACCAGGAGTTCAACTTCTCCTGGATGTGGCGCGAATCCATCGCAGGTTCCCTTCCCAGTATATTTTTACTGGTACCCATTTATACTGCTGGGTGAACAGAGGCACACTTGTGGTTAAGACCTTGCCCAGGAGTCTTAGCACAGTGGAGGTGTAATTCGAATACACAACCTCATGTTCATGAGCCCAGCACCCTAACCACTACGACACCGGCCCCTTTTAGACCATGTTATGTCATTTTGTGAACTGCTTTATCCTTTATTAGGAACTCGAGGAGACTGTAGCCCATCCCAGCTACTGCCAGGTCAAGAAGAGGTACACACTGAACAGTTTGCAACAACTTCCCAAGACCAAAACACACCCACAAGCATTAGCAATCGCACCCAACAGTAATTGAAACATTCATCTAACCTAATGATCATTCAACTAGCTTTTAGACTGGAGGAGGAAACCAGAGTAGACAGACAAGGCCCCCTTATGCACAATGAGAGCATGCAAGCTGCACTCAGAAACATTGGTGTGAGTCCGGGACACAAATCCAGGACCTCACAATAAGAACAGTCTGTACACAGAAAAAGCCTTCGCCAAGCACAGAAACGTTTTCGTGTGAAGCAAACATGCTAACCAGAATGCCTCTGTGTTGTAATGCACTTCAGATATTTGTACAAACAGGATTCGAAAAAAGTTGGAACACTATACAAATTGTGAATAAAACCTGAATGCAATGATGTGGACGTGCCAAATTTCAATATTTTAATCCGAATAAAACATAATGGCATATGACATCATTTTAAGGGGAAAATATGTTGATTTTAAATTTCATGGTGTGAGCAAATCTCAAAAAAGTTCAGACAGGTAGCAATAACAGGCTGGAGAAGTCAATTGCACTTATAACAAACAGCTGGAAGACCAATTACCAGTAATGAGGTCCATTGGCAGCATGACTGAGTATAAAAAGAGCTTCTCAGAGTGGCAGTGTCTCTCAGAAGCGAAGATGGGTAGAGGGTCACCAATTCCTCCAATGTTGCACAGAAAGATAGTGGAGCAATATCAGAAAGGTATTCCCAGTGAAAAATTGCAAAGAGTTTGAAGGTATCATCATCTACAGTGAATAACATCATCCAAAGAGTCAGAGAATCTGGAACAGTGTCTGTGTGTAAGGGTCAAGGCCGAAGAACCATACTAGATGCTCGTGAGCTCCGGGCCCTTAAATGGCACTGCACCACAAACAGGAATGCTACAGTAAGGGAAATAACAGAATGGGATCAGCAATACTTCCAGAAACCAGTGTCGTTGAACACAATTCACTGTGCCGTCTGCCTCTAGATCTAAACAGGACCCAGAAGTCCAGGTGTTTTCTCTGGGCCAGGGGTCATTTAAAATGGAGTGTGGCAAAGTGGAAAACTGTTCTGTGGTCAGACGAATCATGATTCAAAGTTCTTTATGAAAAACTGGGACGCCATGTCATCCAGACTAAAGAGGACAAGGACAACCCAAGTTGTTATCAGCGCTCAGTTCAGTAGCCTGCGTATGTGATGGTATGGGGTTGAATGAGTGCGTGTGGTATGTGCAGCTTGCACATCTGGAAAGGCACAGTCAATGCAGAAAGGTATATTCAGGTTCTAGAACAACATCTGCTCCCATCCAGACGTCGTCTCTTTCAGAGAAGACCTTGCATTTTTCAACATGATTATGCCAGACCACATGCAGCTTTAATTACAACATCATGGCCGAAAAGGATCCGGGTATTGAAATGGCCGGCCTGCAGTCCAGATCTTTCACCGATAGAGAACATTTGGCGCATCATAAAGAGGAAGGTGCAGCAAAGAAGGCCCAAGACAGGTGAACAGTTCGATGGCCTGTATTAGACAAGAATGGGACAGCGTTCCTATTTCTAAACTTGAGGAACTTGTCTCCTCACAGTGGTGAAAATGGCCTTGTCCCAACTTGTTTTGAGATTTGTTGACGCCATGAAATTTAAAATAAACATATTTTTCCTTTAAAATTATATATGTTCTCAGTTGAAACTTTTGATCATCTATGTTGTATTCAGAATTCTGTCTTCCTTTTGGCTTTTTCCCTTTCACTCAGGAGTCGCCACAGCAAATCATCTGATTCGCACGTTTGATTTGGCAGAGGTTTTTACGTCGGATGCCCTTCCTGTCACAACCCTTTTTAGCAAGGGACAGAAACACGCTGACGACTTTGCAGCTACTCTTTACGAAAGTCAGCAATGGTTCTTTTACATGCCTCTCACCATAGACAGTGAGAGACATGGCCCGCCTTTGATAACCCAGTTAGCCGCACTGGGGGGGACAGTGACAACCTTGTGGAGAGTGGGACTCGAACCCCCAACCTTTGGATCAGCGATCCAGCGCCCTATACCACTAGACCACCACTGCCCCTTCTATGTTGTATTCAGAATAAAATGTTGAAATTTGGCACTTCCACATCATTTCATTCAGGTTTTATTCACAATTTATATAGTGTCCCAACTTTTTTGGAATCTGGTTTGTAATTAAAGATCGAGTGATGGGAAGGTGAGAAGACCATGTGGCACCGCAGATAGGCTTGCCACCTCACATGTTCCCGGGTCTTCTGTTCAGTCATGAACTGTCTATGTGGATTTATGGTTTTCTTTTTAATTCTCTCATTTCCTTAGACATGCAGGTAGGTGAAATGGTAACGCTAACCTCTAGTTACTGCAGTATGATGGTGTAGCAGTTAATCCGTTTGCCTCACAGCATGATGGTTGTAGGTTTGAGTCCTAGGCTCAGGTGTTGAGTTTGCCTACTCTTGTTGTGTTTATGTTTACAACATTTTTGTGCTGTGTTTTTTATTCAGAACGAACATTGATACAACCATGTATAAACTTTTTAATTATATACTAGCGGTATATATTATTCAATAAAATATATCACCAGCCATTATTGGATGGGTGTTTCTTTCAACAGACCTGTTTTATAGGGAACAGGTTTTAAAATAAGGTGAATTAAAATGGGAGGAAAGTCTCTTCAAAAACCTGCTCTTTATTGAGCCATTTTAGAAAAGATTCATTTATTGGACTTCAAAGTTATGTGACTCCTAAAAGTTCTTGAGTTGAACATATCCCCATATATTAAGAGTATATTGTAAAATCCCACATCATACCTTTAAAAAGTTCACTTGCAGAAAGAATTCAAAATTTATCAAATATATTTCAACAAGAAATACTTTTGACAAGAATAGCTGCAAAGCCATCAACGTGTTTCCTCCCTGCGATGGCCTGGCAAGCTGTCCAGGGTGTACTCTGCCCTTGCCCGGAGTCAGCTAGGATGAGCGCCATATATAGGTGTATACATGTATATATATATGTATATATATATATACATATATACATATATATATATACATATATGTATATATATATATATATATATATATATATATATATACATGTATATACATACATATATATATATATATATATATATATATATATATATATATATACATATATGTATATGTATATATATATATATATATATATATACTTTTTGGTAGAGCAAATAGCAATAAAAATAAAAGGGCAGGACAAAGACTTTCTATTGAAACTCCATTTATCACTGCAGATCTGTTTCGAGGGGTGGTGAAACCATAGAAGAAATTCAAATAAAAATCCAATAAATTCTATAATCACCTGAAGAGAGAGGATGATATACACACACACACACACACGTATATACAAGGGCGTATAGGCTGGTCTGACCGTGGGGGGTGCACATCTTGGTTCACCGGAACTCGAGTCCTAGGGGCACGTGACCCCAATACCCACATGACACCAATTTGCAGTCACGTGACCCCAATACCTTCATGCGCCATCTTGGATGGCAAGCGTGATCCAGAACACACACACACACACACACACAATACTAATGATATGGTTTTAATATCTGTCCTTTTACAATGTTTCTGTGTGAAGTTTGTATGTTCTCCTTATGCCTGTGTTGCTACTCTGGGTTTCATTGACAGTCCAAATACGTGTGCATTCGGATAATTGATTGTTCTAATTTGCCCCTAGGTGTGAGCCTGTATGTGAATGGTTCGGTGTGCATATTTTTCCTGATCGGGTCTACAGTGTTGGCTCAGTTTTTCTCCAGGATCCCCGTGTTTCTAGTAGATTGAGCGGCTTGGCGAATGAGTGAGTGAGTACATTATTAGTCAGAACAAAATGAAAGTTTAAGCACTTTAATCTCTTTAAATTCATATAAAGTAAAACCCTCACTGAACAAATCAGGAGGGATGCATATTGATTTAAAAAGATGAGAGCATGATTTCTTTCCATTGCTCATTTTGATGTTGTCAAGTCATGTAAATCAGCAAGGAGTCTAAAAACAAAAAGCGTGACATGAAAACAATTAAGATGAAAAAAGTTTTATTTTTTTAATCACTCAACGCGGTCAGATTTATTCTACACATATACATTAATCTTCATCACCGCGTCCCAACAGTATCATCGTATTTTCATTCAGCTTTTCTGACCATGCAGCATACTTACACGAAAACAAATTCCCACTGTGTCTCTTAACTGCTTTCATTTTGGCATTCTTGCTCATCGTCTGCTCCTTGACGGAGCAGCACTGGGAAGCTCTGGGCCGTAGCCAGGGTTCAGGCAGCCTTTGTTTGGGTGGGTATTAAGAAAGCTAATTAGCAGCGAGTCTGCTGGTTGGCACGAGCGACTAGCAGGCAGTGTGATCTGTGTATGTGTTGGTCCCTCTGTCATGCCGTCCACGCTGAATTATAATGCAAAGCGTGTTTACACACAGTTTGTCATTAGTGCTAATGGCTGTGTTTACTTACTGGATTATGACTTAAAAACCCAAACATTTGCGTTTCAGCTTAATTTTATTCAGCATAAGGCTCTTTCACCTAATCTTCATCTGTGTGCTTTTTAGCTACATATTTAGACTCTAACATGTCTAGGAGACGTGCGTGGTTCTGGACTATTTTTAGCTCCCACTGCCACTGAATGGGAGTGAAGTGGGAGCTGTAGAAAACGGGTCCATCTGTCTGTATGATTGTTAGTGCGATAACTTTGGAAGGAAATGACACCTACAAATTTGGCAAAAACGTCACAAAGTCAATTTTTATATTAAACTTGTTAAATGGTCTTGCCAGGAGAAGCATCTGGACCCCTGTGGTCCATTTCTTAAAAAGACACTATGTTAGTGATCTTCAGCAGGAATACAGGGATCCCTCGCTACTTCACGCCTCAATTCATGCGGCTTGAGTGCATCATGATTTTTTTTTTTTTAATATTTATCCAATTAAAAAATAACGAAATCAAGGAATAATAGGGAAAAAAAGTTAAGAAAAATGCCACAAAAACAAGGCCAATTATGCAACCAAAAAAACCTAAACAAACACAAAAAGAACAACTTAAAACCTCACATCAAAACTATTTACATTTTTATGTGAGGTGCACATCTGTGTGCGTATGCGCGTCTGTATGTGTGTATTTATATTTTATTTACATCTTATGCATTATTTTTAATGTCTAACTGCTATTATAAGCATTTTAGCATTTAATATGTATTTATTGATATTATATACATACACATATACATGTACGTATACATCAGTCGGGGTGGGGTTGATCCTACTTTGCGAAATTCGGCAGATGCGGGGAGGATCTCGGTCCCAATTAAACTCGGAAAGTGAGGGATCCTTGTATTGCTATTTGAAGAATTGTCCATAAAGAAAAAAAGCTTTTTCATAAATCTTTCAAAAGTAATGTAGATTTTGTGTGTGTGTGTGTGTGTGTGTGTGTGTGTGTGTGTGTGTGTGTGTGTGTGTGTGTGTGTGTGTGTGTTGGATTTTTCTCCACCTTATTTTAATCAAGTGAAGCTCTATACTTGTATTACAGGTTATTGAAAATCATAGTACCATGGTACCTTGACTTACGAGTGTTTTTTATAACGAATTTTCCATACCACCAAATATCTGCTGCATCCAATGAGCAAAATTTTGATTTATGAGCTCTGCTGGGGAAATGGCTTTTCCAGGCCGATTAGTCTTGTATTCTTCCACGGGTATTCCTCCAAGAACATCTCGTGCAGGGTGTCTCAATTATTTTCTTTGATGCCCCCTATTGGATGAAAAAAAACATTTCACGCCTCCCCCAACACCCTGCACTCGACTATAAATAGTGTTTACTGCACTTCATATCGTTTGCTTGGTGCTTTTTCCCTACACCATAGACGTGAGAGCACCATTTCCACCTAGTGTAATTGCACAGCCTCTACAGTAGGTGGCAGTGGCGCTCTCACTGTGTTCCTTATGGTGTATAGGGTCCATGGGGAACACAGTGAGAGCGCCACTGCCACCTACTGTGGAGGATGCACAATTAAACTTAATTCTGTACAGTATGGCAAAAAAGCATGTTCCACACTATTTGAGAAACATTACCAAACAAAAGCTCACGACAAGCCTTTCCTCACTGGCATTCGTAGCGTGCACGTACAAACACAAATTCTCCTCCTCCTTCTCTGTTATTGCACCACCTCATGCCTGCCCATGTGACAGCTTTGCTGCAGTCGATCAGAAGGATGAGTTGACTTATTCTTTATTCTTGTTTTATTAATATTTATTATTAGTTATTATTAATGTTAATGTACATGTATTATTATTATTATTATTATTATTATTATTATTATTATTATTATGAAATATTTATTGTTTTTACATATTTATCTTCATATATTAGGTCAAATATATGTGTTTGTGGCAAGTTATATGAGTTTTGGGAGCTTGTCCTCGGAACGGATTAATTTTGTAAGTCAAGATACAGGTACCACTGTATTTATTTATTTATTTATTTATTTTGGACAGACTATGGGCAGTACAGAGCCGCACTGATGCTGCCTCACAGCAAAAAGCTTCTGGGTTTGTGGCCATATTGGACCTGTCTGTGTGGATTTAGCATCTTTCCCCATGCCTGTGTGGGTTTTCTTTGAGTGTTCTGGTTTCCGCTCTCAGCCCAAGGACATGCAGATTTGATCAACTGGCTACTCTTATTTGCCCCTTTGGTGCGAGTGTAAATTTTTAGTCATTGATGGATTGGCGTCCTACCCAGGGTAACCCATATCTCAGGAGGCCTTTTGCCTGTCGGATCAAAGTATTAGAGATACTGCTCCCTATTAAAAAGTTTTGTACTGGAGCCCATAAAATGTGAGGATGCACTTCATTGGACTGGCAAACTACCCAGAGTCCACTGCATTTTGGCTTCAAAGACAATGCTGGGAAATGGGGGATTGAGTCTAGACTGGCTTGATGGTGAGACATAGTCTCTCGGCTCGAAAACAGATATGCGTGATTGTCACTATGTAATAGTGTTCAGTACAAGCAACAGATTGTCGCATCTTGTACCAAATGTCATTGATAAAGAAAATGGAATAGAAATCAAACTGTCAGTAATTTATGTTCAGCAGAAATCTTTGTAAAAGGCTGCGGCCAAAACAGAAAAAAAATCATCCACTTTTAACCCAGACGATCACACTTTAGGACAAGGATATTAAGTCTAAAGTATTGAAGTACAAGTCCTCTGTCTTAGGGATGGCAGAAACTACAATACTGTCCAGAAGTGTGTTACCGTTAACTGAAACATGCTCGATGTGCACGCCAGCCGTGAAGGTGAGGAAAGGCATCAAGTTGAAGATGTTGTCTTCTTGAGTGATTCTCATGAAAGGCTTTCCTGGTTCATTAGAGGTGTCGGACCGCCAAAGGAGCAAGAGCGGTTTCAGAGTTAACCTTCAGGCTTGAAGAAGGAGCAATGAAAAAAAAAAAATTCTATGAGAAAATATGACACAATGCACAATCTTTACATAGCGAGTATAGGATGGTATGATCCAACACCGGGGATATTCGTTGAATAAGAACGAAGGTACACTGGCACAGTGGCACATTGCCATCCTGACTCCAGAGTCCCAGGATTGATCCTGTGCTGAAATAATTTCTGTCTCTATTAATTTCTCACAAGTTTTTCCATCTGCGTTGGCTCCCTCAAAGGTCTCAACCTTCTTTTCATCTGTATTTTGACTCATCTCCACTCCTTTTGTGGCTTTCTTGGTCAAGTATCTTATCAGAGTTGGACATGTGTCTGGTATGGAGGTGCTACAGGTAATATCTCTGCTTTTTTTTGCCGACAGTATTCTTTTGGCATCTTCCAGAGCAGAACTCTGGCACACACCCAGAATAACCTCAGCTGTAAGATATATGAGAGGTTTCGTGCATGAACTGAAACAGCTTCCACCTGCAGGAGGAGGCTGGCGCCCATCCCAGCCGACTCCGGGCTAGGGCAGAGTACACCCTGGACAGCTTGTCAGGCCGTCGCAGGGCGGAAACACACCGAAGGCTTTGCAGCTACTCTTGTCAAGCGATGGTTCTTTTACATGAACCTCTCACCATGGACAGTGAGAGACATGGTACAAGTGAGAGACATCCTACTTCACGGAATTCGGTGGTCGCAGGGGGATCTCGGTCCCAATTAACCACGGAAAGTGAGACATTCCTATAATCTTATTGAAAGTCAGCAATGGTTCTTTTACATGAACCTCTCACCATAGACAGTGAGAGACATGACTGGCCTTTGATAATCCAGCTATCTGCACTGGGGGGACAGTGACCACCCATGGAGAGTGGGGCTCGAACCCCCAACTTTAGGATCAGTGATCCAGCACCATTACCACCAGGACACCATTGTCTGTTGTTACTCATGTTAAAAGTCAATTATGACTTGTTTGTACATGCATGTCATCAGATGGCATGTAATATTGTTACAATTCAATTGATCTGGGTTTTTTGTTTGTTTGTTTGTTTGCTTGTTTGTTTGTTTGTTTGTTTGGATGTTTGTTGGTTTAAGTTATAAAAAAATCTGTATCCCAATATCAAAGATGTACAAAGAGTAAAATATTACTTTATACAAATATGACATCCATTTCTATGGGACACAACTATGTAATGGTACCGCGTTTGACGTATATAAAGACACTCTATGTGCTGTCACAAAAAAAAAAAAAAAAAAATGTATTCAGACCGTATCTGTCTTCTCAGCACGACTCTATATTCACATGAAGTGCTTCCTTGTGTCACTGTATTTGGTTGGACAGATCAATAAGACTGCGAGGCAAAGTTCATATCCGACAGCCTGGAGAAGGAGACATAATTATTAAGTTTTCTTGGAAGAGTTTCCAACACACACACACACACACACACACACACACACACACACACACACACACACACACACACACACACACACACACACACACACGTAGACACGCATAGACAAGTGAGAGAAATTAGAGTATTGCTATGAAACTTTGGTTTTAGTTGGCTCTTCATATCTGAGTGGAAGTTGTACTGAAAGACACGATGAAAGGATTGCTTGTCCGAGGGAAAATGGACACTTGATGATTTTACTGACCTTTTTGATTTTATCATAAACTTCAGCAATCATTTAATTATTTCCCTTCTTTTCTTTTATTGTTTATTAATTTATACTATTTATGTATCTATTTATTTATTTACTTCTTCTTCTTCTTTTCCTTTCGGCTTTTCCCTTCAGGGGTCGCCACAGCGAATCATCTGCCTCCATCTCACCCTATCCTCTGCATCTTCTTCTCTTACACCAACGACCTTCATGTCCTCCTTCACCACATCCATGAATCGTCTCTTTGGTCTTCCTCTAGGCCTTTTGCCTGGTAGTTCCAGCCTCAGCATCCTATTACCAATATACTAACTATCCCTCCTCTGTACATGTCCAAACCATCTCAATCTAGCCTCTCTGACTTTGTCTCCGAAACGTCTTACATGTGCTGTCCCTCTGATGTGCTCATTTTTGATCCTATCCATCCTCGTTACTCCCAAAGAGAACCTCAATATTTTGCATCTCTGCTACCTCCAGCTCTGACTCCTGTCTTTTCCCCAGCGCCACTGTTTCTAACCCATACAACATCGTTGGCCTCAACACCATCTCTTACACTTTTCCTTTCATTCTTGCCGATACTCTCCTATCACACATCACACCGGACACTTTTCTCCAACCATTCCAACCTGCCTGCACACGCTTCCTCACCTCTTTTCCACACTCTCCAGTGCTCTGGATTGTTGAGCCTAAGTATTTAAAATCCTCCACCTTTCTCATCTCTGCTCCCTGTAATCTCACCGTTCTTCTTGGGTCCTTGTCATATTTATTTATTTACTTATATAATATATATATATATATATATGTACATATGTTTGTATATGTATCTATTTTTGCACCCCCTACTGATGGTACCTCAAGAGCCTGCAACAGTGAATTTCTCCATTGTGAGATTAATAAAGCTGTATCTTATCTTATCTTATCTTATTAAACTGATGTGTATCAGCCGTCAAAATCGGGCAGTGGTGGCCTGGTGGCACAGGTGCTGGATCACTGATCGTAAGGTTAGGGGTTCAAGCCCCACTCTCAATGGATTGCCACCATTGCTGGCTTTCGTCAAGAGTAGCTGCGTAGCCATCAGTGTGTTTCTGTACTGTACTGCGATGGCCTGGTCATCACTGAGCCCTCCAGGGTGTACCCTGCCCTCGCCCAAAGTCGACTGAGATCGGCACCAGCATCATCCCCGCAACCCTAATTAGGATTAAGTGGTTCAGAAAATGACGGTTATGCAGATACTCTTGTCAAAAGTCAGCAATGGTTCTTTTACATGAACCTCTCAGCATAGACAGTGAGAGACAAGGCCGGCCTTTGATAACCCAGTTAGTTGCACTGGGGGGTTTGGGGGCAGTGACAAGGAATGCACCAGTTCCAAACAAAGAACATACCTAACAAACAAACAAACAAACAAACAAACAAACAAAAAAACGGAAAATCAGCGGACGCCTTTGCCTGGTGGTGTCTGTCCAAGGTTTGATGCATGAATGAACCTCATCTGACAAGGGATGCATGCGTCAAATGAGAAATGGAGAAGAAACACACACCAACAGAATGAAATTTTGATCTCCATTGAACTTCGGTTTACGCAATCCGGAAAGTTCTGAGCAAAAATGATCTGAGAGAGGATTATCTAAAAGCCATGCTGCAGAGCATTTATTATTTATCTTATGGGCAGCTGGATTACAATGATATTAATGGAAAGCAGTGATACAGAAAACAATGCTTGTCCATAGCTGGGCCTGAAAGTGAATTGTGTACAACAAGCCTTGTTCAGGAAGGGATGTTCTCTCCCATTACAACCATCTGCCATCCGCCAGTGGGCCAGACACATCACAGGCTCATGTTTCTGTAAACGAGCGGCTAAATATATTCCACTTTACTGTATCGATGCTTATCACTGCTTATCACAGATTCACTCGCAGCCCAAATAAACACACCTCCTTTGCCAGTGCTAGGTAATGTATGGGAAAATGAGAGCTGAAGATGATTCGTACTCCAGGCGGCCGCTTAATCTTGTTGTACGGAAGTCTTCCTGAATTCTTTGTCTTAATATGAAATTATAAACTTATTTTACTGCAGTGAGCGAAACAGGCATTTCTTAACATTTCACAAACAGCACAGCCTCTGTGATTTGATAAAGACTTTACAAGTGCTTTTTTTTCCCCTACATGAAAAAACATTCCCACTCAAGCGTCCGCCACTTAAACACTCAAATACATGATTGGTCATTTAGCGCATGACATAGCACTACTGTTGGTGGTGGCTGCCGGGCTATTTATAATTACTTTCTCTGACTGCTGTCGGACTAGCATGGTAAACTGACCTTCCCAGAGAATAGAGGGACAGAGTGGGAACAGCCAGGGGCTACTGACCACTGGGGTCACACTGGTGGACAAAGCGTGGGTGGAACAATTCCAAACAAACACCATGACCAATCTCTCTTTCTCTCGGCCTGCCCCTTGCCTTCTGCCTTTCACTCTCCACCCTCCCAGCTCTAAATTACTCAGTCTGTTTGGATTTCCATGGCCTGGTGAATCACACAGAGACTACGGGGAGTGCTGACATTTAAAGGGAGCAGATGAGAAGCAATTAGCATGCTTTGCGAAACAATTAGGACTCACAGACTGCACAGCTGATCAAACATTGACCTCCCATTGCGTTCCCAAAGCATCCAATATCTGATAGCACAACTCCTGCCAGGCTCCGCCCAAGCTGTTGCTTTCTCAGCAAAACTATTCCCCCCCCAGACTGGGCTAATTTTGCGTTTTGTCTGATTTTGTGATTTTTTATTTATTTATTTATTTTATTTTTTTATGATATATACAGTTTTTGAAAATAACTACCTGGATAATGTACTAGATGTAAGGCCAGTGAGGTCAGTAAGGTCAGTGAATCATTGCGGGAATATTAAACAGGTTTAATGCTCAGGCTGTTGGTCCATATGGAGCCCATTTATGCCCAGAAAAGTTGCGCACCCTTGTATTTTTTGGAGCACCATTTCATCTTGATTACAGCGCATAATCACAAACCTTTTGCTACAGTCAGTCAGGTCGAGGCTCAGCAACGCGATGTCACAATGAAATAAATCTGAAGACTCAAATGTACTCAATGACCAGGTTATCACAATGGACTCGTTCTCTCCTGGTGGTACGGATATAAAATTGGGGCTCAAATGTTCATCATCAGTTCCTTTCCGGGCAAGGGCAGAGTACACCCTGGAGAGCTCACCAGGCCATTGAAGGGCAGAAACACGCTGACGGCTTTGCAGCTACTCTTGTCGAAAGTCAGCAATGGTTCTTTTATATGAACCTCTCACCATAGACAGTGAGTGACATGGCCAGCCTTTGATAACCCAGTTAGCTGCACTGGGGGGGGGGGGGGGGACAGTGACAACCTTGTGGGGAGTGGGACTGGAACCCCCAACCTTTGGATCAGCGATCCAGCGCCCTATACCATTAGGCCACCACTGCCCTGAGGCTCAAATGGTGAAATTATATTCACACGAGTTGGAAGCACATAATCCTGACATTTACCGTATTTAAAGTACAGTGATACCTCAGCTCACGAACATAATTGGTTCCCAGAAAGTGTGTGTAAGGCGAAAAGTTCGTCTTCCGAACATTTATTTCCCATAAGAAACCATTAAAATGAGAATAATCCGTTCCCAGGTCCCCATAAAACATAATTTTCGACTAAATAAGCCTTAAAACTACACAAAAATATACCTTATTTTATGTATAATAAATGTGCTATTGTATTGTAATTAAAGAAATAAACTGTACTGTATAATAAAGTCGTTTTATTTACCTTTGTGATGGTAGTTGATGGCTTGATGGAATGGAGTGGGAGGAGGAGGGAGGGAGGGACCTACTGTTTGGAAGGAGTGTTTGGAAACGCCTACTGTTTGGAAACACCCTTAGCCACACACGCACCCTTAATAGCTTCCTTGTTCTTAAGGATGGTGGTAGACTTAGCGTACTGGTACTGGGACGCTGAGTCGCACAAACACACACCTCGTTCGTGTTTTTCAATGATCTCCGCCTGTGGTGGGGTCTTTTTCGGTCCCATAATAGCAAAAGTACACTCAATATGGTCCAAAATGTGTAGCAAACACAAACCACTTCCGCACTCAAAGAAAGGGGGTGACGAACTGTGACGCCGTGAGCGTGCGTCAACTTCTCGTGGCCGCCACCGTGGCGCTGTTCGACCGCGTGGTTTGATTCGTCCGCCGAAAACTAGTTCGTCAGCAGAGACTATATGCTCGCAAATTTAATGTTCTTGAGGCGAAAAGTCGTGAGCTTAAGCGTTCGTCAGCAGAGGTTTTACTGTAATGGGTGTG
>CM045739.1:38410000-38422500 GCA_024760905.1 Plotosus lineatus
ATATATATATATATATATATATATATATATATATATATATATATATATATATATATATATATATGATAAAAGGACAGGACAAAGACTTTCTATTGAAACTTCATTTATCACTACAGATCTGTTTCGAGGGGTGGTGAAACCGTATATATGTATATAAATGTATATATATATATATATATATATATATATATATATATATACACACATATACATATGCTTCTTCTGCTACTTTTACTTTCAGCTTTTCCCTTCATGGGTCACCACAGTGAATCATCTCCCTTCGTCTCACTCTGTCCTCTGCATCTTCTTCTCTTCCACCAACTACGTTCATGTCCTCCTTCACCACATTCATAAATCATCTCTTTGGTCTTCCTCTAGGCCTTCTGCCTGGTAGTTCCAACCTCAGCATCCAAATATGCGAGTCACAACAAAGAATTTCATATATATATATATATATATATATATATATATATATATATATATATATATATATATATATATATATATATATATATATATATATATATATACACATACATACATACACTAGTATATATATATATGAACATACATACACACACACTCGGCATATAAAAGGATAAAGAGAAAGGTGTGACAAGTGATTTTTTTTTTTTTAAATTGTCCATATTTTATTTTTATTTATTTTCCATAATCTGGCAGTTACAGTAAGCCTTTGTTTCACTCCATGCTGCATTTCCTCTAATTCAGAATATATTTATTTTTTATTTTGATTCATTCATTATTGATGTTCTACAACCCAATAATAGGCTGGAGGAGCTTTTTATTTGTGTGTTTGTCTTCACTTAGCCAGTGCCCTTGGCAGCTGAATTGATAGAATTGATAGGGCTTCTTTTTTTTTTTTTTAATTAATAGTTGCCTTGTTTGTTTGTAAAACCCTAAATATTTATGAGAGGAAAAAGCTGGAGTGAGCGAGAGTGAGCGTCAGGTCTCTAGTTGTGCAATCACACCGGTTATTAAATCTGGAGCGAAATACTTTATCACACAGAGACAAGCATCCCCACTAGAATCATCGTTTGGGTGTCCTGCTGCATATGTGTCATGTACAGTGAGGGACAGCAGTATCCAGATTGGACTGAGAGGGGTTGAGGTGTTTATTTTTTTAATCTTGTTCGTTTTTGAAATGATGAATATTGGAAGGAGGTAACAAACTACCGTCCTTCTCATGTTAGGACCAGGTGGATGGGTTCTAGTTTACTGATCTGAAGGTCAGGGTTCAAGCCTTACTACCACCAAGCTGTCACTGCTGTCCCTGCAGTGCAGCTAACTGGGTTATCATAGACCAGCCATGTCGCTCACTGTCTGTGGCGGGTAACAGAACCAATCTTTCCTGCACACACTTTCAGTGTATTTCTGCTCTGCAGTGGCCAGGTGAGCTGTCCAAAGTGTACTCTGCCCTCATCCAGAGACAGCTGATGGGCACTAGCCTCCCAGTGACCCTAAATAGGATTAATCAGTTCAGAAAATGCATGAATGAATGTACTCATGGTGCAGTAATGGAGTACTTGGTTCACTGTAACATAGTGTTTTGAAAGGTGGTACAGTGGTGTCGTTGTTAGTAAGTCTTCCTAACGGTACGAAGGTCCTAGGCTCAAGTCCCACGCTTCTTTATATGGAGTATGCATGTCCGCTCCATGCTTGCATGGGTTTCCTCTGGTTTCTTTTCCACATTCTTGCAGATTAGACAGACTGACTGTTTCTAATTACTCTTAAGTGTGAGTGTGACTGTGATATGTTTGTGAGTGTTTATTGGTGCGGTATAGTAGCGTAGAGCAGGGGTCCCCAACCTTTTTATCACCGCGGAACTGTCAGCGCTTGACAATTTTACCGCGGACCGGGAAGGGGGGGGTCAAATTGTTTATATTGTAAATATAATTTATTTATATAAAATATTATTATTATTAATAATAATAATAATAACAACAATAATAATAATTAGCACTTAATTAATTAATAATTAGCACTCCATGAATGTTATTTTTCGACAGCTGAAATAAAGTTGAATGTGAAGTTTTCTTTAAAAAAAATAAAAATAAAAATACAGCTGATGGTGCACCAGCTGGAAGAATGAAGGCTCAGGCCTCATTCATTCTCACGCTATTGTTTGAAACATGTCCAACTTGCCTCTGTTCATGTGCCATTCCCTTGTGGGTTACATTTTAGTGCTCAAATGCCCGACATGTAGCCGAGAGAATCCGGTCATTTTTCAAAATAAAAGCTTTTTCAAAAATAAAGATCGTTCAGACTCAGATAATAAATACAACGGAAATAATTAATTATTTCTTCTGCGGCCCGGTACCAATTGAGCCGCGGACCGGTGGTTGGGGACCCCTGGGGTAGAGGATAGAAAGTAAACTTTACAGCGAAAAGCTTCTGCGTTTAAATCCTGCTTTCGATGAGGGCATTTTTGTGTGGAGTTGGTATCAATTTTTTTTTTTTTTTCCCAAAAATCAAATTAGGCTTCAGCACATGGCAGCCAATTACAAAAATCCTCAATGCGCCGACATGCACTGGCCCAATTCTTTATAGTGTAAAAGTTTAAATGATATGACATGTTGGAACACCTTGGCCATCATGCACTGGGGTCTGGTGTTGCCTCATAATGCTCCCACACTATTACATTAGTACTAATACCTTAGTCTGTGTGTTTGGTACCATTCCCACCACTGCGGTTTAGGAAGGAGATGGAGATAAGGAAAGCTTCTCAACCTGCACACTGTGGCCAAGCTGCAGGGATGGTTGGGAGTCTACCGGTACACACACTGTGCAGAACAGCTGTCTTCACAGCCACAGCTTTACACATACACGTGAATCCATACTCTCATATACGCCTTTAGAGTGAAGAGGAGCACAGAGACAGATGCTATTACAGGCAAGTCAGCATGGAACCCCCCACCACCACCACCCCCCACCCTCTCTCTCTCTCACACACACACACACACACACACACACACACACACACACACACACCTGCAAAAACAAACTTGTCTTTATTCGAAATGTTCATATTCCAAACTGTTGGGTTTTGCACAGATTTACATGTCAGTGTAAAGAACTACTCAGTTAATCTCCAGCTTGTAGGCAAAAATCAAAGTTGCTCATTTGAAAAGGAAATAAAAGCTTTATGATCTGATACACATGTCTACACTTAGAGTTCTAGCCTGGAATGGCAACAGCAGTGCTAGTGCTTAGCATGGGAGCGCCGCCTCTCAAACCTGTTCAGTATGCTAAGAGGGATGGCGAACTTGACAGTATCTTCTCTCTCTCTTTGCTGTCAGGAGCGAGTGATGGAAGAACTGATAGATGCCTGCCATTCCACAGATCTGCAACTTGCAGAGAAATCACACCACAGACAGAGCAGATTCAACTTGGGAGGTGAGTACACTGCTCCACGGTGCCAAAGGAATTCTCCAGCTATAAAGAGACTATGTTTATAAAGAGTACAGTACGTATATTCAGCAGCCGTAAAGTAACGAGGGCACTGCTAGGTGTTGGCTTAGTTTAGATTTAAGCTTGCTTAAGATCCTGGGTTCGATTTCTGGGCTCTGGCGTTTGTGTGTGGAGTTTGCATGTTCTTCCCATGATTACGTGGGCTTCGTCCGGATACTGTATTTCACTTTCCTCCCACAGTCCAAAGGCATGCACATCAGGCCAAATGTTCAGTTCAGTTCAGTTCATTTTCTGTGGCCACTTAATCCTAATTAGGGTCGTGAGTAGGCTGGCGCCCATCCCAGCTGACTCCGGGCGAGGGCAGAGTACACCCTGGACAGCTCACCAGGCTATCGCAGGGCGGAAACACGCTGACGGCTTTGCAGCTCCTCTTGTCGAAACTCAGCAATGGTTCTTTTATGTGAACCTCACACCATAGGCAGTGAGAGACATGGCCGGCCTTTGATAACCCAGTTAGCTGCACTGGGGGGTGGGGGATGGGGGACAGTGACAACCTTGTGAACAGTGGGACTCGAACCCCCAACCTGAGGATCAGCGATCCAGCGCCCTTTTGGCCACCACTGCCCACACTTAGTCCAAATGGCTATTTCAAATCTGTCGGTGCGAGTGTTTTGTGTGTGCTGGCCCTGTGATGTTTTGTCATTCGTACCCTGCCTTCAGCCAGTGTCAGCTGAGATGGGCTCCAGCCTCCCCCACATCCCAGCTCACCAGTCCATCACATGGCCAACACACTCAGTCATTCACACTTTCACCTAGAGGTAATTTGAAACAGCCAATCAACTTAACGTGCATGTCATTGGACTGTGAGGGGAAAGCCACAGTGCTCGGAGGAAACACACACACAAGCATGGGGAGAACATGAAACTCCACAGAGATATGCCTTTGCTGAGCCCAGGAGTCAAACCCAGGACCTTTTTGCTGCCAGATGTGGTGTACTGTGTCTTTCATGTAGAGTCAGCTCAGCATTCCTGCAAGCCTGAAATAAGATAAGTGGTTAGAGAAAGCAAATACAGTCGGCCCTCTACTTACGAAATTAATCCGTTCCAGAGCCTTTTTCGGAACCTGGAGTTTTCGTAAGTAGAGGCACATTGTACATGTAAAACGCATGATTCGTTCCAAGGCTCCCAAGACTACCCCATAAACCCTTAAAAAATTATAAAAGTACACCAATTTTAAATGAAATATGTATGAAATATGTGTTAAAAGTAAAAGAAAATATTTATTAAAGCATTTCAACATTTTATTAACATATTAAACCATTTTATTAACATATTTATTAATTAAACCATTATTAAACATTTTTATTAAGGCACATACACACACACACACACACACACACACACACACACACACACACTCACGCACACACACACACACACACACACACACACACACACACACACACACACACACACAACACACATTTGTGGTGCGCTCCATGTGGGCTCCACCTACACGCAGAACGCCAGAGCATTTTAAGACGGGGAATTCAAAGCGCATTCCCTGCTTGACAGATCGGAGGTGCGGACTCAACTTTAACTTGTTTCCTTGAGGGATCGGAGGTTCGGATGAGCCGCGTTTTGCTCACATTCGGCATAGCACGCCACATTTATTAAACATTTACTGAATTAAGTAATTTAAAAAAAGAAAAATAAGCTGCAATGTGATCTCTCGAAAGACAGTTAAAAGGAACCCTCCTTTCATCTCTGACTAACTCTGTACGCACTCGCTCTCACACGCGCTCGCACACACACACACACACACACACACACACACACACACACACACACACACACACACACACACTGTCTCTCTCTATCTGTGTGTGTGTGTGTGTGTGTGTGTGTGTGTGTGTGTGTCTCTCTCGCTCTCTCTCACACACACACCCACACACACACACACACACACACACACACACTGTCTCTCTCTATCTGTGTGTGTGTGTGTGTGTGTGTGTGTGTGTGTGTCTCTCTCGCTCTCTCTCACACACACACCCACACACACACACACACACACACACACACACACACACACAAAACTCTCTCTGGTGTGTTTTGTCGAATACAAATGCAGGCTCCGCCAACACGCAACGCGCAACCTACGGAGCAATTCTATTTAAATGTTTAAATTGACAGGATGTTTCATTTAAAGCGGAATTACAGCACCTGTTTGAAAGATCAGAGGTCCTGACTCAATATTAACTTGCTTTCTTGCGAGATCGGCGGTCTTGTCCCACGGAGCACTTTGTTTTCATGCTCCTTCTGCTTCAATATCGTGCCGAAATAATCGCCTCCGTCACTGTATTTCCGCTTTAAGGTCTCCTTCTGCTTCAATATTGTCCTGATTGTAGAGGGGTTTTGGAGATAACAAAATATAACGCTGCAATGATTAATCTCTAAACAAGCCAACAGTCCTGTTCAACACTCCACGCAGTGTGACAAACAGGAAGTATGGGTACAGGAAGTATGGGTATAGGTCAGCTCCCTCCTGGCCAATGGGAGGCCAGCGGGGCAGGATGTTGGGAGACAGCCAATGAGAGAGCAACTCGCGAATTGTTTGAATTTTTAATGGCACGTTTGAATTTTTGAATGGCGCGTTTGGCGCTTTTCGTAAAAAGAGGTTGTTTTCGGAAAAAGAAGATGAAAATTTAGGAAAATGTTTTTCATAACCTGGATTTTTCGTACTCAGAGGTTTTCATAAGTAGAGGGCCAACTGTATATTAAAGAAATGACATAGAGGTTAGCACTGTTGACTCACAACTAGAAGGTTCTGGGTTCCAACCTCAAAGCCAAGTGGGACCTTTATCATGGAACATGTTCTCCCTGTGCTTCAGAAGCTCTGTTTTTACCCCAATATCCAAACATGTGTTGTGTAGGTAAACTGTCTACTATAAATTGCCTGCGCAGGTGAATGCTCTCTGTCTTGGTCATGTGATAGATTGACGTGGTAACCACTGCACTTCTATCTCCAGCAACTGATTAATTGCTGTTATCTCAACTGAACCAGGAGCAGCTGCTACTCCTTTTGCTGCTTTATAAACATTAATTCAGAAATCCGAGTCATAACACAGGGACTCTAGAAGGTGGCTCTGCTAACAGTGGAGGCCAACCATAACAATCGTATTATTGTCCAAACTTGAACTGCTTAATCTAATTAGGGCCATAGGGAGGCTGAGGTCTATCCTAGCCGACATGGGTGAAGGGTGGGTACACCTTGAACAGCTCATCAAAGCATGGCAGGAGCAATCTACACTCACACCTAGGGGCAATTTGGAGCAAGCAAATATGACATCTAATGTGTGTATCTTTAGACCTCTGAGGTGGATGTTCTAACCAGGGGTCTCCAATCTTATTCACAAAGGGCCGGTTCCATCACCGGTTCCATCATTTCCATCACCGGTCATCAAAAAAAAAAAAAAAAAACAACTAGATTCCACATCCATGTTTCAGCTCTGGAGTTGGGCCATCTTGGTAAGATCACCTTGCTTTCAGTAAGGTGATCTCACCAAAATGGCTCCACTTCAGAATTGAAACACTGATATCCAATCTAGTTTATTTCTTTTTCATTGATGATCAATGATTGAAACAGGTGGAAGGTATGGCTACTGTTTGGTTGAAGTGAAAATCTGCACCCACACCGGCCCTTTGTGGATAAGATTGGAGACCCCTGGTCTAACCACTACACTACCATGTCACCCTACCAAATTTACCTGGTAAAAAATGTAAATTATTAAACTAATAATATAGTGGGACCAAAAAAACCCCAAAAAAACCAAAATACCAACTTGAAAAAAAAACCCGATGTACAGCGACACGTACCAAGAGAATGAAATGTTGATGCTTCTGTGCAATAACCACCTACTTTGCAAACACCAACACCCCTGCGTGCATCCCTAATTCTTTCCTTTCATCACCTCCTTCTTCTCTCCACTTCACTTCCATGAATGACAGTCAGACATTAATCCTCAGGGTGGGGGGCGGATCACCTTGACGTGTTGCTGTTGTCCTCGGCTGTGTTTCCTACTTCATTCCCACCTCATTACACATGCTGTTGGGTGTCTGTAAAAAGCACCCATCTGTAACAAAGCATTCAGGAATTGCATCACTAACTTCCATTCCCATTATTTTGCCAGGTTCTGTTTAAAAACAGGTAGTGTAAGAGCTGTGAGAAAACATTGATCCATATATGCAGGACATACATCAAATGTGGCGGCACCGTGGCGTAATGGTTAGCACATCTGCCTCGCAGTACATAATATGGGTTCAATTCCCAGCTCAGGCGTTTCTGTGTGGAGTTTGCATGTTCTCCCCGTTCTTGTGTGGGTTTCCTCCGGGTTCTCCAGTTTCCTTTCCCCAACAACATGCACAATAGGCTAATTGACTTCCAAATCACCCCTAGCTGTGAGTGTGAATAGTAGTGTGAGTGTTCGCCCTGCGATGGTCTGACAAGCTGTCCAGGGTATGACCCAACTTCGCCCAGAGTCGGCTGAGCTCTCCGCGACCCTAATTAGGATTAAGTGGTTTAGAAAATGAATGAATACATGAAATCTGCACAAAAAAAATTAAGACCAATACAGGGATCCCACACTTTCCACGGTTAATTGGGACCAAGATGCCACACGACCATCAAAATCTGCGCAGTAGGATCCCCAGCCCCCTCGACTGATGTACACGTACATGTATATGTGCACATTGATTTTCCTTTCAGCTTTTTCCCTTTATCAGGAGTCGCCACAGCGAATGATTCACACGTTTGACTTGGCAGAGGTTTTTACGTCGGATGCCCTTCCTGACACAACCCTTTCAGCAAGGGACAGAAACACACTGACGGCTTTGCAGCTACTCTTTACGAACGTCAGCAATGGTTCTTTTACATGCCTCTCACCATAGACAGTGAGAGACATGGCCCGCCTTTGATAACACAGTTAGCTGCACTGGGGAGGACAGTAACAACCTTGTGGAGAGTGGGACTTGAACCCCCAACCTTAGGATCAGCGATCCAGCGCCCTATACCACTAGACCACCACTGTGTATATAATATCAACAAATACATATTCAATGCTATAAATGCTTATAATAACAATTAAACAAATTACAAATTAAACAAATTCAAAAAATAACATAAGATGTAAATAAAATATAAATACACACATACAGATGGTATTGCATGAGAAGAAGATGACACACATACATATGCGAGTGTGCACACAGATGCAACAATGTAAGTAGTTTGGATGGGAGGTTTTGGGCTGTTTTTTGTTTTGTTGCTTGGGGGGGGGTAATTTTATTTGACTTAATTGACCTTGTTTTTGTTGCATTTTCCTTAACTTTTTCACCGATTCTTCCTTAATTTCCTTATTTTTTAATTTGATGAAAAATTTTTTTTTGTTTTTTAAACCTGAAGTCGCATGAATTGAAGTGTGAAGTAGCGAGGGATCCCTGTATATACAAAAGATCAATACAACGTCATAGAAATGAAACAGAAACAAATGCAACAATTACATATAAAGACTAGAACATGCAGTAAATATTACACAATGCCAAGGGATTACAATATAAGTGCATGGTGTATTACAGGGTGGCATAGCGCTGCCACCTCATAACTTCAGGGTCTCTAGTCCAATCTGGGGCTCAGATAACTCTATGTGTTGAATATCACAAGTTCTGTCTGCGCTGGTGTGCTTTTCCTCTGGGTACACTGTTACCTTATCTGACTGTATGTCTGTACATCTCTCTCTCTCTCTCTCTCTCTCTCTCTCTCTCTCTCTCTCTCTCTCTCTCTCTGTGTGTGTGTGTGTGTGTGTGTGTGTGTGTGTGTGTGTGTGTGTGTGTGTAAGGCACCATAGCCTTGCTGCCTCTGCAGTGGTGTCTGAGTGGGGAGAGAGAGAGAGAGAGAGAGAGAGAGAGAGAGAGAGAGAGAGAGAGAGAGAGAGAGAGTTGGTGTCTGTGTGAAAGTGATTGCATCTAACTGAATAGTCCTCTAATGGTCCTCCCTTGCCAAGAATGCATTTAAACATACAATGTTGGTTAATGTTGCATCATTCCTTATACTTATTTTCAAGTTTGATGGCACACTGTTGTAGTGTTTAGCACATCTGCCTCACAGCAAGAAAGTTCCTGGTTCTCCGAGTGTGTTTCTATGTATATTTCCCACGTCCTCCCTGTGCTTACACGGGTTTCCTCCAGGTTGTCCAGTTTCCTGTCACAGTCCAAAAACATGCACATTAGGCTAACTGTTCCAAATTGCCCCTAGGTGTGAGTGCATGAATGGTTCTATGTATGAGGTGAGGTGTATACAGGGGGTACACCGCCTTTTCCATGCCCTTGTCAGCTGAGATAGGCTCCAGACTCACTCGACTTGTAGGATTGAACAGTTTGATAAAATGAATGAGAGTGAATGAAAGTGGCAGATTTTGTTGCGTCTTATAATATGAGTTGGATTTGAGCGGTATCATGGACTTGATTTCATTGTGCTATTTGTTTGAAATTCAGTTCAGATTTTATTTCATTTTTTAAAATTTTGCTATACTGTAGTACGTAAACAGCGAGCACACACTCTGACCAGTGGGCCGCCACACTCATTGGGGCGCCCACAGGGCAGTTGGAGGTTAGGTACCTTGCTCAAGAGTACTTCAGCTAAGAAGGTGGCTGGAGGGAAGGTGAAGCTCAGTTCCCTGCAGCCACACGTTTTTCCTGATGGGATGGAAATTGAACCAGCAACCTTTCAGTCCCACAAACACGTCTCTAAGCACGAGGCTATGGCAGCTCCAATCTTAAATTGTTTTAAAAGCTGGTTAAAAAGCTTTTAAGGCAAGCTATTCCTGACACCCACCAGCATTACACAGAAACCTTCACTGGATGTTCACGTACAGTCATGATTCCCCTGAACTCTACTGGGAGGTCAAGCTGTATGACTGTACTGCAGGATTAGGAGAAGTCAGGTCACCTCTGTTTCCCCAGTGCAGCTTGTTGTCAGAGTACAAAACTGAGCTACGAACTTTGTGTTGTTGTTCAGGCATCTAGGTCAATGCTGAATCTTAGCGTTCTGAGAAAAGGCATAATTTAAATTTCTGCTTCTGTGCAGTAAACCATATTGTGGGTCTGCAACTCTCTCTCTTGCTCTCTCTCCCCCTTTCTCTCTCTCTCTCTCTCTCTCTCTCTCTCTCTCTCTCTCTCTCTCTCCCCCTCTCTCTCCCTCTCTCTCTCTCTCTCTCTATCTCTTTCTCTTACACATACAGACACACACACACCGACACCGACACACACACACACACACACACACACACACACACACACACACACACACACACACACACACACACAACTTATATGTCCTAATTCTTTAAACTCCAGAAACAAACAAAACAAAACTGAAGGTATATAGTTACTAGTCCTTCTCAAAAAATTAGCATATTGTGATAAAGTTCATTATTTTCTGTAATGTACTGATAAAAATTAAACTTTTATATATTTTAGATTCATTGCACCCCAACTGAAATATTTCAGGTCTTTTATTGTTTTAATACTGATGATTTTGGCATACAGCTCATGAAAACCCCGAATTCCTATCTCAAAAAATTAGCATATCATGTTCAGGTAGTCTAAACGAGCTATTAACCTAATCATCTGAATCAACCAATTAACTCTAAACACCTGCAAAAGATTCCTGAGGCTTTTAAAAATTCCCAGTCTGGTTCATTACTCAAAACCACAATCATGGATAAGACTGCCGACCTGACTGCTGTCCAGAAGGCCATCATGGACACCCTCAAGCAAGAGGGTAAGACACAGAAAGAAATCTCTGAGCGAATAGGCTGTTCCCAGAGTGCTCTATCAAGTCACCTCAGTGGGACGTCTGTGGGAAGGAAAAAGTGTGGCAGAAAACGCTGCACAACCAGAAGAGGTGACCGGAGGAAGATTGTGGAGAAGGGCCGATTCCAGACCTTGGGGAACTTTGGAAGCAGTGGACTGGGCTACAGGTGCCACATTCCTCAGGTCAAGCCACTTTTGTACCAGAAACAGTGGCAGAAGCGGCTGACCTGGGCTACAGAGAAGCAGCACTGGACTGTTGCTCAGTGGTCCAAAGTACTTTTTTCGGATGAAAGCAAATTTTGCATGTCATTTGGAAATCAAGGTTCCAGAGTCTGGAGGAAGACTGGGGAGAAGGAAATGCCAAAATGCCTGAAGTCCAGTGTCAAGTAACCACAGTCAGTGATGGTCTGGGGTGCCATGTCAGCTGCTGGTGTTGGTCTACTGTGTTTTATCAAAGGCAGGGTCAATGCAGCTATCAGGAGATTTTGGAGCACTTCATGCTTCCATCTGCTGAAAAGCTTGATGGAGATGAAGATTTTAATTTTTCAGCACGACCTGCACCTGCTCACAGTGCCAAAACCACTGCTAAATGGCCACTGTGCTCAATTGGCCTGCCAACTCTCCTGACCTGAACCCCATAGAGAATCTGTGGGATATTGTGAAGAGAAAGTTGAGAGACACCAGACCCAACACTGTGGATGAGCTTAAGGCCGCTATCGAAGCATCCTGGGCCTCCATAACACCTCAGCAGTGCCACAGGCTGATTGCCTCCATGCCACGCCGCATTGAAGCAGTCATTTCTGCAAAAGGATTCCCGACCAAGTATTGAGTGCACAATTGAACATAATTATTTGCAGGTTGACTTTTTTGTATTAAAAACACTTTTTTTTTAATTGGTCGGATGAAATATGCTAATTTTTTGAGATAGGGATTTTTGGTTTTCATGAGCTGTATGCCA
This sequence comes from Plotosus lineatus, assembly GCA_024760905.1. Taxonomy (NCBI): domain Eukaryota; kingdom Metazoa; phylum Chordata; class Actinopteri; order Siluriformes; family Plotosidae; genus Plotosus; species Plotosus lineatus. The sequence continues at coordinate 38,422,259 of CM045739.1, forward strand.
AAATCATCAGTATTAAAACAATAAAAGACCTGAAATATTTCAGTTGGGGTGCAATGAATCTAAAATATAAGAAAGTTTAATTTTTATCAGTAAATTACAGAAAATAATGAACTTTATCACAATATGATAATGTTTTGAGAATGACTACTGATTTGGAATATTTTTCTTGGGTTCTAGACATTAGATGATGTTTGTTAGATGATATTTTCCCAGTTTAAATTTTCCTAAAAGTGTATATGTCA
>CM045739.1:38427500-38465000 GCA_024760905.1 Plotosus lineatus
GAGGCACATTGCTCAAGCCCCCATGTGCGAACTCATTCCTCTAACTGTGGCCATCTAGCCTTTAGCCCACAATTAGCTTTTAGCCTGCGATTAGCTTTTTTTTTCTTCTTCTTCATTGCAGTAATAATAATCTCTGCTTTTCTGCCCTCTTGTTGCCTTCTTGCGGTTGTGAGTGTAAAAATAAACATGTGAAATTATGTACGGTATGGCAATCAGAATTGTATGTAATAATTTCACTACCTGGAAGTGGAGACACAACTGCACTGTTGACAAGCCTCTCCCTGCAGCACGTTGCTCAAGAGCCCATGTGCGAGCTCGTTCCTCTAGCTTTTAGCCTGCGGTTAGCTTTTTTTTTTGTTTTCTTCATTGCAGTAACAATAATCTCCACTTTTCTCCAGTCCCTCACAAGTTTCTCGTTCACTTCAAACTTTCTTTCTGTTGCTTGATTATCATTTTCTGCTGCATATTTCACTACTTGCAGCTTGTAATCCACAGAATAGAATTTTGTTTTTGGGAACCCCAGCCTAGAGTGCCCTCTTGTGGTTGTGAGTGTAAAAATAACAAACATGTGAAATTATGTCTTATTATTATGATGAACAGAATTATATGTAATAATTTTACCTATAAGTTGTTCTGGAGTATTAGTCGCGCCTTTAGCCAAAGTATTAAAAAAGCGCGACTTATATTCCGGAAAATACTGTACTCAGTTTCCCTTCAAATGACTCAGGTAGCTGGTGGTTGAGTATCTGCCCATGGAGCCCCGCCAGGCCACATTGACTATTAGCCAGGTGAGTTTGTGGTTAATCATGGTTGTCTGAGCGGATATGGCTCAGTTTGTACATCCCATGTTCTAGGTTGTCAGGGGGTAGGTTTTGTTTCTTTATGTTTCTATTAGGTCCAATCATACATCTGCTTTTTGGCTTTTGGCCTATTCCTTTGCTCCTAGAGAGGCATGGGTGACACTCTTAAGTGAGTCAGGGCTACCCAGTGTCACAAAGGCCTTCGGATCTTATTCTGATGACAATTCGAAGGAGCTTATAGCCAGTAGACCGCCTTTGGTTGTGTTGCTTTTCTAACAAACGTAAGAGAGAAAAGCTACTCCAAAAACTGCTGTGCATGGGAAGAAGTCTTGTGCCCAGGCTCCACTTCCCCATCAACAACTGTTCCTAGAGGAAGAACAGGGTTGGTACACCAAGGATGTTGTCTCAAGTGCAGGGGATACCAAGTGATAGGCCGTAGTGTGTCCCATCTTCTACCTTAAGGTTTTTCCCTTCAACTTCTCTGTATGGGTTTACTTCCATAGCTTTTGCCTGAAGGGGCATAACCTATAAGGCATCAAGTAGGATCGGATTCAGAGTGACCTTCTCCTTGCCTTTGCCTACAGAGGCTTTCGCCACAAGGCAGCTGGGTTTGACTGGTGAGTTTCAGAGTATGTCCACATGCCAGAGGGTTTGCACTCTGCTCCTCTGGGCATCAACCTGCTCCAACATCCCTGAAAGTTCAGTCTTAATCATAGTGTGCCACAAGGAGGCATTCTGAGCGTCTTGACATGGCAACCGTAAATCCATCAGGGAGGGGCTTACATATTCCGCAACCTTTTTTTTTTTGCTCACTGAGCGAGACAGCAGCTGCAGCTGAATGTGGAATGACAAGCGTACAACAGCACACCACTACATATGAATATGTATGTATCTGTATGTATAACATATACATACATGCATATACATACACATACATAGCTGAATAGATGTTCGATGTGAGTAGGAAAAGAGTCACAGCGGATAGAGTACTGTTGCTGTACTGTATTTTCCATTGTGTTCTTTGTGTTGGACTGTTCTCTCCTCACAAAGCATCTTTTTCATCCTGATCCCTTTTTCGCAATGGACTTTAAGAACCCGATATATGAACATGAAAACAAATAACCCAAGCAGTTTACAAATATTACACTATTAAAAAAACCTTGCAGTTTGTCAATATTTTAGTTGTGTGCCAAGTTTACCAAAAGAGAAAAAAAAACGAAACACTGGAATTCGTAATGCTTATTTTCTCCATACTCACATGCATATGATGATAAATGCAGTCCATAAATTAAAACAGACATTCATGGTGCTGCTGATTTACATTTAGTGGGGACGATTTGAAAAAGAACAAAATGTTCACAAAGAGATGAGAATGTCAGAATGATTTCGTTACTGCAGCACATTGGTTGAAATAAACACTGAAGGATATTTCTTTCTTTTTTTTTTCATTTAACAGCCAGCCTTTTTGTTAAACACACATGTTCAGAAAATTAAAATAAAGTAAAAATTTCTACTTGGCAATATTAACCATATTTATTACCACATTTAAAATTTGGTTAATTCTACAAAGTTAAATAATTCAAAGCCGACAGCACATGTCAGAAGTTTTGGAGACAAAGTCAGAGAGGCTAGATTGAGATGGTTTGGACATGTACAGAGGAGGGATAGTGAATATATTGGTAGATGATGAGGTGTGGGCAGTGGTGGTCTAGTGGTCTAAGGTGCCGGATCGCTGATCCAAAGGTTGGGGGTTCGAGTCCCACGCTCCACAAGGTTATCACTGTCTCCCCCCCCCAGTGCAGCTAACTGGGTTATCAAAGGCCGGCCATGTCTCTCACCGTCTATGGTGTGAGGCATGTAAAAGAACCATTGCTGACTTTCGACACGAGTAGGCTGCAAAGCTGTCAGCGTGTTTCCGCCCTGCGATGGCCTGGCGAGCTGTCCAGGGTGTACTCTGCCCTCACCCTGAGTTAGCTGGGATGGGCACCAGCCTCCCCGCGACCCTAATTAGGATGAAGCAGTTACAGAAAATGATGATGATGATGAGGATGCTGAGGTTGCAACAACCAGACAGAAAGCCTAGAGGAAGACCAAAAAGGAGATTTATGGATGTGGTGAAGGAGGACATGAAGGTAGTTGGCGTAAGAGGATAGGGTGAGATGGAGGCAGATGATTCGCTGTGTCGACCCCTGAAGGGATCAGACGAAAGGAAAAGAAGAAAATATAATTCGAAGCCGACATGTCAAGGATCATATCGATGAGTCTCCTAATATATAAACTGATTAAAGCTCAGGAGCTCTCACAGAATGCAAACACTCCCACCTGGCTCCTGTTCTGAACATTTTACTTCTTTTGTAAATACGCCTGCAAACAATTTACATTTTTTTCACATTCAACTTGATAAATGAGGCCTACTGAGCCCTGTGTACAAGTTCAGTAATAAAAAAATTGATAGGCTTCTCAAGCAAGCGCAAGCAGTGAGGTGGTACTTTAAATGCTCAATTTAATATTGTCTGATCTAAACATCTACAATCCGAAATTCTGTAGTTTATGAGGTAAAGGCCGAGATAGACGATAGGGCAGTGCACACTTCCAGGTGCTGATGATGTCTGCAAGGCAAGAGTGTCTCTTACTTCTCTTTGATAATGGTGGTACTGCACCTGACGGACCACATGTGAGTACCATAGGCAGGAACAGGAATAGAACCGTACAGATTCTTTCTCTCGCTCTCTGTCTCTCTCTCTCTCTCTCTCTCTCTCTCTCTCACTCTCTCTCTCTCACACACACATACATACACACACACACACACACACACACACACATGCACACACACAGTACAGGGATCCCTCGCTACTTTGTGCTTCAATTCATGCGGCTTCAGTGCATCGCATTTTTTTTTTTTTTTTTTTTTTAATATTCATCGAATTAATAAAGCCACAAAACAAGGCCAATTATGCAAAAAAAAAAACAACCCAAAACCCCCCATCAAATCTACTTACATTTTTATGTGAGGTGCGCATCTGTGTGCGCGCCTATGTCTGTATGTGTGTGTTTATATTTTATTTACATTGTATGCATATTTTTGAATGTTGAATTGTTGCTATAAGCATTTATGGCATTGAATATATATTCATTGATGTTATATACACATATAAAAGTACGTATATGTCAGTCAGGGGGGGTAAATTCTACTTTGTGGAATTCGATGGTCGTGGGGTGGGATGTCTCCGTCCCGATTAACTGCAGAACGTGAGGGATCCCTGTACTGTGAAAACGTTTTATGGCACCCTATGTCTTAGTATAAACGTTGATATAGATTCATATTTTATAATTTGTATGTCAGGCGCTCCATTGAATGTAGGCGCTTGTTGCAAGTGACATATTGTGCTTTTGAGACAAAGCACGGCTTATCCGGACTTCCGATCTTTCAATTGAGCAAACGAAGATTGAGTTCTAAACAAGTATTCAATGCACACTTGTTCTTTTACATGCTTCACACCATAGACAGTGAGCGATATGGCCCTCCTTTGATAACCCGGTCCAGGTTGCACTCTGCTCCACACCCAGAGTCGTCTTAGATGGGCGCCAGCCTACCTGTGACGCAAATTAGGATTAACTGGTTCAGAAAAATGCATGAATTTTTCTATCAGAAAGATACATAAATAAAATATAAGCATTGTTATTTTTATTGTTATGGTAACATTGAAGCCACAGTATATGAACTAATATCCTAGGAGGAGATTAGCCAATCAGAAAACAGAATTGACATTATATAGTGACCTTGGATAGAATATATGAACGTATATTCTGACTCACCGTGATGTCTTATTTGTTGTTGGGCTTTTTCTCATCTGCTCCACATTGTTAGTATGGGACATAGAAGCAAACAAGAGGGGGATTTGATCCTGAAACTGGAAGGTGTAAGAGAGGAAGGTTTGTGATGTGCTCATGGTAGTAGTGCTCTCATGCTGTGCATGGAGATTGAAGACAGAGCAGTCAGAGCACACACAAGGATCAGGAATGCTAGAGGAGATCAGGAACTATGATGTGTGGAGTGTGGAGAGGGATACGCAATTCTGTGGCTGATTCTTGCTGTTGTTTTAACTTTGAAGTACACAAAAATGTTGCCTCCCCATGCCCTCACTCCCAGATGCCTTGCTCAATCTAAGATTATTCGCGACAGTCAATCTTCTGCGTGAGTGTATGTGCTAAACACACACACACACACACACACACACACACACTGCAATCACCCTGCAACTTGCTGTCATATATAAACTTTGTGTGTGCACTTAAATCTGTTATCATACAAAGCAAATATACATTGCTCTGGATGGCTTATGACAGAAAGTATTGTCATATTCCAGTGACTTCTGGGAGAATCTAACGTATTTCTTTATTTTTTCATTGAAGTAAGGTAGCTCACTAATATTATCCAGCGTGCTACTGGCAACTATCAAGCTCACCAGAACGTCTGTTCTAAATTGGTGTTAATCTGCTTAAAATATATTCAGTGGGATATAATTTCACACATTTTTTTAATGTTGAGAATAGGTTAGGGTGTCAAGGTGGTGTTGTGGTTTGCAAACCTGCCTCATAGTGGGAAGGCCAACAATTTGAATTCCAGACTTGGGCCATTCAATGAGAAGTTTGCATGTTCTCTCTGCGTTTCCATGAGCTTTGTCCAGTTTCTTCCTACAGTCCAAAGATATGAACTGTAGACTAAATGACTCTTCCAAATTGTCTGTAGATGTGAGTGTGACTGTGAATGGTTGTGTACGTGTTGGCCCTGCAATGATCTGCCAATTGTTTAGGGTGTACGACACTTTTGCTAAGTGTCAGCAGAGATAGGTTCCAGCCTCCTCTCAACCCTGATAGGATTAATCGGCTCTGCAAATGAGTGAAAGAGTAATATATTTTATTCAATTGTGTTTTAACCCTGTAACACCCAGCAGGACCATATGGTCCTCTTTCAAAAAAATGCTAATAACTACTAGACACAGTGTACTTAGTGCTTCTGCTGTTCAGAACGTGTTCTATACTTGTTGTGGTGTCACCTGATGCAACACAGCTTGGTCCTACATGCCTCAGTCAGCTGTGAGACGACCTTGAGTGCGCAGGATTATGTTGTTCACTAATTTTTGTGTTATTATTATTATTATTATTATTATTATTATTATTATTATTATTATTATTTTATTGAAAGAAATTTGTTTGGAGTGTTTTCTTAGGATGTTCTGATTAGGAAAAACTAGTGTTCATTTTTTTTAACTGCTAAAAATAATCCGGGTGTAAAGGGGTTAATACCTACCCTTCATACAGGTTCATCTTTTTACTGTGTATTGGGTCGTCATATAATAACTACCCAACCCATGCAGCCCAACAGTCTTCCTGAATCTTGTGTATTGCATTATTGTTGTTATGGTGTTGTTTTCTTTGGCATATAATCATATAGACTCTTATAGAGTAATTTATTCGATTAAAACACACACACACACACACATACACACACACACACACACACACACACACACACACACACATATATATATATATATATATATATATATATATATATATATATATATATATATATATTATAAATATAAAGGCAGATGCTAAATTCTAATTAATTATACCTCATGTAAGGATGACCATTTTTTATTTTTATTTTTTTCTGCAGTTTTATGGCTTTGGAGAATCTATTAGCCAGTGTTTTTCTGTGATGAAAGGCAGAAAAATATTCTAATAAAGAATAGAGATAGGGGAAGAACAAGAGGCTGTATGGAAGTGGAGAGACGACAGCTTTATCCTCTCTCTCTCTCCTCCACATTGGCCTTGGGCTGTCTCTCTTGTTTGCTGAAGGTTGCGTCTTAGGCTCGTTGAAAAGCAAGCAAACACGAGCACCTTTTCCAAGAGTGTTTGTGTCTCCTTTGTGCATATGTGTGTATGTGTGTGTGTGTGTGTGTGTGTGTGTGTGTGTGTGTGTGTGTGTGTGTGTGTGTGTGTGTGTGTATGTGTGTGTGTGTGTAAAGCACGATAGCCTTGCTGCCTCTGCAGTGGTGTCCAGGAACAGAGTCCACGCATATACAGGCACAAACATTTGCGACCGAGTCATCTAATAAAGACGTGTAAGAGTACACCATGAAAAGCTATTCAACCTCCACTGTAGCAGAACTCACAGAGGTAGCAGAGGGTTCTGTCACTGATTAGAAAAGTATATACACTTCATTGAAACCATCATATTATACTTTTCTTTCTTTTTTCCCCGTTTTTGTTTCACTGTCTTATTGCTTTCTCCTTCTCTCTGCCCATGTCTCCCTCCTCAGGTTCAGATTTGTCTTTATACATTCCCAAAGAGCAAGCAGACAGGGTCTTGTCATCTCAAAGGTTATGCGGCTAATAGAAGCTCCACTGGATAGGAAACTGTATAACTTCTCTGAATGATTTTTTTTTTCTTCTTCTTCTTCTCTTTATCTTTTATTTTTTAATTTATTTTTTCATTGTAGTTCCAGTGTTTTCTTGTCTGTTCCCTTTTAAATGTACAGTAAGCCAAAAAGAGCTGATGTAAGCAAGAGCTTCTGTTTTTCTAAGATAAAGTATCTAATATTATAGAAATGCACCAGACAGACATACAGCATGTCAGTACTGCCTTTTTCTTCATCATCATCATCATCAGCAGCAGCAGCAGCAGCAGCAGCAGCAGCAGCAGCAGCAGCAGCCACTCCACTAATCTGGATTTGTGGGTTATGATACCCTGACAAATAAACATCAGTTAACATGCAGTACTGAGGATTTTCATTGATTGTGGAAACTTAAGCATTTTTTTTTTGTCTGGTTTCGGAAAATAAGAGTGAAATTGAGACAGGGACAAAAAGAATAGGGAAAGGGAATAAAGAACACGAGCATGGATATAAGTGGCTGAAATGAGCTTCCTGCGAAGAAAACCAGCAGTTGGGGTGGCTCGAGCATCTGATTAGAATGCCACCTGAATGCTTCCCGGGTGTGGTGATTCGGGCATGTCGAACCGGGAAGAGAGCGTTCTCTTGTGATTGGACTGTTGAAGTAAACCATAGTCCCCAGCGAAAACCCACACAAGCATGGGGAGAACATGCAACCTCCCAAGAGAAACACTCTCAATGAGTCAGAGAATCAAACCCAGGAATTCTTCACTGTGAGGCAGATTTCTTAACCACTGCCACCCGACATCTGTCAGAGATTTCAAAAATTCAAGTCATTGTTGATTGGTATTATACTGAAGTTCTATTTTTGTTGTATTCATGGTTTATTCATTCGTTGGCCAAACTGCATTATGATTCAAGGGTCGTACTGAAACTGGAGCCTATCTCAGCTGACCCTGCACGGCTCACCAGTTCATCACAGGATCCACACACATGCAATTATTCACACTCACATTCACACATAAGGGCAATTTGGAACAGCCAATTAATCAAATGTATTTATAGTTTACTTCAGTCTTATTGAAACTAATGCCTTTACTCTAATCTCATTATATTCTATTAATTTATTTGAATCATTAACATATTTGTTACGAATGTTGACGATCCCTTATTTGCTCACACAGCCAGTGCCTGTAATCCAATTTAGCTCCAGTTTAACTCTTGAATCAGTTCATGAATTGAGTGCATCTTGTTAGTTCCTGCGTCCTGCAGTGATCTTCTCATGCTCCATAATTTCATTAATTCTAGGTCTATCCACATGTTCATCATCAGTTCATTTTCTGTAAATCCTAATTAGGGTCACGGGGAGGCTGGTGCCCATCCCAGCCAACTCAGGGCGAGGGCAGAGTACACCCTGGACAGCTCGCCAGGCCATCGCAGGGCGGAAACACGCTGACGGCTTTGCAGCTACTCTTTTTACGAAAGTCAGCAATGGTTCTTTTACATGCCTCTCACCATAGACAGTGAGAGACATGGCCGGCCTTTGATAACCCAGTTAGCTGCACTGGGGGACAGTGACAACCTTGTGGAGAGTGGGACTCGAACCCCCCAACCTTTGGATCAGCAATCCGGCACCTTATACCACCACTGCCCCTTCTATCCACATGTGTGCATCTGAATATATATATATATACTAGTACATATATATATATATATACATATATACATACACACATACATACATACAGGGATCCCTCACTTTCCATGGTTAATGGGAACCGAGAAACCAAGCAACCATCAAATTCTGTGAAGTAGGTTCGATCCCCCTTCTTCTTTCTTCTTCTTCTTTTACTTTCGGCTGCTCCCTTCAGGGGTCGCCACAGCAAATCATCCGCCTCCGCCTCACCCTGTCCTCCGCATCTTCTTTTCTGACTCCAACGACCTTCATGTCTTCCTTCACCACATCCATAAATCTCTTCTTCGGTCTTCCTCGAGGCCTTCTGCCTGGTAGTTCCAACCTCAGCATCCTACTGCCAATATACTCACTATCCCTCCTCTGTACATGTCCAAACCATCTCAATCTAGCCTCTCTGACTTTGTCTCCAAAACATCTTACGTGGGCTGTCCCTCTGATATACTCATTTCTGATCCTATCCATCCTCGTTACTCCCGGAGAGAACCTCAACATTTTCATCTCCGCTACCTCCAGCTCTGCCTCCTGCCTTTTCCTCAGCGCCACTGTTTCTAAGCCATACAACATCGCTGGCCTCAACACCGTCTTGTACACTTTTCCCTTCATTCTTGCTGACACTCTCCTATCGCACATCACACTGGACACTTTTCTCCAACCATTCCAGCCTGCCTGCACACGCTTCTTCACCTCTTTTCCACACTCTCCATTGCTCTGGATTGTTGAGCCTAAGTACTTAAAATCCTCCACCTTCGTTATCTCTGTTCCCTGTAACATCACCGTTCCTCCTGGGTCCTTCTCATTCATACACATGTATTCTGATTTTCTGAGGCTAACCTTCATTCCTCTCCTTTCCAGGGCATCCCTCCACCTCTCTAGATTTTCCTGCACTTGTTCTCTGCTCTCACTACAGATCACGATGTCAAGTAGGTTCGATCCCCCTGACTGACGTATAGTAGATGTATATGTGTATACAACGTCAAGAATAGATATTCAATGCTATAAATGCTTATCATAACAATTAAACATTCAAAAATAATGCATAAGATGTAAATAAAATATAAATACACACACATACAAACACACAACTCACATAAAAATGTGAGTAGTTTTGTTGGGGGTTTTTGGGTTGTTTTGAGTTTTCATTTGTTTGGGTTTTGGGTTCTTTTGCATAATTGGCCTTTTTTTTCTGGCATTTTCCTTAAGTCTTCAGCCTAGTCTTCCTTAATTTCCTTTTTTTTTTTTTTTTGATCAATACTTTTGGAAAAACCCACCATATATATATATATATATATATATATATATATATATACACACACAGGGGGGGGAGTAGTGGTCTAGTGGTATAGGGCGCTGGATCAGCGGTTGGGGGTTTGAGTCCCACTCTCCACAAGGTTGTCACTGCAACCCCCCACCCCCCACCCATTGCAGCTAACTGGGTTATCAAAGGTGGGCCATGTCTCTCACTGTCTCTGGTGCGAGGCATGTAAAAGAACCATTGCTGACTTTCGTAAAGAGTAGCTGCAAAGCCGTCAGCGTGTTTATGTCCCTTGTCAGGAAGGGCATCCGACGTGAAAACCCATGCCAAATCAAGTGTGCGAATCAGATGATTCGCTGTGGCGACTCTCGAGAACGGGAAAAAGCTGAAAAGAAAAGAAGAGATACAGAGATCCCTCACTTTCCATGGTTAATCGGGACCAAGATCCCCACGCAATCATCGAATTCTGCAAAGTAGGATCAACCCCTCCTGACTGGCATATATATATATGCGTAATATATATATATATATATATGCGTATATAATATCAATAAATACATATTCAATGCTATAGATGCTTATAATAACAATTAAACATTAAAAAAATAATGCATAAGATGTAAATAAAATATAAATACACACATAGCAACATGCATACGCGTGCATGCACGCAGATGCGCACCTCACAACAATGTAACTAGTTTTGATGGGAGGTTTTGGGTTGTTTTTTTGTTTTGTTTTTGTCTAGGGGTTTATTTTTTTTCTTTGCAAAATTGGCCGTTTTTGTTGAATTTTCCTAAATTTTTTGTCCTGTTCTTCCTTAATTTCCTTATTTTTTGATTCGTTGAATAAAAAAACCCGCGATGCACTGAAGCCGCATGAATTAGAAGTAGCTCGGGATCCCTGTATCTGACTATAGCTAGGCGACACGGTGGCATAGTGGTTAGCACTTCCGCCTCATAGCGAGAGGGTCCTGGGTTTGATTCCTAGCTCGGGTGTTTCTGTGCCGAGTTTGCATGTCCCCCCCCCCCCCCCCCCCCGTGCTTGCATGGGTTTCCTCCAACAGTCCAAAAACATGCACAGTAGGTTAATTATCTGTTCCAAATTGCCCCTAGATGTGAATGTGAGTGTAACACCAGCTTGATATAGCTGTGCTAGATTTTATACTAGGTTCTGGAGGAGTAAAATGAATTGTGGAGATTTGAATTTGAACAGCCGGCAGATTTATTACAATTAACAATACTACAAGAAACAGTGCAAACAATGTTGTAGAACTTTCTTTACAAATTAAAAATAAAATAAAATAAGCTTAAATCTCTAAGGTTTGATTCGTGTGAACCCGGGAGTCTTTTCCAGGATTGTGATCCGCTTGGGATAAAGGTGTTTTTATCTATTCTTATCTGGCATCCTGTGATTTGAAGTAGTTGGGTCTGTAGATCTACTCGCATCCAGAGAACAGTTGGCCACACTGCGCCTGGATCCACCAAGAGTTCTCACTGGCTTTGGCTCGCCATCCGTGTCCGAAACCAGCTTCAAGATCAAATCCAGATCCACTAAAAACCAGTCGGAGCTTCCAAGAAAACAAGCTCTCTCCACCCGGTTCGATTGAGAGAGAACAAAACACATACAAGGCTTCGAGTCGCCGAGGGCTCTGTATGCGCCCTGCTCTTCACGCCTCTGCTGCACTCTCTGCTGGTCGCATGCAGGCACGTGCCTATGATGCGTTCAAGGGGACTAGGAAACTAGTGCTTTCAGGAGTGTTGGAAACTAGGGTTTTTCCAATAAAATTAGTAACCATGTGTTTCCGTGTGTTACACCCTCCCCCCTTGAGTAAGCATGAGTCCCGTCATGTACTTAAATGTTGGTTTAAACATCGTAGATCTGATGGTTTTCATAGCTACTAAATGACTCTAGGGCTTGGTTAAAGTTATCCAAGAACCGGTGTGCAAAAGATATCAGCGGTTGACCGAATTGAGGGGAATGAAACCCGCCTGGGGCTCGCTTAATCTTTCAGATTTTCTCACATTGGGAGTTTCATTTGTTGTTTCAATTGTCTGTTCTGTTTGTTGGTCAATCACATCACCATTTTGCTCTGTGTCCACATTATTAACGTCTGGTCCTCCTTGTATTTGGTTTTCATCATCTCCTCCTTCCATGACATCTGAATGTGATTCCTCTTTGAGTAGTTCGGCCTCATTCTGATTTTCCTGTTCATTGTCCATCTCGTCTGTGTCTGTCTCAACTGAAACTGTTGGGTGCAAGGAGGTATCCTTATTGAGTGAGAGTGGTTCATTTGAAATATCCGAGTTTGTTGTCTGGTTTCGTACATTTGATTGGTCTTGATTATTGTCATAAATCTTAATGAATGTCTCGGTTTCGATTGATGGTTGTCCTGGCATGGGTTCATACTCCTCCTCTGATTCTGACAGAGCTGTGTCCTGTGGTTCGGAAGGACTTTGTCGAGTTTTGCGTCTACGTGGAGGTTTTGGTCTTGTCTCAACTTCATCCTCAATGTCTAAGAGGTCACCACACGCAAGTAAAAGGTCTCGGTGAAGAGTTCTACTTGGACCATCACCTCTCTCTGGTCGAACCACATACACAGGAATATTTTCCATTTTCTTGACAACACGGTACACCATGCGTTCCCATTTGTCGGCAAGTTTATGTTTATTGCGCAAACGGACATTTTTGACTAAAACTCTATCTCCTGCTTCAAGAGTGGATTCTCTGACTTTCTTATCAAATCTGCTCTTATTGCGCTCTGCAACTTTTTTGGAGTTTTCAAGGGCAATTTGGTAACTTTCTTCGAGTTTAGCCTTTAGACTGCGCACATACTGAGAATGGGATGCAGGTGAGTCCCCTGTAACGGGCAACCCAAAGGCAAGGTCAACTGGTAGCTTAGGCTTACGGCCAAACATCAACTCATAAGGACTAAACCCAGTAACCTCACTCTTTGAACAGTTGTAAGCGTGTGTGAGAGGCTTGACAAAATCACGCCAATGAACTTTTTGGTCATCCTTCAGAGTACCTAACATACTAAGGAGGGTGCGATTGAATCGCTTCACGGGTTACCCCTCGGGTGATAAGGACTGGTTCTCACTTTTGATGCCTGTAATAGCACACAGTTCCTTAATCACATGTGACTCAAAATCCCTCCCTGATCACTATGGAGGCGTTCGGGAACCCGTAGTGAACCAAAAAGTTTTCCCAGAGATTTTTAGCCACAGTGGTTGCCTTTTGATCACGAGTGGGCAAGGCCACCGCATATTTCGTAAAATGATCTGTGATGACTAAAACGTCCTTGGTACTCTTACTATCGGGCTCAATCGAAAGAAAGTCCATGCAGACCAATTCCATTGGTCGCGTGGTTTTAATATTAACTAAAGGCGCGCCTTTTCAGGCAAGGACTTTCTTCGAACACAACGACCACAGTTCTTTATTTTGGTCTCAATGTCATGACCCATCTTAGGCCAATAAAATCTTGCTCTCACTAGTTCATGAGTCCTCTCCCACCCCATATGACCCATGTCATCGTGGAGTAACTTTAGAACAGTGGGTCTAAGTGAGACAGGGAGTACAAGCTGGTAAGTTGTATCTGGGTCACATTGTCGCCTCCTGAACAAAAGGTCATCCCTCATTTCAAGACGCGTTTCCATTCTCGGAGCATCAGTTTTATTTCAAATGTTTCTCTGTTGTTATGTGGAACATCTGCTCCAGCTTCAAGTAACTGAATGACACGATTGATGCTTGGGTCAGATCTTTGTTGTTCTTTAAGCTCATGAGCAGAAAACAAGGGAACAGTTACCTGACCAGATGTTTCAGCATCACTGTATACATCAGGAATTGCATCAGCATTCATAGCCAAGGACTCAACAAGAATGACATGAGGTGAATCTTTGGTTTTCTCATTGAGAAAATGCTTGTGACATACTGCTGCAATAGTATCAGGACATAAATCACTACATCGAGGAGGGGATCCGAGAAGACGTGAGGTGAGTTGTTGTATTCGGTTCTCCTCTTCTAATGTCACATAATCCGCAGCTAGTGTTTGGTGGGGCCTTCGTGATAGGCCATCTGGGTCCTGGTTAGCCTTTCCAGCTCTGTATTTGATTTGGAAATTGAAGGTGGATAGCGCTGCTAACCAGCGATAGCTAGCTGCATCAAGCTTTGCAGTGGTCAGAATGTATGTAAGCGGATTATTATCCGTTACAACTGTGAATTCATTACCATAAAGGTAATCATGAAACTTTTCTACAATGGACCATTTCAGAGCTAGAAATTCTAGCTTATGAGCTGGATATCTGGTTTCGCTTGGTGTCAGCCCCCTACTGGCATAGGCTATGACGCGCATTTTACCACCTTGCTCTTGATAAAGAGCGGCACCTAGGCCTGTAGAGCTGGCGTCGGTATGCAGAACATATTGGAGCTTTGGATCTGCAAAGCCCAATACAGGAGAGGATGTTAATTTCTCCTTAATGCATTCAAAGGCTGACTGACAGACAGATGTCCACCTCTCGGCAAAAGGTTCTCGAGGGTTGAAATACTTAGAAGTGTCGGTTCGTTTCTGGACTCTTCTATAAGGTGGGTAGCCACATGTAAGGTCGTTTAAGGGCCGAACTATCTTTGAATAATCTTTAACAAATCGGCGATAGTAGCCGGTGAACCCTAAAAACGACTTGAGTTGCTTCAAGTTTTGTGGCACTGGCCAGGTCTTAATGGCTGCTACTTTTTCAGGATCTGTTTCTACGCCATTTCTTGAAACAATATGGCCTAAATATTTAACCGATGTCTGAAAAAGCGACATTTCTGGGGGACAACTTTAAGCCATATTCACGAAGACGGTCCAAAACATGCTTTAGCCTCTGTTCGTGTTGCTCTAGGGAGTCTGAGAAAACAATCAAATCGTCTAGGAAGACGAGCACCTCCTTAAGATTAATGTCTCCCATGCACCTCTCCATTAACCTCTGAAAGGTGCTGGGAGCATTTGTGATTCCCTGAGGCATTCGATTGAATTCATAAAACCCTAGGGGGCATACAAACGCTGTTTTGGCCTTATCTTCCTCATCCATCTCTATCTGGTAGTAGCCCGACTTTAAGTCCATGACAGAGAACCAGTTTGACCCAGATAGAGCGGAGAAGGTCTCTTCAAGATTTGGTAACGCTGTAAGCGTCTTTAACCGCTTGTACGTTAACCTTACGGTAGTCCACACAGAGACGCACTCACCCGCCTTTTCTTAACTACAACGATGGGGGACGAAACGGGATTCTGATGGTCTTATTACCCCGGCATCGAGAAGCATTTTGAGGTGTTTCCTAACAGCTTCGTAGTCATTTGGGTGAATAGGCCTCGATCTCTGTTTTATGGGTGTTTCGTCTTTAAGCTTGATTTTATGCTTAACTCTAGTGGCATGGCCAAAGTCAAGATCGTGGCATGCGAAGACATCACTGTAAGCACTCAGACTCTGTGTGATGCGACTTTTCCACTCCTCAGGCAGAGGTGAATTTTCAAAATCAAAAGTCAACTGGTCCTTCGGTGATGAGGAGTCTGCAGACAAGCGACAACAACCTGCTGAGTTGGTATTGGACAGGTTTTGAGTTTCCAAAACTTGGTCTGCAACATGCAGTTCAGCAAGGACACAGTTGCCAGGAAGCATAATGTCATGATCGGTTTCATTTCTTATCCAAACAGGGTGCTTGTAAGGACTTTGACTTGGCACTGTGATAAGACAGCAGTCAACAAAGATTCCACCTGGAAGGGCTGAGGACATTGGCTGCTCTACTACTGCCCATTTGTCTGTGAGTGGCGAACTTAAGTGGGCGTAGCTTTCAAGACAGACCTTCTTGTGAGCTGGAATAACATAAGGTGTGTTGCCCCTCAGTGTCATTAGCCCAAGCTTCCCTGTGCTCTTTGTTTCGTATCTGTGCTCGAGGATTTTTAAAATCTGACTATAGCCATAGACAGCTGGTAGAATGGGAGTGTCTCGACAATGTTCCTCATATAAAACATCGAGGGCATTTGTACCAATTAACACTGGCAAGTCTGTGCTGGAGCGCAAATCAGGTACTATTAGAGCTAATGTAGAAATTTGAGGCTCAGACTCAACAAACTCTTTTGGAAAACCAACTGGAACTTCTACATAGCCTAGATAAGGTACCGCCTCACCGCTTGCACCCTCAACATCTAGGTCACTGATCGGCTGGATTGGAAAGTCAACCAGGTGTCTCTGGTAAAAGGAGTGTGAAATAGTCGTAACTTGCGACCCTGAATCTAATAGAGAATTGCAGCTAACGCCAGCTATGTTTATATTAGCAGTGCACTTCT
Organism: Plotosus lineatus; assembly: GCA_024760905.1. Taxonomy (NCBI): domain Eukaryota; kingdom Metazoa; phylum Chordata; class Actinopteri; order Siluriformes; family Plotosidae; genus Plotosus; species Plotosus lineatus. The sequence continues at coordinate 38,443,972 of CM045739.1, forward strand.
TACCTATTAAGCCCTTGGGAAAGCTAGAATGGTGTTTACTCGTTAGCGTACAACTCTGTTTTGGCTGGGGTTTCTGAGTGGGACTTGTGTTGCTACTAGTTCCAGTTTGTCCCTCAACTGAAACAGGAACTAGTTTTAAATCAGTGTTACATTGGTTCTCCCAAGCCTTTTGTTTTGACCTAAGCTCTTTGCGCTTAGCTTCAACAGCTTTGGGGTTTGGGTCACTGTCACAAGAGGGGACTATATGGCCATCCTCGCCACAGTTAAAGCAGAACCATGGGCGAGGCTTTTTGTTACCTTTTCCAAAGCTTTCACTTTTCAAGGTGAGTTCTGTGTTTGTGTCCCTTTCCTCTGTTGTTTCTTTGCAACTTTGGGGGACTTTGTCTGAGGTTTCTTTTCAACTGTCTTTTCCATGGACGCTTTTAAGTAAGTTAACTGTTCTTGCAGTTGAGCAATTTGTTTCTGCAGTTTCTTGGTAGACATTTTACTAGAATTGTCTGCAGCAGCAGCTTGAAACTCAGTGTCTGCATAAACATTTAAAGGGTTGGACTGTACCTTTACTTTTGAAAGCCCTAAGTGCTGCTTCATGCGAGTGGACTTAGCTGCTTGTTTATCCTCCTCTGTTCGCAGCAACAAAAGAAGTTCAGAAAAGGTAGGTGGGCTGGATTTCTTTTGTTCTAGATGGAGGCTGGCAATTAGGTTATCATCCCAGCACCCCTCCAGAACTGTTTTAAAAGCTGTCGATCAAAATCACTGACTGTAACGCCTCCCCCTTTAGCAACTTTGCTTAATGTAGTCTGGAGCCGGTGCAAGTATGTTGAAGGTTTTTCACCGGCATTTTGGTTTGTGCTCAAAAATTTCACAAACAGCTCATCAGTATCATCTACATTCCCGTATGCAGAATCGAGCAAGCTCAAAAAGTCTTTTGGGCTGGACAAGGGGCCCAAATGTTTGACAATATTGGCGGCTGGTGGTAAGAGACTTTCAATAATTTTTCTTACTACCTGTCTTTCAGAAACAGAAGAGTCGGCAAGATAAAACTCAACATGACTGCGCCAAGTGTCATAATCTACTTCCGTATTAGGGCACGGAAATTTTCCAGAGAACGACCTGAACTTGGAAGAGTTCAGATAAGTTTGGGACGTGTCAGCACTTCTGACAATGTGCTCGATAATCACCCTCTGGACTTCAGGGGTGCTCAAGTGTTCGGGATTTAAATTAGGAGTTGGTCTGCTGTTGATTGGAGAACTGGGAATATCAGAGTTTGAGGTAGTTGTGAGAGTTTCCCTATTTGTTTGTGTCACAACAGAATCACCTGTTAAAGTTTCAGTTACTGGAGTAGCGTCAGTGGAAGCTATACCTTCACTTTCAGCAGCAGAGGCCTGAAGTTTGTTAAGTTCACCAAGCAACAATTTCTCATAATCTATTCCACTTGCTTTGGCAATTCCCTTTAAATCAAAGAGAAAAGACTTGGTCAGGTCAGCTGTTAACTTATCACTATAAAGTGGGGATAAGAGCTGAATTTTGTGAACAACCTTTGGGTCAGATGTTGCTCTTTGACATGGTAGTTCAGCCTGAATTGACTCAATAGCAGTGCCATACTCAAACTCAACTACGGCTGTATTTTCAAAGTCAGGGTCAGAAGTAGTAAGTTTCACTGTTCGTGTAATAGAACCATACTTTTCTAAAAACTTAATAACTTCTTCATCAGTCTCAGTACCAGAAAACCACTAATTAATACAGCATTTGGTACTTTGATACCTTCACGTTCAATGATATCCATATTTCTTTTGTGGGAAAAGTTGTACAAAAACTGTCATAAAACTGCCAAACTGTATGCCAAATTATTAATTTAGAGGCAAAATGTAGCCAAAACTCCTCCTGGCTGGCTCGCCACTTTGATGTAACACCAGCTTGATATAGCTGTGCTAGATTTTATACTAGGTTCTGGAGGAGTAAAATGAATTGTGGAGATTTGAATTTGAACAGCCGGCAGATTTATTACAATTAACAATACTACAAGAAACAGTGCAAACAATGTTGTAGAACTTTCTTTACAAATTAAAAATAAAATAAAATAAGCTTAAATCTCTAAGGTTTGATTCGTGTGAACCCGGGAGTCTTTTCCAGGATTGTGATCCGTTTGGGATAAAGGTGTTTTTATCTATTCTTATCTGGGATCCTGTGATTTGAAGTAGTTGGGTCTGTAGATCTACTCTCGCATCCAGAGAACAGTTGGCCACACTGCGTCTGGATCCACCAAGAGTTCTCACTGGATTTGGCTCGCCATCCGTGTCCGAAACCAGCTTCAAGATCAAATCCAGATCCACTAAAAAACCAGTCGGAGCTTCCAAGAAAACAAGCTCTCTCCACCCGGTTCGATTGAGAGAGAACAAAACACATACAAGGCTTCGTGTCGCTTTTCGAGGGCTCTGTATGCGTCCTGCTCTTCACGCTCTCTGCTGCACTCTCTGCTGGTCGCATGCAGGCACGTGCCTATGATGCGTTCAAGGGGACTAGGAAACTAGTGCTTTCAGGGAGTGTTGGAAACTAGGGTTTTTTCCAATAAAATTAGTAACCATGTGTTTACATGTGTTACATGAGTATGAAGGATTGAGTGAGTGTTGACCCTGCGATGGCCTGGAGAGCTGTTCAGGATGTATCCTGCCCTCGTCCAGAGTTGGCTGAGATGGGCGCCAGCCTTCCTGTGACTCCACTTAATCCTAATTAGTTTCCCAGTGAGGTAAATATGAATGCCATCTAATGTGAAAAAGCATGTTCAGGAGAGTTTTAATAATTTGCTGAGTTCACCTGGATAGATATAACTACACTGGATTGTTTCTTTCCCAGTGCCAGGTTACACTAGCATTGATTTAAGTCACCAAGATTAATCGGTTTGGCGGCAAAGTCATAGTCTAACTAATGATAATTAGAATTCAGTACATAGGAGCAGCATTATATAATTGATCTGCTATCTGCGGAAAGGAAGCATTCTCTCCAGTGGACAATGTTTAAATATTTAATACAGCCTAAAACTCAGAAAAAGCAGTAAAGAATCTCCATAAAGTACACAGTGCATAACTCTGCCCAGACCACACAGAGCTCACCTGGCCTACCCCTGTGATGGAAAAATATGTCAAATTCAAAATATTGCTTTAGTTTTCTTTTTATGTTCCTGTGTAATATATTCATTCGTTCATTTTCTAAGCCGCTTAATCCTAATTAGGGTCGCAGGGAGGCTGGCGCCCATCTCAGCCAACTCTGGACAAGGGTGGGGCTGAGCAGCTCGTTAGGCCATTGCAGTGCACACAAACATTCACATTCACACTTTGGGGGTGGTTTGGAACAGCCAATTAGTCTACTGTGCATATACAGGGATCCCTCGCTACTTCGCGCTTCAATTCATGCGGCTTCAGTACATGGCGCTTTTTTTTGTAAATATTCATCGAATGAAAAAAATAAGGAATTTAATAAGAATAGGGGGGAAATTAAGGAACTTGCCTCAAAAACAAGACCGATTATGCAAAAAACCCAAAAGAAAAAAAAACAACCCAAAACCCCCCAACAAAACTAGTTACATTTTTATGTAAGGTGTTTATCTGTGAGCGCACATCCGTGTGCTTGCACACATCTGTATGTGTGTGTATTTATATTGTATTTAGATCTTATGCTTTATTTTTGAATGTTTAATTGATGTTATAAACATTTTTAGCATTGAATATGTATTTATTAATATTACATACAGATATACTAGTACATGCACTGTACGTATATGTCAGTCATGGAGGGGGTCAATCCTACTTCACGGAAATCGGTGGTCGTGGGAGATCTTGGTTCCAATTAACCACGGAAAGTTAGGGAACCCTGTATTTGGACCGTGTAGGAGACCCAGAGAACTCGAAGGAAACCCAGACAAGCACGTACAGGCAAACGTCACACAGAAACGCCCAAGTTTGGAATTGAAATCAGGCCTTCCTGCTATGAGGCGGATGTGCCACACCCTGTGTCATATATACTAAAGCGATTATTTACACTTACATTTGGCCGAAGCCCTTAACCTGAGCCACTTACATTTTTATCTTATTTGTGCAAATAAGCAGTTGAGGCTAAAAGCACCTTGCAGAAGAGTGCAGGTGGCATGATGGTGGTACTGGGGTACTGGGGCCTGAACCTTCAACCTTTTGATCAATCACCCGGAGGCTTAATCACTAAGCCACCATTGCCCAATTACTTGATGGATGTCCCTAAATTGAACAGTTCCATCTTGGTAACTATTTAGCAAAAGTCACTTCATCTTCATTTAACTATAGTTACATAGTGGATTCTCACTCACTCACTCATTTCCCAAACCATTAGTCCTACATGGGTCATGGGAAGGTTGAAGCCAATCTGAGTGAAGGTGAGCTGCCCCCTTGACCAGCACACACTCAAACTCACACCGAGACGCAATTTGGAACAGCCAATTAGCCTAATGTGCCTGTCTTTAGACTGTAGGAGTAGACCAGACTACTCGGAGGAAACCCATACAAACACCACAAAAAAAAAAAACACCCGAGCACGGAACTCCAACCCAGCACCTTCCTGCTGTGAAGTGGAAGTGCTATCCTACAGTATATGATGATGTGCCTTTTATCACACCTGTCTTTATGTTGTAATGTATAGTGAGAGTTTGCACCCAAAAAGCATCATTTAGCACATTCGTTCCGTCGGCGGGAACGCTGAGGATTTTGTGATACATGACGGATTTTTATATTACAATAACAATGTAACTACAGCTCTGATCTCTTTTTAACTGTTGATGTCACACTACACAGACACACCCACAGCTCCAACCCCCCCCCCCCATCCCCCCCCATCCAAATCCTTAGCATTATTTGTAAACATTCATGATTTTAATCAGAGTCTTGCACAAGCAGCCATAAGTGTTCTTCCAGGAGAATGTGAAAGCATGTTCCCTTTGTTCTTCGCACCCCTACTCATTGAGTTTGTGATGGAGATTCTGCTGCATTCCGGGTCCAAACCAGTGGGGAAGATGCCTCAGTGCACTGTATAAATAAAACAGATTGTGTCGTTAATGATACACATGATGCTATTGTTAATAGGTAGCCCAAGGGCTGCTGCACCAACCGTGGACAAGTGCTGACCAGCACTGAGAAGAGTGATTTTCCAAGTAATTTTAAACAGGCTAATTGTCGTATTTATTTTTTTGTGTAAAAGCAAAAGTTAGGTGTTTACCTTCCCATATGCCCATGTTATGTGCACATGTTTGTGCTGTATAACTGGCATATTTAATCAATTTCACAGCAGTGAAAAGCAGTCTGTAAAAGCCTCCTGACAGCACGTCGGCCCAGTGCTGAATGCCGGTTTGCAAAGCATGATGGTTTCTGACGGCTTGCACAGTTTCTCATTCATCGGAATTACATGGAAACTCGGACAGCCGGCTGGTTCATTTCTTCAGCCACATTTTTGGATAAAAATCACTAAACCAATTTTACAATTTTCATTTCTGTTTTCAAATGGCTAAATAAATGTAAAATCATGTCATTTTCATATACCATATTCGACGTAATAAGCGTCCTGCTCCAATAAGCGCCCCTCCCCCCCTGTTTTTAGTTTTTAATCTTACATCTAATAATCGCCCGTTTGGGCAGTGGTGGCGTGGTGGTCTCGGGCGCTGGATGGCTGATCCTAAGGTTGGGGGTTCGAGTCCCACTCTCCACAAGGTTGTCACTTTCCCCCCAGTGCAGCTCTCTGGGTTATCAAAGGCCGGCCACCGCTCTCACTGTCTATGGTGTGAGGTTCATGTAAAAAAGCCATTGCTGACTTTCGTAAAGAGTAGCTGCAAAGCCGTCAGCGTGTTTCTGTCCCTTGCTAAAGGGTTGTGTCAGGAAGGGCATCCGGTGTAAAAACCTCTGCCAAATCAAACATGCGGATCATTCACTGTGGCGACCCCTAAAAAAAAAAAGGGAAAAAGGCGAAAGAAAATCTCCCTCTCATCTCATCTCATAACCGCCCATGTGTACAGGGAGTAAAATGGTAACTGTAAAATGAGGCATTCCCTGCCTGTAAAAGTGAGTTTACACGGTATTTCAAGACCCCCTGCCACTGGGGAATGTCTATAATGTTCATCAGTAACAACGCATTTGATTGTTCCGCCGTGCTTTAAAAAACAGGAAAATATTTTCCTGTGTTCTCTTTGTAAATGTCCAACAACCGATGAACCATTAGAAACTGCTACAGCAAAACTATGAGATGCTCTGAATGAATGGAGCGATGAGCCAGATATGGATCTATCAGAAAGTGATGACGAGTATTTTTCAACCCGATTCTCCTGCTCACTAACTTCATAAATTTAAAAACTTTCCTGGCCATGTGCTTTTGTTTATGTTCATGTTGATTGGTTCAACGTGGCATGTGCTAAAGTTGACATTTGTGTTGATTGGCTCGATTGTTTAAAGGAACAGCACCAGGAGAGAAAAGTAAGGGGTCTTTTTAAAAAACAAAATATGCTGTTTTCTGTTTATTTTCAGATTTCATGTAAGTAATTTGGTTGAATACACAAAACGAATAACACAAATACCAGTAAAACTCTTTTATTGTTCTGTTATTATTCATGTTTTGCACCTTGATGGTAATAAGCACTTACAGTTTCACTCAGCTGGTAACATTTTAATAAGCATCCACCCGCTCCAATTTTTAAATCACCCTGGGCGTTTATCACATCGAATACGGTATATTAAAAACTTTCCTTTTTTCAAAAAACAATCGTATAAGTTAAGATAATTTGATGTGAAACTGTGCCTAGCAGATGTTTAGACTAAGTTTACTCACCTGCATGACGACGTCTTGGGGCAAGCAATATTGCGGAATTACACATGTACGATATATGTTACATGGTATCATGCTGGCGTAGTGTTCAGCATGTCTGCCTCAAAGCAAGAAGATGATTTCCTGGGTTCGATTCCCAGCCTGGGTGTTTCTGTGTCGAGTTTGCATGTTCTTCACGTGCTTGCGTGGGTTTCCCCCGGGTACTCCGATTTCCTACCACAGTCCCAGAGTAGGTTTTGGCTGTTCCAAAATTGCCCATAAGTATGAGTGTGAGTATAAATGACTATACGAGTGTTCGCCTTGCGATGGCCTAACAAGCTGTCCAGGGTGTACCCCACGCTCGCCCAGAGTTGGCTTAGATTGGCGCAAGCCTTCCCAAGACCCTAATTAGGCTTATGTGGTTCAAAAGATGAATGAATGAATATTCAATTGAAAGATAGAAAACACCCAGCAGATTTAAGAGCAGTTCCTATGACGGCCTCAAAATAATAAATACAGTATATTTGCTTATTAAATCATCAGTATTTTTCAGATTTCATAATATTACATTATTATCTATCATTTGATTTACAGTAGAACTTAATTCACAAAATAAAAATGTTTTAAACTGTATAATACTTCAAACCTGATGTTCATGGCACCAATATTAAAGAAAATATATCTGATTTACTTTCAAAGGTCAACGGATTTGCCCGTCAGCCATGTTGAGAAGAAGGAAAATGCCAAACTATACACAAAAGTGAATATGGAAATATCGAGCAATAAACTTTTTTTAACTGACTCATGAAAAAGCAATTTTGGCTATTAATTCATTCATTTTCTGAACCGCTTAATCCTAATTAGGGTCATGGGGAGACTGGTGCCTATCTCAGCTGACTCCAGGAAAGGGCAGGGTATACCCTGGACAGCTCGCCAGGCCATTGCAGGGACAACACTCACACCTATGACCGATTTGGAACACCAATTAAGCTATTGTGTATGTTCTTGGACTGTCGGAAGAAACCGGGGAACCCAGAGGAAACCCACACAAGCACAGGGAGAACATGCAAACTCCACATAGAAACGCCCGAGCCGGGAATCGAATGCAGTACCTTCTTGCTGTGAGGTGGATGTGCTAACCATTGCTAATCATTACGCCACTGTGAAATTTTGGCTATTTTAGTGTAAAATTAACCATAAAACAGTGTTATCCTAAAGATTTTAAAATACTGTAACTTTTGACCCAATGAAGGTGTCTTTATAAATATCTTCATATATATATATATATATATATATATATGTATATATATATATATATATATATATATATATATATAGAGAGAGAGAGAGAGAGAGAGAGAGAGAAAGAATTTTCTGAGTAGATCCTTCCGTAAGAGAGTGCTCAATACTTTTTCAGAGAGCAAATAAAAATAAAAATAAAAGAATTTATATATATATATATATATATATATATATATATATATATATATATATATATATATATATATATATGAACCCCCCCCCCCCCTGCCCCATGAATGACTATAAATAGTAATATTTGTCTATAAAATTGTTATAATTACACCTCTGCATAACATTGTATCTTTATTAACATTAAAAACAAAACTAAAAAAGAGATATAGTTCAACTTACAATAATGAAAAGCCTCATTAACATTGTTTTTAAATCTGCAATAGAAAAGATTTAAAGTGCACCAATGTGCCTGAAATAAAAATAAAAAAAAAACATTCTTATTTGAACTCATTCAACTTATTTATGTCTTTTGTATCTCTGTTTCTCTCCACCTTTCTCTTCATTCCTGTTACAAATATTTCCGTGTTGTTTCTTGAGGGGTCGTTGCACTTCATATCGTTTGCTCGTGCGAAGAACCACTACACCATAGCGCGACAATGAGAGTGTCACTGCCAACTACTGGAGTGGAGGTGCAATTACACTTAAACCTTGTACACTCTGTTTCCCAGGGTCATATGCGCCCCACTATTATTTTTTTTTATTATTTTTATTTTTTGATTTGTTTTTTCCTGTTCATTCGGATTAACTGTTATATGAGAGATTATTATTTGCAAAACAAAAATCAGCAGAATGAGCAGATATTGAGTGATGAGCCAATAATAATAATAATAATAATAATAATCTACTAGGGAAAATCCATATAATTTCTGCTTACATTTAATGTTTGTTTTCCTTTTTAATAACAAAAGCATGAAAATGTATTGTGTATATCATAGAACACTATATTATATACAAAGCTTATTCATTCATTCATTTGCAAAACCACTTAATACTATTAAAGTCACGGTGAAGCTGGTGCCAGTTTCAGTCAACCCTGGATGAAGACAGGGTATACCTGGGACGGCTCGCCAATCCATTGCAGAACAAACACACACAGCCATTTACACCTCCACTCACATATATGAGCAATTTTGAAAGGCAATTAGTATATACATGTCTTTGAACTGTGGAAGGAAATAGCTGTACCCGGAGGAAAACCTTGCAAGTAGAAAACATAGAAAAGAGAGCCTAATCTACATATCTTTAAGCTGTTGGAGGAAACCCGGAGTACCTGGATGAAAGCCATGCAAGCACAGAAAAAAAATGCAAACTCCACACAGAAACGCTCTCGTCCAGCCCAGGACTCAAACCCAGGACTTTCTTCTTGCAGTGAGGCGGACCTGCTAACCACTGTATTGTACCCTGAATTCCAAACCATCGTATCAATATATACTTGTTAAACACCGCATTCCTTAACCATATGCATTCGTTTTGTTTCTATTTTGATGATTAAAAAGCCTCCACCACTCTGAGAAGGTTTGGCACTGGATTCTGGAGAGTGGCTGTGAAGATTCGTCATTCAACCACAAGACTATTAATCATGTGGTGTGAGGAGACCTGGCACAAAGTCCACATTCCAATTTGGGAGGGTTGTTGTCGGAGTTTTGTGAAGGCACTCGAGTTATTCCCCTTCAAGCTTGACATATCTTTATGGACCTTGTTTGGTGTGTAGGGGCGATGACATATTGGAGGAAGTTTTGTGATCTGAGATCCAGTGAAGGGAAATGTTATAGACATTCAGTACAATTGTGTACTTCCATTTCTGTGGCAACATTTTGAGTCAAGGTACATGTGATAATGATCAGTTGTTTGTACCAGAATGTTCAGTCTTTTCCTAGTTTGAATGAAAATATGAACTTCTTTCAAATTTATGAACATGTAAAATATCCTATCACTAAGTGGGTACAGATCCTCCTTTTGATGAATTTTTAAGTAACTCAATTTCTTTTGTGTATCCATCACTTTTTGTTGCTCTAGGCTAGTGCTTCTGAAATAGTGGGGCGCGCCCCCTTTGGGGGGGGGGGGGGGTGGCATGATGCCGGGGAAAGGAGAGGGAGTGTGATGCTGGGTGGAGCATGTATGACCCTGGGGAAAATACTTTTGTGGAATTCAGTTCATTTTCTGTAACAGCTTCATCCTAATTTGGGTCGCGGGGAGGCTGGTGCCCATCCCAGCCAACTCAGGGCGAGGGCAGAGTACACCCTGGACAGCTCACCAGGTCATCGCAGGGCGGAAACACGCTGACGGCTTTGCAGCCTACTCTTGTCGAAAGTCAGCAATGGTTCTTTTACATGCCTCACACCATAGACAGTGAGAGACATGGCCGGCCTTTGATAACCCAGTTAGCTGCACTGGGAGGACAGTGACAACCTTGTGGAGAGTGGGACTCGAACCCCGATCCTTTGGATCAGCGATCCAGCGCCCTATACCACTCGACCAGCACTGCCCCACTTTTGTGGAATTGTGTATGAGAATTAAGTGTAATTGCACCTCCACTCCACTAGTTGGCAGTGGCGCTCTCATTGTCACGCGATGGTTTAGCGGTTTTTCACACCAGTACACGATATGAAGCACAGTAAACAACCCCAAGTAACAACAGGGAAATTTTTCTAACATTAATGAAGAGAAAGGTGAAGAAAGATGGACATATTAAGACATAAATAAGTTGAATGAGTTTAAATAAGGATGTTTCTTTTTATTTCAGGCACATTGGTGCACTTTAAATCTTTTCTATTGCAGATTTAAAAACAATGTTAATGAAGATTTTCTTTATTGTAAGTTGAACTATATTTCTTTTTGTTGTTGTTGTTGTTGTTGTTGTTGTTGTTGTTTTTAATGCTAATAAAGATACAACGTTATGCAGAGGTGTATTAATATCAATTTTACAGACAAATAATGATATTTATAGTCAGTGGTGGGGGGGGCATGAAATATTATGAAATATTTTTTTTCTTCCTGGGGGGACGCCACAGAAAATAATTGAGAAGCACTGCTCTAGGCTCATAGCCTTTAGAACCTTGTGGTATTCTCCCATGGGTATTTGGTGAGTAAAACAACATCATAAATGGAATTCTCATCTCGTGCCTCCATCTCATCTCAGTAATGTCATGTTCCAATCAGCAACACAGGCCTAATTTACATATGACTATATGGCCTGTATTGTATTATGTGTATATATATATATATATATATATATATATATATATATATATATATATATATATATATATATATATATATAGATATAGATATATAGATAGATAGATAGATAGATATAGAAAGATAGATACAGACACACACACTTTGCTCCATAATTATTGGCACCCCTGGTTAAGATGTGTTCTTTACTTTCCCGTAAATTAAGTTTTTTTTTTTCTAAATAATATAGGACCACAATGAAAAAAAATGAACATCCAACCTTTAATTAAACTGCATTTATTCAGTGGGGGGGAATCCACATTAAGAAATAATGCTTTTACATCAAATCATGTGTACCATAATTATTAGCACCCCTGAAGTTAATACTGTGCTTTGTAAAAACCCCTTTTGCAAACATAACAGCACCGAATTGATCCTATAATGTTTCACAGGATAGAAGAATACAGAAAGACGGATCTTGCACTTTTTCTCTCTGCACAATCTCTCGAAATCATCCAGCGACCTGGTCGTCTTCTCTGCTCTCTCCTCTTCAGCACACTCCACAGGTTTTCAATGGGGTTTAGGTTTGGGGACTGAGATGGACATGGGAGGAACTTAATTCTATGTCTGGTGATCCGTTTCGGTGTAGATTTGGCCAAGGTCATTATCTTGCTGAAAGAGCCTGTGACGACCCATCTTCAAATTTCGGGCAGAGGCCACCAGAGTTTGATTTAAAATGTCCTGCTTTTTTCAAAACGTTTATGATGTCATGCATCCTGTCAATGTTCCCAGAACCTCTGGAAGAGAAACAGGCCACAGCATCACCAATCCACCCCCATACTTCACAGTGGGCATTAGGTGCTTTTCTGTGTTCCACCAGACCTGTTTTTTGCCAACAAGCTCTATCTTGGTCTCATCTGACCAAAGCAGACTGTCCCAGTTGAAGTCCAAGTACTGCTGAGCAAATTCCAGATGTTTGTGTTTATGATTGTCAGTGAGAAAAGGTCTTTCCCCTGCATGTCTCCCAAATAGTGTGTTGGGGTGTAGTTGGCACCTGATGGTTGTTTTGGAGACTTTCTGACCCAGAGATGCTCCCATTTGTTATGATTCTTTAACAGTGAGCTTTGGGGAACTTTTTATTTCTCTTCTCATCCTCTTCACTATGCGTGGTGTCAAAATAACCTCATGTCGTAATCCAGGCTTGTTTTACACTGTTCCAGCTGTTTTAAACTCTGTAATGATTCCTCTGACAGAAGATATGGACAGGTGCAGGCGAGGGGCAATTTTCTTGTAGCCATTGCCTGACTTATAAAGGTCGACACACATCTGCCTCACTTGAATGGTGTGTTCCTTTGTCCTCCCCATGTTGAAGAGCGGATAAGAGAAATGGCCTCTGTGTCACGTCATATTTATACCCCAGGGAAACAGGAAGTGATAACTTACTAATTAAATGTTCCTAGATACTCTGATCAACTTTGTAAACTACTGTAGAAATGACAGAAATGCTTCAATTACATTTATTTTCTAGGAATCGTTAGGGGTGCCAATAATTGTGGAACAGGTGGTTTTTATGAAAAATAATTTCTTCGTAACCAGGGATATTTTTCCCCCCTTTAAATTTTCTTGAGTTGAAGTTTTCTGCAATTTTCAGTGTGAGAGAAGCTTCTGTAATAAAAATGTAATCTATGTTAAGGCTTTTAACACATCTTAATCACTACATGTAAGGCAGCACTATGGCGCAGTGATTAGCAGGTCCGCCTCACAGCAAGAAGGTCCTGGTTTCGGTTTATAGCTCAGGAGTTTCTGTGTGGGGTGTGCATGTTCTTCCCGTACTTACATGGGTTTCCTCCGAGTACTCCGGTTTCCTCAAGCAGTCCAAAAGCATACACAGTGGGTTAATCGGCTGTTCTAAATCAATCCTAGATGTCATTGTGAATATGAATGTTTGCGTGAGTGTTTCCCCTGCGATAGCCTGGGGTGCTGTCCAGGGTGTATTCCACCCTTGCCTGGAGTTGGCTGAGATGGGTGCCAGTCTTGCTGTGCCCCTAATAATTAGAATTAAGCGGTTCAGAAAATGTATCTATATATTTATATATACAGACGCTCACCGACTTACGTTATTAATTGGTTCCAGATGGCCGAACGTAAGTTGAAAGTGAACGTAAGTTGTTATAGTGACGTATGTCGTGTGACGTATGACACGCATACTGTTCTATACATCCATAAATACCATTACCGTATCTCATAAAACACCCCTAAATCAATTATTATAAACATAACATTGTAAAATAATATCAAATATATCAATAATATCAACATTAATTTCAAATAAATTATGTTCAAGCAAAATAATTTCAAATTGATAAATTTTAATCAAATTCACTCATGAAATATCAAATATAGTATCAAATATAATCTTTAACATTCTCTATGATGCGATTTTTCTGTTGTAAATGGTTCCGATGGTCGACGGATGGTCACATGACATGAAGCTGAGCCGACTCACTTCACATGAAGTTTAAAACAGCCGATCAATGCTTACAATATGTGAGGCGCTCAATACCAAAAGTAGTGCATTTGCTGAAAGTAGTTTACTTGCTTGAAACAAAGCGCGAATTATACGGACTTCCGGTCTTTTAAGTGCGCAAGGGCACCGCTGAACTCATTTAGTACTCAGCCTGCACTGATGTGAATCACTGATGTGAATCAGCAGAGCAGAGAGTTCTCTTTCTTGGGTTTTCATTCATTCATCTGTGTGTGTGTGTGTGTGTGTGTGTGTGTGTGTGTGTGTGTGTGTATATATATATATATATATATATATATATATATATATATATATATATATATATATATATATATATATATATATATATATATATATATATATATATATATATATATATATATATATATATATATATGTCACAAGAATGGAACAGCAGCATTTTCACTCATGCCAATGTAAACTACTGAATGGATTGAAGCACATTGCAAATTTGAAAATTTAAGTAAAAAAAGCACCAGATGATAAAAAATATGCCGATGCTCATATGAAACAAGGAGAGCATCATCAGAGAATAAAAAGTCCATTGAGGTGATACCCTGGTCATGCATTATATTGTTGCTGTGCTGCCCTGCAATGGTCTAGCGAGCTGTATAGCGTGTGCCCCACCCTTGCCCAGAATAGACTGAGACGGGGATCAACCTCACCGTCACCCTATTTAGGAATAAGCGGCTTCGAGAATTCAATGAATGGTGGGCAGTGGTGGTCTGTTGGTAAAAGGCACTGGATCGCTCCTAGGGTTGGAGGTTTGAGTCCCACTCTCCACAAGGTTGTCATTGTCCCACCAGTGAAGCTAACTGGGTTATCAAAGGCCAGCCATGTATTTCACTGTCCATGGTGAGCGGCCATAAAAGAACCATTGCGGACTTTCGTCAAGATTAGCTGCATGTTTCTGGCCCTTGCTAAGGGTTGTGTCAGGAAGGGCAACCAACGTAAAAACCTATGCCAAATCAAATCTGCGAATCATTGATTCATTGACTTCTATGAAGATGGAGGCAGATGATTCGCTGTGGCGACCCCTGAAAGGGACCAGCTGAAAGGGAAGATAATTCAATTTCAATGAATGAATGTTTCTGGACCTTGACGACCTGACCACCTGAAGCAACAATACCATGGTAACCTGCTGTAATTGATTTTAAAGATGGTCCAAAAAAATTACAACAGAAGGTTTTTTGGGGGGTTTTCGACCAGGCGGTGTATTTTAAGTGGCGAAAAAATCTGGTGTCAATAAAAACTTTGAACTGTAGTATATCTGCACAAGCGGAGCATCATTGATACGGAAAAGGCGACTTATCATCGAGTTGCTTTTAAAACATCAACAATTAATAATATTCTTCATTCATTCATTCATGTTCTGAGCCACTCAATCCTAATTAGGTACATGGGGAGGCTAGTGCCCATCTCAGCTGACTCTGGGTGAGGGTAGAGTACACCCTGGACAGCTTGCCAGGCCATCTCATGGCGGAAACATGCTGGCAGCTTTGCAGCTGCTCTTGACGAAAGTCAGCATTGGTTCTTTTATATGAATCTCCCACCATAGACCAGGGGTCTTCAACCTTATCCACAAAGGACCGGTGTGGGTGCAGATTTTCACTTCAACCAAACAGTAGCCACATCTTCCACCTGTTTCCACCAATCACTGCTTATCAGAAGAAAATAAACAACTTTGATTGGACAACAAGATTGGATATTATTGTTTCAATTCTGAACTTGGGCCATTTTGGTGAGATCATCTTGCTTTAAGTCTTTTGATGATAAGAAACAGGTGGAAGGTGTGGCTACTGTTTGGTTGAAGTGAAAATCTGCACCCACACCGGCCCTCTGTGGATAAGATTGAAGTCCCCCTGTCATAGACAGTGAGAGACATGGCCGGCCTTTGATAACCCATTTAGCTGCACTGGAGGAAGGGGCAGTGACAACCTGTTGAGAGCGATCCAGCACCTTTACCACCAGGCCACCACCGTCCTAATGATATTCTTGTTTTATTGAAATGTTCTCAAAAGCTACGCTTTCTAAACTGTGTACTTTACATGTCGAGACTAAGATTGCATGTTTGCTTCCGTCATTTTTCTTCCCTATAAATAAGTTATTAAAAAGAATGAATCTTGATATGCATGGGATACATGGATGGGGTTTGAGGCTTCACACCAAAATGTGTAAAGGAATGGAAATCATACCACTTTTAGTAAGTACCAAAACATTATATGCAGTGACCCCTCGCTACTTCGGACAATTCATGCGTTTTCAGTGCATCACGTTTTTTTGTTTTTTTTTTAAATATTCATCAAATTAAAAAAATAAGGAAATTAAGGAAGAATTGGGGAAAAAGTTCAGGAAAATGCCATAAAAACAAGGCCAATTATGCAAAAAATAAAAATAAAATAAAAAATCCCTCAACAAAACTTACATTTTTATGTGAGGTGCGCATCTGTGGGTGTGTGTGTGTGTGTGTGTGTGTGTGTGTGTGTGTGTGTGTGTGTGTGTGTGTGTGTGTGTGTGTGCATGCGCGCGTCTGTATGTGTGGGTATTTATATTTTTCATCTTATGCATTATTTTTGAATGTTGAATTGTTATTACAAGCACTTATAGCATTAAATATGTATTTATTGATATTATATGTACATATACATGTGCGTATACATCAGTCGGGGGTGGGTGTGGGGGGTGTTGATCCTAATTCACGGAATTCGGCAGTCGTGGGGGTATCTCGGTCCCAATTAACGGCGGAAAGTGAGGGATCCCTGTACTGTACACCGTATCAGTGCGTTTTGACTTGCAAAACCATTTATTTATTCAATTACTCATTCACTGAACAGTTTAATCCTGCTAGGGTCGTGGGGAGGCTGGAGCCCATCTTAGCCAATACCGGGTTAAGGCGGGGTGCACCCTGAGCAACTCCCTAGTCCGTTACAGGGCAAAACACATAACAATTCACACTAAAATCCACAGCTAGGGGAAATTTGGAACAGCTAGTTCGCCTAATGTGCATGTTTTTGGTTTTTGGGAGGATACCCGAAAACTCAGAGGAAACCCACCCAAGCACATGGCGAACATGCAAACCCCACACAAAAACTCCAAAGCCCAGAACCTGCTTGCTGTGAGTTGGATATGCTATCCACTACTCCATCGTACTGCTTTCAAAACCATTCAGAAGCTTGTAGCTCAGATATAAACAATCCTGTTTGTGTCCAGACTAACGAATGCAATTACCCCACGTTATTATTTATCGTTGATTTTGCTATGTGTATATACGTAGATATAAAGTGGGTGATGAAGCATGAATTAAACATGATGTCTTGGATTGAAATGTAAAATTGAATTGAAGAGTACAACTATGCTTGGGGTTTGAGTGTTTCCTGTTAGTGTGCTGTCTGCATGGAGCACGGAGGCTTCTACCAATCTGCCATCACACACACACACACACACACACACACACACACACACACACACACACACACATACACACACAAAAAAAAATATGTGGCTTTATCTTTTGAATTCATCCTGGCCTCTATGTACGCCTCTTGGTTCAAGGTAAACTGAGTTGCCATGGTTGCGCATGCCAGTTTACTCTACCTCCTTGGAACTTTCAATGTATTTTTTTTTCTCTTTCTCACATTGCTTTTGGTTTTCAAGGGCATTGCAGTAATAGTTTAGAATGAGAGACCAAAGACTTTATAACATACAGCTCGAAGTGCATTCATACACTAATTGAGTTCAGAACTATGAGAGGAGATGCAGTACAGCAAACTTTAATGCAGTTTCATTCTATAATTTTGTGCACATATATGAATGCATGTGTGTGTGTGTGTGTGTGTGTGTGTGTGTGTGTGTGTGTGTGTGTGTGTGTGTGTGTGTGTGTGTGTGTGTGTGTGTGTGTGTGTGTGTGTGTGCATTTCTTCATGAGATTCTTGCTGGAACTCTGTCGCTCTGACTCGATTTGACCTTTCCTCATTAATCTCCCCCAGAGAGGAGATGAGCAGCATTAATCTCTAGCCTGGTGGGAAACCTTTCACTAATACCCACTGAAGTGACCACAGACCCATCACAGCCAGCAGACATCACTGCTCACTGTAGAACTATCTCTCCCCAGAGTCTTGGCCAGGACCAGATTCAGATAAAGTTTTTTTTTTTCCTCAGAGACTATACCTCTGCCAGCAGACCTGACATCACCAGGCTCTATTTGGGCTTATTTCCCTGGATTATACATTAGAGCAGCCAAATACACTGCAGCAAATATCCGTGCCAATGGAAGTTGCGGCCGTGCACAGGATTCAGTCGCCAAAAAGCCTCAACTTTGTTGCTTTCTTCAAAAAAGACTAATGACAGGCAAAAGGCCAGCTGTCTCTTTCTAATGAAAAGTTTCTGGCATCTATTTCAACCAACAGTCGTTCTGTCAATCAATCAATCCAGCTCCAAAGTGGTCAGATGGGATTTCATATAGGACCAACTGCCAAATATTTAAATATTTTTTAACTTAATCAAATATCACCCGTATAATTCTGGGCTGAAAACGACAACTCTGAGTTTTTTATTTTTTCTTTTCTTTTGTTATCGGCCTTGATTAAAATTGCATTTGCTACAACAGTAATACACATAAAATCAGAAATGACTAAATACTGCTTTACATTGCACAAGCGGCGCACCATTTATACGGAAAAGCGTCCAACCATGCTCCGGAATGTCAAGGAGTGTCAAGGAATTATTGGAACTTTTGGAAAGTTAAAGTTCCGTATATGTCCCTCTGTCCTCCATCCAAATGCACATGTGCAGTCTGGAGAGTGTTGTGCGTGTCCGTGATGTCCGTTCATACGTTCATTTTCTGTAGCCACGTAAACCTAATTAGAGTCAATTGGAGGCTGGCGCCCATCCCAGCTGACTCCGGGCGAGGGAAGAGTACACCCTGGACGGCTCGTCAGGCCATCATGGGGTGGAAACACACTGACGGCTTCACAGCTCCTCTTAACAAAAGTCAGCAATAGTTCTTTTACGTGAACCTGACACCATAGACAGTGAGATGAGCGTGGGAGCCCTTTGGACACATGGGAGCGCTGCTTTTTGGGTGGTGCCTAACTCTCTAGATTACATTCATCCACCGATTTTCTATCGCACCTCCAGTGTGATCGCCCCCTAAAGAGCCTTGCTAACCCACCAGTAAACAGGGCCCAACAGTAGCAGCTTGGTGGTGCTGCCGCTTGAACCCACATTCAATTCATTTCATTCATTCATTTACTGAATCGCTTATTCCTGATGAGGGTCAGGCTGGCACCCATTTCAGCCAACTTTGGGCGAGGGCACAGTACACTCTGGACAGCTCGTTAGGCCATTGCATTGACCCCCTAACCCAGGGGTGCACAATCCTGCTCCTGGAGATATACCTTCCAGAAGGCATTCACTCCAACCCTAATCATGCCCACCTAACCATCCAATCATCCAATCAAGGGACTTAAGATCTGACTGGATCTTACATGTCACATGGGCGACATTAGGTTTGGAGATAACGTCATCTGGAAGGTAGATCTCCAGGAGCAGGATTGAGCACCTATGCCCTAACCTTTCGATTATTAACCAGTGAGCCACCACTGCCGTATATGATCCATATAGAGTAATAACATTCGTGTCACTCTCTCTGTCTGTCCTCGGCTGTATTCAATGCAGCTTGAGGCCCGTTCTCAGAACTACCATTTTAACAAGGCTGAAGAACTATCGCGTGCCCACAGCTCATCCCAGGAGACTCAGCTAGCTATGCGGAAGTACAGGAGGTGCATTGCGTGCAGACAACATTTAAGCAGGTCGTTGTGGGTCTACATAAACGAATCCACAATCCTACACAGTCGCAGGGTACTCACTGTGTCTCAGAACTTGTCTGTCACTTAGTATGCTTTACCTGCCTGTCAGTAAGTGTCAGTCTAAAAGTACTTTAGCTGTAGTGATGTCAGGCGTGCATAGCCTTTCCGTGTTGTTCTCTGCTACAGCGATCTCGAGCTTTGTGGCTGTGTTAAGGATATGCCTGCCTCGAATATAAGTTCTGCATCCCTGTGTCCATCTTCTTGTTCTTCAGCCAGTGACATTTCGTAAATGACAGTGGCTCAGCGTACTGTACTGAACAATGTTATGTCATCTCACTCCTTCTGACCTGCTACCGGTAATGTGGCTGGTGAGCTTTACTTTGATCGTTTTATCGTTTTATCGTTTTATCGTTTTTTTCACTGTGCTTTAAAGGGCCAGCACCTAATTTGGTTCTGAGACCATGTACAGGTACAGGAAAAAATAAAGTATTATTGAATTCAGTGCACTACATCACATATAAATCACGCATTCATATCCATGTTATGGACACCACAGTGGTCCCAGATGGCTCCAGTTCCAGCCTGAACTTGGGTTACAGTCTGTATGCATTTTTTCATGTTCACCCCATAGCCATGTTGTTTTCATCTGGATTCATTTTATGAACTACTGCATCCTCAACTTGGGGAGAATGGAGCCTGTCCCAATCAACTCCATGCGAAAATGGGGGTTTGCCAGACCATCATAGGATTCACACGTGCACACACACACACACACACACACACACACACACACACACACACACACACACACACATGTATAAACACACATACACATACACACACCACACATGTATAAACATACACACACACACACACACACACACACACACATATATATAAACACACACATACACACATGTATACACATGCACAAACACACACACACACACGTATAAACATACACACACATATACACATGCACACACACACACACACACACACACACACACACACACACATGTATAAACATGCACACACACACACACACAAACACACACACACACACACACATACACACACACACACACACATATATATATATATATATATATATATAAAATAAGATAAGATAAGATAAGATACAGCTTTATTAATCTCACAATGGAGAAATTCACTGTTACAGGCTCTTGAGGTACCATCAGTCGGGGGTGCAAAAATAGATACATATACAAACATACACACATACATATATATTATATAAGTAAATACATAAATAAATACATAAATAGTATAAATTAATAAACAATATAAAAGAAAAGAAGGGAACGACTTTGTAGACTGGCCTATATTAAAGTGTAATGTATCTGAGGGCAGAGTAG
>CM045739.1:38467500-38527500 GCA_024760905.1 Plotosus lineatus
AGTCCCTGTACTAGGCAAGTAGTGAGCGAGATCCTTGCCTCCTGAGGTGTTAGTCTTTAAGTTCTTAATTATTATTGATAAAATAGCCACCATATGTAGTCTGTTTTCTTCTTGGCCCAGCATTTTAATGGAAACATTTTGGTGAACCTTAGCGATTTAATGAGTACATCGATCTCTGAGGGTTCGCCTTCGTAGAGTCCAAGGCATCGAACATTTGGCGTGAACTTTGGTGTGTACTTTTTCAAATTTACTAATGACCTAACCACCATTGATTTTTTTTTTCTGGTTCATTTAATTGTTACATTCAATCGTGTATTCATTTGCCAAACCACTTACTTCTATTAGGTTATGTGGAGGCTTGTGCCATCCATCTCAACCAACTCAAGGTGAATGTGGGGGACACCCTGAGCAGCTCATCAGTCCATCATAAGGCCAACACAGATAGACTACCATTAACATCCCCACTTACTTCAAGGAGCAAGTTGGAACAGCCAAATAGTTCAATGTACCTGTATTTGGACTGTGGGAGGAAACCAGAGAGTGGTACCTCACCTTACGATAGTCCCAGCAAATGAAAAGTCCAGGTTACGAAATACATTTTCCAAAATTTTTTGTCTCTGTATACAAAACAAGTTCTCCTTACAAAACACGCCAAACGCGCCACTCAAATATTCAATCGCACCATTCAAACATTAAAATGTGCCATTCAAACAATGCACAAGCTTCTCTACCATTGGCTATCTCCCAACATCCCGCCCCGCTGCCCTCCCATTGGCTAGAAGGGATGACACAGTTCCCTCCCATTGGCTATGTCCCAACATCCCGCCCAGGGGCCTCTCATTGGCTAGGAGGGATGACACAGCTCCCTCCATTGGCTATTATGGAGCTGCATCTCCCATAATGCTTTTCGTGTAAAGGACAGAGTTACTGTTGTTTCATGAGTTTTTTTGAGCGTGCCATTTTTTGACTCAGGCTTTTACCCTTCCATAAAC
Source organism: Plotosus lineatus (assembly GCA_024760905.1). NCBI lineage: Eukaryota > Metazoa > Chordata > Actinopteri > Siluriformes > Plotosidae > Plotosus > Plotosus lineatus. The sequence continues at coordinate 38,468,493 of CM045739.1, forward strand.
ATTTGTAAGATTATAACTCTGCTTAGAAGACATGGTCAACACACACGCATACACACACACACACACACACACACACACACACACACACACACACACACACACACACGTGTGATTTCCGGTGTGAGTGAAAAGAAGAAGCGGGCTTGTGGCATGCGGTCGAGCGATATCGCAAAGGAATATGGCCATACCCGTCTACCATCGGTATGATATTGAAGAAGAAAGAGGTCTTAAAAGGTATACTTTTATAATTTTAAAGGGTTTAGGGGGTAGTATTGGGGGCCTTGGAGCGAATCACACGTTTTACATGTAAAATGCGGTTCAATTTACGAAAAATCCAGGTTAAGAAACCACTTCCGGAACGGATTAATTTAGAAGATTGAGATACCACTGTACATGGAAGAAACGCAAGCAGGTGCAAACTGCAAGACTTAAAGTGTGGGATCCGACTCTAAGACTTCCTTGGTGTGAGGAGGACAGTACAGTAATATTAATGATTATGTCATCATGCTGCTCGTTTACCAGCTCAGTTACATTTCACTCAAAAATATAACAGCAACAGTACTTTTAATTGTTTTATTCTTTTTCGTTGCAGATTGGATGCTATTGCCGGATTGTTGCACTTACAATTTTCTATTTTTTAGCTTTTTATTTATTCTCGCTAAACTAATAACAGTACAAAAAAAGATACAAATTTTCTCATCCAAAGTGTAGGCTGATTATTGTTTCATCAGGTAAATTAGAAATCATGCTTAAATGGCTACTGCTGGTGTTCTGTAAAGGGCTCTGCAGAGACCTCAATATAATAATAATAATAATAATAATAATAATAATAATAATAATAATAATAATAATAAACAAGCTCATGGTGTGCAGTTTATATGGGATTAGAGTTATGCTTTATAACTGTTAACCTCTGGGAACCTATTCATTATTGTTTATCTACAGATCTCAGGTCTTCATACCCCTTTTGAAATGCCAATTATTTCATGATGTTAACAAAAAAGACTCAGAACGTTTTCTTTCTTTAATATGACCTATAACCCAAACGTAAGGTATGCAATGTCTGTTGGACTTTTAAAACCAATCCTACTATCTAATGAGAGCTGAAGCTTGTCCATGGTTCATGTAACATGAAGTCGAACTCCTCCCACCTGGGACACGCGTCCATCTCAGGTTACCTTCCCAGTATTTTTACCGGCACACATTTATACCGCTGGGTAGACAGAGGCACACTTATGTTTGGAACCATGCCCAGGGGCAGCATGAATCCAGCTAACCGCTACACAACGTGTACAATTATTATCGACAATATAACAAATCTTGTTCGGGAGAAAAAAATTTAAGATAATTGGGTGGATAATTATGCAAACACTTGAAGTAATATTTTTTGTATTTCCTGTAGACAGCCCTTCTCAGGTTATCCCACAGTTCTGGCTCCTGGCTGGGCCATTCCAGGTTGTAAATAGGTTTGATTTATGTACTTACAAATTTTTTAGCTCACAATGTCTCAAATATAATTGTGTGTATTCTTTCTTTTCATTCATTCATTTGTTAATTAATTTGTTGATCCTCTTTATCCTACTAGAGTCGTGAGGAGACTAGAGCCTATCTCAGCAGACATTGGGTGCAGGCAGGGTACATGCTGAACATCTATTGTAGTCCATTGCAAGGCCAACCCTCAAACACTCGCGCTCACACCTAGGGACAATTTGGAACAGCCAGTTACCCTAATGTGCATGTCTTTGAACTTTGGGAAAAAACCTAGAGTACCACTGAAGAACTCGAACCCAGGACCTGTTAGGCAAACATGCTCACCATTTACGCCAATGTGATGCCCAGCTTTCTGAGACTGAGTTAGGCCACATTTTTAATAATTACATGTCTTATATAATAATGTCTCTATGTCCTTAATGTCCCTATGTCATTAACAGACTAATATTTAAACATTTTGTGAGATGGCATAATAGTATTACAGGGTTCCTTCACTTTACGTGGTTAATGGGGACCAAGGACCACCCCCTCCACCACCCCCACCCCACGACTGTGATTTTTGCGAAGTAGGATTGACCCCCCGACTGACTTATACGTACATGTATATGTGTATATAATATCAATAAATACATATTCAATGCTAGAAATGCTTATAATTAAAATTAAACATTCAAAAATAAATGCATAAGATGTAAATAAAATATAAACACACACACATACAGACGCACGCACACACACACACACACACACACACAGATGTGCACTTCACATAAAATTGTGAGTGGTTTTGTTGGGGGTTTTGGGTTGGTTTTTTTTGTTTGTTTGTTTTTGTTTGGCCTTTTTTGTGGCCTTTTCCTTAACTTTTTTTTAATCTATTTTTGCTTAATTTCTTCATTTTTTTATTTTTCGATGAGTATTTTTGAAAAACTTGCAATGCACTAAAGGCACAGAAACTGAAGCACGAAGTAGCGAGGGATCCCTGTATACCTGTATAAGTGATGATTAAGATGACTCATGAAATTCACAGCATCGTAAATGACCCATGACTCAGTTCCACAGATCTGTGTGTCTGTACTCACCTCCGTCTCTCCTGCAGCCCCTGCCATCACCTGGTTGGAAGGGCATATGAGGCACCTTTACCCAAACCAAATACCTTTCCTGAACCTTCTGTTTTTCTTTGTCCTGTTGTGAGGAATATATGGAGTTTTCACACTTTTCCCTAGAAACTGAGGTACCTGATTCTAGTTTGATATTGAGGATGATATCAACATTGCAGGCTGGTTTTCACAACTAAATGAAATCTTTTTTAACCATCAGCTGCACAATCGATTGCATAGCTTTTAATTGCACTTCTGTTGTATTTAAAATTTTGTGGGGAAAAAAATTAACTTCATCTATCTAGCTATCCATTTTTCGCTCCATTGATTCATTAATTTTCTAAACTTATGAATCCTATAAGGGCGAGGAGGCTGGATCCTATGTCAGCCATTTCTGGGTGAATGTTTGGTACACTCTGAACAGCTAATCAGTACAAGTACAGTAATAATAATTCACACGCACAAATATCATCAATTCATTCATTTTCATTTCCTAATTACGGTAGCGGGGAGGCTGGCGCCCATCTCAGCCAATTCTGGGTGAGGACAGGGTAAACCCAGGACAGCTTGTCAGGCCATTGTGGAGCCAACACTCAGACAACCATTTGCACTCACACCTAGGGGCGATTTGGAAAAACTATTTAACCCACTGTGCATGTTTTTGGAATGTGGGAGGAAACCAGAGTACCCGGAAGAAACCCAAACATGCATGGGTAGACCATGCAAACTCCACACAGAAACTTCAGGACCTTCTTGCTACCACTATGCCTTTGTTTAAACCTTTGTTTGACGACTACGCCACCATGCTGCCACACAAAAATATATATATATATACTGTATACTGTGTGTGTGTGTGTGTGTGTGTGTATATATATATATATATATATATATATATATATATATATATATATATATATATATATATATATATATATATATATATATATATATATATTTGTCTGTCATCCGTTCGACTTTTTCCCTTTTACTCGGGAGTCGCCACAGCGAATCATCTGATTCGCACGTTTGATTTGGCAGAGGTTTTTACGTCGGATGCCCTTCCTGTCACAACCCTTTTCACAAGGGACAGAAACACGCTGACGGCTTTGCAGCCTACTCTTTACGAAAGTCAGCAATGGTTCTTTTACATGCCTCTCACCATAGACAGTGAGAGACATGGCCTGCCTTTGATAACCCAGTTAGCCGCACTATATATATATATACATATATATATATATATATATATATATATATATGACTATTCGTGTATATTCGTGTATCGTGTATATTCGACTATATATACCTTGACTATTCGTGGTTTTGCACTCACGGTTTGAGTATTTGCGGACTGCCAAGCAACTGACACGTCACTCAAATTTAGCCAATGGCTGACCTCCTTCCTGCTGTTTGGTTGAGATGATGAAACGCCCCTTTTTCCTCATTCGCGCACAAGTTGTCAATGAGCCTCTTTTTTTAGTGTCTTTTAATTACCACTTAAGCTCTATGATGCCACTCAAACGCTGTGCGTCTTCTCTGGCTAAGCGAAAGAAAACGCTGGATGTCTCTTCTGAAGAAATAAGACTTTCTCCTGAAGAAACGACAGTTTTCTCTGAACTGTTGTATTAAAGTCTTTTTCAATTATTATTCTAGTACAGTATCTAAGTTAATGTTTAGAATGTTTGTATGTGAGATTTTATGTTCTATAGCATGTTTAACAAACAATACCAAAAGGATAAACTTTATTACGCTTCATGTCCTCCATGTGAACGTCTCCAAGATGGCGCTGCCTAGAGGGCGACTTTGCGGAGTTCTCAGAGTCAAATTGTTTCTTTGTTCATTTTAATTTGTTTTATTTATTTTTTTGTTTGTTCATGTTTTGCACTATGCTCGTCTATGACCGATCGACCCTACTACAGTTATGAGATCAGAGTCTTCGAGCGTGTACAACTAAGCACGCTCAACTCCTATCCTGAGCTAATATGCTATGGTACCTCAATGCTAGCCGCACCCTGGCTAACAATAAGCATAGGTGGAGTTCTTAGAGTCTCCAGCGCTTGGTTAGAAGTGGAAGGTAAGCACTTCCGGTCATACTGCTTGAAAATGTTCAGTCCCTGCGAAACAAGATGGATGAGCTCCATGCTCAGATTGCAGCACAGAGGGATCTACAGGACTGCTCCATGCTGTGTTTCTGTGAAACATGGCTCAAGGAGAGTACACCCGACGAGGCGATTGCACCAGCCGGCTACACGGCCTTCATCCCCTGCGATCCCAAGTGCTGGATTCGTTGTTCGGTCCCTTCCCACCAGGGCTTATTGTTAGCCTGGGTGCGCCTATCATTGAGCTACCATGGCATATTAGCTCAGGATAGGAGTTCAGGGTGCTCAGTGCTGAACATCGAAGACTCCGATCTCATAGCTGTAGTAGGGCCGACCGGTCATAACACGAGCATAGTGCAAAACATGAACAAACAAATAAAACAAATCAAAAGAAACAACATGACTCTGAGAACTCTGCCTGGGCGTATTGTTAGCCGGGGTGCGGCTAGCATTGAGCTACCATACAATATTAGCTCAGGTTAGGAGTTGAGCGTGCTTGGTTGCCTGAAGACTCCGATTTCATAGCTGTAGTGGGGTTGACTAGTCATAGACCAGCATAGTGCAAAACATGAACAAACAAAACAACAAATAAAACAAATTAAAACAGAAAAAGAAACAATTTGACTCTGAGAACTCCGCGATGTCGCCCTCTAGGCAGCGCCATCTTGGAGACATCATGTTCAATATAAAAGGACTTCTTTTTCTTCTTCTTTTCCTTTCGGCTGTTCCCGTCAGGGGTCGCCACAGCAAATGATCTGCCTCCATCTCTCCCTATCCTCTGCATCTTCTACTCTTACTCCAACGACCTTCATGTCCACCTTCACCACATCCATAAATCTCCTCTTTGGTCTTCCTCTGGACTTTTGCCTGGTAGTTCCAACCTCAGCATCCTACTACCAATATACTCATTATCCCTCCTCTGTACATGTCCAAACCATCTTAATCCAGCCTCTCTGACTTTGTCTCCAAAACATCTTACATGTGCTGTCCCTCTGATGTACTCATTTCTGATCCTATCCATCCTCGTTACTCCCAAAGACAACCTCAACATTTTCATCTCTGCTACCTCCAACTCTGACTCCTGTCTTTTCCCCAGGGCCACTGTCTCTAAACCATACAACATTGCTGGCCTCATCACCGTCTTGTACACTTTTCCCTTCATTCTTGCCGATACTCTCCTATCACACATCACACCGGACACTTTTCTCCATCCATTCCAACCTGCCTGCACGTGCTTCTTCACCTCTTTTCCACACTCTCCATTGCTCTGGATTGTTGAGCCTAAGTACTTAAAATCCTCCACCTTCTTTATCTCTGCCCCCTGTAACCTCAAAGTTCCTCTTGGGTCCTTGTCGTTCACACACATGTATTCTGTCTTACTGAGACTAACCTTCAATCCCCTCCTTTCCAGGGCATACCTCCACCTCTCTAGATTTTCCTCCACTTGTTCTCTGCTCTCACTACAGATCACGATGTCATCTGCAAACATCATAGTCCATGGAGATTCTTGTCTAACCTCGTCTGTCAGCCTGTCCATCACCATAGCAAACAAGAAGGGGCTGAGAGCTGACCCTTGATGCAGTCCCACCTCCACCTTGAACTCTTCTGTCACACCAACAGCACACCTCACCACTGTCTTACATCTCTCATACATGTCCTGCACCACTCTAACATACTTCTCTGTCACTCCAGACTTCCTCATGCAATACCACAGTTCTTCTCTCGGCACCCTGTCATATGCTTTCTCCAGATCCACAAAGGTACAATGCAGCTTCTTCTGACCTTCTCTGTACTTCTCTATTAACATCCTCAAAGCAAACACTGCATCTGTGGTGCTCTTTCTTGGCATGAAACCAAACTGTTGTTCACAAATGCTGACCTCTGCCCTTAGTCTTGCTTCTACTATTCTTTCCCACAGCTTCATTGCATGGCTCATCAACTTTATCCCTCTGTAGTTGCCACAACTCTGTACATCTCCCTTGTTCTTAAAAATGGGCACAAGCACACTTCTCCTCCATTCCTCTGGCATCTACTCACTTTCTAAGACCTTGTTGAATATTCTTGTCAGAAAATCTACTGCTACCTCCCCTAGACACTTCCATACCTCAACTGGTATGTCATCAGGGCCAACTGCATTTCCACTCTTCATCCTCTTCAATGCCCTCATCACTTCACCCTTACTAATCTTTGCTACTTCCTGCTCCTCAGTGGTCACCCATTCTACTCTTTTTTCTCTCTCATTTTCCTCATTCATCAGCTCTTCAAAGTACTCTTTCCACCTTCCCAGCACACTTCTTTCATCAGTCAATACATTTCCCTCTCTGTCCTTTATCACTCTAACTTGCTGCATGTCTTTCCCATCTCTATTTCTCTGCTGTGCTAACCTGTATAAATCATTTTCTCCCTCCTTTCTGTTCAACCTATCATACAAGTCATCATACGCCCTCTGTTTGGCCTTTGACAGCACTACCGTTGCCTTACACTGTGTCTCCCTATACTCCTGTTTACTCTCTTCGGTCCTCTCAATGTCCCACTTCTTCTTAGCTAACCTCTTCTTTTGTACACACTCCTGCACTTCCTCATTCCACCACCAGGTTTCCTTATCTACTTTCCTTCCAGAGGACACACCAAGTACTCTCCTACCGGTCTTCCTGAGCACATTGGCTGTGGTTGTCCAGTCATCTGGAAGCACTTCCTGACTACCCAAAGCCTGTTTCAACTCCTCCTTGAAGAAAACACGACACTCTTCCTTTTTCAGCTTCCACCACTTTGTCTTCTGCTCTGCCTTTGCCTTTTTCACCTTTCTCACCATCAGTGTCATCCTGCACACCACCATCCTATGCTGTATGGCAACACTCTCACCCACTACTACTTTGTAGTCACTGACTTCCTTCAAATTACATCGCCTACACAAGATGTAGTCTACCTGTGTGCTCCTACCTCCGCTTTTATAAGTCACTCTATGCTCCTCTCTCTTCTGGAAGAAAGTATTTACCACAGCCATTTCCATCCTTTTTGCAAAATCTACCAACATCTGTCCTTCTCCGTTCCTGTCTTGGATACCAAACCGACCCATCACTTCCTCGTCCCCTCTGTTTCCTGCACCAACATGTCCATTGAAGTCTGCCCTAATGACTACTCTTTCATCTTTGGGGGTATTCTGCATCACTTCATCAAACTCACTCCAGAATCTCTCCTTCTCTTCTAGCTCACATCCTGCCTGTGGGGCATAAGCACTAACAACATTGAACATCATGCCTTCAGTTTCTAACTTGATACTCGTCAGTCCCTACTTTCAGTTCTAGACTCCTGCCTTCCCTCTTCGCTCTCTGCCTACGGGCACGCTTTCCGCCTCTCCTTCTTTGACGTCTTCGACCAACAGTAGTCCAATTTCCACTAGCACCCTGTTGGTTAACAGCACTGTTGGCGGTCGTTAACCCGGGCCTCGACCGATCCGGTATGAATTTTCTTGATATGACTCGCATGTTTTATTTGGCATTTGTTTTCCGCTGGATGCCCTTCCTGACGCAATCCTATGCATTTATCCAGGCTTGGGACCGGCGTGAGGGAGAGACACTGGCTTGTGCCCCTCCTTCATGGCTGCATTTGCATATGCAAGAATAGATAATCCTTTATTGTCCCAAAATGGGGAAAGTTGTTCTCCAGAAGCTTGTATGGCATTCCTCCAAGTCCCCTCACAGTACAAAGACATGCATGACTTATTAGCCGCTCCAGATTGTCTGACTGTAAGTTGTTAACACACACACACACACACACACACACACACACACACACACACACATATATATATATATATATATACATACATACAATAGGCCCTCGATACTTGTGGGGGTTTGGTTCTGGCCCCTCCCGCGAATGAAGATAATTCGCGAGTTCTCTACCCGGAAGTAAAACCCCATGTATCTTATTACTGTGTAGCTATTACATGCGCTAAAATATGCTTCTTAAACACATTCTATAGACAGTCTTACTCATTAATACAGTATTCATGTAGTAAAATGTAGTAATGATTAAGAAAAACCTTTCCATTTTTACTCTTATATTTATTGATGATAAAATATAAACATTATACATCATGTACTGTTGTAAAGCACTAGTATTAAAGTCTTTTTTCAATTATTATTCAAGTACAGTACCTTAGTTAATGTTTAGAATGTTTGTGCATGAGATTTTATGTTCTGTAGCATGTTTAACAAACGATACCAAAAGGAAAAACTTTATTACGCTTCCGGATCGGTCGAGGCCCGGGTTAACAACGACCGCGATCCTGCACCAACAGGGTGCTGATGGAAATTGGACTACTGATGGTCGACGACGTCGAAGAAGGAGAGGTGGGAGGCGTGTCCTTAGGCAGAGAGAGAAGAGGAAATGCGTGAGCGTAGGACTGAGAGTAGGGACTTTGAATGTTGGAACTATGCAAGGAAAAGATAGGGAGCTGGCTGACATGATGCAGAGGAGGAAGGTGGACATACTGTGTGTTCAGGAGACCAGGTGGAAAGGTAGCAAGGCTAGAAGCTTAGAAGCAGGGTTTAAGCTGTTTTATAATGGTGTGGATGGGAAGAGAAATGGAGTAGGAGTCATCTTGAAGGAGGAGTTTGTCAGGAATGTTCTAGAAGTGAAAAGCGTGTCAGACAGAGTGATGAGTATCAAGTTAGAAACTGAAGGCATGATGTTCAATGTTGTTAGTGCTTATGCCCCACAGGCAGGATGTAAGCTAGAAGAGAAGGAGAAGGAGAGATTCTGGAGTGAGTTAGATGAAGTGATGCAGAGTAACCCCAGAGGTGAAAGAGTGGTCAATGGAGCAGACTCCAATGGACATGTTGGTGCAGGAAACAGAGGGGACGAGGAAGTGATGGGCAGGTTTGGTATCCAGGACAGGAACACAGAAGGACAGATGTTGATCGATTTTGCAAAAAGAATGGAAATGGCTGTGGTGAATACTTTCTTCAAGAAGAAACAGGAGCATAGGGTGACTTATGAAAGCAGAGGTAAGAGCACACAAGTAGACTACATCTTGTGTAGGCGATGTAATTTATAGGAAGTCAGTGACTGCAAAGTAGTAGTGGGTGAGAGTGTTGCCATACAGCATAGGATGGTGGTGAGCAGGATGACACTGATGGTGAGAAAGGTGAAAAAGGCAAAGGCAGAGCAGAAGACAAAGTGGTGGAAGCTGAAAAAGGAAGAGTGTCGTGTTTTCTTCAAGGAGGAGTTGAAACAGGCTTTGGGTAGTCAGGAAGTGCTTCCAGATGACTGGACAACCACAGCCAATGTGCTCAGGGAGACAGGTAGGAGAATACTTGATGTGTCATCTGGAAGGAGAGGAGATAAGGAGACTTGGTGGTGGAATGAGGAAGTGCAGGAGTGTGTACAAAAGAAGAGGTTAGCTAAGAAGAAGTGGGACACAGAGAGGACCGAAGAGAGTAAACAGGAGTACAGGGAGACACAGCGTAAGGCGAAGGTAGCGGTGTCAAAGGCCAAACAGAGGGCGTATGATGACTTGTATGGTCGGTTGGAAAGTAAAGAGGGAGAAAATGATTCATACAGGTTGGCACAGCAGAAAAATAGAGATGGGAAGGACATGCAGCAAGTTAGAGTGATTAAGGACAGAGAGGGAAATGTATTGACTGATGAAAGAAGTGTGCTGGGAAGGTGGAAAGAGTACTTTGAAGAGCTGATGAATGAGGAAAATGAGAGAGAAAAACCGAATGTCCGAAAGGACAAGAAGAAGAAGAAGAAGAAGAAGAAGAAGAAAGGATTATCTATTCTTGTCTTCTTCTTCTTTTCCTTTCGGCTTTTCCCTTCAGGGATCGCCACAGCAAACCATCTGCCTCCATCTCACCCTGTCCTCTGCATCTTTTTCTCTTACACCAACTGCCTTCATGTCCTTCTTCACCACATCCATAAATCTCCTCTTTGGTCTTGCTCTGGGCCTTCTGCCTGGTAGTTCCAACCTCAGCATCCTACTACCAATATACTCTCTCCTCTGTACATGTCCAAACCATCTCAATCTAGCCTCTCCTACTTTGTCTCCAAAACATCTAACATGTGCTGTCCCTCTGATGTACTCATTCCTGATTCTATCCATCCTCGTTACTCCCAAAGAGAACCTCAACATTTTCATCTCTGCTACCTCCAGATCTGCCTCCTGTCTTTTCCTCTGTGCCACTGTTTGTAAAACCATACAACATGGCCTCAACACCATATCTTAAATGCCCAAGCCTCGGACTGGAACCCAGAAGACCATCTTGCTGTGAGCAAGTGGGCATTCTAACCACTATGCCACCATGCTGTCCAACGTCACACACATCACACAAAAATGAATGAAGTATATATACTTACTCAGTGTAATATAGATCTCACTGCAGATCTACACTACACTTACCCCACAACAGTACAGATTAATACAGAGACTACTACAACAACAGCACATAACCGAGATGGGCAGAATAATAAGAGAATAAAATGCCTCGACCCCTTAGGGGGTCGCCCTTTTTAGGACTGCTATGGCAACAAAGCTTTTTCAATCCATGTGATAGGATTACAATTCAGCTTCAAGAGTCTGGGTGTGAGTAGACCTATCGTCATGGTAGCAGTGTTGTTTATGCATGTTACTTTGGCCCTGTTTTGACAGATAGTATTTTGAGGGAACAGGTGAAGCAGTCGAGCAGGATATTTCAAACAATACTTTTGTGCATCATTAGGAGACCAGGGAAACACAGAGAAACCTTTCAGTGTACAGATAGCTGATGTAAACAGCCAGGTTTATTGTACATGAGTGAGAAATTTAAACTTGTCAATCATTTCATTGTTGATAATAAGGAGGTGCTGGTATGACACAGTACTAATTATCTATCACCGCTATGCCTATTACAGGATACATCTGACTACAGTATTGCTTCTTTTGTGTTCTTAGCATGGAGATGAAGGATTGGATGCTCACTCCACTGGGTGCAACATTGCAGTACCCAAGAACACAATGAAAGTAGATATAATGGTGGTGCCAGCAGAATATTCGGTGTAAGTGGCGTCAATTGAAAGGCCGCTGCAGTCATTGGTACATTGCAATTAGAGAAATGGGTACACACTGCAGTCGACTGGTTCCTATAGGTGATGTTCTTGTACCTACATAAACAATTTCCAATCTGTCACTGAGGAAACTGTGCAAGGGATGGAGCAGATGCTGAATCGGTTGGGGTTTATTGGTCACATTGGTAGGATTCACAGTAGAGTGAATGAAGAATTAGAAAGAGTTGCATGGCTCAGGACTGTTCCACTTTTCTGCGATGTTATCCCGCTCCAGGGCTTTGTCTAGCTTACATTGGCTAAGCTTGTGCCATACCGCCCTTTCGGAAAAGGTTAATGTCTTGTTTAACTCGAGGGAGACTCTGAGCTCATTGAAATATTCATGTTCTCCTCATGCTTGCTTAAGCTTCTTCCAGTAACTCCAGTTTCCTCCCACAGTTCAAATACATGCACATGAGGCTTACCAGCTGTTCCAAACTGCTCTCAGGTATTAGTGTGTGTGTGTGTGTGTTTTGGCCCTGAGATGGACTGGCAAGCTGAGATAGGTAGCCCTAGTATGATAAAGCTAAGTCTGTTGGGTTTTTACACCCGAGCCTCGTGGCTTAGCCTCGTGGCTCATCAGGCCGGTGCTTATCCCCGGTTTCTGTAGCGTGAAGCGACCAGGAGTTCAACTCCCCCTGGATGGGACGCTAGTCTATCTCAGGTTACCTTCCCAGTATATTTTACTGGTACCCATTTATACTGCTGGGTGAACAGAGGCACACTTGTGGTTGAGACCTTGCCCAGGGGTCTTAGCACAGTGAGGGTCTCAGTGGGATTTGAACTCACAACCTCCTGATCATGAGCACAGCACCCTAACCACTACACCACCAGCCCCACCTAGTATAATAAAACATTTCAGAAAATGAATGAATGACTGAATGAACGGGGCAGTAAAGGTGCTGGATCACTGATCCTAAGGCTGTGGGTTCAAGTCCCATTCTCTACTCGTTGTCATCATCCCCCCAGTGCAGTTAACTGGGTTATCAAAGGCCGGCCACATCCCTCACTGTCTGTGGTGTGAGGTTCATGTAAAAGAACCATTGCTGGCTTTCGTTAAGAGTAGTTGCATAACCGTCAGCGTGTTTCTGCCCTGCGATGGCCTGGCGAGTTGTCCAGGGCGTACTCTGCCCTTGCCCAGAGTTGGCTAGGATAGGTGCCAGCCTTCCTGCGACCCCAATTAGGATTAAGAGGTTACAGAAAATTAATGAATGAATGACTGAATGATCAAATAAACTAATTGATGCTTGGGTATTGCCCCCAGTGCAGCTCACTGGGTTATCAAAGGGCGGCCATGTCTGGCACTGTCTATGGTGTGAGGTTCATGTAAAAGAATCATTGCTGACTTTCGACATGAGTAGCTGCATAGCCGTCAGCATGTTTCTGCCCTGCAGTGGCCTGGCGAGCTGTCGAGGGTGTACTCTACCCTCGCTTGGAGTCAACTGGGATGGGCACCAGCCTCCCCGCAACCCTAATTAGGATTAAGTGGTTACAGAATGATGAATGATGCTTGGGTATTGCTCTTTAGGAGTTGTAGAGGTTTTTCTTGCTGATTCCAATTACATTAATTCCCTTTCAGAATTCCCAAATGAGAAGCTACTTGGAATCATTACATTAATTTCTGGAATTTTTCAGATTGTGAAGCGATAAAGTCGCCTTACAACTAACCTTAAGGGTTTGAAAATAAGATGCTGCAAAAGATGCACGAAAATCGCCACCTCCTGACAGCCAGGAGGTCCTGGGTTCAATATGTGGGATTGGGCATTTCTGTGTGGAGTTTTTTTTCATTGTCCTCATGTTTGTATGTGGGGCCGGTGGTGTAGTGGTTAGGGTGCTGTGCTCATGATCGGGAGGTTGTGAGTTCAAATCCCACTGAGACCCTCACTGTGCTAAGACCCCTGGGCAAGGTCTCAACCACACGTGTGCTTCTGTGCACTCAGCAGTATAAATGGGTACCAGTAAAATATACTGGGAAGGTAACCTGTGATGAACTAGCGTCCCATCCAGGAGGAGTTGAACTCCTAGTCGCTTCATGCTATGGAAACCGGGGATAAGCACCGGTCTGATGAGCCACTTGGCTCCGGTGAAAAAAACCCAACAGACTTTACCTTTTTATCTCATGTTTGTATGGGTTTCCTCTGAGTACTCTGGTTTCCTCCCTTAATCCAAAAACATGCACGTTAGGTTAATTTATTGCACTAAATTGCTGTAAATTTGAAATATTAATGCTGTAAATTTGCATATTAGCCCTGTGATGGACTGGTGATCACTTCAGGGTGTACTACATATTCGCAACATCGGCTGAGATAATCTTCGGCCTCCCTGTGACTTTAATAACATTAGGCGACTCAGCAAATGAGTGAGTGAGTGAAATAGAATATGTGAAAAACTATAATTATATATATTTATGTATGAGGTTTATGTGAATTTTTCTTTACTGTATACCATCTATTATGTATTTATTATATCTATTATATATTTACTATATAACCATCTATTATATATTTATTATATCTTACCATCTGTTATATATTTACTATATAACCATCTATTATATATTTAATATTTTCTTCTTTTCCATTCGGCTGTTCCCTTCAGGGGTCGCCACAGCAAATCATCTTCCTCCATCTCACCCTATCCTCTGCATCTTCTTCTCTTACCCAAGAACCTTCATGTCCTCCTTCACCACATCCATAAATCTCCTCTTTGGTGTTTCTCTAGGCCTTCTGCCTGGTAGTTCCAACCTCAGCATCCTACTACCAATATACAGTACTCACTATCCCTCCTCTGTACATGTCCAAACCATCTCAATCTAGCCTCTCTGACTTTGTCTCCAAAACATCTTCAATCCTAATAAGGGTCTCTGGGAGGCTGGTACCCATCTCAGCCAACTCTGGGTGAGGACAGAGTATGAAAATGCATGTCAATCAAAAGTCCATATTCAATAAGACTTATTTTCCTTTGTTTAGGAACCTACATGTTATTGAATTTGGAATGAAAAGACCAAACTGTGATTATTCCGCTATAAAAATGGAATTTTGGGTAATATCAATCTTATAATTGGAGCAAATAGCATGGCTGTGACATAGATTCGCCCAGGCACAGAGTCTGATCCATAATCTAACAAGTAGAGAAATGCATACACGGACATTCAGGCAGCACCCTGAACCATACCCTGAACCATACACACAGGTGTTACCATGCTCACACCGAATAAGGTTGTCAATCATTGAGCCTGAGTGAGCACGTGAATCTGTCCTTTGTTTGACGGAAACCTCAAACGTATATCTGTCTTCCACATCTTTTGCCTCCTTCTCTCATTTCCTCCACCTCCTCCTTCTCCGCCTCCTTCCCTTCACTGCCTCCTCTTTCTTTGTTTCCTCCCTGCAACCCCTTTCTAACCTCCCAAAGTATCACAATGTATTTTCGTCCCCTTTTTGTTTTACGTGCTGTGTCATTGATCAATATGGTCCAAATGCCAGGACTCCATCACAGTTACAGTGGGTGATAGTGGGGCTCGGCTGCGGCCCAGCGGAGCCTATCTGCTCTATCTCAGTCTCTTGGGAGAAATGTCGCTCCGGGAGAGTGAGTGAGGCTAAACCAACATATGTCAGCCATCCTGACATCCCTCGTTGGGCTGCTCGCCATGGGCGGTGTGTCTGCATGTGAATGGAGGAGCAGGTTGGGTGTGATTTGACATGCAATGCAGTCAGGGCTGAGTGATCTCAGAGGCCATGCCAGGGGAGAAAGGGATGCGGATGTAAAGGCAGTTTATTTATATGTTTGTGAGGTCAATGTGGAGGAAAGGTAAAGCAGTGCTGTTGAAGAGTTGCTGTGTGTGGTCTTCCCCCTTGGCAGAAGTATAAATCACTCTCCCAGGCGTTTGTACCCTGTCAATTAGACACGAGCTACTGGGATGAGGACTAGAATTAGGGGGAGATTACATGAAATGTGCAATAGAAAAGTGACTGACGCAAATAGCAATTTGTGGCTGTCGCTTTTCATTCGAAAAATGTTCTCAGATTTGTTGTAAGACAAAGTACCTGGCTCATGAGATCATGGCAAAACGTTTCAAACATGTTTGAAATTTCTGCAAATGGCACAAAACTAGACTTTGATGTGGAATCGTCTCATATTTTTCTCAGAGAGTTCACACGTGTTGTGAGAAGGTCACAAAGTTCTCATCATGTTCACAAATTATTCGTTTTTTGCAGTTGTGATCTAGTGGTATAGGGCGCTGGATCACTGATCCTAAGGTTGGGGGTTCAAGTCCCACTGTCCACAAGGTTGTCATTGTCCCCCCCACCCCCCCCCCACACCCCCCAGCGCAGCTAACTAGGTTATCAAAGGCCGGTCACTGTCTATGGTGAGAGGTTCATGCAAAAGAACCATCCCTGGCTGGCTTTCGTAAAAAGTAGCTGCAAAGCCGTCAGCTTGTTTCTGTCCCTTGCTAAAGGGTTGTGTCAGGAGGGGCATCCGACGTAAAAACCGACGCCAAATCTAACGTGCGAATCATTCGCTGTGGAGACCCCTGAAAAAGGGAAAACGTCGAAAGGAAATCTCAATCTCTCTTACTCAAAAGGAAAAGTGACAAGTTGAGACTTTTGCATGGAAAGTTTGAGACTTGTTGGCATCAGCCATATTCTGTATATTTTGCCCTAATTTTGATTGAATTCGCATTTTTATAACGCAAATAACATGCAAAAAAAAAAAAGTGAATGGTTCGAAAAAAACAAAACATGACTAATTTATAAGAGATTCACTATTTGTATGCAAACACCTGCAAACTAAATGCAAATTCAGTAGGCCAGTGCTTTTCGCAGTGGTTGGTTCGGTTCTGGCTCTTCCTGCGGATCGTGAAAATCCTCGAGTTATTGATGCGGTTTTAAAACCCTATGTATGATATTACATGCGCTAAAATATGCTTGTTAAACACATTCTATAGACAGTCTTACTCATTACTACAGTAATAATGCAGAAAAATGTAGTAATGATTCAGTAAAAACTTTTTAATTTTGTACTGTGATAATATTTATGAATAAATAAAGCGCTTAGGCTCCTAACCAGAAGCTAGAGAAGATGCAGGGCGTTTGAGTGACATCATAGGGCTTAAATAATCATTAAAAAAGATGTACTTCCCAATTCAGGCAGTCATGTTGATAACATGTGCGCGAAGGAGAAAAAAGAGGTGTACACATCATCTGCAACCAATCAGCAGTAGGGAGAAACAAAAGCTCTCAGCCATTGGCTAAATTTGAATCACGTACCAGTGACTACCGGGTTTGTCGCCAATCCATGATTACTGAACCGTGAATGGTCAAGGGCCTACTGTACCTATTTTATTATTATGACCTAAATGACAACTTAAATTCTAGTATTAGTTTAATTAAATTATTAATTATTAATTTATTCTCAACCGTTCAACAGTCACTTTTTTCATTTCATAGTGTGTCTCTTGGCTGCACTGCTTCCAGTGTGTATGTGAGTGTGTGTGTGTGTGTGTGTGTGTGTGTGTGTGTGTGTGTGTGTGTGTGTGTTAGATTTTTTTTCCAATCAGATTTCAGCTTCTCTGCATTGCCATATAAATCTAATCTGCACAGGGCCTTCAGAAACAGGAGCGCTGCCCGATAATACTTGTACTATGTTAGCAATGGGGCTGTTTCTTTAACCAATCAGATTTCATTTCCCCTCACAGTCCAGTGAGCTGACAGACAATAACATCAGCATTTTTTCCATGCTCTGAATGGTTGGTCGGGGCAAAAAATATTGTTAAGTTAAATAGTCTGTATCTGTACACAATACATTCAAGTTAGAATGTTTTAGACCCACAATGGCTGATGGAGGAGGAGAAAATAACTCGGTGTGGCACATTCTTAAAAATCCATTTCCAGGGCAGAATTTTACAGCAAAGCGAGACATCATAAGTAGAGTTTGAATAGGTAACCTTTATATTACAGGTAGGTGGGTAGATAATTTGTTGGGTTTTTTTACACCCGAGCCTAGTGGCTCATCAGGCGCCGGTGCTTATCCCCGGTTTCTGTAGCATGAAGCAACTCCTCCTGGATGGGACGCTAGTCCATCGCAGGTTACCGTCCCAGTATATTTTTACTGGTACACATTTATACTGCTGGGTGCACAGAGGCACACTTGTGGTTGAGACCTTGCCCAGGGGTCTTAGCACAGTGGGGGTGTCTAACTGGGATTCAAACACACGACCTCCTGATCATGAGCCCAGCACTCTAACCACTACGCCCACCGGCGCCACCAACATTTATACTTTGTCAACGGAGAATTAATCAGGTCTAGCTGCCATTTAATTCAAATGGCAGATAAACCTTGTTAGTTTTCACTTAACGACTTGTTACATTTGGCCAGGTGCCAGATTTACCAGCAACTTAATTCTGTGATCATTGGTGGAAGTTATTTAATGCCCAGAAATGCACAGAAATGACTCTGCAGTGCCCCGCCTTATTATATTGTGTTATTGTACGATATTGATGGTTTATATAATTGTGATGTGATATTGGTGAGACCAAAAGGTGGGTTAAGTCGGTTAAGTGCCCACTGAAGGCCCAGGTACGAAAATGCATGGCTCGCCATTGCATTCAAACAACAACAACCCTGAACTGCATGAACTGGCATGTGATTGACAAGCTGCTCAACAGCTGTCTATGATTTACAAGAATGGCAAAACAACACGGCTTTTCTTCTGACGTCGTAATACTGACAAGAAAAGAAGACAAGAAAAAAGATTAATTCTCCACACACTTTTGTTTCAGAATGTGTGTGTCGGGTACTAATTTTATTCATAATGTTTGGACTTGTCTTTCTTGTGCCTTAGGCTCTGGATGACAAAAATAAATTGGTATCAGAAATGTATGGCCAGCCAAACTCGCACTTTGGCTCGGCGTTCCCGATGAAAGAGACATACAATACAGAGCAAAGCAAATAATTCTCCAGCAGATTAGAATTGAATTTCAATTTGCTAGGAAAACGGCACTCTCCTCTATGTCAATATGCAGTAAGACTCAGTTTTCCCTCAGAGACAGACATGCAACCTGCTTTCTAGTCTGAGCCGAGTAATACTAAGCATACCATTGTACACATATTCTATTGTTGTTGTTGTTTTTGTTTCCTCTATCAGCTGAAGGTGATGAAGTTAATTGAGACGTTTGCTTTACCTGTATAGACTGACTTACTTTATATCCCAGGTAGATTTGTGTAATCTTAAAAATCATTTAATTATTTATACATTCTTTCATTTTTTGTAACCGTTCAATCCTAATTAGGGTTGCGGGGAGGCTGGTGCCCATCCCAGCTGACTCTGGGCGAGGGCAGAGTGCACCCTGGATGGCTCGCTGGCACCCTGGATGGCACCCTGGATGGCACTGACAACCTGTTCAGAGTGGGGCTCAAGGATCAGTGATCCAGGATTTTTACCACCAGGCCACCAGTGCGCCGAATTATTTATACAGGGATCCCTCACTTTCCACGGTTCATTGGGACCGAGACTCCCCACCCCCCAACTGACGTATATGTACATGTATATGTGTATATAATATCAATAAATACATATTCAATGCTGTAAATGCTGATGATAACAAATAAATATTAAAAAATAATGCAGAAGATGTAAATAAAATATAAATGCACACACATACAGACGCACAGATGCGCATGCACGCACTCAGATGCGCACCTCACAACAATGTAAATAGTTTTAATGGGAGGTTGTGGGTTGTTTTTTGTTTTGTGTTTGTTTAGGGTTTTTT
Organism: Plotosus lineatus; assembly: GCA_024760905.1. NCBI lineage: Eukaryota > Metazoa > Chordata > Actinopteri > Siluriformes > Plotosidae > Plotosus > Plotosus lineatus. Next base: position 38,488,035 of record CM045739.1, read on the forward strand.
TTTTTTTTTTTTTGCATAATTGGCCTTGTTTTTGTGGCATATTCCTTAACTTTTTCCCCTGTTCTTCCTTAATTTCCTTCTTTTTTAATTTGATGATTTTTTTTTTTCCCCCTCCTTGAATCGCCACCTTATCGTGGTGGAGGGGTTTGCGTGACCTAATGATCCTAGGAGCTATGTTGTCGGGGGCAAATGCCCCTTGTAGGGTCACCCAAGGCAAACAGGTCCGGGGTGAAGGTCCAGACAAAGTGCGATTCAAAACAAACCCCGAAGACATGAGACAACAAAGGAAGCAGTCTCCCTTGCCCGGACGCGGGTCACCGGGGTTCCCTCCTGGAGCCAGGCCCAGGGGAGGGGCTCGAAGGCGAGCGCCTGGTGGTCGGGCTTATTCCCATGGAGCCTGGCCGGGCCCAGCCCGAAAAGGAGACATGGATCCGCCCTCCCATGGACCCACCACCCGTGGGAGGAGTTTTAGGGGTCGGGTGCAGTGTGAGTTGGGTGGCAGCCAAAGGCATGGGTTCTGTCGGACTGATCCTCGGCTACTTACTCTGACCTTCGGGACATGGAATGTCACCTCTCTGGCGGGAAAGGAGCCTGATTTGATGCGTGAGGTGGAGAGATACCGACTAGATACAGTCGGGCTCACCTCAACGCATAGCTTGAGCTCTGGAACCATCCATCTCAAAAGAGGCTGGACCTTCTTCTATTCTGGAGTTGCTCATGGGGAGAGGCGGCGAGCTGGTGTGGGTATTCTTGTTGTCCCCCTGTCTCGGTGCCCAAATGTTGGGGTTCTCCCCGGTTGACGAAAGGGTAGCTTCCCTCCGTCTTCGGGTGGGGGGGCGGGTCCTGACTGTTATTTGTGCTTATGCACCAAATGACAGTTCAGAGTACCCACCCTTTTTGGAGTCTTTGGGGGGGGTGTTGGAGAACGCTCCTCGGGAGACTCGCTCGTTGTCTTGGGAGACTTCAACGCCCATGTGGGCAACGATAGTGTGACCTGGAAGGGTGTGATCGGTAGGTACGGCCTCTCCAGTCTGAATCCGAATGGTGTGTCGTTGTTGGACTTCTGTGCTCGTCATAGTTTGTCTATCACGAACACCATGTTTGAACATAAGGCTTTCCATAAGTGCACTTGGCACCAGGACACCCTAGGTCGCAGTTCGATGATTGACTTTGTAGTCGTGTCATCGGACTTGCGACCATATGTTCTGGACACTCGGGTGAAGAGAGGAGCTGAGCTGTCTACCGATCACTACCTGGTGGTGAGTTGGCTTCGGTGGTGTGGGAGGTTGCCTTCCAGACCTGGCAGGCCCAAGCGTGTAATCAGGGTCTGCTGGGAACGTTTGGCGGAGCCCCCTGTCCGAGAGGCCTTTAACTCCCACCTCCGGCAGAGCTACAACCACGTTCCGGAGGAGGCGGGGGACATGGAATCCGAATGGGCCATGTTTCGTGCCTCCATTGCTCAGGCGGCAGCCCATAGCTTTGGCCGTAAGGTCGTCGGTGCTTGTCGTGGCGGTAATCCCCGAACCCGGTGGTGGACACCTGCGGTGAAGGGGGCCGTCCAGCTGAAGAAGGAGGCCTATCGGGTTTTATTAGCCTGTGGGACTCCTGAGGCAGCAAACGGGTACCGGCAGGCCAAACGTGCTGCAGCCGAGGCTGTCGCAGATGCAAAATCTCAGGCGTGGGAGGAGTTCGGTGAGGGCCTGGAGAATGATTATCGGTTGGCCTCAAAAAGGTTCTGGGCCACCATCCGACGCCTCAGGAGGGGGAAGCAGTTCTTCACAAACACTGTTTACAGTGGAGGTGGGGAGCTGCTTACCTTGACTGGGGATGTTGTTGAGAGGTGGAGGGAATACTTTGAGGACCTTCTCAATCCCACCAACATGCCCTCCGTGGAAGAGGAAGACCCTGGGGGTTCGGGTGAGGGTCCGCCCATCACTGGAGTGGAGGTCACTGAGGTTGTCAAAAAGCTCCTCGGTGGTCGAGCTCCGGGGTTGGACGAGATCCACCCTGAATATCTCAGGGCTCTGGATGTTGTAGGACTGTCTTGGTTGACACGTCTCTGCAACATCGCGTGGTCATCGGGGGCTGTACCTCTGGATTGGCAAACTGGGGTGGTGGTCCCAATTTTTAAGAAGGGGGACCGGAGGGTGTGTTCCAATTATCGGGGAATTACACTCCTCAGCCTACCTGGGAAAGTCTATGCAGGGGTACTAGAGAGGAGGATCCGACCGATAGTCAAACCTCAGATTCAGGAGGAACAATGTGGTTTTCGTCCTGGCCGCAGCACTCTTGACCAACTCTATACGCTCCACAGGATTCTGGAGGGGGCATGGGAGTTTGCCCAATCTGTCCACATGTGCTTTGTGGATTTGGAGAAGGCTTTCGACCGTGTCCCTCGAAAGATCTTGTGGGGCGTGCTCCGAGAGTACGGTGTTCCGGATCCGTTGCTACGAGCTATTCGGTCGCTGTATCACCGGAGCCAGAGTTTGGTCCGTATTGGTAACAGCAGGTCGGATTCGTTTCCAGTGGGAGTTGGAGTCCGCCAAGGCTGTCCTTTGTCACAGATTCTGTTCATAATTTTTATGGACAGAATTTCTAGGCGCAGTCGAGGCGATGAGGGGTTCTGGTTTGGTGGCCATCGGATATCGTCTCTGCTTTTTGCGGATGATGTTGTCCTTTTGGCTTCATCAAGTCGGGCCCTCCAGCTCTCATTGGAGCGATTCGCAGCTGAGTGCGAAGCAGCCGGGATGAAGATCAGTACCTCCAAGTCCGAGGCCATGGTTCTCAGTCGGACAATGGTGGAATGCACCCTCCGGGTCGGGAATGAGGTCCTGCCCCAAGTGGAGGAGTTTAAGTATCTTGGGGTCTTGTTTACGAGTGAGGGAAGGATGGAGCGGGAGATCGACAGACGGATCGCTGCAGCCTCTGCTGTTAAGCGGTGCCTGTACCGGTCCGTTGTGGTGAAAAAGGAGCTGAGCCGCAAGGCAAAGCTCTCAATTTACCAGTCGATCTACGTTCCAACCCTCACCTATGGTCATGAGCTTTGGGTAATGACCGAAAGAACAAGATCACGGATACAAGCGGCTGAAATGAGCTTTCTTTGCCGGGTGGCGGGGTTCTCCCTTAGAGATAGGGTGAGAAGCTCCGCCATCCGGGGAGAGCTCGGAGTAGATCCGCTGCTCCTCCGCATTGAGAGGGGCCAGTTGAGGTGGCTCGGGCATCTGGTCAGAATGCCCCCCGGACGCCTTCCTGGTGTGGTGTTTCGGGCATGTCCAACCGGGAAGAGACCCCGGGGTCGACCTAGAACACGCTAGAGGGACTATGTCCCCCCGGGAGAGTTGGAGGAAGTAGCTCGGGAGAGGGATGTCTGGACCTTTTTGCTAAGGTTGCTGCCCCCGCGACCCGACCCTGGACTAAGCGGAAGATGATGATGATGATGATGATGATGATTTTTTTTTTTTCAACCGAGATGCACTGAAACCGCATGAACTGAATCGCGAAGTAGCGTGGGATCCCTGTACTTGTTTTTATTTTGTAAGCATTTGTCGGTTTTTACAAATCACAGGTTATCAGTGCGGTGTTTAGCATGTCCTGCTATCAGCCAGAAGATTCTGTGTTCAGTTCCTGGGCTCAAGTGTCTCTGTGTGGAGTTTGCATGTTCCTTCTGTGCTTGCGTGGGTTCTCTCAGAGGAACGCAGGTTCCTTCCCACGGTCGAAAGACATGCACATCAGGCTGATTCATACATCTGGCTGCCCCAAATCGCCTCAGGTGTGGATGTGAATGTTTGTTTGTGTTTGGAACCTCTAATTATCTGGCAATCTATTCAAGGTGTACACCGCCTTCGTCCGGTGTCCACTGAAAACGCTAAAATTTATCCAATATAGGATTAGGGGGCTCAGCAAGCGAGTGATGAGTGAATTAATAATTTTCCGATTTTTTTTTTTTTTTTTTTTTACACTGAGTCATGCCACCTAAAACATTAAGATAACTAGGGATCACACCAATTTCATTAAGCAGCCTCGCTATAATTTAAGTCAATCAAAACCTTGGTGAACATACTAGCTGTGGCATTGATTGGGACCTAACATTATCAGCTGATCCATTATGAAAAATATGGGGAATGTGCCATCTGGGTCCTTGATACATCATCAAGCAGGAAGGAGATACATTTCTGCATGATTAGCTTCAAATCCTCATGCACTCACTCACGCAATCATTTGCCAAACCATATAATCATATTAGGGTTGCGGCCAGACTGGAACATATCTCAGTCGTCGTTGGGTAAACAGGGCCGACACACACTCGCAACTATTCACTTATACTCAGGCAATTTGGAGCAGTCTTTGGACTGTGGAAAGAAACCAGAGTGGCCAGAGTAAGCCCACACAAGCACAGGGAGAGAATCAACACTTACAAAATCAGAAGAGCCTTCACCAGGCTCGGAACTTGAACCCAGGTCCTTCTTGCTGCGAGTCGAACGTTCTAACCAATACCACACTGTGCTGCCCAATATTAGCCGTTAGTTGCATTAAATAACGAAGCCACTTTACTCAGATGATGTGAAACAACTGGCTGAAAACGTTAAATATTGTGGCCTTGTGAGTGGTCTGTGTTATTATTGCTTTATTGATTGTTTATCAATCATTTATACATTCCTCCAAGCAACGTTAATACTAATTAGTGTCATGGGGAGGCTGATGCCTATCTCAGCCAACTCTGAATTAATTCAGGGTACAACCTGAACAGCTTGCCGTGCGATTGCAGGACCAAAACATATACAAGTCACTTCACGAGGGGCGATTCCAGTTGGCTGAATGGGAAAGTATTTATACTCATCGGTTCATTTTCTGTAACTGCTTAATCCTAATTAGGGTCACGTGGAGGCTGGCGCGACTCCGGGCGAGGGCAGAGGACACACTGGACGGCTCGCCAGGCCATCGCAGGGCGGAAACACGCTGACGGCTTTTCAGCTACTCTTGTCGAAAGTCAGCAATGGTTCTTTTACATGAACCTCACACCATAGACAGTGAGAGACATGGCCGGCCTTTGATAATCCAGTTAACTGCACTGGGGGAGGGACAGTGACAACCTTCTGGTGACTGGGGCTTGAACCCCCAACCTTAGGATCAGTGAGCCAGAACGTATACCACTAGGCCACCACTGCCCTAGTTTTTATTCTGTGTAAGGAAACCAGAATAAGACCTTGGGCACGTTCTGCAAAGAAATGTCCAAGCCCGGGAATCGAACCCAGAACCTTCTCTTGATGAGGTGGACATACTAAGCACTGCACCCCTATTGATTGTTTAGCGTTTATTTATTCATCATTCATTCATTTTCCGTAACCTTTAATCCTAATTAGGGTCACGGGGAGGCTGACGCCCCATCCCAGCTGACACTGGGCGAGGGCAGAGTACACCCTGGACAGCTCACCAGGACATCGCGAGGCACAGTGATGGCCTTTGATAACCCAGTTAGCTTCACTGGGGAGACAGTGACAACATGTTGATAGTGGGACTTGAACACCCAACCTTTGGATCAGTCATCCAGCACCTCAACCACAAAGCCACCACTGCCCCGATTGTTTAGCGGGTTTTTAAAAAATTGTGAACACATAGTATTTGTTTTTGGTCTGAGAAGCGGAAGTAGTGATATTTCCTCTAGTGTGCACTGCAACATCATCATCATCATCATCTTCTTCCGTTTCTTCCGGGGCCGGGTCACGGGGGCAGCAACCTAAGCAATGAGGTCCAGACATCCCGCTCCCCAGCCACTTCCTCCAGCTCTTCCAAGGGACACGAAGGCGTTCCCAGATAAGCCGAGAGACACAATCTCTCCTGTGTGTTCTAGGTCGACCCGGAGATCTCTTCCCAGTTGGACATGCCTGAAACACCACAACAGGAAGGCGTTTGGGAGGCATTCTGACCAGATGCCCGAGCCACCTCAACTGGCCCCTCTCAGTGCAGAGGAGCAGCGAATCTACTTCGACCTTTCCCCGGCTGGTAGAGCTCCTCACCTTAGAGATACCTTGCGAAGGAAGCTCATTTCAACCACTTGTATCCTCAATCTTGTTCTTTCGGTCACTACCCAAAGCTCGTGTCAATTAGTTGAGGGTTGGAAAGTAGATCGACTGGTAAATTGACAGCTCTTCCTTGCGGCTCAACTCCATCTTCACCATGACGGACCGGTACAGGTTTCGCTTTACAGCAGAGGCTGCACTATCCATTCGTCGATCTCCCGCTCCATCCTTCCCTCACTTGTGAACAAGACCCCGCGATACTTAAACTCCTCCACTTGGGGCAACATGCACTGCAACATGTGTTTTCTTTTTTTCTTGACCAATGTAATGTTAATTAGAAATGAAATTAAAAAAAAATATTCATGTCACTGGTTGATGAATATTCCAACGAGGCCTATATAAACCATAGGAACTTTTAAGCACTTATCTGTCACCAAGTGGGACATAATGTGTGATAACGCTGAGCTAGTCCTACCCAGCCAACAGAAGCAGAACAGCATTTTATAAAACCAGACCAACCTTGAATACCATCCGGTCCAGCGTAAAGTTGGTATTGGTCCCATCAGTTAATATCTACTGTCTTCGGCTACTAGCTGATGAATTAGGGGTATTTTGTTCTTTATTTTGTTGTGTGTTGTGACCCTCATTCTGTGACAGTGCTCTTATATCTCCTGCTCCGGCGGGAATACCGCTTCCTGCATAATGCTCCAGCATCCAGATGAAGATATATCACAGGTGACCTCATAAGTGATGGGAGCAGTGTAGAGATGCAAGGAGCATAACTCCTTAATGCCCCTCTGCTACCCTTTTACACAAAAAAATGTGTGTATGTGTCATTGTAGATCTGTATGAATGAGTGCATGCAATTGTTCTTGGATAACAGTCGGAATCTACATGCTTCTCTGCCAGGTTTTTTTTTTTTCTCTGCCTGTAAACTATGCCTGCTTGAATGTGTGAGCTGTACAGTGTGTATTTTCGGCCTGCAGTGAGTCAAACTTTATCACGTAGCAATTACAAAACAGGTCAAAAACTTAAAGGGCTACCATCGTAGTGAGTACTGTATAAGTAAAGCGGGCTTCGTACGACAACCAATTGGTGTCTGGACAATTTTTAGCATTCACGTCCATATGTTGAAGTACATTTTGATATTTTTTTGATGTCGTTGGTATTCATTCTAAGTTTGTTTATGTTGTACTTCGCGCCATTCATCAGAAATTTTTCTGCATGCATAAATGTTTTAGGCGTATGGTTTGGACATGTACAGAGGAGGGATAATGAGTATATTGGTAGCAAGACGCTGAGGTTGGAACTACCAGGCAGAAGGCCGAGAGGAAGACCAAAGAGACGATTTATGATGTGGTGAAGGAGAACATGAAGGTAGTTGAAGTAAGAGTAGAAGATGCAGAGGATCGGGTGAGATGGAGGAAAATCATTTGCTGTGGTGACCCCTGAAAGGAACAGCCAAAAGGAAAAGAAGAAGAAGAAGCCAGCGAGCTATCCATGTGCAGCAACAAAGCTCTGCAAGCTCTACGAGAACAGTCTGTTTGTCCAAAGTGAGATTTTGGATAATTACCGGTGTGGTAGGGGCAGTGGTGGTCTGGTGTGGGCAGTGTTTTCCTGGTGGGGGCAGTGGAGGCCTGGTCAGGGCAGTGGTGGCCTGTTATGGGCAGTGGTGGCCTGGTGGTAAAGGGCGCTGGATCACTGATCCTAAGGTTGGGGGTTCGGGTCCCACTCTCCACAAGGTTGTCAAGGCCGGCCATGTCTCTCACTGTCTATGGTGAGAGGTTCATGTAAAAGAACCATTGCCAACTTTCGACAAGAGTAGCTGCATAGCTGTTAGCGTGTTTCTGCCCTGCGATTGCCTGGTGAGATGTCCAGGGTGTACTTTGCCCTCGCCCGGAGTCGGCGGGAATGGGCACTTGCCTCCCCTGTGACCCTAAGAATTAAGCGGTTACAGAAAATGAACAGATGAACCGGTGTGGAGTCATTCGTCCACACCAAGTGAGCTAATTTCATGCTCACCATCCACACTTCTTCATGGGTCTAGGATCCTTGACGCTACCCATCCCTCCACCCACCCCCCAATTTTACTGCTGAAGATGATGTAAGCAATTGAGACTTTGAATGGACTAGGCGAGACATTTCTGTCAGAGGCTGGAGAACCCTTGGGACTGGGAGCACTGGATCTTGAGACTTCTTGGAATGCAGCTTCTTCTACAGGTGAAGGTGTGGGTGGTCGTGGTGGAGATGGAGCCTGGTATGTTTGCATAGAAATGGTTAATTCATCTAAGACATCCGTTAACCCCACCCCATCCCCTCCCCTAAAATCTTTGGGCATCTTCAAAACTCAAAAGAAAATTTGTTCGGTCAGTGTTGCGGCTGTTTTATATCTGCGTACAAACAAGACGTGATTGGTTTGCAGAATACAGAGAATGTGTGTGCAGGTCGTTATCCATACATTAAAATTTTACATATTCAGTATTTGCTCTGGTTTGTTAATGATAAGTTTTTAATCCATTTTGATTTCGTTTAGAGTTTATTTTTATTTCATTTGACTCATTGTCAGTTCATTCTGTTTAAATATAGATGAAAATCTCCTGGAGAACTTCATCGCTCCCTCACTCATTCGCCGAACCTCTTAATCCTGTGCTATGGCCGCAGGGATTACATTCTATTACAGTTTCTATGCTTCTGTAGTGCAGCACAGGCTATAAGTAAATAATATAGAGAACCAAGTGTCATACTAAAACATACATTAGAGATATGAAATAATAATAATAATAATAATAATAATAATAATAATAATAATACTCGGGGCAGTGGTGGTCTAGTGGAAAAGGGTGCTAATCACTAATCCTAATGTTGGGGGTTCGAGGCCCACACTCCACAAGGTTGTCACTGCCCTCCCCTCCCCCCAGTGCAGCTAACTGGGTTTTCAAAGGCCGGCCATGTCTCTCACTGTCTATGGTGAGAGGTTCGTGTAAAAGAACCATTGCTGACTTTCGACAATAGTAAGTGCATAGCCGTCAGCGTGTTTCCGCTTTGCGATGGCCTGACGAGCTGTTCAGGGTGTACTCTGCCCTCGCCCGAAGTCGGCTGGGATGGGCACCAGCCTCCCTGCAACCCTAATTAGGATTAAGCAGTTACAGAAAATGAACTGATATACTGAACTGATAATAATAATAATAATAATAATAATAATAATAATAATAATAATAATAATAATAATAACTGTGCTAAGATCCCTGGGCAGGGTCTTAACCACAAGTGTGCCTCTGTCCACCCAGCAGCATAAATGGGTACCAGTAAAATATACCGGGAAGGTAAGCTGCGATGGACTGGCGTCCCATCCAGGAGGAGTTGAACTCCTGGTCGCTTCACACTATGGAAACGGCGGCTAAACATCAGCTCTGATGAGCCAATATGGCTCGGGTGTACAAAGCCCAACAGACTTTGTGGCTTGTGAGTATTGCATCCTCCCACAATGAAAAGATGCAAAGTTTTTTTGTATGGACTCAGCAGCATGAAGGTGTAGAGATCAGTACGTCCACCTCACCGTAGGAACGTTCTAGGTTCGATTCTCAGACTCAAGCATTTCTATGTAGAGTTTGCCTGTACTCCCTTTAAAAGATAAAGCCCATTGGGCTTTGTACACCCGAGCCATAGTGGCTCATCAGAGTCGGTGCTTATCCACAGTTTCCATAGCGTGAAGCAACCAGGAGTTCAACTCCTCCTGGATGGGACGTTAGTCCATCACAGGTTACCTTCCCAGTATATTTTTACTGGTACCTATTTATACTGCTGGGTGAACAGAGGCACACTTATGGTCAAGACCTTGCCCAGGGGTCTTAGCACAGTGGGAGTCTAACTGGGATTTGAACACACAACCTCCCGATCATGAGCGCGGCACCCTAACCAATACACCACCGGCTCCACCATTTTTGTCCCTTGCTTGCATGGATTTCCTCCGGGTGCACTGGCTTTCTCCCACAGTCCAAAAACATACACATGAGGTTAATTTGCTATTCTAAATTGCCCCTCAGTGTGAGAATTGTTGTTTGTGTGTTGACCTGCGTTTACCGCGTGTCGGCTGAGATGGGCCACAGCTTCATCGTGACCATGGTAGGATTAAGCTGTTCAGCAAATGAGGGAATGAATGGGTGTGTAATTTTAGGGATCCTTTTCAGTTAAGTGTGTGGGTGTGTGTGTGTGTGTGTGTGTGTGTGTGTGTGTGTGTGTGTGTGTGTGTATGTGTGCGTGTGTGTGTGTGTGCACTGTCATATTGAAGAATGAACAAACAAGTGCACTTATTTTCTTTTGAATTTGAACATGAAACCTGAAGAAGCAGGCCGTGAAGTAATGAGGTCGAATGGAAGGAGGGAAGCAAGGTGAATGCAGCCACTCAGAACTTTTCAGAAGGTGCTGAGAGAACATGTAGGTGTGTGTTAGATTCAGGTGGAAGAAAAATGTGTTATCGGGCATAATAAGAGAGAAATGTGTGTTTGGAAGAGTGATGCTGCTTCTGAATGCCTGCCTGTTTTTAGAGGTGTGTTTTGGCTCTGTTTAGTGAGAGGAATGCGAGGCTTTTGTCTTTTTTGAAGGCCACTGAAACTCTTTGAAGTGCAGAAAGACCGTGGAATATCTTCTTAAAAATCTTTTGTGTTTGGTCATTCCTGAAACATTACCGCGTTCTCATGACCGTAAGCAACACATCCGTGAAACTTTATGTCAAATTCTTCAAGTACTTTCCTATTGATGAGTAACGTCGCTCATCAATAGACGCATTCACCTAAAGGGTTGTACTACTGATGCCCTTGAAGCCTCCACAATACCTATGCTCATGTCTTTTCACTTCTCAGCTGAATAGTATACACCCACACACTCGTCCTGTTCACAATCACAATGTGGATGCACGTGTATACACACCAACTCAGAGAGTGAAAAGAGGACTCACCTTGTCCACATCAACCTGCATGAATTATGTTGTGCATATCTTTATTAAGTCAGGAAGCCTGAGTTTATCTGCATAAGCCATGCTAATATATTCTGAAGTGAAAGCACCAGCATTCTTTAATCAGCTTTTTATATAAAGGAAGCAAGAAATGTCTCTCAGGAATGATACAGGTGCAAAGTCAGAGAGTGTGTGTGTGTATATGTGTGTGTGTGTGTGTGTGTGTGTGTGTGTGTGTGTGTGTGTGTGTGTGTGTGTGTTAGTTATAGACTGACTTGGTGACATGCCCAGGGAATAAAATGATCAAAGAAAACAAGGCCTTTCTGTATGGATCACTCTGTCTTTATTGTGTTTATTGTCTGTGCTCCAGTAGGGCTGAAACGTACAAGTCTTGTCAATTAAAACTCCCTGTCAGTCCTCAATGCTGATAAAATACTTTTTCTTTGAAGGCCATGTCATGCATTCACTTGTGTAGAGGTGTGTTTGGAGAGTGATCAACAGAGAGAGAGAGAGAGAGAGAGAGAGAGAGAGAGAGAGAAGGGACTGAATAGGATTTCTCGGATACAATCAGTCTATTCCGTATGTCTTACAATTAATTTGAAGAACTATACAATAGAAAACACTGCACAACATAATTTATAAATTGACCATTAAATTGTTTTTAAATCTATATTTATTTTAATAATTTTATTATTTCGTTTCAGGGTATCAAATTATTTCCCAGATTTGAAAAGGAAAAAACCAAAAAAAAAAAAAAAACAAATTATCTGTTGTACTAATATAATTAGAAACATTCAGAGAGCGCAAGCCTCTGCCAAGGAAGTACATTCTTTCTCCTGTTTACAGGGCCGATACTACCATTAGGCGAACGAGGCGGCTGCCTTGGGCGTGGGCTAAATGGGAGTCAGAAATGCCATAAGTTTGGAGATACCGTTCTTTGTGGGGAAAAGCTGAATGGACGTCCACCTATATGCCAAGACAACGTTAAACCCTGCTCACACTAGGAAAATCAAATGGCCAGATGGTGTCGAGGAACAATGGGTGTGCTTCAGAGACACCACTTACTCCGCTGCCTGCGAAGTCATTGGCCCGAGGAGCAAAAAAACACCAGGACTGCTTTGATGAGAATGACAATGTAATTCAGTCCCTCCTAGAAGAAACACATTGTCTCCTCTGCGTGCACCAGAGCAACTCGACGTGTGCCACCAGGAAAGTTGCTTTCACCTCCAGCTGCAGCGATGTTCAGGCCGGGCTTCGCTCCATGCAGGACACCTGGTTCGGTGCCACTTCAAACGAGATCCAGGAGCATGCAGACAGGTGGGACACCAAGAAGCTCTACGACGCAGTCAAGGCCATCGACGGTCCACAGACATCTGGGTTCTTCCTCTCTGCTCAGCTCAGACGGTTCTACCCTGCTGATTGACAAGAAGCTGATCCTGGACAGGTGGGTAAAGCGCTTCAACAACATGCTCAACTGGCTGTCCTTTATCAATGACACTACCATTGATTGTCTGCCGCAGGTGCCTATCAATGAAGAAATAGGCTCTGCCCCCTCCCCCCGAAGAAGTCTCAAAATCCATGAAGCAGCATTCAAACAGGAAATCCCCTAGTTGTGACGTCATCTCGGTGGAGATCTGGACAGACCCTGCTCACTGAGCTGACAAACCTCTTCCAGTCCATGTGGGAGAGTGAACAGCTCCCGCAGAAGTTCCACAATATGACAGATATCCATTTCTAGAAACACAAGGGCAACTGCCAGTCTTGTGACAACCATTGCAGTATCTCACTCATGTCCATCACCAGCAAAATCCTGGCACGCGTCCTGCTCAACCGTCTCCTGGAGCACCCAGAGCAAGGCTTCCTTCCTGAGAGTCAGTGGTTTTTGCAAAGGTCATGGGACTATCAGCATGATCTTTGCTGCACGCCAACTCTAAGAGAATTGCACAGAACAGCACCAGGACCTTTTTGCCACCTTTGGTGACATGACCAAGGCCTTTGACAATGTTTTTTAAGGGTTGGCCTCTGAAGGATCATGGAGAAGTTTGGGTGCCCAAGTAAGTTCATCACCGTCATAAGGCAGTTCCACGAGGGCATGAAAGCCTGTGCCCTGGCTGACAGCGAACCATCAGACCCCTTCCCCATGACAAATGGCATCAAGCAGGGCTGTGTCCTGGCTTCAACATTGTTCAGTATGGTTCTTTCGGTCATGAGGACTAATGCCTTCAAAGACTGGTGTGATGGAAGGCTATTCAACCGCAGGCATCTCCATGCGGTCACCAAGGTGAAGGAGATCATCATCATCTCTTTGTTCATGACTGCGTCCTCAATGCTAGTGAAGAGGAGGCTATGCAGATGCAGCTGGATAGACTCTCCTCAGCCTGCAACAATTTTGGTCTGACCATTAGCACCAAAAAGAGCAAAGTTATGTACCAGCCAGCCCCAGGGGACCACATGAAACACAAATCACTGTCAAGGGCCAAAAACGCCAAGCGGTTGACCTACCTTGGCAGTTCTCCGTCCTGCACAGCCACCATTGATACTGAAATCAACAACCGCCTCTATGAGGCAAGCAGTGCTTTTGGGAGGCTCAGTGAGAGGGTGTGGGAGAGGAAAGAGATCCAGCCTAAGACCAGAGTGAGGGTCTATCTAGCTGTATTTGTTAGCACACTCTTTTATGGTTCTGAAACCTGGACTCTATACAGGAGACATGAAAAGCCGCTCAACCGATTACACCATAAGTGCTTGTGTAACATCCTACGCATCCAATGGTACAACAGGGTCCCACTGAGGTCCTACAGCAGACAGGTATTCCAAGCAGTGCTGGCTATGTTGTACACATACCAGAGAGCTGTATCTCCAAGCAGCTCCTCTATGGAGAGCTCAGTCAAGGAAAGCGCATCAATGACGGTCAGAAAAAGCGATTCAAGGACAGCCTGAAAGCCTTACTGAAAGACTTCAACATCAATACGGAGTCTCGGGAAGTCTACGCTTCTGACCAGCCTGCATGGAGTAGAGCCACCAGGGAGCAACGTTAGCCGAGGACTGGTGTACCACACTCGTTGAGCAGAAGCACCAAAGATGCAAGCAGCACGCCGCCAGTATCCAACAGGACACACCAGCCCACACATGTCCTGTGTGCGGTAAGATGCGCCGTGCTCGAATCGGCCTTATCAGCCACCGATGTAGCCATAGGCAAACATCAACATCATGCTGATTTCCATGGTCATCGTCATTCTGATGGACGAACAATTGGGGGGGAGGGGATTATATTCTGTGCAAAGTTACGTATTTATGCCACTGCAGGAAGTTTGAAAGAATTGTAATATTCAGTCTTCAAGCAAAAATGTATAATGTATTTGGCTTGGACAAGAATTGTGGGAGGGGTCGATGGCAAAATAGGATCTTTATTAGAGTACCACAATGCTACAAGCCTCCGTTTTGAAGAGGTAAACAAATAACTAATAATTTGTTCCTTGAGCCATTCTTCACTATCCAAGCGAGTTTCACAAAAATCCATTTTAATGGATTCAGAACTTTCTGCATGAACTTGGCTAAGAAAAAACCAGACCAACAATGCCCCAGTAAAAACACGACCTTTTTGAAGGTAATTAAAGATTATAGAAGGTCAGTCAGTCTGTTTTCAGCACTTTACCCTGAACACTCCACGTGGCTTCGTACGTTCTGTTCATGTCCTTGTAAAATTATATGAGGACTATCGGGTGTTATTCTTTTGCCAAATTTGTTCCTTTTCGAAGATGTTGATCAAGTTTAGAAGTTACCTGATAGTAATATTTTTGGGAAAATAAGGCCGATGTGAATAAATGAAAGGACCCAGAGTTTGCCGTCTTAGTTTTGAAATGCAAAACTCTACTGTGCCTGCGATCATGTGACGATTTTTCCTCAAATGTTAAGCATATTACCAAAAAAATAAACAACATTGGATTTTTGCACAAAACATTCGTGTTTGATGTGGAAATTTTAGTTAATATATATATTAAAATAAATGAATAAATATAACTTAAACATCCAATAATCTCTAGAAAAGAGTTTGACAATAAAGCCACACTGAACAATGAATGATGTAGACTTGTCCTTGACTCATTGAGTTCTGAATAAAGAGGACAAACTGTTTAGGAAAGGTCATCGAGAGTAAAGAGGTGACGGGGTTCAAACCTTTAAATTTCTGAGAATCCACATGTATCAGACCTCACAGGCTCTTTTTTCCTGAGGACCCTATGAGCACAGAAATGTGGGCTGTAGAAGAACAGGGTGTGGGTGCTGACCTGGTCTGCCTGTAGTTCTGGTCTGTCCCTGCATGGTGTATAACCCTGTACTACTGCACACATTAAGACATGTTTGTTCAAACAATTACACAAAATAACACCTGGGGGGGGCAGTGTAGTGTAGTATTCAGCATGTGTGGCTCACAGCAAAACGGGCTGGGGTTTAATTCCTCGGTGTGGGTGTGTCTGTGTGAAGTTTGCATGTTCTCTGTGTGCTTGAAAATGTTTTGTCCTGGTACTGTGGTTTCCTCCTAATGCAGCTGTGGCTTGCACAAGCCAGTGTACACCCTCATGCCGGTCCCAAGCCCGGATAAATGCAGAGGGTTGTGTCAAGAAGGGCATCCGGTGTAAAACCAATGCCACAAAAAAAACATTTCCTTCTTCCTTTCGGCTTTTTCCCCTTCTCGGGAGTCGCCACAGCAAATCATCTGATTCGCACGTTTGATTTGACAGAGGTTTTTTTTACGTCGGATGCCCTTCCTGTCACAATCCTTTAGCAAGGGACAGAAACACGCGGACGGCTTTGCAGCTACTCTTTACGAAAGTCAGCAATGGTTCTTTTACATGCCTCACACCATAGACAGTGAGAGACATGGCCCGCCTTTGATAACCCAGTTATCTGCACTGGGGGGGGACAGTAACAACCTTGTGGAGACTCGAACCCCCAACCTTAGGATCAGCAATCCAGCGCCCTATACCACTACACCACCACTGCCCCAAATGCCACATAAAACATGTGAGTCAAAAATACGTGTCCCATACCGGATCGGTCGAGGCTCGCATTAACAACGGCCGCCATAAGTACTGTTAACCAACAGGGTGCTGGTGGAAATTGGACTACTGTTGGTCGAAGAAGGACAGGTGGAAGGCGTGTCCGTAGGCAGAAAGAGAAGAGGAAAGGCATGAGTCTAGGACTGAGAGTAGGGACTTTGAATGTTGGATGCTGAGGTTGGAACTACCAGGCAGAAGGCCTAGCGAAAGACCAAAGAGAAGATTTATGGATGTGGTGAAGGAGGACATGAAGGTAGTTGGTGTAAGAGAAGAAGATGCAGAGGATAGGGTGAAATGGAGGCAGATGATTCGTTGTGGCGACCCCTGAAGGGAACAGCTAAAAGGAGAAGAAAAAGAAGGAGAAGACTGTGGTTTCCTATTACAGTCTAAAGACATGTACATTAAGCTAACTGGCTGTGAGGGGAAATGGTTGTGTGGAACCCTGCTATGGTCTACTGATGGTGTACCCAGCTTTTGTCCATCGGCCTCCCTGCGACCCTAGTATTAATAAGCAGTTTGACAAGTGTGTGAATTAGTTCAGTTCATTTTCTGTAACCGCTTAATCCTAATTAGGGTCGTGGGGAGGCTGGTGCCCATCCCAGGCAACTTCCGGGCAAGGGCAGAGTACACCCTGGACAGCCTCCCAGGCCATTGCAGGGCGGAAACACGCTGACGGCTTTGCAGCTACTCTTGTCAAAAGTCAGCAATGGTTTTTTTACAGCCTCACACCATAGACAGTGAGAGATATGGCCGGCCTTTGATAACCCAGTTAGCTGCACTGGGGGACACAGTGATAACCTTGTGGAGAGTGGGACTCGAACCCCCAATCTTTGGATCAGCGATCCAGAGCCCTATATCACTAGGCCACCACTGCCTGTGTGAGTGAGTGAACACCTGAATGGTTTCATTCATTGGCGTCCATACTAAACGTTCTTTTAAATGTTAAACGTTTTATCATAATGAGGGTTGCCAGAAGGCTGGCGGCCATCTCAGCTGATTCTGGGCGAGGGCAGAGTACACCCTGGACAGCTCGTCAAGCCATCACAGTTCAGAAACTGCTCAGACACTGACTGCTATGCAGCTACTCTTGTCAAAAGTCAGCAATGGTTCTTTTACATGAACCTCATACCATAGACAGTGAGAGACAAGGCCGGCCTTTGATAACCCAGTTAGATGCACTGGGAGGACAATGACCACCTGTGGAGAGTGGAACTCGAACCCCCAACCTTTGGATCAGTGATCCATTACCTTTACCACCAGGCCACCACTGCTCCAGTGCTAAATCAGTTCCTTTCCAAATGTTTAATAAAGATGTTTTTGCAAGAATCAGAATTGACGTGGTTATTTTAAAAAGCGGTATAACTTGTGAGGTGATGAAAATAATCCCTCATATTGTTTTGAGTGCAGTACATGGTAAATATTATTTACAAATTATTGCATGTAATTGTTCCAAGTGTATGTGATTTGAGGTTATGTTAAAATATCTTATTATCAGTGAGTGATGCTTTAATGGATGTGCTGCTGCTGCTGCTGCTGGTGGTGCTGGTGGTGCTGGTGCTGCTGGTGCTGCTGCAGGTGCTGCTGGTGCTGGTGTATTCAGGAGAAGAAGGGATAGGTGGGAGAGATAGGGAGGGATGCATTTCCTTTTTATTTTCAACAAAAAAGGGGGGGAGGATGGACACCCCAAATTTGAGGGCGTAGGCTGGGGGGTGCACAGGGTGCACGTGAACCCACCACAGCAGGAATTGGGTTCCGCTGGACATGAAATTATGTGTATTCACAATCTTATAAATAAACTTAATGACTGTTACTGAAGAGAAAGTCGGAGATAAATTCAGCGTGTAGTAAGTCGGAAACTGGAAGTTAACACCGGAATTTAACGTGTAACGGGCACTGCGCATGTGCAAGCCCGAGCTGACCAATCAACAATCAACGACAGGTACCAATCGGTGGAGCGCCTCACATATTACCAGTAAGCAATAATAGCTGAACACTGTCAATCAAACAAAGTGCGAGTGTGAGAATAAAGCACAGTTTGTTAGTCCCGCCTCCGGCTCCCGCACATGTGTTAGAACACAAACATTGATGCACAGAGAATGAATGGCTAAAATAATCATAAGCCATCCAGCCTGTTCCTGCAGCCTAATGCTCAGTACTTTTATAAAATTAATAGTCTGTCTTTGTGCTGTAAATGTGTATTCATATTTGTTTGTGCCTTTGAATAGATAAATAACTTTAGCTCAATTTGTAAATGTATTTAGCACATGTACTTGCAGATGTAGTTTGAAATATATTTGAGAATTTTTTTGGTTGAACCATAATAATTGATTGCAGTTCACCCCTGTATAGACAGCCATTTTTTAAGGTTTAAAATTCTACCCAAGGGTGTACCTGGTTCCCCCAAAGTCTTCTTCTTCTTCTTCTTCTTCTTCTTGTCCTTTCAGCTTTTCCCTTCAGGGGTCTCCACAGCGAATCATCTGCCTCCATCTCACCCTATCCTCTGCATCTTTTTCTCTTACACTAACTCCTATGCATCTTTTTCTCAATAACTTATTAAATTGATAAAAAATGATGTGAAAGATTATGTGAAAGTGTTTATAAAGTGCAAATGTTATAAAATAGATTTCATTGTTTTTGTAATTGAACTGTAAATACATCTTTGTTAAATTGTAGTGTGTAGTGTAACTCTGGTGCATTGAGATTCATCAGTGTTGTATAATTGTATAACAGCATTTATAAGACCGTGACGCCAAATTTTAATTATGATCCAAATTATGTATATAATTAAAGAGTCTGGTGTTCAATTTGTTCTTGTGTTTCTCTATAATCCTTTAAGGCTTAGGCCTATAGCCCCTGGAACTCGAGTTCCGGTCAACCAAGATGTGCACACCCCCACCCCCCCACCCCATGGTCAGACCAGCCTACGCCCTTGTTAAGTATAAATGTGGGGATGAATCATCAGTGAATTTTCCAGGTGGCCCTTTATGTTTGCATGCCTCGTTTTATTATTATTATTATTATTATTATTATTATTATTGTTATCATTATTATTATTATTATATCAAGCCAATAACCTCTGACATCACTAAACTGTTTTATTCTTATTTTATTTATTCAGTACGCTGAGAGCTCTGTCACTAGACTTCTTACTCCTAATAGGAGCTCAGCTTACTGAGGTAACACAGCCATAGCGCTCTTGGCTACACTGGCCCGAGGTACGTACAGTCTTGTACGGAGTTCAAACCCTGCATATCATAGTTCCTGTTTACCTGACTGAAGTCTTTACTTTATTCCCCCTCTTGCTCTTTGAGGTCTTCTAACAATAATCTATTGTATATGCTGTCCTGTGCACCAGCCTGCTTACCCCAGGAGACAGTCCTTCACTCCCACGGCCTCTAAACTCTTAGAGGAAGGAATTCTTTTCATCAATCTTTTTGGAACCTCTCTTCTTTTTCTGCTTTCAAATCTGAATGAAACACTTTTCTCTTCAGTGAGTGCTTCTCTTCTTCCGTTCCGGCGTGGCCTGCTTATACTTTAGTAAATATCAGGAAATGAAAGTAGGGTGATATGGTGATGTCGTGGTTACCATGTGTGCCTCACAGCAAGAAGGTCCTGAGTTTGAGTCCCAGGCTCAGGTGTTTCTGGGTGGAGTTTGCATGTTCTCCCTGTGCATGGACGTTCTCCAGATACTCTGGTTACCTCCCACAGTCCGAAGACATGCATGCTAGGCATTATTGGCTGTTCCAACTCACCCCTAGATGTGAGTGTGAAGAGTTGTGTTGTGTGCCGTGCAAGGGTCTGGCGAGCTGCTCAGGGTGTACTCCACATCTGCCCTGTCTCAGCTGAGATAGGCTCCAGCCTCCAATGTGCATTCAGGAAATGAGAGAGCAAAAGGAAATGAATGCGGATCCAGTACTTTTAAATGCAGGAAGTGTTTCTGAGTCTGTGTACAATTCTGTGTGAATTAGGTGTGTGTGTGTGTGTGTGTGTGTGTGTGTGTGTGTGTATGCATGTGTGTGTGTGTGTGTGTGTGTGTGTGTGTGTGTGTTTTGGCCCTACGATGGTCGGGCAAAGTTGTTCAGGGTGTGCTACTTAATCCTAATTAGGGTCGCGGGGAGGCTGGCGCCCATCCCAGCCGAGTCTGGGCTCACCAGACCATCACAGGGCAGAAACACACTGATGGCTATGCAGCTACT
The DNA here is from genome assembly GCA_024760905.1 of Plotosus lineatus. Taxonomy (NCBI): domain Eukaryota; kingdom Metazoa; phylum Chordata; class Actinopteri; order Siluriformes; family Plotosidae; genus Plotosus; species Plotosus lineatus. The sequence goes on from CM045739.1 coordinate 38,508,253, forward strand.
CTTGTCGAAAGTCAGCAATGGCTCTTTTATATGAACCTCGCACCATAGACATTGAGAGACATGGCCGGCCTTTGATAGCCCAGTTAGCTGCACTGGGGGAAATAGGAGTACAAGTATATATCGACTTAAGTCATTTTGAATTATACGTCGGTTTTCAAAAAATAAATGAATAAAAAAATAAATAAATAAATAAAGTCAAAGTCATTATAATGATATACCACTATTTATATAGAGCCACTATTTGAGAAACACTGAATGAGCAGCAGCCCCGGCAAATTATACATATTACATCATCATGACATTACTGCACCTGATTGGTTCAAATTTAGCCAATAGCTGAGAGCTTTTGTTTCTCCCTCCTGCTCATTGGTTGCAGATGATGTGTCCACCTCTTTTTTTTCCTCCTTCGCACACATGCTATCAACGTGATTCCTTGAATTGTGAAGTCATTTTTTTGTGTTTTTAATTATTATTTAATCATTATGATGTCAATAAAATGCCCTTCACCTTCTCTAGCTTCTGGTAAGGAGCCTAAGCACTTTATTTATTAATAAATATTATCAGAGTACAAAATGAAATGCAGCCGTGGGGGGGGGCACAAACCAGTGTCTCTCCCTCACGCCGGTCCCAAGCCCGGATAAATGCAGAGGGTTACGTCAGGAAGGGCATCCGGCGTAAAACAAATGCCAAATAAACTATGCGAATCACAAGAAAGAATCACATACCGGATCGGTCGAGGCCCGGGTTAACAACGACCGCCATCAGTGCCGTCAACCAACAGGGTGCTGATGGAAATTGGACTACTGTTGGTCGAAGACGTCGAAGAAGGAGAGACGGGAGGCGTGTCCGTTGCCAGAGAGAGAAGAGGAAAGGCATGAGTCTAGGACTGAAAGTAAGGACTTTGAATGTTGGAACTATGACAGGAAAAGGTAGAGAGCTGGCTGACATGATGCAGAGGAGGAAGGTGGACATACTGTGTGTTCAGGAGACCAGGTGGAAAGGTCGCAAGGCTAGAAGCATAGGAGCAGGGTTTAAGCTCTTTTATCACGGTGTGGATGAGAAGAGAAATGGAGTCGGAGTCATCTTGAAGGAGGAGTTTGCCAGGAATGTTCTAGAAGTGAAAAGAGTGTCAGACAGAGTGATGAGTCTCAAGTTAGAAATTAAAGGTGTGATGGTCAATGTTGTTAGTGCTTATGCCCCACAGACAGGATGTGAGCGAGAAGAGAAGGAGAGATTCTGGAGTGAGTTAGATGAAGTGATGCAGAGTACCCCAGAGGTGAAAGAGTGGTCATTGGGGCAGACTTCAATGGACATGTTGGTGCAGGAAACAGAGGGGATGAAGAAGTGATGGGTAGGTTTGGTATCCAGGACAGGAACGCATGAAGGACAGATGTTGGTAGATTTTGCAAAAAGGATGGAAATGGCTGTGGTGAATACTTTCTTCCAGAAGAGAGAGGAGCATAGGGTGACTTATAAAAGTGGAGGTAGGAGCACACAGGTAGACTACATCTTGTGCAGGCGATGTAATTTAAAGGAAGTCAGTGACTGCAAAGTAGTAGCGGGTGAGAGTGTTGCCAAACAGCATAGGATGGTGGTGTGCAGGATGATGCTGATGGTGAGGAAGGTAAAGAAGGCAAAGGCAAAGCAGAAGACAAAGTGGTGGAAGCTGAAAAAGGAAGAGTGTCGGGTTGTCTTCAAGGAGGAGTTGAAACAGGCTTTGGGTGGTCAGGAAGTGCTTCCAGATGACTGGACAACTACAGCTAATGTGATCAGGGAGACAGGTAGGAGAATACTTGGTGTGTCATCTGGAAGGAAAGTAGATAAGGAGACTTGGTGGTGGAATGAGGAAGTGCAGGAGTGTGTACAAAGGAAGAGGTTAGATAAGAAGAAGTGGGACATTGAGAAAACCGAAGAGAGTAAACAGGAGTACAGGGAGACACAGCGTAAGGCAAAGGTAGCAGTGTCAAAGGCCAAACAGAGGGCGTATGATGACTTGTATGATAGGTTGGAAAGTAAAGAGGGAGAAAATGATTTATACAGGTTGGCACAGCAGAGAAATAGAGATGGGAAGGACGTGCAGCAAGTTAGATTGATAAAGGACAGAGAGGGAAATGTATTGACTGATGACAGACGTGTGCTGGGAAGATGGAAAGAGTACTTTGAAGAGCTGGTGAATGAGGAAAATGAGAGAGAAAAAAGAGTAGAAGAGGTGACTATTGAGGACCAGGAAGTAGCAAAGATTAGTAAGGGTGAAGTGAGGAGGGCATTGAAGAGGATGAAGAATGGAAAGGCAGTTGGTCCTGATGACATACCGGTGGAGGTATGGAAGTGTCTAGGAGAGGTAGCAGTAGATTTTCTGACAAGAACATTTAACAAGGTCTTAGAGAGTGAGAGGATGCCAGAGGAATGGAGGAGAAGTGTGCTGGTACCCATTTTTAAGAACAAGGGAGACGTGCAGAGTTGTGGCAACTACAGAGGGATAAAGTTGATGAGCCATACGATGAAGTTATGGGAAAGAATAGTGGAAGCTAGACTAAGGGCAGAAGTCAACATTTGTGAACAACAGTTTGGTTTCATGCCAAGAAAGAGCACCACAGATGCAGTGTTTGCCTTGAGGATGTTAATGGAGAAGTACAGAGAAGGTCAGAGGGAGCTGCATTGTGCCTTTGTGGATCTGGAGAAAGCATATGACAGGGTGCCGAGAGAAGAACTGTGGTATTGCATGAGGAAGTCTGGAGTGGCAGAGAAGTATGTTAGAGTGGTGCAGGACATGTATGAGAGATGTAAGACAGTGGTGAGGTGTGCTGTCGGTGTGACAGAAGAGTTCAAGGTGGAGGTGGGACTGCATCAAGGGTCAGCTCTCAGCCCCTTCTTGTTTGCTATGGTGATGGACAGTCTGACAGATGAGGTTAGACAAGATGACATTGTGATCTCACATTGTGATGACATTGCAGATGACATTGTGATCTGTAGTGAGAGCAGAGAACAAGTGCAGGAAAATCTAGAGAGGTGGAGGTATGCCCTGAAAAGGAGGGGAATGAAGATTAGCCTCAGTAAGACAGAATACATGTGCATGAATGACAAGGACCAAAGAGGAACAGTGAGATTACAGGGAGCAGAGATAAGAAAGGTGGAGGATTTTAAGTACTTAGGCTCAACAATCCAGAGCAATGGAGAGTGTGGAAAAGAGGTCAAGAAGCGTGTACAGGCAGGTTGGAATGGTTGGAGAAAAGTGTCTGGTGTGATGTGTGATAGGAGGGTATCGGCAAGAATGAAAGGAAAAGTGTACAAGACGGTGTTGAGGCCAACAATGTTGTATGGGTTAGAAACAGTGGCCCTGGGGAAAAGACAGGAGGCAGAGTTGGAGGTAGCAGAGATGAAAATGTTGAGGTTCTCTTTGTGAGTAACGAGGATGGATAGGATTAGGAATGAGCACATCAGAGGGACAGCACATGTAAGACGTTTTGGAGACAAAGTCAGAGAGGCTAGATTGAGATGGTTTGGACATGTACAGAGGAGGGATAGTGAGTATATTGGTAATAGGATGCTGAGGCTGGAACTACCAGGCAAAAGGCCTAGAGGAAGACCAAAGAGACGATTCATGGATGTGGTGAAGGAGGACATGAAGGTCGTTGGTGTAAGAGAAGAAGATGCAAAGGATAGGGTGAGATGGAGGCAGATGATTCGCTGTGGCGACCCCTGAAGGGAAAAGCCGAAAGGAAAAGAAGAAGATAGAGAAAGCCAAAGTTATTCGCTGGGGTTCTGTTCCTCCCCCACCTGCGGATCCTGAAAATCCACGAATTATTGACGCATTTTTAAAACCCTATGTATGATATTACATACTCTAAAATATTCTTGATAAACACGTTCTATAACCAGTCTTACTCATAAATACAGGAATAATGCAGTAAAATGTAGTAATGATTAAGTAAAAACATTTTAATTTTGTACTATGATCTTTTCCTACTGCTACCTCTCCTAGACACTTCCATACCTCCACCGGTATGTCATCAGGACCAACTGCCTTTCCATTCTTCATCCTCTTCAATGCCCTCCTCACTTCACCCTTACTAATCTTTGCTACTTCCTGGTCCTCAACAGTCACCTCTTCTACTCTTTTTTCTCTCTCATTTTCCTCATTCATCAGCTCTTCAAAGTACTCTTTCCATCTTCCCAGCACACTTCTGTCATCAGTCAATACATTTCCCTCTCTGTCCTTTATCAATCTAACTTCCTTCCCTTCTCTATTTCTCTGCTGTGCCAACCTGTATAAATCATTTTCTCCCTCTTTACTTTCCAACCGAGCATACAAGTCATCATACGCCCTCTGTTTGGCCTTTGACACTGCTACCTTTGCCTTACGCTGTGTCTCCCTGTACTCCTGTTTACTCTCTTCGGTTTTCTCAATGTCCCACTTCTTCTTAGCTAACCTCTTCCTTTGTACACACTCCTGCACTTCCTCATTCCACCACCAAGTCTCCTTATCTACTTTCCTTCCAGATGACACACCAAGTATTCTCCTACCTGTCTCCCTGATCACATTAGCTGTAGTTGTCCAGTCATCTGGAAGCACTTCCTGACCACCCAAAGCCTGTTTCAACTCCTCCTTGAAGACAACCCGACACTCTTCCTTTTTCAGCTTCCACCACTTTGTCTTCTGCTCTGCCTTTGCCTTCTTTACCTTCCTCACCATCAGCATCATCCTGCACACCACCATCCTATGCTGTTTGGCAACACTCTCACCCGCTACTACTTTGCAGTCACTGACTTCCTTTAAATTACATCGCCTGCACAAGATGTAGTCTACCTGTGTGCTCCTACCTCCACTTTTATAAGTCACCCTATGCTCCTCTCTTCTGGAAGAAAGTATTCACCACAGCCATTTCCATCCTTTTGCAAAATCTACCAACATCTGTCCTTCATGCTCCTGTCCTGGATACCAAAGTGACCCATCACTTCCTCGTCCCCTCTGTTTCCTGCACCAACATGTCCATTGAAGTCTGCCCCAATGACCACTCTTTCACCTCTGGGGGTACTCTGCATCACTTCATCTAACTCCCTCCAGAATCTCTCCTTCTCTTCTCGCTCACATCCTGTCTGTGGGGCATAAGCACTAACAACATTGAACATCACACCTTCAATTTCTAACTTGAGACTCATCACTCTGTCTGACACTCTTTTCACTTCTAGAACATTCCTGACAAACTCCTCCTTCAAGATGACCCCTACTCCATTTCTCTTCCCATCCACACCATGATAAAACAGCTTAAACCCTGCTCCTATGCTTCTAGCCTTGCGACCTTTCCACCTGGTCTCCTGAACACACAGTATGTCCACCTTCCTCCTCTGCATCATGTCAGCCAGCTCTCTACCTTTTCCTGTCATAGTTCCAACATTCAAAGTCCTTACTTTCAGTCCTAGACTCATGCCTTTCCTCTTCTCTCTCTGGCAACGGACACGCCTCCCGTCTCTCCTTCTTCGACGTCTTCGACCAACAGTAGTCCAATTTCCATCAGCACCCTGTTGGTTGACGGCACTGATGGCGGTCGTTGTTAACCCGGGCCTCGACCGATCCGGTATGTGATTCTTTCTTGTGATTCGCATAGTTTATTTGGCATTTGTTTTACGCCGGATGCCCTTCCTGACGTAACCCTCTGCATTTATCCGGGCTTGGGACCGGCGTGAGGGAGAGACACTGGTTTGTCCCCCCACCCCCCCACCCCCCCCCCCACGGCTGCATTTTTGGCTTTCTCTATATTATATGTATTTAGTATATAATATTATCGTGGGCAGTGCTGGCCTAGTAGTATAGGGTGCTGTATCCCTGATCCTAAAGTTGGGGGTTCGAGTCCCACTCTCCACAAGGTTGTCACTGTCCACCCCCCCACCCCCCCACCCCCAGTGCAGCTAACTGGGCTATCAAAGGCTGGCCACGTCTCTCACTGTCTCTGGTGAGAAGCATGTAAAAGAACTATTTCTGACTTTTGTAAAGAGTAGCTGCAAAACTGTCAGCGTGTTTCTGTCCCTTGCTAAAGGGTTGTGTCAGGAAGGGCAACCGACGTAAAAACCTACGCCAAATCAAACGTGCGAATCATTCGCTGTGGTGACCCCTGATAAAGGGAAAAATCCGAAAGGAAATCTCAGTATATAATATTATACAAGTAAATTTGGCATAGCCTAGCCTAGGCTAGCCAAGAGACAAGCTAATTCAAGTTAAGTTGTTTTCGACTTACTTCGCCTCTCCTGGAACCAATTAACTATGTAAACCGAGGTATAGCTGTATTAGTAATTTTATAGAACAATGTGAATACACTGTCGTGTCCTCTCTGGATTGCTTCTGATATGGAAAGTCTTTTGTTTGCTAATGAAACTAGTGATGTATTTCCCATCCCTCTTTTATACATGCTGTATCTTAAGCAATATGTTCAATGTCTGTTGATGGCATTCATATTTGAAGGCATGTACTGCAGAGACGAGTGGTGAAGCTATTTGTGCACAGTGAGCTGTGATTCATTATGACCAGGTTCAGTCATGACAAATGTGCTTTGTCATCAGAAAGACAGACTCTTCTGTGCCTAGACACACTGCATTCCTCTCTCCCCCCCCCCACTCACATAAACAGGTGCACTGGGATAGAGAAGAGGATCCATCAAACACACACACACACACACACACACACACACACACACACACACACACACACACACACACGAAATCTCTTCACACCTCCCTGAATGCCCATCACTGACTCAATAGTGCTAACCTCATAATCAAGCTTTAATAAACATAAAGGCTGCTGCTCAAGACGAGCTCCATGTGCTATTAGTGAAATGAGTGGGTGATTGTTGTAGGGGACGTTTCTACACTTCCCAATGAAATTAGTGTTATTTTAGGATTCCCATTCAGTCTTGAGAACCAACGCAAGATCTGGTAGGTGCCATATGGCTCTGAATTTATTATCAGTTCTATGTATGGGTGTGTAGGTGGGTACGTGGGAGGGTGAGTGGATGAGGTCACTGAGAAAAAAATGGGAAGGACAATATGTCTTTTCTAACAGTGGGGTTCAAGAGTTTGTTCAAGTGTGCCGTTATGTCTGCTTGCTATGTAAGTGCACTCAAAACATGCCTTCGCCACACTTCCAGTCTCTGTTGGAAAGTAAGTAAATATTGCATTTAGTGTTAGAGTTGTCCTTCCAGGAGAGCCATAAACACATCATTTCAATATTTGTGTCGTTTAAGTTTTGAAGGTCTATGCCAGCATGAAGATTTTTGCTGTATTACATCTGTCACTCAGTGTGTGTGTGTGTGTGTGTGTGTGTGTGTGTGTGTGTGTAAATGTTATAGCAGTACAGCTCTCTCTCTCTCTCTCTCTCTCTCTCTCTCTCTCTCTCTCTCACTCTCTCATCCTCTCTCTCTCTGTTTCTGACCCTTCCCCCTGCATATACTGTATAATATATGCCACAGTGTTTATGAAGTTCTCAGGTATTTGCTTTGACACTCAGTTTCATTTCCTGTGCCAGACTCAGCACTCCGCTAACCGAAGACTGTGCTGCAGAAGATCAGTAATTAGTGTATGAGCGTGCGCTAGGGGTGAGGGAGTGGTGTAGGATGGGGTGGGGTGTAAGAGGAGATTAATTGTGTTATGGAAGTATCTACCCATTCAGACACATATACTCAAATGCACTTTACATGGAATGCAAATGACTTTCTCCTTAAGGGTGTGCACACTGACCCGGGCCATGTCTCTCAGCGCCGGGACCACGAGAGTTCTACATTGTAATTAATGCCACAGATGCAGCAAGGTGTATAAGACTCATTCAGATGCTTATGATCATAAGAAGTGCAGCATGCCGGGGGGGCACTGAAACCACCGACCCATGCTCTCCAGAATGCCATTCCATTTCCTGTGAGTGGCCTCCTGTGCGACTTGTTCGTGTTAGAATATGTGCATGTGCATCACACTTAATTGAAAGGCCTTGTCTGTTCCTCTTTACATTAAATCAGCCACAAGCTTATTTAATCATTTATTTTATGCAAGAAGTGGCATCACAGATGAACACTGATGGCTAATCAGAGCTTGGTGGACCATGGAAGGCTCATTTTGGCCAGCAGGTGTATGCACACCTGTATTCAGCACATCAAAGCTTTACATCAGAGAAAAAGGGCTCTTGCCCAGCCTCCACTTACACCGGCCCTGCCCTCTCAATACTAACCTAATGCCCCCTCCATCACTTTCACTCTCTCATCTGAAGCATGCACCATCTGCTTATACAGTTTCTACTTATAACTCATTTGCTATTTTAAGCGAAGATTACATAGGACAGCAGGTGGTGTACGTGTGCATGAATTATAGCATTTACAGCTCAGAATTCTTTTGATCTTTTTTATGCTTTTTTGAGGATTCCTTTGACTTCTGAATCCCATTTATTTAAAATTACAGTCGGCCCTCTTCCAACGAAATTAATCCGTTCCAGCTCCTTTTTCGGAATCCGGATTTTTTCGTAAATGGAAGCGCATTTTACATGTGAAACGCGTGATTCATTCCAAGGCTCCCAAGACTACCCTTTTAAGGTACGTACTTCATGTATGTGTGTGTGTGTGTGTGTGTGTGTGTGTGTGTGTGTGTGTGTGTGTGTGTGTGTGTGTGTTGACCATGACTTCTTAGCAGAGTTATAATCTTACAAATGTGTATGCAAGGTTAAAAGCCTGAGTCATAAAATACAGTTGGAATGACACACAAACAGGAACAAAGTTGCAATGACAGCATCATCCCTCCTATCCAATGGGAGGCCAGCGGAGCGGGATGTTGAGAGATAACCAATGGGAAAGGGTAAAAGCCTTGAGTCAAAAAATAAAGTTGCAATGAGCACACTCAAAAAACTCATGAAACAACAGTAACTCTGTCCTTTACACGAAAAACATTATGGGAGATGCAGCTCCATAATAGCCAATGGAGAGAGCTGCGTCATCCCTCCTAGCCAATGGGATGCCAACGGGGCAGGGTGTTAGGAGATAACCAATGGGATTGAGCTGCGTCATTCCTCTTAGCCAATGGGAGGCCAGCAGGGCGGGATATTGAGGTGCAGACATCACTTTACCTTACTCTATCTCACACACAGTATGGATGAAAGTGCATCCAACATTACAGCTCACTTTTTTTTTTTTCACCTATTGTTTGAATGTTTGAATGGCGCGTTTTAATGTTTGAATGGGGCGTCTGAATGTTTGAATGGGGCGTTTGAATGTTTGAATGGTACATTTGGTGCTTTTCGTGAGAAGAGGTTGTTTAGTATACAGAGGAAAAAAAATTTAGGAAAATGTTTTTTCGTATACTGGATTTTTCGTATTCTGGGGATTTCGTTGGAAGAGGGCTGACTGTATTTCAAAACGTATGTACATGGGAATGTAGGGGCATTGGTGGCCTGGTGGTAAAGGGTGCTGGATCACTGATCATAAGGTTGGAGGTTCGAGCACCACTCTCCATAAAGTTGTCACTGTCCCCCCAGTGCAGCTAACTGGGTAATCAAAGGCCGGCCATGTCTCTCACTGTCTATAAAACTTTTTAAACAGAAATAATTTGAACAGCCTTGTGATGGCTTGGCCAGTGGTTCAGCGTTTGCCCAGAGTCAGCTGAGATGGGCGCCAGCTTCCCCGTGACCCTAATTATGATTACACAGTTCAGAAAATGAATGAACGGGTGAACAAGAAATTATAATGTTAAAACAATTATCCTGATTGGCCCAATTAACTTTTCTAGATTTATTTCTTTAGACTTTTTGGAGTATTCCATGTGATGCCAAATTTTTTGATATCATTTGATTGTGCACATGTTTTCTGTATTAAAAGTTGATTCAGATTAGAGCATTTTCCTGTCAAGATTTTAATTCAATATATTGTGTCAGTTCCTGTGGTTTCACAGTTGTTGATTAGTGCAATTCACTATGTGGCTGAAGAGCTCTCAACAGCTCCAAGTCTGAGATGAATCAGTATGTAGCTATGAGTCACTCATCATATGAATGTCACCATTTGTCCAGAATTGTACAAAAACATATTCCAGATGATGCCTGGTAAAAACTCTGCAGCACCATGAGACTAACATGCTGTTTGTTGTCCTTTTGAATCTGTTTATATTTACAAGTAAACTACACACTCCTTCAAGTTGCAGGTTCCAATTGTTTGTTGGTCCTAAGGAAATTTCTGCAACAAGAACTTGCTAGCCTCTAAAAACTTGGGGAAAATAAAGATATACTATCGCCAGTGAACCCATTTGGCATGTGATCATCAATAGTTTTGTCAAAGGAAACAAAATATGGGTAATGTGGACATGATAGGAAACTGAATACTCATGTGTCTTCATGAAACCCAGAAGGTGGGCTGGGTGGGATATTATTTAACTGTGCACAGTGAAAACATCCATCCTCTTTAATGAACATTTCCCTGCATGTCCTGGATATCTAGCAGAGACTTCTTCAGACATGATGAACTGCCTTTAGACATTCATAAACCACAATTAAATAAGCTCAGCACAGAGTTATTTTTAGAGCACAGTTATTAGTTTATTGATGATAACTGATTGAAGTTAGAGCCATTGATTTTGGTAATAAAATGAATCTACTTGCAAAATGCTGAGTATCAGAATGTGTCACGGTGAGTACAACTGGAGGTGTTGGGATGCAGTTGCAGATAAAACAATTTATTAAAGTGAACCAAGCAGGTCTTATTGTCTTGTGGGACTACAAGACAGGTACCAGCAGGCCAAACGTGCTGTAGATCGAGCTTTTGCCGATGCAAATTCTCTGGAAAAATAACTTAGAAAGTGACTATTGGTTGGCCTTGAAAAGGTTCTGGACCACCATCCGAAGCCTCAGGAGAGGGACACAGTTCTCTTAAAATACTGCTTATGGTGTAAGTGGGGAGCTGCTCACCCCAACTGTGGATGTACCCAGGAGGTGAAAGAAATACTTTGAGGAAATGTTCAATCACATCAATATGCCTTCCATGAAGAAAGAAGACCATGGGGGTTTGTGTAGGGTCCACCGAACTTTGCAGCTGATGTTGCAAAAGTAGTCAAAAAGCTTGGTGGTGGTCGGGCTTCAGGGGTGGATGGGATCCACCCTGAATATCTCAGGGCTCACGGTGTTGTAGGACTGTCTCGGTTGACACATCTTTGCAGCATCGCATGGACATCAGGATCCATACCAATAGATTGATCAAACTGGGATGGTAGCCTGCCTTTTGAAAAAGGGAGACCAGAAGTTGTGTTCCGATTATCTTGGAATCACATTCCGCAGCCTACCTGAAAAAGTCTATGCAAGAGTACTGGAGAGGCAGCTCGAACCGATGGTGGATCCTCGCATTCAGGAGGAACAATGTGGTTTTCATCCTAGCCATAGCACTCTTTACCAACTCTGTTCGTTCTACAAGATCCTGGAGGGGGCGTGGGAGTTTTCCCAATCTGTTCGTGTTTTTGTGGATTTAGAAAAGGCTTTGACCATGTCCCTCGCACTATTTTGTGGGGTGTGCTTGAGAAGTATGGTATACCAGACCCATTCCTATGGGCCATGAGGCCTCTTTAATACCAGAGCCAGAACTTAGTCTACATTAGTTACCGGTGTGGGTGGGAGTCTGGTAAGGCTGTCCTTTGTCACTGTTTCTGTTCATGATTTTTATGGACAGAATTTCAAGGCACAGCCACAGTTTGAGGGGTTCTGGTGTGATTGCCATAGGATCTCATCTCTGCTTTTTGCAGACAATGTCCCTTTGGCTTCATCAATCTGGTACCTTCAGCTCTCATTTGAGCAATTCACAGCTGAGTGCAAAGTGGAGCTGAGCGCCAAGTCCGAGGCCATTGTTCTCAGCCAGAAAATAGTGGAATGCACACTCCGGTTCTGGAATGAGGTCCTACATCAAGTGGAAGAATTCAAGTATCTTCGGGTCTTGTTCACGAGTGGGGGAATGATGAAGTGGGAGATTGACATGTGGATTGCTACAGCCTCTACTGTAAAACAGAGCTTGTAAAGTCCATCATGATGAAGAAGGAGTTGAGCGACAAGACAAAGCTCTTAATTTACCAGTCAATCTATGTTCCAACTCTCACTTATGATCACAAGCTTTGGGTAGTCACAAAAACAATGAGATTGCGATACTATTGGCTGAAATGAGCTTCTCTTACAGGGTTCAAGGCTCTCCCTTAGAGATAGGGTGATAATCTGAGCTATCCGGGAAAAGCTTGGAGTAGAAACTCTGTTCCTCTGTTTTGAGAAGAGGGAGTTGAGTTGGCTCGGGCATCTGGTAAGAATGCCTCCCAAACACCTCCCTGGTGTGGTGTTTCAGGCATGTTCAACCAGGAAGAGGCCTAGAACATGCTGGAGGGATTATGTCTCTTGGCTGGTCTAAGAACGCCTCTGTCACCCCAGAAGAGCTGGAGGCAGTGGCTGGGGAGAGGGATATCTGGACCTCACTGCTTAGGATGCTGTCAACAAGAGCCCGACCCCGGATTAAGCTGAAGAAGAAGAAGAAGAAGATGATGATAATGATGATAATGATGATGATGATGATGATGATGATGATGATGATGATGATGATGACGATGATGATGATGATGAATAACCAAGTCGACAAATCTAAAACAAACTGGAAACTCTGCATCAAACAGGTAAAGTTCAAGTTAAAGTACAGAAACAATATCCCAGACAAAATTACAAGCAGCATCTACAAAACGGCCGCAAGTCAGAGAATAAGCAATCAGGACTATACAGGCTAAGTCAATGTCAATGCAAACAGGTATCATTCATTAACACTGGTCCAAGTTCAGGGTTATACATAGGTAAAAAGAGTATCAAAGACAGTGACAAAGGCACAGTCAAGAAACAGAATCATGGCACAATGCAACTAGCAAAACAAAGGCTTGGTATAATACAGCGATAGCATCATAGGATCAATAATTTGCAAAGAGTGAAGCAAAGGACAGCCATTTTAAATGTGAATACAGTGGTACCTTGACTTATGAATTTAATCCATTCTGAGAGAGAGCTCGTTCGCCAAAAAGTTCATTGGATGAAACAATTATTTCCATATAAAATAATAGAAAACCAATTAATCCATTCCAAACCCCTCCCAAACTCATATAACCTGCCACAAACACATATATTGGATCTAATATATTCAAGATAAACATGTAAAACAATAAATATTTCATAATAACACATGTACATTAACATTAATAATTAATAATAATAAAACAAGAATAAACTAAGTCAACTAACGCTTCCGATCATCGACTGCAGTGAAGATGTCACGTGGGCAGGCAGGAGGTGGCATGTAACAGAGGAGGAGGAGGAGGAGGAGGAGGAGGAGAATTTTGTGAGTGTGTACGTTATGAATGCCAGCAAGGAAAGGCTCATGGTGAGCTCCCAAAAGGCCAGTGCTTCTCAAATAGTGGGCCTCCCCCCCCGATGTGATGCCGGGGGGGGCATGGATGACCCTTGGGGACATGCTATTTTGCCATACTGTACTAGAATTAAGTGTAATTGAGCATCCATTACAGTCATCAAAAGAGCCACATCTGGCTTGCAAGTCATAGGGTCCCAACCCCTGCCCTATGGTGTAGGGAAAAAGCACCGAGCAAACAATATGAAGCGCAGTAAACACACTGGGGGTGAAATGTTTTTTTTCTTCCTAGAGGGGATGTCACAGAAAATAATTGAGAAGCACTGCGCAAGGCATTCTCAGAGCACGGAGGAAAACACACTGAAGAATGCGAGGCTAATCGGCCCGGAAAAGCCATTTCCTCGACATAGCTCATAAATCAAAATTTTGCTCATTGGATGTGGCAGATTTTTGGTTGGATCAAAGCTCGTATCTTGGAAAATTCATTATAAGGGGCACTCATGAGTCAAGGTACCACTGTATTGTAATCAGGTGAAGTGCAAATAGATGTGCACAGGAACATCTGACTTGAGTGATAGAAGTATGTACATCTACATTTATACATCCCTGAGTGACCAACCCCCCAACACCCCCCCCCGCCCCCAGCATAACCTGGTGTTTAAAACTTATATCTGTCCCCTTATGGAATGTCATTTTCCAATATGAAGCAAAGTAGGTCCAACAGTTTTAAAGCAACTAGACTGTTTTCAGAAAAATGCTGTACACCAACTCCAAATTAGGGCAGAAGGTCAGCATCTTCCCAATGAATCACAGGTGGAAAGTAGCCAGTCTCACTATTGTCTACCGGCATATCTTCCTGCAATCTTCTGAGGAGCTTACAAGCATATTACTTGCCCAAACATCTGGAGCATGAATAACTCCGATCAGCGATACGTGGCCACCCATATCCTGTCTGTTCACTAAAATCTAACACCCAGCTCCATCAATCTTCATACGTTCCAAAGATGAGTAGGTTGTGGGACTCACTTTCGGTTAGATCAGCCTCCTGATATATACTGCCAAAAAAAATAAGTCAGGTGACTGGAATAAGGGCAGGGGTTTCTGAAATGAGTACGTAGTGGGAAACGGGTGGACTGGTGAACAAGCTGACGGTGTGACTGTATGTAAAATCCACACTTAGAGAAACTAATTTTCTGAGGTTTATCCTTCTGGGGAAATGTTTGAAGCTTTTAAATTCCCGATGGAAGAAATGTTCCAAACCCAAAAACTGCATGCCATTCTTGTCACTTGTTCACTTTAGGACTCACAAGACTGTGTACTGTAAACTTCTACCAGTAGATATTTGTCGTTCCTGTTTAGAAGTTTGCCGTGCTCAACATCTAGGATCATCCTGTATCTGTCTGTCATTTCTGTATAGGAACTTATTATAATATTTCGTTCTGCTGGATGTCTTGCCATCCAACTCACCAGATGATGGGGAAACTGGTTTAGTTGCTGACCACACGACCATGTAGAAGGTTGTACTGGGTTACATTGTTACTAGCAGATCAAACTCAGAATGACATAAAAGAAAAGAAGGGCAAAGCCTGGAAGGTGCTAAATGACCTGAACAGGATGTTTCAATATGTCCAGAGGCTTAAAACTGCCATTGCTCAAAGCTACCGTGGAATCCTTGTGACACTCAGACACTCACATGCTGCAGGTGGTATTGAATATTTCCTGGGAGAGCCACACCTCCAATGACAAGCTTCATGGAGATCTGTTAAGACTAGGGGACAAGGTAGCAACAAGAATAATGAAGCACTTTGGGTATTGCCAGTAACATCCTTATCTTCCAGCACACAAACATATCCTCTGGGAATCGGCACATGGCTGCAGAGGTGAACGTGGACCAAAAGCATGTCCTGAAGCTTGATACTGACATGGACTCTAGCCATGAGTTGACGACACAGATGGAGCATTGGATGGTATGGGAAGAGCTAACCGTGGCACGTCTGTAGCCGATGTAATAGTGTAGGCTGATAATATGAAATGAGCCTCTTTTTCAGGGTGGCAGGGACCTCTCAGAGATTGAATGAGAAGATGCTTCTCATCTGCTCCTCCATGTTGAAGGAAGCCATTGAGATGGCTCAGGCATCTGAATAGAATGCATTTTAAACACCTCTCCAGTGTCGTGTTTTGGGGGTGTCCCACTGGGAAGAGACATTGAGGTCGACCTAGAACACACTGGAGGGACTATGTCTCTCGGCTGTTCTGGGATCGCCTCGGTGTCACACTGGAAGTGCTGGAAGAAGAATGTCTGGACCTTACAGTTTACGATGCTGGCCCTACAAGCTGATCCCGGATTACGCAAAATAAGATAAGGATGAAATCATCTTGTGATAAATCTGGCAATAATCTAACATTTGATTTTATAATGTGATACTGTGACGCTCACAATCTTTTCCTTCCCTGCAATATGTATCTGTAGCCTTTTGTAAGAGTCTAATATATATAAAACACCAACATAAACTTAATTTATTTTTGTTCTCTCTTATTCGGCAGATTCTAAAAATTCTCCACTTGCTTACATTTTATTGTCTTTGTTGTTCTTAAAGTATCTTTTTTATTATTATTTTGAAACTTGCTTTTTCAAAAAAAACTTTTTCAAAAACAGCTGAGCTGGTCATAAAAGTTTGTCGTTTGTCTCTTTTGATTGTTGTTAGCTACAAATCCACCCATGTCCTTCATTCATTTTCTGTAACCGCTTAATTCTAATTAGTGTCGCAGGGAGGCTGACGCCTATCCCAGCCGACTCTGGGCGAGGACAGGGTACCCCCTGGACAGTTCCCAGGCCATCGCAGGGCAGAAACAGATAGCTTTACAGTTACTCTTGTCAAAAGTCAGCAATGGTTCTTGTACACGAGCCTCTCACCATAGACAGTGAGAGACATGGCTGGCCTTTGATAACCCTGGGCTGCACTGGGGGTCCATATCAGTGTACACGTATTTCTTTACTGACATGCACACTATATGACCACTTAATCTAATTAGACTTGTGGAAAGGCTGGAGCCAACACTGGGCCAAGGCTGGCTACATCCTCAAAAGCTCAGAGTCCAAAAGGACAATTAAGCTAATGTGTATTTCTTTAGTTCTGGGGGAAGAAACCGGAAGAAACCCGGGGAGAAGGACAGGGAGAACATACAATCTACACATAGAAATCCCCTCATCTGGGACAAACCTAGGAGATTCGTGCTGTGAAATGGACATGCAGCACAAAACTTAATTCGAATTTAAAGTTTTGTTAATACTGTACAGGGATCCCACGCTACTTTGCGCTTCAATTAATACGGCTTCAATGCATCGTGGTTTTTAAAAATAAATAAATAAATATTCATCAAATTAAAAAATAAGGAAATTAAGGATGAATAGGTGGGAAATTTAAGGAAAATGTTACAAAAACAAGTCAATTATGCAAAAAAAAAAAAAAAAAAAAAAAAAAAAATCTAAACCAACACAAAACAAAAAACAACCCAAAATCTCCCATCAAAATTGGATACATTGTTGCACAGCCACACCCCCCTCTGCCGGAGCCTAGTATTAAGTGTACCTCAGGATAATGTTTAATCATAATTTATACTTCTATTTATGATCTATCTTTCTGTAGATTTTATTCCATTTCTATTTCTACTTGTTCTTCTATTTCATTTCACTTTCACTTTCAACCTCGGATAGCTTTGTTGATATCTCCGGATGTTTGCAAAACGAACGTTGGTGGGTTGGGGAGCGTCTGTATTATATTTTATTTACATCTTATGTTATTTTTTCAATATTTAATTGTTATTATAAGCATTTATAGCATTGGATATGTATTTATTGATATTATATTATGCGCATTGAGCATACGGGTGTATGAAATTGCGCTATATAAGCATCCACAATAATAATAATAATAATAATAATAATAATAATAATAATAATATACACATATACATGTTCGTATACGTCAGTCAGGGGTGGGGTGTGTGGGTGGGGGGCTGATCCTACTTTGCGGATTTCGATGGTCACGTGGGGATCTCGGTCCCAATTAACTGCGAAAAGTGAGGGATCCCTATACAGTCGGCCCCCAATTTACGAAATGAATCCATTCCAGAGCCCCTTTCGTATTGCGGGGATTTCGTAATTAGGGGTCGCATCTGACATGTTAAACACCTAAATAGTTCCAAGGCTCCAGTCCTTGGACTGGATAAACCCCATAAACCCTTTAAAAATGATAAAAGTACATCAATTTTGTATGAAATATGTGTCAAAAGTAAAAGAAAATTATTTATTAAACCCTTTTATTAACATATTAAACCATTGTATTAACATACTTATTAATTAAACCATTATTAAACATTTTTATAAGCACACACACACACACAGACACACACACACAGACACACACACACACACACACACACACACACACACCTCTCTCTCTCTCCCTCTCTCTCTCTCTCTCTCTCTCTCTCTCTCTCTCTCTCTCTCTCTCTCTCCATCTCCTTCTCTCTCGCGCGCTACGGGCCACACCCACAAGGCATGGAATTCAAAGCGCATTCTCTGCTTGACAAACTCAACTTTAATTTGATTCCTTGAGGATCGGAATTCCAGATGAGCTCAAATGCGCCCACATTTATTAAACATTTACTGAATTAAACAACTTAAAAAAACTAAACTAAAAACTAAAGCGTGAAGCTTCCGTCTGTCTCTATCTGGGAGGCCAGAGGGCGGGATGTTGAGAGACAGCCAATGAGAGAGCAACTCCCGCGTCATATGAAATTTTGATTGCCGCGTTTGAATTTTGAATTTCTTTTCGTAAGAGGGGGATGTTTCGTATTTCGGGGACGGAAACGCAAGAAAATGTTTTTCGTAATCCGGGGATTTCATACACAGGGGTCTTCGTAAATTGGGGGCCGACTGTATTTATTTTTTCATACTTCACAATTTTGCATAGGCAATGCATGTATATTCATTTCTTCTGGGTGGAAGAAAACTGCTAAACCCAGAGGAAGCCGTCTGGTTAACCAATTAAAAACGTAAGTCGGGGAGCGCCTGTACACTGACCTTCGGGGAATTAGTGAATCTTGACAGTGTCCAGAGTTCAGACCCAGACTTCCATTAGTAAATGAATCCTTTATAATATTCAATCCTTGTGCATACACACGTTATTTACTCTTAAAACAGTTATAGGGAGGGTATCTGTGGTGCATGTACAGCAAATAGGATTATAACACCTCATGACTTATAGACGCATTAGTAGTACATTTCTGAGTTGTATAAAGTACATATGGTTGTGGGGAGTTTAGGGGGGGGGGGATTGTTAATTGTTATTGTATCTGAATGGAGAGAGAGAAAGTGATAGGGAAGTGTTGTTATTGTCTGAGCTGTAATTAGCCTGCTGCTGTATGTGTGACAAAAGTGTGAAATGTCTTTATTTTGTTGTGCAAATAACTGTGTCATATAAACTTCAATCTGGAGACTCCATAAATAGTGTGAGGGAGGTGTGTGCTCTGTAACCCCGTGGTTCTGCTCATTGTATGTTCCTCTACCTACTGGCACAGGTTATTTATGTGCCTCATTTAGCCTAATCTTACCTTCGTGCCTTCAGTAGCACTCTCTCTCACATACGCAAGCCTCATCACATACAGTGCACATGCAATGTGGGACTCATTTAGAGAGCACGCATACACACACACACACACACACACACACACACACACACACACACACACATACACACACACTAACAATTATCAGCTGAAATCAGTTTCAAGTAGGGCTCCCGAGTGGCGCATCGACAAGGTGTGAGATTATTAACACAGAGGTCACACGTTCAGA
>CM045739.1:38532500-38580000 GCA_024760905.1 Plotosus lineatus
TAAACAAAACCCCAAGATACTTAAACTCCTCCACTTGGGGCAGGACCTCATTCCCGACCCGGAGGGTGCATTCCACCATTGTCCGACTGAGAACCATGGCCTCGGACTTGGAGGTACTAATCTTCATCCCGGCTGCTTCGCACTCGGCTGCGAATCGCTCCAATGAGAGCTGGAGGGCCCGACTTGATGAAGCCAAAAGGACAACATCATCCGCAAAAATCAGAGACGATATCCGATGGCCACCAAACCAGAACCCCTCATCGCCTCGACTGCGCCTAGAAATTCTGTCCATAAAAATTATGAACAGAATCGGCGACAAAGGACAGCCTTGGCGGACTCCAACTCCCACTGGAAATGAATCCGACCTGCTGTTACCAATACGAACCAAACTCTGACTCCGGTGATACAGCAACCGAATAGCTCGTAGCAACTGGTCCGGAACGCCGTACTCTCGGAGCACGCCCCACAAGCTCATTCGAGGGACATGGTCGAAAGCCTTCTCCAAATCCACAAAGCACATGTGGACAGATTGGGCAAACTCCCATGCCCCCTCCAGAATCCTGTGAAGTGTATAGAGTTGGTCAAGAGTGCTACGGCCAGGACGAAAACCACATTGTTCCTCCTGAATCTGAGGTTCGACTACCGGTCAGATCCTCCTCTCTAGTACCCCTGCATAGACTTTCCCAGGTAGGCTGAGGAGTGTAATTCCCCGATAATTGGAACACGCCCTCTGGTCCCCCTTCTTAAAAATTGGAACCACCACCCCAGTTTGCCAATCCAGAGGTACAGCCCCTGATGACCACGCGATGCTGCAGAGATGTGTCAACCAAGACAGTCCTACAACATCCAGAGCCCTGAGATATTCAGGGTGGATCTCGTCCAACCCCGGAGCTCGACCAGCGAGGAGCTTTTTGACAACCTCAGTGACCTCCACTCCAGTGATGGGCGGACCCTCACCCGAACCCCCAGGGTCTTCCTCTTCCACAGAGAGCGTGTTGGTGGGATTGAGGAGGCCCTCAAAGTATTCCCTCCACCTCTCGACGACATCCCCAGTCAAGGTAAGCAGCTCCCCACCTCCACTGTAAACAGTGTTTGTGAAGAACTGCTTCCCCCTCCTGAGGCATCGGATGGTGGTCCAGAACCTTTTTGAGGCCAACCGATAATCACTCTCTAGGGCCTCACCGAACTCCTCCCACACGCAAGATTTTTCATCTGCGACAGCCTCGGCTGCAGCACGTTTGGCCTGCCGGTACCCGTTTGCTGCCTCGGGAGTCCCACAGGCTAATAAAACTCGATAGGCCTCCTTCTTCAGCTGGACGGCCCCCTTCACCACAAGTGTCCACCACCGGGTTCGGGGATTACCGCCACGACAAGCACCGACGACCTTACGGCCACAGCTATGGGCTGCCGCCTCAGCAATGGAGGCAGGAAACATGGCCCATTTGGATTCCATGTCCCCCGCCTCCTCCAGGATGTGGTTGTAGCTCTGCCGGAGGTGGGAGTTAAAGGCCTCTCGGACAGGGGACTATGCCAAATGTTCCCAGCAGACCCTGATTACATGCTTGGGCCTGCCAGGTCTGGAAGGCAACCTCCCCCACCACCGAAGCCAACTCACCACCAGGTAGTGATCGGTAGACAGCTCAGCTCCTCTCTTCACCCGAGTGTCCAGAACATATGGTCGCAAGTCCGATGACACGACTACAAAGTCAATCATCGAACTGCGACCTAGGGTGTCCTGGTGCCAAGTGCACTTATGGGCACACTTATGTTCGAACATGGTGTTCGTGATAGACAAACTGTGACGAGCACATAAGTCCAACAATGAAACACCATTCGGATTCAGACTGGAGAGGCCGTACCTACCGATCACACCCTTCCAGGTCACACTATCGTTGCCCACATGGGCGTTGAAGTCTCCCAAGACAACGAGTGAGTCTCCCGAGGGAGCTTCTCCAAAACCCCCCCCCAAAGACTCCAAAAAGGGTGGGTACTCTGAACTGTCATTTGGTGCATAAGCACAAATAACAGTCAGTACCCGTCCCTCTGCCGAAGACGGAGGGAAGCTACCCTTTCGTCAACCGGGGAGAACCCCAACATTTGGGCACCGAGACAGGGGGGCAACAAGAATACAAGCCACACCGGCTCGCCGCCTCTCCCCATGAGCAACTCCAGAATAGAAGAAGGTCCAGCCTCTCTCGAGATGGATGGTTCCAGAGCCCAAGCGATGCGTTAAGGTGAGCCCGACTATATCTAGTCGGTATCTCTCCACCTCACGCACCAAATCAGGCTCCTTTCCCACCAGAGAGGTGACATTCCATGTCCCGAGGGTCAGAGTAAGTAGCCGAGGATCGGTCCAACAGAACCCATGCCTTTGGCTGCCACCCAACTCACATTGCACCCGACCCCTAAAACTCCTCCCACGGGTGGTGGGTCCATGGGAGGGTGGACCCATGTCTCCTTTTCGGGCTAGCCCCGGCCAGGCTCCATGGGCATAAGCCCGACCACCAGGCGCTCGCCTTCGAGTCCCTCCCCTGGATCCGGGCAAGGGAGACTGCTTCAAACGTTTCCTCCGAGATTTGGCATAGGGGTCTTCTGAATCGCACTTTGTCTGGACCTTCACCCAGGACCTGTTTGCCTTGGGTGACCCTACCAGGGGCATTATGCCCCCGACAGCATAGCTCCTAGGATCATTAGGTCACGCAAACCCCTCCACCACGATAAGGTGGCGATTCAGGGAGGGGCTCTTGTGTTGATATGCTTTCTAATAATATATCACTGTACATTTTCTGCATCAGTAATTGCCATGAAATAAAATTCATCATCCTTCCACCAGGTGTCAGCAACCTATATCAGTAAAAATTGGCTGTTCGCTTCTCACTGCTAGGCATGGTCAGATAATGTAGGTTATACCCCCATTTCACTGGAGGGCAGCAGACTCGCGGAAGCAAAAATGTCGTCATCCCCCCAACGTTCCTCAGTTGTTCCGTCATCTTCCGTGTCCTTCCGTATGATTCCGAATGTATTCCTCTGCTTCCGGAAGGCCAAAATCTTCCGCGAATGGAAAAATATTCCAACGGTGTTCCCTTAGGTTCCTCAGTCATTTTGCAAACGTTCTGTCATTTCTTCAAACACTCCGTTCTCATTCCTTTTATTCCACCATTGTTCCTTAACCGTTCCGCGAGCCTTCCCCCCTCTTCCAGATGGTCAAAAGCGGTCAGACTCCAAACGGAATACTCACGGAAGGTTTGTGGAATACATGCGGAAAGTTTGCGGTATGGTTAACCACCCGTTCGCCTCCTGATCACTTTTAAATTTGATGATGTGGTCCTCAGTGCAAATAAATTTGTTACCCCGATCTACTCTAGCTATAGTTAGGGGTAGTTTTCCAAAAGCTTGTCACAATATTTTGCCAGAACCTTTACATGTTCCTACTGACAGAAATAGAGTAAATCCATCAGGGTTGACATACATTATTCAAAACAGTTTACAGCGTGTTTGATGGGCTTTTCGATTTCCATTTCAGTATGTCTCACAGTACTGTCACAATACTGTCCTCACACCAGTTTGTTATAACATTGGAGATATTTTTAGCATCATAGTCCTACAGGAAGACTCAATACAGCCAAGTATTATCTTTCTGGATTTCAAAGTCATGTTTTAGTTTTTCTAAATAATCCCTGTTCTTCAGGATTCCATCTAAATTTTATGGCTAAAGGTTTTAGACTCCTGACACTTCTGCTTTTTAAATGTTCCTCTCTAGATTTAGATCCCCCTTTGCAATTTTAATAAACATTTACTCTTCTGGAAAGGGTTTTCGCAAGATTTTCGAACATGGCTTGGGAACGATACTCATTCAGTCTAAGTATGTTTCACAATTCATCCCAGAAGTGTTTAGTGGGGTGAAGTTCATGGCTATGTTCGGGCCAGTTCAGAGATGTTTTAGTAAAGCCTTTGTAAGGAAAGACTTCATTCCACTTGCTTTGTGTGCATGGTTTTTGGGTTTCTTAGTTATATTAAAGAGAAACTGGAAATATCCAGCGCACAGTACCGTCTTGTACAATTGTGTGCTTTCACCTTTGGGGCAACAGTTTAGGGAAGAACTGCATATGAGTGTGAAGGTCAACAGTCCATTTTCTTTTGGCCAAGGAAGGAGTGGAAGAGCTTAAGTGGCCTGTACAGAGCCCTGACCTCAACCATTCTGAAAATTTCTGGGACTGATTTTAATGCCAACTGTGCCCTAAGCCTCCTCCTCTGATCTCACTACCTTACTAATGCTCCTTCGGCGTACTAAGCAGAAATCCCCACAGCCAAACCAAAATCTGGTGTAAAGCTTGAGTAACAGCAAAGAAGGACTAAATATGGAATGTTTAAAGAGCGCACATGAATGATGTGGTCATATGGAGACAAACATTTGGATTTATACTGTACGAGTCAGGGCAATGGTGGCATGGTGGTAAAGGTGCTGGATCACTGATCCTAAGGTTGGGGGTTCAAGCCCCACTCTCCACAAGGTAGTCACTGTCCCCCCAGTGCAGCTAACTGGGTTATCAAAGGCTGGCCATGTCTCTCACTGTCTATGGTGTGAGGTTCATGTAAAAGAACCATTGCTGACTTGCGACAAGAGTAGCTGCATAGCCGTCAGCATGTTTCTGTGTTTCTGCCCTGCGATGGCCTGGCGAGCTATCCAGGGTGTACTTTGCCCTCATCCGGAGTAGGCTGGGATGGGCGCCAGCCTCTCCGTGACCCTAATTAGGTTTAACCGTTTACAGAAAATGAACCGAACTCTTTCATTGGCTAAATGTTTTAATACGGTCACAGGGAGGTTGCAGCTTATCTCAGCCAAGATCTGAGCGAAGGCAGGGTACACCCTGAACAGCTCGCCAGACCATCGCAGGGCCAACATACACACACACACACACACACACACACACACACTTATTCACCTACACATCCATACCTGGGGCAATGTGAAGCAGCCAATTAGCCCAAACCCATTAGAGCACTGGAATATGCAAACTCCACACAGAAACACCCAAACCTGAGACTTGAACCCAGGACCTTCTTGATCACTATGTCACCATATACCTTTAATTAAACTCATGCATGTGCACTTGACTTTCATGAACACTACATGCTAATCCTGAATGTTCGTTCATTCATTCATTCATTTGCTAAACCAATTTTGTCTACCTAGGGTCGCAGATATTCTGGGTAATCCTGATTCATGATGAAGGTAAGGTACACTCTGAACACCTCACCAGTCCGTCAAAAGGCCAACAAACACACACACACACACACACACACACACACACACACACACACACACACACATACACATACACAAACATTAGGGACAATTTGGGGCAGCCAATTAGCCGAATGTGCATTTCTTTGACTATTGGAAAAAACGAAGTACCCAGAGGAAACCTATGCAAGTATAGGCAGAACATGCAAACTCCACAAAGAAACCACCTTGTCAACCCCAAGACTTAAACCCAGGACCTTCATTCCTTGGGATGGACGAGCTCAAAACCACTTTGTATAAATGTTCCTTTGTGCAAATCTTCTGTGCATGCTTTCATGCACTTACACTGCCCATTGCTCATGGCTTTGCTAGTGGTATGTCATGTTGTCTGTGATAGCGTGATGCCAGTGTCTGACTAATACGCTGCTTTCTGTCAGTACGTATTAGTGACATTTGTTACCTTAACTCCCTGTTTCCAGAAATGTTGTATGCAGTGGTGTGGGTGGGTGTGTGTTTCACCTAAGACAAGCCAGTTTCCCAAACAATGTTCAACAGTAATGAGCAGCACCAGCCAGATCTGTCATGACCAGCATTAGTACAATAACAAAGCCCCCCCAGCAAAAAATAAATAAATAAATAAAGCCATTCAATTTAATTTACACTTCACTATCAAACTGCTGCAGAGCTGACAGTGAAAATTAGATATGGGAGCAATAAGTGCGGTAGTTAGAAGTCAGTCTGGAGGTTGGATATCCTAGTGTATTGTTCTGAGCCAGCTGAATTAGATTACACACCATAAAAAGACAGAGAGAAGCTGCTTAATTCAGTGTGTTCTGTCCCGGATCTGTTTTCTCAAAGACTTGTTAATGAATCATAATGTGTTTTCCCTTCGCGTGCCCCCCTTTTTCCAGAGGTGTTGCTCTGTGTATGTATGTATGTGTTGTTGGATGAGAGGTTGAGGGTTTTTTGCAAAATAGTCACATCTCCATTAGACCAAACAGACCACCTGCATCAAGGCAAGATGAAGAGCCATGATCCTGGCCTCATTAGAGCCCCAACAACAAATGATATTACAGAGCTGCAGAGAAACGGACTTCATGGGTTCACCATGGCAATGATGGAGAAGCTCCGTATACTAAACATCTCCCCTATACACCGATTCCTCAATCCATTTTTGGATGTATTTCACGCTTCAAAAAATCCAGTATCATCTGACTCACTAATTTGCCGAAATTTTTACTCACATTATTATGGTTGCATGGAGGCTGGAGCTCATCTCAACCAACAATGTGCTTAGATGAATTATATCCTGAACAGTTCGCCACATTATTGCAGGACAAACACACAACCATTCACACACACATCCACACCGAGGGGATATTTGAGCAGTCAGGTAGTCTATTGTGCATGTCTTTGGACTGTGGAAGAAAATCCGAAGGACCTAACAGGAAACCCATCCAAGCACAGGAATAAAATGTACACTCTACCCAGAGTCACCCTCGCAGAGCCGGGACTCAAATCCATTTTGCTGTGAGTCAGATGCACTAACCACTAAGTCACGGTACTTACCTTTCACTAATTCTTAAATCTCATTCATTTTCTGAACCTCTTAGTCTCACCACTAGGGTCGCAGGGAGACTGCAGCCTATCTCAGCTGGTACTGCGCAAATAAGGCGGGTACACCCTGAATAGATTACCAGATCCTCCCAGTGCAAGCACATACATAATTCACTCTCACATCCACGTTCAGGGGCAATTTGGAACAGACAGTCTAATGTGCATTTCTTTTGTTGTTGTTGTTGTTGTTGTTGTTGGAGGAGGAAACTGGAGTACCTGAGGAAACCCAAACCCTGCAACTTAAACTCTGAGCCTTCTTGCTCTGAGACGGATGCGCTAACCTGTACACCACTGTGCCGCCCTTCCAATAATTATTTGTTTATAAAATAAGAAACTGTCTCAGTTTGTGTGTTGGCACCATGCACTGTTGTAGAGGTGTTTTTGGAAATAAAGAAAGTGCAGTGGTACCTTGACTTATGAAATTAATCCGTTTCGAGGGTGAGCTCATGAGTGGAAACGTTTGTTAGATGAAACAAAAATTCCCATCGGAAACAATAGAAAACCAATTAATCCGTTCCAACCCCCTCCCAAACTCATATAACCAGACACAAACATGTATTTTTGACGTAATATATTAAAGATAAACATTCAACATTTCACAACAATAACACATAATACTGTAATTAACAATAAATAATAATAAAACAAGAATAAACAATTAGTCAATACCCAGTACAGTAAGTGTGTCTGTATTTAAGAATACCACTTAGCACTTACACTACTGTAATTTTTAACTTTTTATTTGTTTGTTTATTTAATGCAGCCATGAGGCGGGGGGGCACTAACCAGTGTCTCTCCCCCTTATGCCGGTCCCAAGCCCAGAGAAATGCAGAGGGTTGTGTCAGGAAGGGCATCCGACGTAAAACCAATGCCAAACTTTTATGATGCAAATCAGAAGTATTACCCCCATACCGTTATCGGTCGAGGCCCGGGTTAACAACGACCGCCATCAGTGCTGTCAATCAACAGGGTGTTGATGG
This sequence comes from Plotosus lineatus, assembly GCA_024760905.1. Classification (NCBI taxonomy): domain Eukaryota; kingdom Metazoa; phylum Chordata; class Actinopteri; order Siluriformes; family Plotosidae; genus Plotosus; species Plotosus lineatus. The sequence goes on from CM045739.1 coordinate 38,540,343, forward strand.
AAATTGGACTACTGTTGGTCAAAGACGTCGAAGAAAGAGAGGCGGGAGGCGTGTCCGTAGGCAGAGAGAAGAGGAATGGCATGAGTCTAGGACTGAGAGTAGGGACTTTGAATGTTGGAAGTATGCAAAGAAAAGGTAGAGAGCTGGCTGACATGATACAGAGGAGGAAGGTGGACATACTGTGTGTTCAGGAGACCAGGTGGAAAGGTAGCAAAGCTAAAAGCTTAGGAGCAGGGTTTAAGCTGTTTTATCATGGTGTGGATGGGAAGAGAAATGGAGTAGGAGTCATCTTGAAGGAGGAGTTTGTCAGGAATGTTCTAGAAGTGAAAAGAGTGTCAGACAGAGTGATGAGTCTCAAGTTAGAAATTGAAGGTGTGATGCTCAATGTTGTTAGTGCTTATGCCCCACAGGCAGGATGTGAGCTAAAAGAGAAGGAGAGATTCTGGAGTGACTTAGATGAAGTGATGCAGAGTACCCCCAGAGGTGAAAGAGTGGTCATTGGGGCAAACTTCATGTTGGTGCAGGGACATGTTGGTGCAGGCAATAGAGGGGACGAGGAAGCGATGGGCAGGTTTGGTATCCAGGACAGGAACACAGAAGGACAGATGTTGATCGATTTTGCAAAAAGGATGGAAATGGCTGTGGTGAATACTTTCTTCCAGAAGAAACAGGAGAATAGGGTGACTTATAAAAGCGGAGGTAGGAGCACACAGGTAGACTACATCTTGTGTAGGCGATGTAATTTGAAGGAAGTCAGTGACTGCAAAGTAGTAGTGGTTGAGAGTGTTGCCAAACAGCATAAAATGGTGGTATGCAGGATGACGCTGATGGTGAGGAAGGTGAAGAAGGCAAAGGCAGAGCAGAAGACAAAGTGGTGGAAGTTGAAAAAGGAAGAGTGTCGTGGTGTCTTCAAGGAGGAGTTGAAACAGGCTTTGGGTGGCCAGGAAGTGCTTCCAAATGACTGGACAACTACAGCAAATGTGATCAGGGACACAGGTAGGAGAGTACTTGGTGTGTCCTCTGGAAAGAAAGTAGATAAGGAGACTTGGTGGTGGAATGAGGAAGTGCAGGAGTGTGTACAAAAGAAGAGGTTAGCTAAGAAGAAGTGGGACATTGAGAGGACCAAAGAGAGTAAACAGGAGTACAGGGAGACACAGCGTAAGGCAAAAGTAGCAGTGGCTAAGGCAAAACAGAGGGCGTATGATGACTTGTATGATAGGTTGGACAGTAAGGAGGGAGGAAATGATTTATACAGGTTGGCACAGCAAAGAGATAGAGATGGGAAGGATGTGCAGCAAGTTAGATTGAAAAAGGACAGAGAGGGAAATGTATTGACTGATGACAGAAGTGTGCTGGGAAGATGGAAAGAGTACTTTGAAGAGCTGATAAATGAGGAAAATGAGAGAGAAAAAAGAGTAGAAGAGGTGACCATTGAGGAGCAGGATATAGCAAAGATCAGTAAGGGTGAAGTGAGGAGGGCATTGAAGAGGATGAAGAATGGAAAGGCAGTTGGTCCTGATGATATACCTGTGGAGGTATGGAAGTGTCTAGGAGAGGTAGCAGTAGATTTTCTGACAAGAACATTCAACAAGGTCCTAGAGAGTGAGCAGATGCCGGAGGAGTGGAGGAGAAGTATGCTGGTGCCCATTTTTAAGAACAAGGGAGATGTGCAGAGTTGCGGCAACAACAGAGGGATAAAGTTGATGAGCCATACGATGAAGTTATGGGAAAGAATAGTGGAAGCTAGACTAAGGGCAGAGGTCAGCATTTGTGAATAACAGTTTGGTTTCATGCCAAGAAAGAGCACCACAGATGCAATGTTTGCTTTAAGGATGTTTATAGAAAAGTACAGAGAAGGTCAGAGGGAACTGCATTGTGCCTTTGTGGATCTGGAAAAAGCATATGACATGGTGCCAAGAGAAGAACTGTGGTATTACATGAGGAAGTCTGGAGTGGCAGAGAAGTATGTTAGAGTGGTGCAGGACATGTATGAGAGATGTAAGACAGAAGTGAGGTGTGCTGTCGGTGTGACCAACGAATTCATGGTGAAGGTGGGACTGCATCAAGGGTCAGCTCTGAGCCCCTTCTTGTTTGCTATGGTGATGGACAGGCTGACAGACGAGGAGAGACAAGAATCTCCATGGACTATGATGTTTGCAGATGACATTGTGATTTGTCGTGAGAGCAGAGAACAAGTGCAGGAAAATCTAGAGAGGTGGAGGTATGCCCTGGAAAGGAGGGGAATGAAGGTTAGCCTCAGAAAATCAGAATACATGTGTGGGAATGGGAAGGACCCAGGAGGAACGGTGATGTTACAGGGAACAGAGATAACAAAGGTGGAGGATTTTAAGTACTTAGGCTCAACAATCCAGAGCAATTGAAAGTGTGGAAAATAGGTGAAGAAGCGTGTGCAGGCAGGCTGGAATGGTCGGAAAAAAGTGTCCGGTGTGATGTGCGATAGGAGAGTGTCAGCAAGAATGAAAGGAAAAGTGTACAAGATGGTGGTGAGGCCAGCGATGTTGTATGGCTTAGAAACAGTGGCGCTGAGGAAAAGTCAGGAGGCAGAGCTGGAGGTAGCGGAGATGAAAATGTTGAGGTTCTCTCTGGGAGTAACGAGGATGGATAGGATCAGAAATAAGTATATCAGAGGGACAGCCCATGTAAGATGTTTTGAAAATAAAGTCAGAGAGGCTAGATTGAGATGGTTTGGACATGTACAGAGGAGGGATAGTGAGTATATTGGCAGTAGGATGCTGAGGTTGGAACTACCAGGCAGAAGGCCTCGAGGAAGACCAAAGAAGAGATTTATGGATGTGGTGAAGGAAGACATGAAGGTCGTTGGAGTCAAAAAAGAAGATGCAGAGGACAGGCTGAGATGGAGGCGGATGATTTGCTGTGGCGACCCCTGAAGGGAGCAGCCGAAAGGAAAAGAAGAAAGAAGATTTGTTTGTTTATTTATTTATTTTGGATTTTTTTTTTACTGTTTTATTTCACTTCAATAATTTTGATCACTTGTCTTCTGGTGCTTGGCCGCACTCCCATCACCGTTGATCTCTTTCGATTTGATTCACAATAGGAGAAGCCTCTCCATCTCATCATTGAGTCCTGATCATTTTTCAGATAAAATACTAACCCCCTTTGCTGGTTTAACACTCTTCAACATGGTCTTCTGTTTGAGAATTGTATAGAGTGTCGATGCATTCTTCCCAAACTCCTTCCATAGATCGGCCCCGCCGACTCCTTTTTCATGTTTAGCTATGATTTCAAGCTTCGTTTCAAGAGAAATCGATTTTCTCCTCTTGAATACATCAGCCACCTTCTTACAGCCCATATTAGAAACACTGGGATATGCGCAATATAAAATAAGACTAAAATAGTCACAAAATCCAAACCACAGAAAAGAAAAACTTTTGTGCGTGTGCACGCTACTAATTTCGGCACGGAAAAGAACAGCGGAGGAATACACGTGGAAGAATACGAGGCTAATTGGCACGTCGGACCCTGGGAAACATTTTTGGCATACTGTTGGATCATACTTAAGTGCAATTGCGCATTCTCTACACTAGGTGGCAGTGGCGCTTTCACTGTTTTCTCTAAGGCAGTGGTCGGGAACCTTTTTGACTGTCTGTCTTCCTTTCGGCTTTTTCTCTTTCACTCGGGAGTCACCACAGCAAATCATCTGATTCGCACGTTTGATTTGGCAGAGGTTTTTACGTCGGATGCCCTTCCTGTCACAACCCTTTTAGCAAGGGACAGAAACACGCTGATGACTTTGCAGCCTACTCTTTACGAAAGTCAGCAATGGTTCTTTTACATGCCTCTCACCATAGACAGTGAGAGACATGGCCCGCCTTTGATAACCCAGTTAGCTGCACTGGGGGGGACAGTGACAACCTTGTGGAGAGTGGGACTCGAACCCCCAACCTTTGGATCAGCGATCTAGCGCCCTATACCACTAGACCACTAAGAGAGCAAAAAAATGACATATTTTAAAATGTAAGCCTCTGAGAGGATTTTATATATATATATATATATATATATATATATATATATATATATATATATATATATATATATATATATATATATATATATATATATATATATATATATATATATATATATATATATATATATATATATATATATATATATATATATATATATATATATATATATATATATATATATATATATATATATATATATATATATATATATATATTAATGTTGAATACAATTAAATTGAAAAGGAAGACCAACAATTTTTAGAGTATAATAAGACTCTGAATTTATTTTAAACGACATTACTTACTTACTTACTAAAAGGATTGGCTCTCCGCCTCACGCTACAGTGACGTGAGATTGAAAATAGATTACTAGATTTATTCATCGGTTTTTGTTTTATTTGATGGCTTTTTTTGTATTTTTATTTAAATGACAGTCAAATTATTGTATTCATTATTCTGTTAAAAAAGGTCGCCTGATTTGTCTCAGAGCCAGATGCAGTCATCAAAAGAGACACATCTGGCTCGCAAACCATAGGTTCCCGACCCCTGCCCTATGATGTCGGGAAAAGCACCATGCAAACGATATGAAGTGCAGTACACACTATTTATAGTTGCGAGTGGGGCACTGGGGGGGGGGGGGGCGTAATTTTTTTTTTTTCTTCCTATAGGAGGAATGACAGAAAATAATTGAGAAGCATTGCACAAGGTGTTCTCAGAACGTGGAGGAATTAGCCCGAAAAAGCCATTTCCCAAGCAGAGTTCGTAAGTTGAAAATTTGTTTGTTGGATGGGGCAGCTTTTTGGTGGGGTCAAAGCTTGTATCATGGAAAATTCGTTATTGGGGACACTTGTAAGTCGAGGTACCACTGTATGTTCGGTGACTGAATCACTTGTATAGATTTCAATAAACAAAAAAGTATGATGGGATTGGAGACATTTATTTTGCCATATTCTTCAACAAACAGACAGCAGGAGACCAAAGAGAGGATGAAATGTGTATTATTCTACGTCCATCCCAGTTGGCATGTGCTGCCAGAGCATATGTGCGGGGGGAGGGGTTGGAGGGATTGGGCAGGGAGAGACGTTTTAACCACAATAACAGCTTTTGCATCAAGAGAGCCTGGTCAGCACAAAAGCCTCCATACTGTCAGAGGTCATCGGACATGGACGCACACACACTCACTCTAGCGTATACACACAGGCACATATGCAAAGCCTCCAATAAAAGTCAGCATCTGTTTTGTGAAGAGATATACAGGAACAGTCTGAGCTTCCTGCAGCTTGAATCTCTCCCAAGTTGCGTGCTGCGAACGCTGTGCTGTGAAACAAAACCCAGTCTCACACATATAAACTCCCACACATACAAGTGCTCTTACAGGAGCTTCAAGGTACACCATTTCAGGATGATTCAAACGGTTTCTTCATAGCACGGTAAATATACTGGATCCCCGGCATCATGCTTGCGTAACCTCAGGCCATTCTCGTCAGTGTTTCACCCTTTAGTCGAACAATATCAGAGGCGGGTGGGCGTACAGTTCATCTTTAGTTATAGCTTTATATGTCTGCCAAGTTTGAAGAATCACTCATGTGGTTATCATTATTAAACATATAATTACATTAAATTAGATCAATATTTAATTTTTGTGGCACTTGTGAAATTTTTAGTTTGATATACAGGCAGCAGAGTTATTATCATTTAGAAACGACTATTGTGCTTTGGCCTCTGAGACATCCGTACTGGGACCAAACTATTCTTAAATTTTTTACGACTGTTCATATTAACTCCTCTATTAGTTTTATATTAATTCATTCACTGAACTGCTTAATCCTACTCGGGCCTATCTCAGTCTATACCTGAGTGTAAGTGTAAGTCCATTGCACAGCCAGTACACACAACTAGTCACACCCCAATTAGCTCGATTGGTTTTACAATGTTTGTTCATGGGCAGTGGTGGCCTGGTGGTAAAGGTGCTGGATCACTGATCCCATGGTTGGGGGTTCAAGCCCCACTCTCCACAAGTTGTCACTGCTGTCCCCCCAGTGCAGCTAACTGTGTTATCAAAGGCCAGCCATGTCTTTCATTGTCCATGGTGAGCGGCATGAAAGAACCATTGTTCACTTTAGTCAAGAGTAGCTGCAAAGCCGTCAGCGTGTTTCTGGCCTGCGATGGACTGGTGAGCTGTCCAGGGTGTACTCTGCCCTCACCCAGAGTTGGCAGAGATGTCCGCCAATCTTTAAATGGTGCGTTTGAATGTTTGAGTGGCGTATTTGGCCCGTTTCGTATACAGAGACAAAAAATTTTGGAAAATGTTTTTCGTAACCTGGATTTTTCATTTGCTGGGACTATTGTAAGGTGAGGAACCACTGTACATGCATTCGTACCTTTAACGTGTAGAATCCAGATTAATCCTATTAAGAGATGGAGAGAACACAAGGAACAATAACTAGAACACAGCAAACCCAAGCACAACATTGAATTGAAGAGCTGGGAGGTAATAATGCTGCACATGCCTTGAGGTGCTTTCAGATGATACTGTTCATGTGTTTAACCTGATCATATTCTGATGGAATTCTGAGGAAATCGGAGGAAATCAGAGGACATCGGTACACAATGGAAAACATTGGTATGCATTGGATGACACTGTAGAATTTTGGGGGCAATTTCAGAAAGGAATATTTGTAAAATGTTTTTGGAGTGTTGAAAAATTTGCTCGCCAGGACAACATGGTGCAGAAACGTGCTAACAAAAGTCAGCAATGGTTCTTTTCCATCAGGGGTCGGGAACCTATGGCTCGTGAGCCAGATGTGGCTCTTTTAATGACTGTATCTGGCTCTCAGATAAATCAGGTGGCCTTTCTTAACAGAATAACGAATACATAATTTCACTGTCATTTATATAAAAATACAAAAAAAGCCATCAAGTAAAACAAAAACAGATGAATAAATCTCGTGCATTTAAATCTTTACATCTACTTTCAATGCCACGTCACTGTGGCGTGTAGCAGAGAACCAATCCTTTCTGTACTCCAGTGTGTTGGCGGGTCCGATACCTTGAAACTCTAATTTTAATGGATTATAACAACAGCCACAGACTGCGCGTGTTGTTTTTGAGTAAAGAGGTAAATGTCCCTGATTTTTGATCAGTTCATTTGCACGAAGCCAAGCACAGCTGGCAAGCAAACACAAATGGACAGACATGGAAAAACTTCAACCCGCAGACCAGCTGATTGCCAAAACTTGGGACCCGTTTCATGTCACATACCGAACACTGCAGCTTGTGAGTCCTGTCGTATTGACGTATCGCTCCACATGCGCACGCGAGCAGTCCTTATCACCTGAAAACCATCAAGACCAACCTGCAGTCACATGCAACAGATGGAAGCCTAAATGCCTGAATGAAACTGAACCTCAGCACGTATCACCCAAACTACACGCCATCAACAAAACCATGCAGCACCAGAAGTCGCATTAATAGTAAGAAGTACTTTTCTTATTAATAAATAACTTCATTATGACAATGTTGCTTAAAATAAGTTCAGAGTCTTATTCTCTCAATTTGTTGGTCTTCTTTTACAATTTAGTTGTATTCAGGATTTATATATACTGTATATATATATATATATATATACTGTAGACAGGACTATATATATATATATATATATATATATATATATATATATATAGACTGTATATATATATATATATACTGTATATATATATATATATAGACTGTATACAGGATTTATATATACTGTATATATATATATATATATATATATATATATATATATATATATATATATATATATAAATATATATATATATATATATATATATATATATACAGTATATATAAATCCTGAATACAACTAAATAGAAAAAGAAGACCAACAAATTGAGAGATTTTAAATTACAAATTTTATTGCTGATCCAAAGATTGGGGGTTCGAGTCCCACTCTCCACATGGTTGTCACTGTCCCCCCCAGTGCTGCTTACTGGGTTATCAAAGGCGAGCCACGTCTCTCACTGTCTATGGTGAGAGGCATGTAAAAGAACCATTGCTGACTTTCGTAAAGAGTAGCTGCAAAGCCGTCAGCGTGTTTTTGTCCCTTGCTAAAAAGGGTTGTGACAGGAAGGGCATCCGACGTAAAAACCTCTGTCAAATCAAACGTGCGAATCAGATGATTCGCTGTGGCGACTCCCAAGTAAAAGGGAAAAAGCCGAAAGGAAGACACAGGGAGACACACACATACATATATATATATATATAAAATCCTCACACTTGGGATTGGTAATACAGCACCTTACCTTGCCTTGCCTTACCACCGCACCGGGCCACCACTACCCCAACACCAGCATATGATCAGAGCATATCGAGATGCTGATGGGAATCATGAAAGCACACCTTTAAAAATAACATGCAATTCAGTAATATGACTTTAAAGGGTTAAAATCATTCACTAAACCGCTTAATCCTAATTAGGGTGGTGCGAAGACTGACACTTATCTCGGACTATAAGGGATAAATGGTTCTACTTTTATGTTCATCAGTTTTGTGGGAAAACTTAAAAACCCAAATTGTATTATTCTTTATGAACAATTTTAACTTGGATCAGATTTATAAATGTTTTTATTATAGTTCATGGTATAATCACTACATTTTATTGTCATTTATATTTGTTTAATTGTGTCTGACAAGCCAAAGATCTCGGGTCTGCCATCGTTTAGAAAACCTACCATGGAAACCTTGTTTTTTTATATTATCATATTATTCCCTGAGTTATCCAATCGACCAGCCATTTCCCAATGCACAAGCATAAACATGGCCTAAATAGGTGCCAACAATAACAATATTTATTGCACTCAATTACTATCATCGCTTCCTAATAATTATTCCATACACATGAACTACAAAATGATTACAGACCCTTATGTTAATTTCCCTGCAGTAGGAATATGATTGTGAAACCAATCAGTTGATTAACCGATGAGGAAATGCGAGTGATGCTTTCTCAGAAGAACAATTATTCCCATAGTGACAACAGTGAACATCTGGATTGTCAAGCCAGATGTGTCCAACTGACAAGGCCATTCTGCTCGACCCTGTACAGATGAAGCCAGGCTTTTGATGTTGAATGGAACATTTGATGGGAAATTGCATGTCGTGTGCGTGTGTGTGTGTGTGTGTGTGTGTGTGTGTGTGTGTGTGTGTGTGTGTGTGTGGTTGTTTGTGAGAGAGAAACAAGAAACAAAAAGAAAGAGAAAGAGATTTGTCATATGTAAACAAAGGCGATAACATTGATGGTGTGGCATAAAAACATCTTTATGTCATTTCTTGTGAGGAAATTTTCTCATAATTTTCAGAAATCATATTGAAAGAAATCCCCAGCTTATTCCAAGCTCCAGTAATATGTAAAGCTTGCCCCAGATAAAATGCATAACACTAAGAACCGATGCATCTGTAAACTCCAGTACTAATTATTAAAGGTAAACGGTGGTGTAGTGGTTAGCACGGCCTGGGTTCAAGTCCTCAGGCCTTTCTGTGTGGAGTTTGCATCTTCTCCCTGTGTTTGTCCAGGATTCCTCAGGGTTCTCTACTTTCCTCCAACAATCCAAAGACATGCACGTTAAGCTACATTTACATTTACAGCATTCACTATATAAGTCAATATACCGTATTCGATGTAATAAGCGCCCTGCTCCAATTAGCGCCCCACACACACACACACACACACACACACACACACACACACACACACACAAATACACCCAGTGTTTTTTTATCTTACGTCTTTTAATCGCCCATGTGTACTGGGGGCAAAATCGTAGATCAAACTTACCAATTTTATTTGATCAGACTCTGTAACAGAAAAGTGAGGCGTTCCCTGCCTGTAAAAGTGAGTTTACACGGTATTTCAAGACCCCCTGCCACTGAGAAATGTCTATAATGTTAATCAGTAACAACACATGTAATTGTTTCACCGTGCTTTAAAAAATAGGAAAATATTTTGCTGTGTGATAAATGTCCAACAACTGATGAATCATTAGAAAGTGCTACACCAAAACCATGGGATGCTCTGAATGAATGGAGCGATGAGCCAGATATGGACCTATCAGAAAGTGAAGACGAGTATTTTTCACCCAATTCTCCTGCTCACTAACTTCATAAATTTAAAGACGTTCCTGGTCATGTGCTTTTGTTTATGTTGATGTTGATTGGTTCAGCTTCGTATTGATTGGCTCATTTTACTTGGGAAAATGTTTAAAGGAACAGCACCAGGAGGGAAACGTAAGGGCAGGAAAAGTCTTTTTTTTAATTATGCTGTTTTCTGTTTATTTTCAGCTTTCATGTAAGTAGTGTGGTTGATACCACAAAATGAATAACACAAATACCAGTAAATCTCTTTTATTGTTCTGTTATTATTCATGTTTTCCACCTCGATGGTGATATGCACTTACCATTCCACTCTGCTGGTAATCCTTTGAATAAGTGCCCACCCACTCCAATTTTTTAAGCGCCCCGGGCGCTTATCACAGCGAATACGGTAAGTTAGTTGGCTGTTCCAAATTGACCCTATGTGTGAATGTGAGTGTGTCTGTGTTGGCCCTGCGAAGCTCTGGTGAGCCGTTTAGGGTGTACCCCTTCTTCACCCAGTGTTGACTGAAATAGGCTCCAGCCTCCCGTGAGAGGATTAAGCAGTTTGGCAAATGAGTGATTGCATAAATAAATATGAAAGTTACTTTTCAGGCCCAGTTTAGGAGAGGAGGTCACATGTTCATTTTTTTATTTTGAGATGCATCTCTGCTTCTCTTTTCATCCCGCATCTTCCACTCACGCTCTCTTATTCTCTTTTACTTAGTTTCTTATTCACTCTTTCTGACACATATACACTTTTAGATGCAATTCAATTCATACTTCATACAGATGCAAAATGGAGACATATCAAAATAAGAAAAACCATCAAAGTACAGCATCAGTCTCTATACATTTGCAGCACGTATACACACATACACACACACACACACACACACACACACACACACACACACACAAAACCAACTCCAGGCACGTTGCACGGTGAGGAAGAGCAGTGTGTACTTGGGAGGGAGTTGGAGGGGGCACTGATTGAGTTTGCTCAGCAGAGCTCAGGAGAGTGGAAGTGAAATATGTGGAAGGCAATATTACAGAACACTGGGACACCTGGACACCAGCCAACTCCTCCAACTAATACCATCATCTGGGCAAGTTTATATGTGTGGAGGGAAAGTATGTGTCTATGTATGACCAGGAGGAGGAGGAGGAGACGAAGGCAAACAAAGTGACACTAGAAGGAGTTTGGGAGTTTTATGATGGATTGCAATGGTATTGAAAAGCTCTGACAGGTCTGGAAAGCAGTGAAGGTGTGAAATTATACTTGTTTACTGACATTATATACATGTGAAAAATGATGAGTATGCTTGACTCAGAGAGGGTGTTTTTGTTTGCCAGCATGTGTATGTGTTCTGTATCTGATATTTATAGTCAGAGTCATTTAGAGTAAGACGATTGCCACTCTCAGACTGTGCCTTCTGCTCCTCCTTCATCATCATTAGTACTTTTTTGATCATGTACACCATTCCTCTCCCATGTCTCTGCATCTGTGTCCTCATACTTTGGTTGTTGAGGGCTTGTTTTGAAAGATGTGAGAATACAGGGTTGGGCATGAAACATTATTTTGTAAAGCAAAGCTTTGCTTTATTTTTTCTGTTTGTCAATCCTTTTGCGTGTGTGTGTGTGTGTGTGTGTGTGTGTGTGTGTGTGTGTGTGTGTGTGTGTGTTGCAGTCATTGAGGGGCGGTGAAGAGACTCTTGACAGAGCAGTAGAGGAAATTACATCAGCAGGGAGGCCAGTTTGGGGCAAAGTGCCAGGTTAATTTAATTGTGTGTAGGCTACATTGTCCCCAGAGCCCTAGCTTAAGGTCAGCACCTCTCAGAGTGCAGAGTCCTGCAGCAACCTCGGTGGCCTAATGTTTTAGAGAGCGCTGTGCCACAAGTGTGTATGCGGCTATTTGTCTTTATGCATCAGTGGTTGGCTATTTTGTGTGTGTGTGTGTGTGTGTGTGTGTGTGTGTGTGTGTGTGTGTGTGTGTGTGTGTGTGTGTGTATAAAACAGAAACTCAGGCATATAAATTGATTTCAAATGCCCTGCACATTTGCCCAACATAACATAGATGAAACTGCACCAACTAATATTATGACACATGGCAACATGACAAGCACTCACTGACTCACTCATATTACAGAAAGCTAAATTATATCAGGGTCATGGGGGGGGGGGTCTATCTCAGCCAACACTAGGTGAAGATGCGGTAAACTCTGAATGGCTCGCCAGTCCATCGCAGGGCAGCACTCGCACACAGAACACAGAACTACTCTCACTTACACTACTCACTATCCACATTCACACTAGGGCAGTGCTTCTCAATTATTTTCTGTGATTCCCCCTATAAGAAAAAAAAAACATTTTATGCCACCACCACCACCACCACCCCCACCCCCCCTCAGCACCCCGTGAGCAACTATAAATAGTATTTCCTGTACTTCATATTGTTTGCTCGGTGCTTTTCCCCTACACCATACGGAACACAGTAAGAGCGCCACTGCCACCTACTGTAAAGGATGCGTAATTATACTTAATTCTAGTACATTATGGCAAAAAAAGCATGTTCCTCAAGCTCAAACGTTCTCCCCCTTGCATCACACTGCGCCTCCGAAGGGGGGTGTGCCCTACTCTTTGAGACACACTGCACTAGGGGCAATTAGCCTAATGTGTATGTCTTTGGTCTGTGTGAGGAAACCAGAGTACCCAAAGGAACCCTGCAGAAGAATCAGAGAACATAGAAACCCCTCACAGAAATTCCCGAGTCTGAGATTCAAAACTGGGATCTTCTTGTTGTGAGCTGCTAACAACGAAGCGATATCCCATGAGCAAACAAGAGCAAACAAGATTTAAGATTTTTTTTATTTTATTTTGCCTTACTGTATTAATCCTGCAAGGGAAATTATTGCCTTGGCATTGGAACCCACCCAACGTGAGCACACACACACACACACACACACACACACACACACACACAAGTAAACAGTGAGTGCACACACTCGGCGCAGTGGCCTGCCACACACAGTGGGGCACCTGGAGAGCAGTTGGGGGGTTAGGTGTCTTGCTCAAAGGGCAATTTAGCCCTGAATAGGGAGGAAGAGAAGGTGCAGCTCACTCTACCCACTGCCACATATTTTTCCAGCTGGTTCGGGAGTCCAACCAATCACCTTCCAGTCCCAAAGTTGTTCTTCTAATCATTAGGCTACGGTTGACTCCAAATAGGCAGTGAAACAAATTATTCAGGTCATTTTCATATTCTGGTGGCATAGTGGTTAGCACGCCTGACTCACGGCATGGAGGCCCTGAGTTTCAGTGCGGTGCTCAGTGAGGCCATTTCTGTTTGGAGTTTTCATGTACTCCCCGTGCTTGCATGGGTTTCCTCTGGGTGATCTCGTTTCCTCCCAGAGCCCAAAGACATGCCCATAAGGCTAATTAGATATTCTGTACCCCAGCTGTGTGTGTGTGTGTGTGTGTGTGTGTGTGTGTGTGTGTGTGTGTGTGTGTGTGTGTGTGTGTGTGTGTGTGTGTGTGTTGGCTTTTCTATGGTTTGGTGAGCCAGTCAGGGTGCACCCCACATGCAGTCAGAACTGGCTGGGATGGGCTCCAGCCTTGAGGAGACCCTTATAAAGGATAAAAGTAATGAGAGAGGTTTTTATATACTTCAGTAATTTCTCTCATAAATAACTGACAGATGTGTAACTAATTTCCCTGCTGGTAAATAAACAGGGTTCAGATTTAGCTTTCATATTATTGTTGCTCTTGTTTCAGAATACTGGGAGCACCAACACAAGCAATATACACCAAATGCATGCTGGATGTAATAAGTGACCAAGAGACTGGGGTCATCGAGGCCATACATTACAACTGATACCTAATAACAGTGTTGTTTTACCATACGTTTAGTGTTGACTCTAGAGTTTGTGTATTGATCTGTCCCTCATTCACTCATTTGCTGACCCGCTTAATCCTACAGTCGAGGGAGGCTGACGCTCATCTCAGCCGACACTGGACGAAGGTGGAACAGACCATTAACAATTTGCTCGACCATCATATGGCAATACACACACACACACACACACACACACATAACCATTTGCACTCACACTGACACCTAGGGTCAAATTTTAAAACCGCTAATTTGCCTAATGTGCTTGTCTTTAGACTTCAGGAGGACACCAGAGTACCCAGAGTCAACCCAGACAAGCACAGAGAGAACATGCATACTCCATACAGAAATGTCCTCACCAGGCCCAGGATTTGAACCCATGACGTCCTTGCTGTGAGGTGGATGTGCTAACCATTAACCCATCACACCGCCCTGTTTACTGTGTTGTCTTTTATGTAGTCAACTATCTCCATTTACTGTATTCGCTGACTTTTGCATGGTCTATTACTGTTATTTATCTTCGTGTCTGACACTGGCATATATTACAAGGAACATTATGATTCTGAGGAAACAATATTTCATGCTTAGCATTACATCTGTCTATGGTGTAGAGAAATGAAAATTACGCCTACCTGAATTGATTTGACTGGATTAAGTTTAGTTGTTCGGCGTTGTATCAAAGACAAGCACCAGGAATCATTTCACCAGCTACTCGTCTCTTGCTCGTCATCATTTCCCTATAATAGATGTACAGTTTTATATAGGCAGATGTATAAAAAAAAAAAAATCTTATAACTTTTTTTCCTGGTCTGGAACTTTCTCTGCACTTCCTTTTTTTTTTTCTTTTTTTTTTTAACCTTTTCCCCTTTTCTCTGCTTTATAAATGCATTAATAAGCACAGGAAATTAACAACAGGACCCATCATAACCCTCATCACTCTCTCACTCATTTTTTGAACCATTTAATCCTACTAGCGATGGTGGGAGGCTATCTCCCAATGACGTAGAAGAAAAACTAGACTTCGCACTCTGCATACATTATGTATGCCGCCATAGTCAATGGGCTCTGACTTCTGGTAAGGGCAAAAAGCATGGCAAACATACACACATTGATATGGAATAATAAATATGCGATAAATCTAAATACTTAGGATGTTTTTGATCCCTGGAGACATGAATATAATCTAAACATGCAAACCAGCATGCCCAGGAAGGTTTGGAAGATACGTCGACACATAATAGGAGGTACAGACCTTAATAATATAGTATTCCTCTTGCCAAACATGTCAACTGCCACGCCCACCTCTCTTGTCTTAGTATAGTGTAGCAAGGATTTCAATTAATATATTCCACAAATTATAAAGAATTTTTCGGACATTTTTTGTACAAGAGGATGAACAATCTCGGAAATGTTATCAATATATTCCGCACAAGTATCGCTCTCGGGTTCAGAAATCAATCATCTGAGGCATGTGCGTTAGTTTTATTCGCTTAATGTTAGAACAAAGAGCTCCCAAGGGGAATCAGAACCTGCAGCCTGTCCCCAGAACTTGAGAGATGAACATATACAAAAAGGCACTACACATTTATAACCACAAACACTTACAGTTAAGCTACACATGTAATATTACGTCATATAAATGAGCAGTAGCAACATGATACATTCTACATTGATTACAGATATATACAATAACAGACCAGTTACATACATGCTTGATACACTGGGGCTGATAATAAAAAGTATTCATTCATAAATTACAGGGTAAGTAATGTTACTTAAGCTTCAAGCCTACGGCCTAATGAAGGCTAAACTGAAACACACTTACCGGTGAAAAGTTGCTTCTTTGCAACCACCTGCACGGTTTTGACAGCCAACAGCGCAACAAAAATTAAGCATATTTACACAAAACAAGCGAAACTTAACGTAATCCAATTAAATTTGATGTTGTTGTGTTTCATAACGTACAATTATAAAGCCAAAGGATGTCAACTTTCAATTGAAATAGTACCCAAAGCAATGTTTTGCCCAAACCTGAAGTTGAAGCCGAATTACCATGCGAAAGGGGCCTATCTTCCTATCTCAGCTAGCCAAATTAGCTTAACGTGCATGTCTCTGGACTGTCAGAGGAAACTAAAGTACCTGAAGGAAACCACTCAAGCATGGTAAGAACAAGCACACTCCACACAGAAACACCTCCAGGACTCAAACACAGGACATTCTTGACAGTGCTAATCACTGCACCACAATGCTGCAGCCATCATAACACTCTGAGTGATATTGTCTTAGTTGTGGCTGAATCCAGGAAAAGTCTCAGGCATACCAAACACTTTCCAGTTTTTGATAATAGATGGTAGGAATTGATACATCTTTTTAAACATTTTATATCTATCTCCTGGCTTGTGCCTCCCCAAGGCTTTATCACTGTGATCTTTTAACAGTGCCTTGTCAGCCATAGTTTATTATTCTTTTACAGTTACACTTTCAAGCACTGGAATTCACTAGGAATTGAGGAGTCCACTTGTCAAAACTTGTAAAGTGAGGCTTTGTAAAAAATAGATAAATAAAATGATTCATTTCATTTAACCTCTTTTTCAGGCACCTGTGCATAGCCCTCTGAAAGCTCCACTTTCAAAACCTGCTAACGCTTGTAAATCAGAGTAGAAGAGGAACTTGTATGATAATTTCTCTGCTTCGGATTTTTCTTAAAATTGACCAACTTATGACAATTTTTAAGCCTTGTATCCAGCTTAGAGCTGCTCATTGGCTGTACATTATTACCCTGCAGGAATGTACTTCAAGGCTGCTACTAAGCGCCAAGCGCGACCATATACTAGTAGGTCCATGTATCCTATTATTCAGGTACCCATTTAACAGCTGGGTGGACTGAGTGCAATGTGGATTAAGTGCCTTGCCTAGGGACACAACACAGCTTCAGACCCAGGTCACAAATTTTTGGTGTCTCCACCTGGATTCGAACCCAAGCCCTTGCGCTGAAGCAGTGAACCATTACACCACCGTGCTCCGTGCTCATCTTCATGTGGGTTTTCTTGGCAAGGATAGTGCAGTGGTTTGCCATTGCCTTCTGCACAATGCGAACCTACGGGCAATTTAGAACGGCCAATTAACCTACTGTGCATGTTTTTGGACTGTGAGAGGAAACCGACGCAAGCACGGGGAGAACATGCAAACTCCACACAGAAACACCCAGGCCAGGAATCGAACCCAGGCCTTCTTGCTGTGAGGTGAACGTGCTAACCACTACGCCACCGTGCCGCCAACTTGACCTGAGTTGCTGAATCAATCAAAATGATTAGCATAGATCACAAATGAAAACCAATTAGCTTGGTGGGTAATGGGAAGGGTGATTAGTTACACATGAATTAATTTAGAAATATATAAAGGGGGAGATAACCATCTTTTAATCTAAAAAAAAAAAAAAATTAAGTGTTTGTTATTATATCTTCAACTTGACTATGATAAGCTGCATTGAATAAACGCAGGTGAAAAAATTAACTGAAATGTGTGAGTGTGTCTGTGTGTGTGTGTGTGTGGGTGGGTGGGTGTGTGTGTGTGTGTGTGTGTGTGTGTGTGTGTGTGTGTGTGTGTGTGTGTGTGTGTGTGTGTGTGTGTGTGTGTTTCAGTCTACAAAGCCACAAAATGTAAATATTTTTAAGAAGGAGTGATTCACTTCTATAATCAATGGAATTTCATGAAGCGTGAGAAAATTGTATTGACCCTGCCTCACAGTAAGAAGGCCTGAGTTCAATTCCCAGACTCAATCATGTGCATGTTCTCCCCGTGCATGCGTGGGTTTTCTTGAGCAGTTAAGCAATAGGCACAGTAGACCATTTGGCTGTTCCAAATCACTTCTAGGTGTGAGACTGAATGTGAATGGTTGTATGTGTGTTAGCCCTATGATGGCCATGTGACCTTATTAAGGTAGCAGGGAGGCTGGCGCTTATCTCAGCTGACTCTGGGCAAGGGCTGGGTATACCCTCAGCAGCTCACCAAACCATTGCAGGGCTAAAATTCACACAAGCATTAACATTCACACCTACTGGAAATTTGGAACAGCCAATAAGCCTACTGTGCATGTTTTGCATTGTGGGAGGAAACCAGAATCAGCACAGATAACCCACACAAGCACAGGGAGAACATGCATGCTCAAAGCCCAAACTCAGGAATCAAGGAAACGCGAAGTACTGCACCACTGTGCCGCCTTTTATTATTATTATTAGTAGTAGTAGTAGTAGTAGTAGTAGTAGTAGTAGTAGTATTGTTATCATTATTACAATTAAAAACTGATCTGCAGCAGAGAGGGATCGGGTAATTCTAGTACATCAGGCTTGTGAGGATCATCATTAGCTCAGGGCCCTCACCATCTCTACACATAGTCCAGACAGCGAATGGGACTTCTCCCAGGAAGCACTGCCTAGTTGAACCCACCAAGAACCTTCTGGAGAATTTGGAGTCTCCCCAACACTGCAGCCTTCTGCATTGCCCAGACTGTCAGAAGAGCTGCGTTCCCGCTAGCAAACCTGGGCACTCTCTTGATCTGTCAGTAGATCAGGGGGCACCAAACCAAGGGCACCGAGGATAATGGGGAGTCGGATGACTGTGTAATTTGGATACAGGCGAGACATTTCATAGGCGAGGTCTGCGTATTTTGCGTGTTTTTCCTGAATCTTGCCAATCACATTGCTGTCAAAAGGAACAGAAAATTCAATAATATTGATAATTTTATTGGCTTGATCAAACAGAACAAGATCAGGCTTATTGGCTTCAATCTTCCTCAGGCTGTAAATGGGCTGATTCCACAGAAGTTTAAAAATCATCCTTTTTCATGACACCCTGGACATGATCAGGGTCGTACCATGGGTTGAGCCCTGAGTCAAAACCACTAGCATGATGAAGACGGTACTAGAATGAGTGTGCCATGCTATCATGTCTTTTCAAGTAAGAAGTTTGTGCCAAAGCAATACAACCACTGACAAGGTGTTAAACTCATTAAATTCATTGCACAATCCACATTTGGGATTGACGTTTTCCCTTCAAATATTACATTGGCGACTGCGTGTAGGAAGGGACTGGTTCTCAGCGGCAAAAAGAAAGCCCTCAGTTTCACTTCTGAGACCAGCAGTGGCTTTGCAGAAAACTGATGCTTGAAATGGCAACTCTGCGCTGATTTTGTAAATGATTTCACCTGGTTGACACACATCGATGTACCATCCAGCAGTACCTCGCCATCAACACAATAAAGAGCAAAGTTGAGATTCTGAGCAACAACACTGGCATGTTTGAAGTAGCTGTGAAAGTCCTTGCTTTCATCGTGAGTCTTCACATACTTCACAAGAGGATCATCAGATAAATAAATATGTGCAAAAGTCCACAGCAAAATACGATCGTGAAGAGCTTCCACATTGATCTACAGTAACCTCGCCCTCCAGAATTGATTGGCATGTATAAACGATTGAGAGAGGAGCGAGGGTGGTGAGCTCGATTGTCTGACATGATCCTTCATGTAAGGTGATCAAGGCCCATGACATCATCTTTTATCCAGTCTATGATACCAAACAAATATCACAAGACAGGCACTGCAAAAGTATTTGTGGCTTTGACTTTGTTTCTCGCGTTCAGTTCCGAACTCCAAATCTATTTGAGATGAGACTTGTACTCTGCTCGTAGCTTGTCTTTAATGTGGGCTTTCTGGAGCTTGTCTCGAACTTGTATCCCTAAATAGGTATAAGATTGGCTTTCCACGAGATGCTCAATAACTCCTCCCTCTCTTAACTCAACAGATCCATTATTGACTGGCTTGCCACGCCTTGAGTGGAGAACATTACATTTGTCAAGTCCAGATGTCATTCCAATATCCTTTGAAAAGGACTCAACAATGTGAATTTGGTCTTTCAATTTGGAATCTCCTTTGGCAGTCAGTTCGATGTCATCCATGCAGAGGAGGTGAGTGAGAGGTGTTGGAGATCTGTGCTGAGGAGGTCCGGGATGATAACCCTCCTCCTTGTTGAGCATGAAACTCAGCGGATTGAGTGACAGGCAAAAAAATAGCGAAGGACTAAAAGAATCTCCGTGGAATATTCCTCTCTTTAAGGAAATAGACTCTGAAGTCTTAACCTGCCCTTGTGAGTACATCTCAAGTTGAGTTGATCAGAAACCCATTAAAGACTTGAGCAAAAGTAGTAGTCGGTCAGGTAGACCAATACACGGCAAAAACTTCAGAATCCATTGGTGAGGGACAGAGTCGTATGGCTTTTTGTAATCAATCCAAAACATTGAGAGGTTTCAATAATAAGTTTTTGTCTCTTCAAGAATCATTTTCTGGACCAATAATTGAGCCTTGCATTCCCAACACCCCTTTCTGGCTCCTTTCTGCTCCCTATAAATAATTCCATTGGAAGAGCAGTAAGATGACACGATATTTTTCAAACTCCCTGTAAATATTTTGTACATGGTATTCAAACAGGTGATAGGGTGGTAATTTTTGGAATCTGGCAAGTTTCCTTTCTATCATTAATATTATTATTTTTTATTATTATTATTATTATTATTACTCGGGAATTGCGTATTGGGGTTTTCAGAGTGTTGACCTTGAGCATGCAATGGATGAGCTACCCATACAGTGTGTATTCCTGTATACTACAGTCATACCTCACCTTACAAAATTAAAGGGTACCTGTACCCAAAATTGACAGCATTAAAAAAAGATCCACCATACCTTATTATTAACTTTTAAACATTGCGTGATGTCGGTAGGTTATCTATAAGTCCACATTTCCTTTTCTTCTGTATGACATTCCTTGCTCACGAAGGTTCAGCACGCGGACATGTTGGCTTTTTTCACTGGGGTCAAAGGTCATTGTGATGTAACATCATTGACAGTCGTATCGCCAATTGCAGAATGTCAGTATATTTTCCTCAAGCAATTCATGTTCTTGACAACAATAGCAGTCATGATCGGTTTTTTGACGCACGCATTTTCCACAAGAGCACCAAATATTTGCTGGCTGTTTGCTACGATTTTCCCGTGTAAGAGCTTCTGCCGACTCTCCAATATCGTCCTCTGAGTTGTCACTTTCCTGGTCTGATTTTACTAAATGTGGATAGTCTTTCTTCAGTGGATCATATAAATAACCTTCTAATCCTTCTACAACCTTGTCTTCGTCCATGGTTTAAAAAAAAAAAAAAAAAAACTACTATAATGTCTGTTTTTTCCAATTTTCCGTGAGCTTGTGTTGTGTGCCAGGTATATAGGCTTATGTTTACATTGCAATCTCGCAGTTCCGGTGGAGGCTTTGTCAACGATGTGACGTCACAGGAAATGCGACGCTGCAAAACTCCTGTGCTCTGAAACTTGACGTTAGTGAAGAACTTAAATCGCTTAAAGCTGGTTTGTGAGAGAATATAATAAATGCCTTAAAGGTGTATTGTCACTAGCTATACACAATAAATCAAATTAGGTATATGAACGTGTTCACTACAGGTACCCTTTAATCTGTTCCAAAAGTTCTTTCGTAACCTGATTTTTTCATAAGTTGAGTAGCAGTTTACATGTAAAAGGCCTGATTCGTTCCAAGGCCCCCAATACTACCCCCTAAACCCTTTAAAATTATAAAAGTATACCTTTTAAGGGTACCGATGGTAGATGGTAGACGGTTTCGGTCATATTCTTTTGCGATATCCGTCAACCGCATGCTACAAGTCTGGTTCTTCTTTTGACTCACACCGGGAATCACTTTACACCAGGAATCACATGCGCGTATATGTGTGTGTGTGTGTGTGTGTGTGTGTGTGTGTGTGTGTGTGTGTGTGTGTGTGTGTGTGTGTGTGTGCACGCATGTGTTGCCCATGTCTTCTTAGCAGAGTGACAATCTTAAAAATGTTCATGCAAGCTTAAAAGCCTCAGCCAAAAAATAAATTTGCAATGAGCACACTCGAAAAACTCACGAAACAACAGTAACTCTGTCCTTTATGCGTGTTAGAACTCCATGACGAACAATGGGCCGAAGGCACACAAAAAGCATCATGAGTATTATGGAGATGCATCTCCATGATAGCTAATGGGAGGGAGCTGCATCTCCGTGACGAACAATGGGTCGAAAGCACACAAAAAGCATCATGGGCATTATGGAGATACAACTCCATAATAGCCAATGGGGGGGGAGCTGCATCTCTATGACGAACAATGGGTCGAAGGCACACGTCATCATGGGTATTATGGAGATGCAGCTCCCTCCTAGCCAATGGGAGGCCAGTAGGGCCGGGTGTTGGGAGATAGCCAATGAGCAACTCACACATTGTTTGAATTTTTGAGATGGCGAGTTTCGTAAAGTGAAATTTTTCCGTATCCAGAGATGGAAATTTTAGGTAAATGCGTTTCGTATCTTGGAATTTTTGTTTGTTGGGTCTTTCATAAGGTGAGGTACCACTGTACTTGTTTTCTATAAGCTACTCCAAATTTAATGGAGTACATATAAAACTATTTCGGAATGCAGCCGTGAGGATGTGCACAAACAAGTGTCCATCCTCAAGCCGGTCCTAAGCCCGGATAAATGCAGAGGGTTTGCAACAGGAAGGGCATCCGGCGTAAAACTTTTGCCAAAATACACAATGCG
This sequence comes from Plotosus lineatus, assembly GCA_024760905.1. Lineage (NCBI taxonomy): Eukaryota > Metazoa > Chordata > Actinopteri > Siluriformes > Plotosidae > Plotosus > Plotosus lineatus. The sequence goes on from CM045739.1 coordinate 38,563,007, forward strand.
AACCGTCAATAGTAATTTCATACTAGATCGGTCAAGGCCCAGGTTAACAACGACCGCCATCAGTGCTGTCAACCAACAGGATGCTGGTGGAAATTGGACTACTTTTGGTCGAAGAAGGAGAGGTCGAAGAAGGAGAGGTGGAGAAGGAGAGGCGGGAGGCATGTCCGTAGGCAGAGAGAGAAGAGGAAAGGCGTGAGTCTAGGACTGAGAGTAGGGACTTTGAATGTTGGAACTATGACAGGAAAAGGTAGAGAGCTGGCTGACATGATGCAGAGGAGGAAGGTGGACATACTGTGTGTTCAGGAGACCAGGTGGAAAGGTAGCAAGGCTAGAAGCTTAGGAGCAGAGTTTAAGCTGTTTCTGCATGGTGTGGATGGGAAGAAAAATGGAGTAGGGGTCATCTTAAAGGAGGGGTTGTTCAGGAATGTTCTAGAAGTGAAAAGAGTGTCAGACAGGGTGATGAGTGATGAGTCTCAAGCACACAGGTAGACTACATTTTGTGTAGGTGATGTAATTTGAAGGAAGTCAGTGACTGCAAAGTAGTAGTGGGTGAGAGTGTTGCCAATCAGCATAGGATGGTGGTGTGCATTATGATGCTGATGGTGAGAAAGGTGAATAAGGCAAAGGCAGAGCAGAAGACAAAGTAGTGGAAGCTGAAAAAGGAAGCGTGTCGTGTTTTCTTCAAGGATTAGTTGAAACAGGCTTTGGGTGGTCAGGAAGTGCTTCCAGATGACTGGACAACTACTGCTAATTTGATTAAGGAGACAGGTAGGAGAATATTTGGTGTGTCCTCTGGAAGGACAGTAGATAAGGAGACTTCGTGGTGGAATGAGGAAGTGCAGGAGTGTGTAAAAAGGAAGAGGTTAGATAAGAAGAAGTGGGACATTGAGAAGACTGAAGAGAGTAAACAGGAGTACAGGGAGACACAGCGTAAGGCGAAGGTAGCGGTGTCAAAGGCCAACAGAGGGCGTATAATGACTTGTATGATAGGCTGGACAGTAAGGAGGGAGCAAATGATTTATACAGTTTGGCACAGCAAAGAGATAGAGATGGGAAGGATGTGCAGAAAGTTAGGGTGATTAAGGACCATTAAAGTGAAGAAGGAGGAAGACCAAAGAGAAGATTTATCGATGTGGTGAAGGAGGACATTAAAGTAGTTGGAGTAAGAGTAGAAGATGCAGAGGATAGGGTGAGATGGAGAGAGATGATTCGCTGTTGCGACTCCTGAAGGGAAAAGCCGAAAGGAAAAGAAGAAGAAGAAGAAGAAGATATGAAACAATTTCGGCATGTATTCAGTCTCTCAGAAAACTGAGATCGCATTATATTAAATGGTGGCGTTCCAAAAATATTGCAAACAATCATGTATCAGATTGCAATCACATGACTGAAAACTTTAGAAGCTCACGTATCTGAAAACACTCACTCATTAATTGAATCGCTAAATCCCAGTCAACACCGGGTGGAGGCGGGGTACACCCTAAAAACAACTCGCCAGATCATTGCTGGGCAATACACAAACAAGCATTCAAACTCACAATCAGGGACAGTTTGGAAGCGTCCATCAGCCTAATCTGCATGTTTTAGGATTGTGGGAGGAAACTATAGTACCAGGGGAACCCATGCGAGCGCAAAGAAAATATGCGAACTCTGCAAAGAAACGCCCTGAAACTCATTTTCTTCTTACTGTGAGGCAGCCAGGTTAACCACTACATCACTGAGCCATCCTATATGACAACAGTGGAAAGACACATTATGAAAATTATTAATATGAACTCAAACAGGCAGTGATGGACTGGTGGTAATAATTTCCGATCCCAAGGTTGGTGGTTCAAACCCCACTGTCAACGGTTATCACTGCTGTCCCCCCAACGACCATATCTCTCACTGTCTACGATGGGAGGAATGTAAAAGAACCATTGCTGACTTTCATCAAGAATAGCTGCATAACCATCAGCATGTTTTTTTCCTGCAATGGCCTGATAAACTGTCCAGGGTGTGCTCTGTCCTTGCCCAGAGTCAGCCAAGGTGGACGCCAGCCTCCCAGCGACCCTAAGTAGCGATTTAGAAAATGAATGAATGAAATGAATGAAGTAAAACATGGACTTTGTTGAAAGTTTGTAGATAATACTTCACTCCTGACTAATCAAACATGAGTGCAGCTGATTTCAGCATTTCACTTGCGGTAAGACTTTCCTCATAAACATCCTCCACCTCTTTTTACCCAAGTATATGCTTGGGTGTAATTGATCTGGGTGACTCGAGCATATAATTCAGTTTACTTCTGCATAATGTTGTTCCCTGAAATTATATCAAGTATGACTGCTGACAAACATCATAAATCAGAGTATATGATCGTGTCCACTGAAATATTTTCTCAAAGGCAAGAATGATCTGTCAGCTGTTCATAACAACAGCAACTATACAACAGTTGTTGTTCTATACAACAACAATAATCCTTCAGTTAAAACCTTTCTCCATACAATATCTACAAGGTCACAAATGGAAAAACAAGGCAGTTATTTCAGTTATTTCTTAAAAAAATGCACGAAAAATCTGTTCAGTTCATTTTCTGTACCCGCTTAATCCTAACTTGGGTCGCGGGGAGGCTGGTGCCCATCCCAGCCAACTTCGGGCGAGGGCAGAGTACACCCTGGACAGCTCGCCAGGCCATCGCAGGGCAGAAACACGCTAACGGCTTTGCAGCCTACTCTTGTCGAAAGTCAGCAATGGTTCTTTTACATGCCTCACACCATAGACAGTGAGAGACATGGCCGGCCTTTGATAACCCAGTTAGCTCCACTGGGGGGGGACAGTGACAACCTTGTGGAGAGTGGGACTCGAACCCCCAACCTTTGGATCAGCGATCCAGTGCCCTATACCACTAGACCATCACTGCCCCCTGCACGAAAAATCTGTTAGAATATAATCACTGTGAGGGTGGGCTGTAAAGTTCATAGGTTGACCATGATTCAATGTTGAAATTTGACTAAAAGTGGTTTATTATTTAATTTAATTTTATTTTATTTTATTTTATTTTATGTTTTTGTCTAGTCTCCCCTATTAAGTTTCATATCCCTGGTAGAACTCCTTCAAATTCAGCCTATGGACTTTTTAACCCAACCTCATACATGGACAAATAAATAAATGAATGAGGATGCCAAACTCATTCGGTTTATTTATTGCATACAGTCATTGTCTGGAAGAAAGGAGAAGAGACATTCAAGATTTTTCTGTATACCTTGTTTACGTAAACATTTAATGAGTACAGGGTTTTACTTTCTTGGAATTGCAATTAAGTAGTAGAACCAGATTTGATTCTCTATCATACTGAAGTAGAGTATAAACACAACAGAATATACAGTACTTAAAGGGAAATTAATCCTAAACACAATAAAGCCTCACATATATCCTGTAGGTCTTTGTTCAGTAAAATGCACTTTTATTTTTTACAAGCATCTTCATTAAAATACAGTGGGCAGTGGTGGTCTAGTGGTATAGGGCGCTAAATCGCTGATCCAAAGGTTGGGCGTTCGAGTCCCACTCTCCACAAGGTTGTCACTGTCCCCCCCAGTGCGGCTAACTGGGTTATCAAAGGCAGGCCATGTCTCTCACTGTCTATGGTGAGAGGTTCATGTAAAAGAACCATTGCTGACTTTCGTAAAGAGTAGCTGCAAAGCCATCAGCATGTTTTTGTCCCTTGCTAAAAAGGGTTGTGACAGGAAGGGCATCCGACGTAAAAACCTCTGCCAAATCAAACGTGCGAATCAGCTGATTCGCTGTCGCGACTCCCGAGTAAAAGGGAAAGGGCCGAAAGGAAGACAGACATCTTCATTAAAATACAGTATAATTAAGAAAAGAAAAAAAAAAAACAGTAATAAATCCAGGCACAAGGGGGACCACACTGTACTATGAAAAGTTGCATACGTCACGTGCATAAGTAATTTGCATATGAATAAACATTGGTACAGTATCTCTAACTGTTCGTATAAATGGGCCTAATATAATGTATGTAAATGAAAGCTTGTTAGGCCCATGTGCCTCGTGTTATTTTATTCAGAAGTTCATTAATTTATATCTGATTGGTAAATTTAACACAGGGCGGTGGTGGCCCTGGGGTAAGGTGCTGAATTACTGATCCCAAGGTTGAGGATTCAAGTCCCATTATCACATGGTTGTCACGCTTCCCCTCCTCCTCCCAGTGCAGCTCACTGGGTTATTAAAGGGCCACCATATCTCTCATGGTCTGTGGTGAGAGACGTGAGAGACATGTAAAAAAAACTTTTGTCAAGAATAGGCTGCACTGTGTTACTGGCCTGCAATGGCCCGTGACCTAATTGTGATCAAGTGGTTCAAAAAATGAATGAAAGTTTAATATCGCTATACTTTTATTTTTACCATGATCTTGCATTTATATGAACTGACTGATTTTTGTAATTTTGCATACTCAGGAAGGTGAAACACAAGCTATCAAATGAATTTCAGCATATTGCAACTTTGAAAATGTAAGTTAAAACCACCTGATAATGAAAACATACACATGTTCATGTGTAATGGGAGACTTAAAAGGTTTTCCTTTTCAATTCAAGTACAAAATATATTACTCTTATTGTCTATCCCTGCTAATAAATCGCTTAATCTAATTAGTGTGGGGCCGGTGACGTAGTGATTAGGGTTCTGCGCTCATGATCGGGAGGTCGTGTGTTCGAATCCCACTTAGAACCCCATTGCGCTAAGACCCCTGGGCAAGGTCTTAACCACAAGTGTGCCTCTGTTCACCCAGCATTATAAATGGGTACCAATAAAATATACTGGGAAGGTAACTTGCGATGGACTAGCGTCCCATCCAGGAGGAGCTACTCCGAGTCGATTTACGCTATGGAAACCGAGGATAAGCACCGGCCTGAGGAGCCACTGGGCTCAGGTGTAAAAAGCCCAACGAACTTTACCTTTACCTTAATCCTAATTACGGTCGCAGGGAGGCTGGCACACATCTCAGGCAAACTACACCTGGACAGCTCACCAGGCCATCGCAGAGCAGAAACACGCTGATGGCTATGCAGCTACTCTTAATGAAAATCAGCAATGGTTCTTTTACATGAGCCTCACACCGCTGACAGTGAGAGACATGGCCGGCCTTTGATAACCCAGTTATCTGCACTGAGAAGGACACCAGGGACTACCTGTTGAGACTGGATCAGTGATCCAGCACCTTTACCACCAGGCCACCACTGCCCACACTGGAACTATTTTTCACTAAACAGTTATAAGTGGTGCTTTCTACCTCTGCTAACAAAATAATCAGGTAGCTGAAGATGAGTATGATGCTTCCTGCTTTGTGATGAAGATTTTGAGAAATATTGAAGTCTTTGTGATCGTCAGAGCTCCCATACAAGCCATTGACTGGGCTGCCCAGTTCCTCATTTATAATTAAAGGCCATTAACTTCTGAGGTAAGTGCTTGTGGTTTAATTAGCCATCAGCCGGCGTGAGCTCTTCACTAGCAACATCACAGAATTAATTGAGTCATCATTTGGCGGGCAGACAGACTACGAGTGATGTAACACTGCGTTATATCACCATTACAAAGTGAACTGCTACAGGAGACCGGCTCAGGTAATATGTATAGCATATCCTTCCGTAATCTTTCACTGCGGTGGTATTTCTCTGTTTAAACGTGTGTTTGATTTGGTGTGCTGGCGTGTTATCTATTTTATGATCAACTTTTATCCTCACTTCTCACTTCAGGTACAAATCCAACGTCGTTAAGGCTCGTAACTGTTTATTCTTTTTTTATTTTATTCTCTCTCGCTCTTCTTGGTGATCTTCTGATCTGCAGCAAATGTTCTCCCTTATAACTCGTCACTCCTCTAGCCAACTGTCATCCTTTGTACGTAATTAAAAAATAATTAGGTTGCGTCCTTGGTGGATGAGAGAACAAGTGAACATTCTCTTGTCATGTCTGTAAGTACATGCTATGAAGACCTTACATGACAGGAGATGAAGTGCTATTATCCTCTCATGCATACAGCTCAGTCCTTGGTGTCATATTTTGATTTCCATACAGCTGGCATTAATGATATTAATTTGTGTAAAACACAGGTCTCCCTGTTCAGCCTTTTTAGTCTACGAAAAACACCTTGTACGTTGCAGCAGCTTATTAAAATCAGCCTGATTTGTTAACACGATGAAGAAAAACATCTGTGGTCCCAGAAAAGCTCCTGAGAATTTTGCTCATATTTACCTTGTCTGCATATTTCTTGTGAAGGATAGAAATAGCGCCACTTTTTAGTTGAATCAAGGTATTGGCAAAGCAATAAAGCCCAAAAGAATCAAGTATTCTAGACTTTATTATTATTATTTTTTTAAGAATAGAGCAATGATCAGGACCACACTGGTGTAGCTCAGCTTTTGTACTATGGAAAGCAGGTGTGTAGCCACAATTGGGCTATTTTTGGCCTTGATGTATCACCACATCTGTCACCACCCAAGCAGAACCACAAGTGTGTATATCTCACTCGCAGGTGTGTGGCTTCATTCCTGAGAAATATGGAGGTGGTGATGACAGCTCTCCTTCTCTCGTGTCTCTCTGCACGTAATATTCTAAATTGACTTGCTTTTTCTGTAGAAGTTTGAACACAACGGTTCCCTGAAACTGAAGTAATGTTATTTCTTAAATTATTTCTGTGTCAGCTACATTAATCAAGTTATGCAAGTGAGTGTTTATCAACCTGTTTTTCTGATGTTTTTTTTTTTTTTTTCAAAAACTCAATATGTTTTCCAATTAATTTGGGTTCCAATCTGAAATACAGTGGTACCTCACCTTATAATAGTCCCAGTAAATGAAAAATCCTGATTACGAAAACCATTTACAAATTTTTTGTCTCTGTATACGAAACAAGTTCTCCTTACGAAACAAGCCAAACGCGCCATTCAAACATTCAAATAATGCACAAGCTGCTTTCCCATTGACTATTTTTCAACATCCCGCCCCGCTCGCCTCCCATTGGCTAGGAGGGATGACGCAGCTCCCTCCCATTGGCTATCTCCCAACATCCCGTTTGGTGTCAGTGCTCTCAGCAAGTATCTTGACCTGGGAAAAGCCTTCAAGCTGTGCGTTTTTATGACTCTGAGTCTCATTTGTTAATTTATTATCAATTATATATGTTATATTTATCTTAATATTTTATCCTTGTTATTATTACAAATAAAAATATTCATTTAGTCATTCATTTTCTAGTATTTTTCATCATTATAAAATTCTAAGATCACAGGGAGGCTGGAGCCTAACCTGGCTGATACTGTGCAAAGGCACTGTACACCCTGAAGAGCTCAGCACACCATTACAGAGCAACGCACGCACAATATTCACACTCAGTCACACTGAGGGACAGTTTGGAACAGCCAGTCAGCCTAATATGGATGTCTTTGGACTGTGGGAGGAAATCAGAAAACCCAGTGGAAACCCCGCAAACCTAGAAAGAACAGGTAAACTTCATGCAGATTTACTTAACCCTGAGAATGGAACTTGGGACCTTCTTGCTGTGAGGCAGATGTGCTAACCATTATTGTAGCCTGCAACCCAATTAAATATTAATATTAAAATGATTGCAAATTAAGAAAAAGAACACTTCTGATATATATATATATATATATATATATATATATATATATATATATATATATATATATCAGAAAAAATATCTATCACAAAAAAAAAAAAAATATATATATATATAAAAAAAACAAAAGGACAGGACAAAGGCTTTCTATTGAAACTCCATTTATCACTACAGATCTGTTTCGAGGGGTGGTGAAACCATCCCCTCTCTTCAGGTGATTACAGAAGAATTTTGTGATTTCTTCTATAATCACCTGAAGAGAGAGGATGGTTTCACCACCCCTCGAAACAGATCTGTAGTGATAAATGGAGTTTCAATAGAAAGCCTTTGTCCTGTCCTTTTGTTATTTGCTCTACCAAAAAGTATTGAGCACTCTCCTACGGAAGGATCTACTCAGAAAATCCTCTATATATATATATATATATATATATATATACATATATATATTTTTTTGTGTGTGTATATCTATATATATATATATATATATATATATATATATATATATATATATATATATATATATATATATATATATATATATATATATATATATATACACACACACACACACACACACACACACACACACACACACAGGGATCCCTCACTTTCTGAGGTTAATTGGGACCGAGATCCCCACACGACATCAAAATCCACGAAGTAGGATCACACCTAACACCCCCCAAACCCCTCCCGACTGATGTATATGTACATGTATATGTGTATGTAATATCAATAAATATTTATTTAATGCTATACATGCTTATAATAACAATTAAACATTAAAAAATAACATAAGATGTAAATAAAATATAAATACACACACACACACATACACACTCAGATTCGCACCTCATAACAATGTAAGTAGTTTTGATGGGAGATTTTGGGTTGTTTTTTATTTTGTGTTTGTTTAGGGTTGTTTTTTGTTTGGTTGGGGTTTTTTTCTGCACAATTGCCCATGTTTTTGTGGCCTTTTCCTTAACCTTTTCCCCTATTTTTCCTTAATTTCCTTATTTTTTAATTCAATGAATATTAAAAAAAAAAAAAAAACGAGATGCACTGAAGCTGCATGAATTGAAGTGCGAAGTAGTGAGGGATTCCTGTATATATAAAGATCTGATAGTGAAACCGGTAGTGAAATGTGTGACACCGACCTTTATCATTTTCTGCAGATGTAGAAAAAAGATTTTTTCCCATTTTTTAACATATTCGGCCAATATACATTAAAGCCTATTAGATGCAGAATAATATTCACTGGAGAAGTAGAATTATCAAATTATCAGTAGGACGACTCAAAAAGTCAGTTTGTAACATGTACAGAATGAAGAGTCTTCTATTCACTAATAATAGCTTTAGGTAATAATTGTGTAATTAGTTACACTTTGCCAGTTGATGGTGCTGGACATGTTCCTACTTTTCTTTATTATCTAAAGTCAATAAATGGCAATACATTGGTGATCGGTGGGAGCACAAAATACACCATGTAACATGATCCCGGTTAATGTCAGGTGTGTATTTACAAATTTTGCCATGCAAAATTCCGTGTTTCACTGTGCTTGCACCTGTGCTCCATTTCATGTGGTTATTGGACCTGTGGAGACCTTAGCAGAGGCTCAGTGGGTCGTGAAAATAATGAGGCCTTTCTCTTGTCACAAAATTGAGCATGAAAAAGGTATAAACTAGAAAGTATTTTGAATGATTTCAAAAACTATGTTCACCATAGGTACATATTTTGATATATTATCTCTCGGGCATGCACTAAAGATTTTGATGCATTTTTTCACAAATAAACTTAGACATGGAAATATTTATTCAAGTTTGAAGGTGGGCTGTTGGAAATTATACCAGTTCGTGATCAGAACCATATATACAAAATGGATGGATGGATGGATTAAGGGGAAAATGGGATGAATAAAGGGTTTATAGATGGATGGATGAATGGATGGATGGATGGTAGAAGAGATGGATTGATGAAAGGAGGGATGAATGGATATTCCTAAAATTCCAACTTATAATCATAAAATTATCCTAATATTTTACTGCTTTGCCCTCAGCATTCTATTTTTGCGTCCATATGATCGCCTTCTCCCCGATAAACTTTGCCCGTTTCTGACATTATGCCAGTGTGAGATGAGATGAAATGTGACAGGAAGTGCACAGTGGGAGCATCCAAAACTACAAGCACTGACACTCTCAGATTGATTGATTTTGTCTATCTTGGCTTAAGCACAAGGTGGCACTCACCGGAATAAACTTGCACACCGCTTGTCCTAATGCAAGGCTCTGCTTCTCTACAATTCACACACACAGCGATTATTGCATTACTGCTAGACTCCTCGCCCTTTGTCAGGACTTGAATGACAGCAGTGCGGAGTGGCACAAGGTCAGTGCAGAGCTCACAGGCTAACCAGATTACAGAGAAATCACCAAGCGATGCATTTCACCATCACTGCTGGGAAATGAGCTCCAGAGACTGCGCATTAAACCCAGGGGCAATGAAATGCTTGTGTGTGTGTGTGTGTGTGTGCGTGTGTGTGTGTGTGTGTGTGTGTGTGTGTGTGTGTGTGTGTGTGTGTGTGTGTGTGTGTGTGTGTATTTTTACTTAAAGGTCCTACGATATTCATTGTGCTAGGTTTCAAACTGGGGGTAGTGGTTAGCATGTTTGCTTCACAGCAAGGTCTTGCGTTTGAGTCCCATGCTTGGTTATTTATGAGAGGATGATGTTTACCCTGTGCTTACATTGGTTTCCTCTGAGTACCCTGGTTTCCTCCCACAGTCCAAAGACCTTCTCATTAGGTTAACAGGCTGTTTAAAATTCAAATAGCCACCAGCTTCACCAATACCCTATTATTGAGCGAGTGAGTAGGTGCGGTTTTGATCTTTTTCTAACGTTCCTAGAATGTTCTGGCAACAAATAATTTTATATAACATCTGATGCTTTTCAAATTATTGTTTCAAACATTTTTTTATACATTTTTGTCAGTTTATTTATAAAAGACAATTAAATTGCCCTCAAAACGTTGCTTGTCGGGTTAGGTTTACTTGTCAGGTCATTATCAGTTGTTTTTAAGCAAAACAAGTAATCCCCCTGTCACTCCCTCTCCACAGGACAGCTGTGCTGCCGCGTACAAGCTGATGCACTGGATCTTGGGTATAGAAGATAAAAAGGAAAACATGCATGTCTACAAAAATCGGTCAGATAAAAGGATCTCAGCAAGAAGTTCCTATGGCTCGAGACCTTTCTGTCTCTAAATACAATCTGAGTGCTCAGGATCCGATTATTTTTTGTTTGTCTGTTTGTTTGTTTGTTTGTTTGTTTGTTTGTTTGTTTGTACATAGCATCTAAACTTAAAAAAGGCAAACTTAAAACAGTGTTGTTCTACCATCACATGCTTTGCTCAACCGAAACAATGACACTGTACCAGAGATGCATCAAGTCCTGACTAGGACTCAGCATCAACATCTGCCACAAATATCGCATATCAAATGGGTAGAGAAGATACCAGATGTGGAGGTGCTCAAATGTGCTGAGACAGTCATTGTAAAATCCATCATTACAGTCTCTCAGCTGCGTTGGGCTGGCCATTTCAGAAGAATGTCTGACAAACACCTGACAAAAGGAGAAGGAAAATTGTGGCGACTGTGGTGGTCAGACACCAGGCTACACAAGGATATACTCAAGCAACACATGAAAGACAGAGGTGACAATAGCTGGGAAAGGGCTGGTATGATCCAAAATAATGGTGCAGGTCTGTGAAGACGGCACTTACTACTACTGAAGAAAAGAAACAAAAAGAGGATGAAAAAACTCAAGAACGCAAACACAGTATCAGTGACCATTCAATATAAACAATTATATATTTTTATATTGTGGGTGCTTATATAGCACAATTTCATACACGCATATGCTCAATGCACATGAGACCCCAGTGCTCCCTGTGCTCCGGGCACCCATCGCCACTGTACGGCACCAGTTGTTGCATTGTTCTAGCCTTTTGACACTAAGCAGGAAGCAACAACTTCCAAATTTTAAAGACTCATGGTATGAAGCCACCAGATTCGAACGCCGACCTTCCGGAGGATAAAGTGGATGCTCTACCAACTGAGCTAAATCCCCGGTACAAACTCCCCGATATAAACAATTATTGACCAATGAGGATGAAATTGTTGATACAAAGATGACCTTATCAATAAGGTTTTCAGTGATAAATCAAGAAGAAGAAGAAGAAGAAGGAAAAGAAGAAGAAGAAGAGGAAGAAGAACATGAAGAAGAAGAAGATGAAGAAGAAGATGATGAAGAAGAAGAAGAAGAAGAAAACGAAGAAGAAGAAGAAGAAGAAGATGAAGAAGAAGAAGATGATGAAGAAGAAGAAGAAGAAGAAGAAAAAGATGAAGAAGAAGAAGAAGAAGAAGAAGAAGAAGAAGAAGATGAAGAAAGAAGAAGAAGAAAAAGAAGAAGAAGAAGAAAAAGAAGAAGAAGAAGAAGAAGATGAAGAAGAACATGAAGAAGAAGAAGAAGAAAAGAATGAAGAAGAAGAAGAAGAAGAAGAAGAAGAAAAAGAAGATGAAGAAGATGAAGAAGAAGAAGATGAAGATGAAGAAGATGAAGAAGAAGAGGATAATGAAGAAGAAGATGAAGAAGAAGATGATAATGAAGAAGAAGAAGAACATGAAAAAGAAGAAGAAGAGAATGAAGAAGAAGTAGAAGATGAAGAAGAAGAAGATGAAGAAGATGATGAAGAAGAAGAAGAAGATGATGATGAAGAAGAAGAAGAAGAAGAAGATGAAGAAGAAGAAGATGAAGAAGATGAAGAAGAAGAAGAAGATGATGAAGAAGAAGAAGAAGAAGAAGAAGATGAAGAAAAAGAAGATGAAGAAGAAGAAGATGAAGATGAATAAGATGAAGAAGAACATGAAGAAGAAGAAGAGAATGAAGAAGAAGAAGAGAATGAAGAAGAAAAAGAAGATGAAGAAGATGAATAAGAAGAAGATGAAGAAGAAGAAGAAAAAGAAGAAAAAGATGATGATGAAGAAGAAGATGAAGAAGAAGATGATGAAGAAGAAGAAGAAGAAGAAGAAAAAGATGAAGAAGAAGAAGAAGAAGATGAAGATGAAGAAGAAGATGATGAAGAAGAAGAGAATGAAGAAGGAGAAGAGAATGAAGAAGAAAAAGAAGATGAAGATGAAGATGAAGAAGATGAAGAAGAAGAAGAAAAAGAAGAAGATGATGATGAAGAAGAAGATGATGATGAAGAAGAAGAAGAAGAAGATGAAGAAGAAGAAGAAGATGAAGATGAAGAAGAAGATGATGAAGAAGAAGAAGAAGAAAAAGAAGAAGATGAAGAAGATGAAGAAGAAGAAGAAGAAGAAGAAGAAGAAGATGAAGAAGAAAAAGAAGAAGAAGAAGAAGAAGAAGAAGATGAAGAAGAAGTGGTTAACACAACTGCCACACAGCAAGGAGGTCCTCATTCCAAGTCCCATGTTCAGTGAGTCCGTTTCTGTGTAAAGTTTGCATGTTCTTCCTGTGCTTGTGTGGGTTTCTTCTGGATAATCCAGTTTTCTCCTACAGTCCAAAGACATCCATATTAAGATAATTCGCTGATCCAAAATGTCCAAGGGTGTGAGTGTGAATGGTTTTGTGTGTGTGTGTGTGTGTGTGTGTGTGTGTGTGTGTGTGTGTGTGTGCGTGTGTTGACACTGTGATGGACTGATGTACAGTCCAGGATGTACTCCACCCTCACCCAGAGTCAGCTGAGCTGGGCACCAGCCTCCCCATAACCCTAATTAAGATTAAGTGGTTGATAAAATGAATGAAGGAATGAATAAATAAAGAAGGAGAAGCAGAGAAGGGTGTGAGGAGAAGGATGAGGAGGAGATAGAAGTCTAATTTTGTCATTTTATGTCTTACCCTTTTTTAGAACCTGATCAGGACATTATTAAAAGTTCTTCTACCTTCGCTGATAGAACAATAACATATTTTGTTTGTATTTATTCCTCTCCATTGGTGATTTATTGGAATGAATGTAAAGTGCTTGCATAAGCTGCATTGTGTGCTTTGCAGTAAAACTAAAGAATGAAACTCTTCAAGCTTATCAGAGTTTTATGTGATGGATCTGCACAACTTAAACTTTTTTGTGCATATATATGTATGTATGTACTGTAATTGTAAAAAAAAAAAAACAGTCTGGCAATGGCAGCCTCATGTTGTGGACTCGTTTTTTCAGCAGCATGTATATAATACAATTACATACTTCAGTGTCGGTCTATGTTGCTGATTTGATTTGTGACTTTTAAGCTCCACCCACCTAGCCTGAGGTGCACAATTGTGTAACACGTCACTATTAGGTTGGGGTGCAACATATTTTAGACAAATTTCTGCATTCAGCTAATAAACATCATCTGATTGTACACTGTTTAGCTGAACCGTGTAATCCTACTAGTGTTGTGAGGAGGTTGGCGCCTATCTCAGCCTTCACTGCGTGAAGGCAGGGTACACCCTGAACAGCTCTCCAGAACATTGCAGGGCTATAGTAGTTACATAGAAAATAAATTACCGAAATTCACAGAAACTGGCTGGGGTGGACTGTGGCATAGTGGTGGTGAGCACATCCACCTCACATTCAGAAGGTATTGGGTTTAACTCCCAGGTTCTGTGATGGTCTTTGCATGTGTGAACATTTCCTCTTACAATCCAAGGAAATGCACCTTAAGCTCATCAGTTCAGATCATTTTATGTAACCGCGTAATCCTAATTAGGGTCATGGGGAGGCTGGCGCCCATCCCACCTGACTCTGGGCGAGGGTAGAGAGTACAGCTCCCGGGCCATCGAAGGGCGGAAACACGATGATGGCTTTGCAGCTACTCTTGTCAAAAGTCAGCAGTGGTTCTTTTACATGAACCTCACACCATAGACAGTGAGAGACATGGCCGGCCTTTGATAAACCAGTTAGCTGCACTGGGGGGGTGACAGTGACAACCTGTGGTGAGTGGGGCTTGAACCCCCCAACCTTAGGATCAGTGATCCAGCACCTTCAGCACTAGGCCACCACTGCCCCTTCACACCTTAAGCTGTTGTTCCAAATGGTCTTTTGGTGTTGATGTTCCAAATTGCCCTTGGTGTTGACGTTCCAAATTGCCTCTTTGTGTTGACGTTCCAAATTGCCTCTTTCTGTTGACGTTCCAAATTGCCCCTTGGTGTTGACGTTCCAAATTGCCCCTCGGTGTTGATGTTCCAAATTGCCCCTTGGTGTTGATGTTCCAAATTGCCCCTTGGTGTTGATGTTCCAAATTGCCCCTTGGTGTTGATGTTCCAAATTTCCCCTTGGTGTTGATGTTCCAAATTGCCTCTTTGTGTTGACGTTCCAAATTGCCTCTTTGTGTTGATGTTCCAAATTTCCCCGTGGTGTTGATGTTCCAAATTGCCTCTTTGTGTTGACTTCTAAATTGCCCCTTGGTGTTGATGTTCCAAATTGCCCCTTGTGTTGATGTTTCAAATTGCCCCTTAGTGTTGATGTTCCAAACTGCCCCTTGTTTGTTGATGTTCCAAATTGCCTCTTTGTGTTGATGTTCCAAATTGCCTCTTTGTGTTGATGTTCCAAATTGCCCCGTGGTGTTGACTTCTAAATTGCCCCTTGGTGTTGATGTTCCAAATTCCCCTTTGGTGTTGAATTTCCAAATTGCCCCTTGTGTTGATGTTTCAAATTGCCCCTTAGTGTTGATGTTCCAAACTGCCCCTTGGTGTTGATGTTCCAAACTGCCCCTTGTTTGTTGATGTTCCAAATGTCCCCTTGCTGTTGATGTTCCAATTGCCTCTTTGTGTTGATGTTCCAAATTGCCCCTTGTGTTGATGTTCCAAATTGCCTCTTTGTGTTGATGTTACAAATTGCCCCTTGTGTTGATGTTCCAAATTGCCCCTTGGTGTTGATTCATTCGTTCATTTCATTTGTTCATTTTCTGAACTGCTTAATCCTAATTATGGTCCTGAGGAGGCTGGCGCCCATCCTACTCTGCCAAACAACAGTGTACAACCTGGAAACCTTACCAGGCCTTCACAGGGCTAGGTGTAGCTGTGAGTGTGCATGGGTGCGTGCTGCACTTTGATGGTCCAGAGAGCTGTTTTGGGTGTACACTGCCTTCGCCCCATGTTTTTTTTTTTTTGTTTTGCTTTTTTCTGAGATAGGCTCCTGCAAGCCTAGTAGGGTTAAGTGGTCCAGCAAATGAGTGAAAGAGTGAGTTTGTTCTCTGTGCATATCATGTCATTGCTTCTAAAATAATCATGTTTCAGAGAAATAAGACTGCTTGAGAATGTCTTGAGATCATTAAACAATATGGATTGCAGAAACCTGTGTCTGGTGGTGCACTCAGCCTCAACACTGTTAGCATTAGCATTCATCATTCTTTACGGATGTATGCGTTTACATGCGTTCACTCACTTGCAGATCATAAAACTATACATTGCACACAATCAGACATACACTGTAAGAGTGTGTATTTTCTAAAGTCATTATTTGATGCAGTACAAGCAGAACTGCTGTCATTTCTATAGCCTCACCTCTCACAGTTTTAATAAAGCAAGTAATCTGAAGTTATGTGACATACCATAAATCACTCATTTTCTAGGTAGCTTCTTCTAAGCTTCAGATGCCTTTGCTTGGTGTGTGTGTGTGTGTGTGTGTGTGTGTGTGTGTGTGTGTGTGTGTGTGTGTGTGTGTTTGTTCAGAGCACACTGGAGCAGCTCGCCTTGCCTTGGCTCTTATGAAAGCTTTATTGGATTCCACTATCCCTGGAGGAAAAACGCTTTAAATGTCTCCGCAATTATACCTCTAATAACAGCAGCGTGCTATCGGGCCAAGCCCGGGCCCGACAGAGATAAGGAACTGCAAGTTACTCAGTCAATATGGGGCTATTAATCTTTGTCACCTGCCTGTCAGGACGACTGGAGAAAAAACAGCAGCGTCTCTTGACCCCCACACAGGGACCTGCCATCGTCGGTACTCTCCGTGAGAGTGCCAGTCTCAGTCAGAGCAGCAGGAAGCGAGTGAACCGACTGGAAAAGAGAGTTCTTCAGACCCACTGGAGACCCACTTTAGACAGGCATAGTCAGAAAGAGACGAGACTTTAAATGGAGAAGATTATTAGTTGTTACAGTTTGTGTCTCTGGGTAATTTATTTGTGTCTCACACTCGCAATTCAAGCGTCACCTGTCTCCTGTCGCCCGCGAGCAGTTCCTTAGACGTGCTCTCCCAGCCAGGGTTCGAGGCTCTTAAAATGTAAATGCAGAGAGCTCTATTAGTTTGCTAATGTCCAACTTATCAAGAAGGAGTATCTTCTCTCGCTCTTTTTCTCTGTGCTTCCTCAGTCTACTCTTTCCTGT
>CM045739.1:38585000-38680000 GCA_024760905.1 Plotosus lineatus
TAGTAAAGTGGACCTCACCTACTTCTGATCCACCTCTGCAGACACTCTCCATTTCATTTATCCATGATTAATTCTGCTATTCAAAATACCACTGAACATGGACATGACTTTTCATTCTCTTGGGTTCAAAAGCTGGCTTATGATAGTTCACAGATGAATCACTCGAGAGGTCTGGGTGTAATGCAGGGATATAGCCAGAATAGGACAAGAGTCCAACGCAAGGCACCATATACACACACATACAGTAATCCCCCGCCACTTCCCGTTTCCTACTTCGCATCCCTGCAATATCACGGGATTTCCCATCGGCAAATTAAAAAATTAAAGATTATTCAAAATTCACGAGCACTACATGTATATTGAACTATGCTACCCAACATTCTCTTGTTCTCCTGTTTGACTTGAGTGTTCTCTGATTGGCTATGAATCCAGCAAGCTGATTGGTCGAGATTATATTTCCCAGCATCCAACACACTTTTCCTCCCTCATGAAACAATGACTTTTATTGAGCTCAGGGGAAGCACTGTGGTGCGGGAAAAATCGTGTTCACCGTAGTGGTGAGGGGAAAACAAAAACCAAAATCACTGGGAGAGTATCAACACGGAAACTGGTCAAGCACGGAGTTATTTATAGCACACTAATGTCTGAGTACATTCAGGTACGCTCTCTGGATTTCGCCTGCGGGTAACAGCCTCGCCCCTCACCAGGGCATGCAGTGTATGAGGAGAGAGAGAGCAAGAGAGTTAAACGCCTCCAACTAGCACAGACCATAACAGTTGTGAAAATGGAAAATGCCTTATCGTTGCGGATTACAGACTGC
Source organism: Plotosus lineatus (assembly GCA_024760905.1). Taxonomy (NCBI): domain Eukaryota; kingdom Metazoa; phylum Chordata; class Actinopteri; order Siluriformes; family Plotosidae; genus Plotosus; species Plotosus lineatus. Next base: position 38,585,821 of record CM045739.1, read on the forward strand.
CATAAAAATAATGTGAGTTTGGACACTAACATGATACGTACTAAAGCAAAGGCTCTGGAGGCGCCAGTGATTCTTCTTCTTGACGTGGCCGAGGATTTGTTATTCATAAGGTATATATATATATACATATATATATATATATATATATATATATATATATATATATGGTCTTTATATGGTGTATCATCTGTTTATATATTAATACACATTGCCTGTATGACATTAACATGCATAGAACACTTTAAAATTAACTTCTATATAATATATAGGTATATAATATATATAATATATAGGTGAGTGGGTGTCCTTAAGAAGTGTCAGAAGTCATTTTGCGGTTTTTCGCATTTTGCGGGGGGGGCTGGTCCCCATTAACCGCAAAATAAGGAGGATTATTGTACATACATTTACATCATATCATCACCATAATCAGCCTGGTGATGTCCACTGTTGGATGAAGGCCTGAGCATGAGCATGCCATTTCCAGTTCAAGCAGTTCTATGCTAGATGCTACCAGTTGGCTGTTTTTGTAAATCACATGATCTCATCTTGTTATCTTTTGTATTGAAGGACCATGATTATTAGCTCTGTTTCTTGGTCTCCATGTTGTTAGTCTGTTAGTGATGTTTGTATTCCTACTCCCATGCTTGGCCAATGAGAGTTGAGGAGACAATACATTGGATTGCATAAACCTACGCAGACTGCTAAAAAAGTGCTGCCAGCACTGCTACATACGCTGTAGCCGGGGCACGGTTTGTAGGCACCAGGGTGAGGCAGCTTGTCCTCTGCACCTCTGCGGTATGTGCAACTTCGAGATCCCCAGCCAGCCAGCCAGCCTGGGGTCACAGAGTGCCCAGTTCCCTGTGATGTACCTCGAGGATGTTAAGCAGGAGCCTTGACTGAGGATAGGCTGATGTACTGTCAGTGGGAGACTTGCACAAACTGCTCCCCTCTTCACCATCTTCACCATTTCTGGCTATCCAGTGGCCGATATTATTGGCTTTCCCATCACTCATCCCTGTGGCAATGTCATCGTGCCACACACATTCACATACCTATTCAAATCTTGGGGTAATTTAGAGTTAATAACCCTCTTGCTAATAGTGTTTTCAGAAATGGGAGGAAGTTGGATGTCAAGAACATGCAAAAACTTGTACAGCAGTGTCAGCTCAGGATCGAACTCAGGACCATGGAGCTGTAGATGGCGACGCTGCCCACTGTGATTGAGACTATGTTGTTATTTACAGCAAAAGGTTTAAAACTCTTAAAATGTGTAAAGCAAGCAACACTCTGCCACAATGTGTAAATATACTGTATATATTCTGACCATGCAAACTGCATTCACTCCCTTATCTTCTAATACCGGGATCCACAACCTTTTTATCACCGCCGACTGGTCAACGCTTGACAATTTTATTGTGGACCGGGGGGGTCATAGATTGTTTATATTGCAAATATAATTTATTTCTATAAAATATTAAGAAGAAGAAGAAGAAGAAGAAGAAGAAGAAGAAGAAGAAGAAGAAGAAGAACTCTCTTCTTCTTCTTTTCCTTTCGGCTTTTCCCTTCAGGGGTCGCCACAGCGAATCATCTGCCTCCATCTCACCATATCCTTTGCATCTTCTTCTCTTACACCAACGACCTTCATGTCCTCCTTCACCACATCCATGAATCGTCTCTTTGGTCTTCCTCTAGGCCTTTTGCCTGGTAGTTCCAGCCTCAGCATCCTATTACCAATATACTCACTATCCCTCCTCTGTACATGTCCAAACCATCTCAATCTAGCCTCTCTGACTTTGTCTCCAAAACGTCTTACATGTGCTGTCCCTCTGATGTGCTCATTCCTAATCCTATCCATCCTCGTTACTCCCAAAGAGAACCTCAACATTTTCATCTCTGCTACCTCCAACTCTGCCTCCTGTCTTTTCCCCAGGGCCACTGTTTCTAAACCATACAACATCGCTGGCTTCAACACCGTCTTGTACACTTTAAGAATAAGCACTCTATGAATGTTATTTTTCAACAGTTGAAATGAAGTTGGTTGGGAAGTAGAGCTTGAACTTTTCCATAAAAGAAAAAATAAATAAATACGCAGGTGATTGTGCACCAACTGGGAGAATAAAGGCTCAGGCTCAGTCTCACCCAAAATCCCCGCTATTGTTTGAAACATGTCCAACTCGCCTCTGTTCATGTGCCGTCCCCTTGTGGGTTACATTTTGTAACAGAGAGAATCCGGTCATTTTTCAAAATAAAAGATTTTTCAAAAATAAAAATCATTCAGACTCAGATAATAAATAAAATGGAAATAATGAATTATTTCTTCTGCAGACCGGTACCAATTGAGCCATGGACCGGTACCAGTCCACGGACCGGTGGTTGGGGACTCCTGCTGTAATAGATGTAATCATCATCATCATCATTGGGTGTCGTGCCTGGAACAGGCATTGACGACCATGGCTTTCCATCTTTCTCTGTCATTAGAGGCCTTCATGAACTGGTTGTTATTCATTTGTTTTGATGTTGCCCAGGTGTTTAAACTGGAAACATATGTTTCTCGTTGTGTCTCGTTTGCTTCTTCTACCATCAATTCATCCTGTCATGCTAAGGTGTTCTATACCACATTTTCTGTAGATGTGTCCCATGAATCTCATCTGCCTTTTCCTGATTGTCCTGATCAATGATCTTTCTTTCTTTGTTGGCTATTTCCAGCACCTCTTGATTGGTCTTCTTTTCCATCCATGATAGCTTTAATATCTTCTTCTTTTACTTTCGGCTGCTCCCTTCAGGGGTCGCCACAGCAAATCATCCGCCTCCACCTCACCCTGTCCTCCTCATCTTCTTTTCTGACTTCAACGACCTTCATGTCTTCCTTCACCACATCCATAAACCTCCTTAAAAACCACATTGCTGTTGTTTCTAGTTTCTTCCTCATGTTGTTGGTGATTGTCCAGCATTCACAACCATACAAGAGAACTGACCATACACAAGCCTTGAACATTCCATATTTGGTGTCCATCTTAATGTTTCTGTTGGTCATGATTGGTGATATCTTTTTGAAGGTGACCTTGGCTGTTGCTATGCATTTGCGTATTTCTGTCGTATATTTCCCATCAGATGTCAACACATAACCCAGGTATTTGAACTTATCAACTTGCTTGACCTGCACACCACGGCTGTGTATGTTACATGGTGGAGCTTGGGGTTTTTTCGATATTGTCATGCTTTCCGTTTTTGAGATGTTCAAAGCTAGTCCTCTATTTTCACTTGTTTCTACTAATAGATGTAATGATGCTATTTAATCTGTCGCAGGTCACCACAAGTGATAGTTTAGCAACATCTGTCAATATATGCTATAACAATCAAAGCTATTCCAGGATTCTACCATTAACTACCAAAACAGGTTGCACGGGAGGGGTGTGTACATAGTGAGGGAACCAAAGCTCAAATATACCGATATCCAATACCAAATAAGCTTTTCTTATGAAACTGAATCATAGTGCTCAGGGCAACAACTATGGTAAAAATGTCCCAATCACCATTATATGATATATCCATAGCACATGTTCAACATATCTGCAAAGTTCGAGGAAAGTCAGGAAAAAGCTGTAGGAGGAGTCAATATCAGAAGGAAGGCACTTAACGTCATTGTGAAACTCACAGTTTCAACAGCAAAAACAGGTAAAAATCACTTAATCACCAGTATATGAGAATAATGACCTGAGTAGGCTGCATAGCCATCAGTGTGTTTCTGCCCCTTGCCAAAGGGTTGTGTCAGGAAGGACATCCACTGTAAAAAAAAAACCTATGCCAAATGTAACACCAGCTTGATATAGCTGTGCTAGATTTTATACTAGGTTCTGGAGGAGTAAAATGAATTGTGGAGATTTGAATTTGAACAGCCGGCAGATTTATTACAATTAACAATACTACAAGAAACAGTGCAAACAATATTGTAGAACTTTCTTTACAAATTAAAAATAAAATAAAATAAGCTTAATCTCTAAGGTTTGATTCGTGTGAACCCGGGAGTCTTTTCCAGGATTGTGATCCGTTTGGGATAAAGGTGTTTTTATCTGTTCTTATCTGGGATCCTGTGATTTGAAGTGGTTGGGTCTGTAGATCTACTCTCGCATCCAGAGAACAGTTAGCCACACTGCTTCTGGATCCACCAAGAGTTCTCACTGGATTTGGCTCGCCATCCGTGTCCGAAACCAGCTTCCAGATCAAATCCAGATCCACTAAAAAACCAGTCGGAGCTTCCAAGAAAACAAGCTCTCTCCACCCGGTTCGATTGAGAGAGAACAAAACACATACAAGGCTTCGTGTCGCTGAGGGCTCTGTATCGACCTGCTCCTTACGCTCTCCTACACGCTCTGCTGGTCGCATGCAGCACGTGCCTATGACGCGCTCAAGGGGACTAGGAAACTAGTGCTTTCAGGGAGTGTTGGAAACTAGGGTTTTTTCCAATAAAATTAGTAACCATGTGTTTACATGTGTTACACCCTCCCCCCTTGAATAAGCATGAGTCCCGTCATGTACTTAAATGTTTGTTTAAACATCATAGATCTGATGGTTTTCATAGCTACTAAATGACTCTAGGGCTTGGTTAAAGTTATCCAAGAACCGTTATGCAAAAGATATCAGCGGTTGACCCAATTGAGGGTAATGAAACCGTCCTGGGGCTCGCTTTAATCTTTCAGATTTTCTCACATTGGGAGTTTCATTTGTTGTTTCAATTGTCTGTTCTGTTTGTTGGTCAATCACATCACCATTTTGCTCTGTGTCCACAATATTAACGTCTGGTCCTCCTTGTATTTGGTTTTCATCATCTCCTCCTTCCATGACATCTGAATGTGATTCCTCTTTGAGTAGTTCGGCCTCATTCTGATTTTCCTGTTCATTGTCCATCTCGTCTGTGTCTGTCTCAACTGAAACTGTTGGGTGCAAGGAGGTATCCTTATTGAGTGAGAGTGGTTCATTTGAAATATCCGAGTTTGTTGTCTGGTTTCGTACATTTGATTGGTCTTGATTATTGTCATAAATATTAATGAATGTCTCTGTTTCGATTGAAGGTTGTCCTGGCATGGGTTCATACTCCTCCTCTGATTCTGACAGATCTGTGTCCTGTGGTTCGGAAGGACTTTGTCGAGTTTTGCGTCTACGTGGAGGTTTTGGTCTTGTCTCAACTTCATCCTCAATGTCTGAGAGGTCACCACACGCAAGTAAAAGGTCTCGGTGAAGAGTTCTACTTGGACCATCACCTCTCTCTGGTCGAACCACATACACAGGAACATTTTCCATTTTCTTGACAACACGGTACACCATGCGTTCCCATTTGTCGGCAAGTTTATGTTTATTGCGCAAACGGACATTTTTGACTAAAATCTCCTGCTTCAAGAGTGGATTCTCTGACTTTCTTATCAAATCTGCTCTTATTGCGCTCTGCAACTTTTTTGGAGTTTTCAAGGGCAATTTGGTAACTTTCTTCGAGTTTAGCCTTTAGACTGCGCACATACTGAGAATGGGATGCAGGTGAGTCCCCTGTAACGGGCAACCCAAAGGCAAGGTCAACTGGTAGCTTAGGCTTACGGCCAAACATCAACTCATAAGGACTAAACCCAGTAACCTCACTCTTTGAACAGTTGTAAGCGTGTGTGAGAGGCTTGACAAAATCACGCCAATGAACTTTTTGGTCATCCTTCAGAGTACCTAACATACTAAGGAGGGTGCGATTGAATCGCTTCACGGGGTTACCCCTCGGGTGATAAGGACTGGTTCTCACTTTTTGATGCCTGTAATAGCACACAGTTCCTTAATCACATGTGACTCAAAATCCCTCCCTGGTCACTATGGAGGCGTTCGGGAACCCGCAGTGAACCAAAAAGTTTTCCCAGAGATTTTTAGCCACAGTGGTTGCCTTTTGATCACGAGTGGGCAAGGCCACCGCATATTTCGTAAAATGATCTGTGATGACTAAAACGTCCTTGGTACTCTTACTATCGGGCTCAATCGAAAGAAAGTCCATGCAGACCAATTCCATTGGTCGCGTGGTTTTAATATTAACTAAAGCGCGGCCTTTTCAGGCAAGGACTTTCTTCGAACACAACGACCACAGTTCTTTATTTTGGTCTCAATGTCATGACCCATCTTAGGCCAATAAAATCTTGCTCTCACTAGTTCATGAGTCCTCTCCCACCCCATATGACCCATGTCATCGTGGAGTAGCTTTAGAACAGTGGGTCTAAGTGAGACAGGGAGTACAAGCTGGTAAGTTGTATCTGGGTCACATTGTCGTCTCCTGAACAAAAGGTCATCCCTCATTTCAAGACGTTTCCATTCTCGGAGCATCAGTTTTATTTCAAATGTTTCTCTGTTGTTATGTGGAACATCTGCTCCAGCTTCAAGTAACTGAATGACATGATTGATGCTTGGGTCAGATCTTTGTTGTTCTTTAAGCTCATGAGCAGAAAACAAGGGAACAGTTACTTGACCAGATGTTTCAGCATCACTGTATACATCAGGAATTGCATCAGCATTCATAGCCAAGGACTCAACAAGAATGACATGAGGTGAATCTTTGGTTTTCTCATTGAGAAAATGCTTGTGACATACTGCTGCAATAGTATCAGGACATAAATCACTACATCGAGGAGGGATCCGAGAAGACGTGAGGTGAGTTGTTGTATTCGGTTCTCCTCTTCTAATGTCACATAATCCGCAGCTAGTGTTTGGTGGGGCCTTCGTGATAGGCCATCTGCGTCCTGGTTAGCCTTTCCAGCTCTGTATTTGATTTGGAAATTGAAGGTGGATAGCGCTGCTAACCAGCGATAGCTAGCTGCATCAAGCTTTGCAGTGGTCAGAATGTATGTAAGCGGATTATTATCCGTTACAACTGTGAATTCATTACCATAAAGGTAATCATGAAACTTTTCTACAATGGACCATTTCAGAGCTAGAAATTCTAGCTTATGAGCTGGATATCTGGTTTCGCTTGGTGTCAGCCCCTACTGGCATAGGCTATGACGCCGCATTTTACCACCTTGCTCTTGATAAAGAGCGGCACCTAGGCCTGTAGAGCTGGCGTCAGTATGCAGAACATATTGGAGCTTTGGATCTGCAAAGCCCAATACAGGAGAGGATGTTAATTTCTCCTTAATGCATTCAAAGGCTGACTGACAGACAGATGTCCACCTCTCGGCAAAAGGTTCTCGAGGGTTGAAATACTTAGAAGTGTCGGTTCGTTTCTGGACTTTTCTATAAGGTGGGTAGCCACATGTAAGGTCGTTTAAGGGCCGAACTATCTTTGAATAATCTTTAACAAATCGGCGATAGTAGCCGGTGAACCCTAAAAACGACTTGAGTTGCTTCAAGTTTTGTGGCACTGGCCAGGTCTTAATGGCTGCTACTTTTTCAGGATCTGTTTCTACGCCATTTCTCGAAACAATATGGCCTAAATATTTAACCGATGTCTGAAAAAGCGACATTTCTGGGGGACAACTTTAAGCCATATTCACGAAGACGGTCCAAAACATGCTTTAGCCTCTGTTCGTGTTGCTCTAGGGAGTCTGAGAAAACAATCAAATCGTCTAGGAAGACGAGCACCTCCTTAAGATTAATGTCTCCCATGCACCTCTCCATTAACCTCTGAAAGGTGCTGGGAGCATTTGTGATTCCCTGAGGCATTCGATTGAACTCATAAAACCCTAGGGGGCATACAAACGCTGTTTTGGCCTTATCTTCCTCATCCATCTCTATCTGGTAGTAGCCCGACTTTAAGTCCATGACAGAGAACCAGTTTGACCCAGATAGAGCGGAGAAGGTCTTTTCAAGATTTGGTAACGCGTGGCGTCTTTAACCGCTTGTACGTTAACCTTACGGTAGTCCACACAGAGACGCATTACCTCACCCGTCTTTTCTTAACTACAACGATGGGGACAAGAAAGGGGATTCTGATGGTCTTATTACCCGGCATCGAGAAGCATTTTGAGGTGTTTCCTAACAGCTTCGTAGTCATTTGGGTGAATAGGCCTCGATCTCTGTTTTATGGGTGTTTCGTCTTTAAGCTTGATTTTATGCTTAACTCTAGTGGCATGGCCAAAGTCAAGATCGTGGCATGCGAAGACATCACTGTAAGCACTCAGACTCTGTGTGATGCGACTTTTCCACTCCTCAGGCAGAGGTGAATTTTCAAAATCAAAAGTCAACTGGTCCTTCGGTGATGAGGAGTCTGCAGACAAGCGACAACAACCTGCTGAGTTGGTATTGGACAGGTTTTGAGTTTCCAAAACTTGGTCTGCAACATGCAGTTCAGCAAGGACACAGTTGCCAGGAAGCATAATGTCATGATCGGTTTCATTTCTTATCCAAACAGGGTGCTTGTAAGGACTTTGACTTGGCACTGTGATAAGACAGCAGTCAACAAAGATTCCACCTGGAAGGGCTGAGGACATTGGCTGCTCTACTACTGCCCATTTGTCTGTGAGTGGCGAACTTAAGTGGGCGTAGCTTTCAAGACAGACCTTCTTGTGAGCTGGAATAACATAAGGTGTGTTGCCCTCAGTGTCATTAGCCCAAGCTTCCCTGTGCTCTTTGTTTCAGATCTGTGCTCGAGGATTTTTAAAATCTGACTATAGCCATAGACAGCTGGTAGAATGGGAGTGTCTCGACAATGTTCCTCATATAAAACATCGAGGGCATTTGTACCAATTAACACTGGCAAGTCTGTGCTGGAGCGCAAATCAGGTACTATTAGAGCTAATGTAGAAATTCTGAGGCTCAGACTCAACAAACTCTTTTGGAAAACCAACTGGAACTTCTACATAGCCTAGATAAGGTACCGCCTGACCGTTTGCACCCTCAACATCTAGGTCACTGATCGGCTGGATTGGAAAATCAACCAGGTGTCTCTGGTAAAAGGAGTGTGAAATAGTCGTAACTTGCGATCCTGAATCTAATAGAGAATTGCAGCTAACGCCAGCTATGTTTATATTAGCAGTGCACTTCTTACCTATTAAGCCCTTGGGAAAGCTAGAATGGTGTTTACTCGTTAGCGTACAACTCTGTTTTGGCTGGGGTTTCTGAGTGGGACTTGTGTCGCTACTAGTTCCAGTTTGTCCCTCAACTGAAACAGGAACTAGTTTAAATCAGTGTTACATTGGTTCTCCCAAGCCTTTTGTTTTGACCTAAGCTCTTTGCGCTTAGCTTCAACAGCTTTGGGGTTTGGGTCACTGTCACAAGAGGGGACTATATGGCCATCCTCGCCACAGTTAAAGCAGAATCATGGGCGAGGCTTTTTGTTACCTTTTCCAAAGCTTTCACTTTTCGGCGGTGAGTTCTGTGTTTGTGTCCCTTTCCTCTGTTGTTTCTTTGCGACTTTGTGGGTCTTTGTCTGAGGTTTCTTTTCAACTGTCTTTTCCATGGACGCTTTTAAGTAAGTTAACTGTTTTTGCAGTTGAGCAATTTGTTTCTGCAGTTTCTTGGTAGACGTTTTACTAGAATTGTCTGCAGCAGCAGCTTGAAACTCAGTGTCTGCATAAACATTTAAAGGGTTGGACTGTACCTTTACTTTTGAAAGTCCTAAGTGCTGCTTCATGCGAGTGGACTTAGCTGCTTGTTTATCCTCCTCTGTTCGCAGCAACAAAAGAAGTTCAGAAAAGGTAGGTGGGCTGGATTTCTTTTGTTCTAGATGGAGGCTGGCAATTAGGTTATCATCCCAGCACCCCCTCCAGACCTGTTTTAAAAGCTGTCGATCAAAATCACTGACTGTAACGCCTCCCCCTTTAGCAACTTTGCTTAATGTAGTCTGGAGCCGGTGCAAGTATGTTGAAGGTTTTTCACCGGCATTTTGGTTTGTGCTCAAAAATTTCGCAAACAGCTCATCAGTATCATCTACATTCCCGTATGCAGAATCGAGCAAGCTCAAAAAGTCTTTTGGGCTGGACAAGGGGCCCAAATGTTTGACAATATTGGCGGCTGGTGGTAAGAGACTTTCAATAATTTTTCTTACTACCTGTCTTTCAGAAACAGAAGAGTCGGCAAGATAAAACTCAACATGACTGCGCCAAGTGTCATAAGAAACGACTCCGCCATCGTGGGCCGTGTGTCTGAGGGGAACGAGCTGGAGTACCGGTCGGTCATCATTGACTTCGTGGACTGGTGTGAGCGCAACCACCTGTGCTTGAACACCAGGAAGACGAAGGAGATGGTGATCGACTTCAGGAGAAACACTCAAACACACACACACACACACTTACTAGTGAACATCCAGGGACAGGACATTGAGACAGTGGACAGTTTCAAGTACCTGGGTGTTCACCTTAACAATAAACTGGACTGGTCCCACAACACCAACGCCCTGTACAAGAAGGGCCAGAGTCGCCTCCATCTTCTGAGGAGACTCAGGTCCTTCGGCGTATGCAGACCTCTGCTCAGGACTTTATGACTCTGTGGTAGCCTCTGCAATCCTCTACGCTGCCATCTGCTGGGCCCCAGGCAGCACAGAGCGGGACAGAAAGAGACTGAACAAGCTGGTCAGGAGGGCCAGCTCTGTCCTCGGCTGCCCACTGGACTCTGTGGAGGAGGTGAGTGAGAGGAGGATAGTTGCAAAGCTCACATCCATCCTGTTCAACATCTATCACCCACTGCACCAGACTGTAGAGGAGCTGAGTAGCTCCTTCAGTGGACGACTGAGGCATCCTCAGTGCAGGAAGGAGCGCTACCGCAGGTCGTTCATTCCCACCGCTATCAGACTGTACAACGCCACTTTGTAACTGTCTGTGAAAATACCGGTTATGTGCAATAAAAACCCCCGCGCACTTTAATCAACCACATCTACCCCACTGACTGTGAACCATATCAACCCATCTCTGCCCTCAGATACATTACACTTTAATATAGGCCAGTCTATAAAGTTGCTCCATTCTTTTCTTTTATTGTTTATTAATTTATACTATTTATGTATCTACTTATTTATTTACTTATATAATATATATGTACGTGTGTATGTTTGTATTTGTATCTATTTTTGCACCCCCTACTGATGATACCTCAAGAGCCTGTAACAGTGAATTTCTCCATTGTGAGATTAATAAAGCTGTATCTTATCTTATCTTATCTTATCTTATAATCTACTTCCGTATTAGGGCACGGAAATTTTCCGGAGAACGACCTGAACTTGGAAGAGTTCAGATAAGTTTGGGACGTGTCAGCACTTCTGACAATGTGCTCGACAATCACCCTCTGGACTTCAGGGGTGCTCAAGTGTTCGGGATTTAAAATAGGAGTTGGTCTGCTGTTGATTGGAGAACTGGGAATATCAGAGTTTGAGGTAGTTGTGAGAGTTTCCCTATTTGTTTGTGTCACAACAGAATCACCTGTTAAACTTTCAGTTACTGGAGTAGCGTCAGTGGAAGCTATACCTTCACTTTCAGCAGCAGAGGCCTGAAGTTTGCTAAGTTCACCAAGCAACAATTTCTCATAATCTATTCCGCTTGCTTTGGCAATTCCCTTTAAATCAAAGAGAAAAGACTTGGTCAGATCAGCTGTTAACTTATCACTATAAAATGGGGATAAGAGCTGAATTTTGTGAACAACCTTTGGGTCAGATGTTGCTCTTTGACATGGTAGTTCATCCTGAATTGACTCAATAGCAGTGCCATACTCAAACTCAACTACGGCTGTATTTTTAAAGTCAGGGTCAGAAGCAGTAAGTTTCACTGTTCGTGTAATAGAACCATACTTTTCTAAAAACTTAATAACTTCTTCATCAGTCTCAGTACCAGAAAAACCACTAATTAATACAGCATTTGGTACTTTGATACCTTCACGTTCAATGATATCCATATTTCTTTTGTGGGAAAAGTTCTACAAAAACTGTCATAAAACTGCCAAACTGTATGCCAAATTATTAATTTAGAGGCAAAATGTAGCCAAAACTCCTCCTGGCTGGCTCGCCACTTTGATGTAACACCAGCTTGATATAGCTGTGCTAGATTTTATACTAGGTTCTGGAGGAGTAAAATGAATTGTGGAGATTTGAATTTGAACAGCCGGCAGATTTATTACAATTAACAATACTACAAGAAACAGTGCAAACAATATTGTAGAACTTTCTTTACAAATTAAAAATAAAATAAAATAAGCTTAATCTCTAAGGTTTGATTCGTGTGAACCCGGGAGTCTTTTCCAGGATTGTGATCCGTTTGGGATAAAGGTGTTTTTATCTGTTCTTATCTGGGATCCTGTGATTTGAAGTGGTTGGGTCTGTAGATCTACTCTCGCATCCAGAGAACAGTTAGCCACACTGCTTCTGGATCCACCAAGAGTTCTCACTGGATTTGGCTCGCCATCCGTGTCCGAAACCAGCTTCCAGATCAAATCCAGATCCACTAAAAAACCAGTCGGAGCTTCCAAGAAAACAAGCTCTCTCCACCCGGTTCGATTGAGAGAGAACAAAACACATACAAGGCTTCGTGTCGCTTTTCGAGGGCTCTGTATGCGTCCTGCTCCTTACGCTCTCCTACACGCTCTGCTGGTCGCATGCAGCACGTGCCTATGACGCACTCAAGGGGACTAGGAAACTAGTGCTTTCAGGGAGTGTTGGAAACTAGGGTTTTTTCCAATAAAATTAGTAACCATGTGTTTACATGTGTTACACAAATCAAACATGAAAAAAAAAGGGGAAGAAGCCGAAAGGGAAAGAAGAAGAAGATGAGAATAATGACCTGAAAACATAATGCATTTCTAGCATATGATCAACTTGTCTGGCAAGTTTAAGGAACTTCCATGAAAAGTTGTAGGATCAGAAGATTCTGAGGCACACAATTGGACAGATGACGCCACCATGACTCTGGGTCTTCACTCAGCGAGGGATAAAAAGGAAGATTGATTGTTGGGGATACAACTTTTACATTTTTTTCCCCAACAACAATTTCCTGGATCATTTTTAGATGAGGGCAGTGGTGGCCTGGTGGTAAAGATGCTGGATCACTGATCCAAAAGTTGGGGGTCCAAGCACCACTCTCCACAAGGTTGCCACTGCCCCCCCCACAGTGCAGCTAACTGGTTTATCAAAGGCCGGCCATGTCTCTTACTGTCTATGGTGTGATGTTCGTGTAAAAGAACCATTGCTGACTTTCGACAAGAGTAGCTGCATAGCCGTCAGCATGTTTCCGCCCTGCGATGGCCTGGCGCGCTGTCCAGGGTGTACACTGTCCTCGCCCGGAGTTGGCTAGGAATGGGCGCCAGCCTCCCTGTGACCTGAATTATGATGAAGTGGTTAAAGAGAATGAATGAAGGATTTTAAGATGAGCTTCACAACCCTACAGGACTGCTCTGAAATGGTTGATAAATCACTGGAAATGAGAGCCATCAAAACTAAACGTCAGCTTTGACACTAGTGATAAATGTAATGTGAAGAGTTTTACACAAACAAGGAATAAACTGTGATTACCGATAATTATTGTTATTAAAATATTATGACCCTGTGCATACAGATATAGGATATAATTCATTCACATTTTGAGGTCAGACTTTTAAAAGGCTTTGGGGTTGAGAAAAAGTGCTCTATAAAAATAATTAAATGCAAAATTTTAATGTAACGCCAGTAAATATATGTATCGTTTGTGTTGGCAAGATGATTTAGCTTTAAGTGAGAACACAAGGATCAGCAAGCACATCAATGTAATGAAATCAAGAAGACTATCTGACAAACATTAAAGAGTTCTGTGTCTGATGTAATATGTTTATGCATGGAATGAGTACAGGTTAATTTAAAAGAATTGGTATACACACACACACACACACACACACACACACACACACACACACACACATTGGCTGCCGTCTTGTTGTTCTTTAATTTATGAACTTGCCTGGCCAAAAAAATCACGTACTGTAATATTTTGCTGGACCGCCTTCAGCCTTGATTACATAATTGTACTTGAGTGCATAATTGCCATACAGTTGTTTTAACAAATTTAAGCAATACGCCATTCATTTCCATTCAGAGTTTTGTTGATTTTTCACCAATACAGTGGTACCTCTCTTTGGGGCAGTGGTGGTCTAGTGGTATAGGGCGCTGGATCGCTGATCCAAAGGTTGGGGGTTCGAGTCCCACTCTCCACAGAGTTATATATATATATATATATATATTTTTTTTTTTTTTTTTTTTTTTTTTAAACGCGACGCACTGAAGCCGCATGAATTGAAGCACAAAGTAGCGAGGGATTCCTGTATTTCTATAAAATCTTCATACATAAAATCCTATATTTAAAAGGACCTTACACAGGCCCGATAAACAATATTATAATAATAATAATAATAATAATAATAATAATAATAATAATAATACAATGAATAAATAAATCAGTAGATACAACAATAAATTGAAATAAATAAAATAATGAATTAAAATAAAATACAGTATAATACAAATAAAAAGTTGCATTATATTATATTATATTATAAATACATTATAATTATATTGCACTAGGCCCATTATTTTGTTTGGGAAAAAATAACAATTCTCTGGGCAAACAAAATGGCCGCAACTTCAAAGTTCGATATTCCACATTCTCAGAGCCCCCAAGACCCAGAACTAGGGTCACAGAGAGGCTGACACCCATCCCGGCCAACTCCATGGAGGGCAGCGTACACCCTGGATGGCTCGCCGGGCCATCACAGTTCAGAAACACGCTGACAGCCATGCAGCTGCTCTTGTCGAAAGTCAGCAATGGTTCTTTTACATGAACCTTACACCAGAAACAGTGAGAGACATGGCCGGCCTTTGATAACCCAGTTAGCTGCACTGGGGGGACAGTGACAACCTTGTGGAGAGTGGGGCTTGAGCCCCCAACCTTAGGATCAGTGATCCAGCACCTTTTCCCAGTAGGCCACCACTGTCCTGGAAAATAAGAAAACTCAGAAAGCTTTCTCACTTCATTGCCCTGACATGACCTCTCAGTTTGCCGAAAATATTTCAAGTATGTATAATTTAACTCCAAATATGGTAAAAATAGTTTGTTTTTCTTTGAATCTCCTTCTGGGAAAAACTGAATAACTCATTTTTCCTCAAACAAAGATTTAGTAGTTACCAAAGTTTGGCTTGTCAGGGTGCTGTTAGCGTTGGCTAGTTCTAAAAAAGCCAGAGAAAAAAGTTGGTAAAGGAGTCAGACAAAAAGTAATTAGCAAAAATAAAGAGGATTTTTTTTTTTTCAACAGTCTCTGAGATGTCACCACAAAAAAAAATCACTAAGTTCACTGAATTCTTTTATTCCTCCGAAGCAGAGAGTTGATGTAATCTCACAGCAAAATAATGTGAACAAGTCTGGCACATGCAAGAATAAAATGGCACATCCATCCATTGGCAGTTCTTAAGGTGTGAATAGAGATACTCAGAAGGGACGGGACAATTCTATTGATCGACCCTCTTGATGTTAGGAGCAGAGTCAACGCTGAATGGATTGTTGAATCATATGTGAGGCGCTCCACCGAATGTAGGCGCTTGTCGCAAGTGACGTATGGTGCCTGTGAGACAAAGCGTGGCTTATCCGGACTTCCGATCTTTCAAGTGAGCAAGTGACGGTTGAGTACTAAACAAGTATTCAACGCAAACTTGATCACTTGAAAGATCGGAAGTCCGGATAAGCCGCGATTTGTCTCACAAGCACCATACGTCACTTGCGACAAGCGCCTACATTCGGTGGAGCGCCTCACATATTTTGTCTGATCCCAGAAGCGGTGTCGAGTTTCATAATATGCTTCGAGTAACTTTTTTCTATTTAACACTGTAGTGTTAGTTTCTTTCGTTTCATTCTTGAAAAATTACCCCCATAATTGGGCCAGGTTGTAACAGTGGATCTCATTGACTATCATGTTAATCTTGAAGCCTGTGTTTAAACGACAGCTGGCTCTAGTATCCAGCAATCAGAACTTTAATCGTAGAGATTTAGGGGCTGAGAGAAACATCATCCATCCAATCAATCAGCATCAGGATGCGTTTCTACTCCAGTTCTTAATTGGCTGGAGTAGTGCTGTGTGCGTGGTATAAGGGTTAGCATGTCCAAAATGCAGCCGTGAGGGGGGGGCACAAACCAGTGTCTCTCCCTCACGCCGGTCCCAAGCCCGGATAAATGCAGAGGGTTGCGTCAGGAAGGGCATCCGGCGTAAAACAAATGCCAAATAAACTATGCGAATCACAAGAAAGAATGACATACCGGATCGGTCGAGGCCCGGGTTAACAACGACCGCCATCAGTGCCGTCAACCAACAGGGTGCTGATGGAAATTGGACTACTGTTGGTCGAAGACGTCGAAGAAGGAGAGGCGGGAGGCGTGTCCGTTTCCAGAGAGAGAAGAGGAAAGGCATGAGTCTAGGACTGAAAGTAGGGACTTTGAATATTGGAACTATGACAGGAAAAGGTAGAGAGCTGGCTGACATGATGCAGAGGAGGAAGGTGGACATACTGTGTGTTCAGGAGACCAGGTGGAAAGGTCGCAAGGCTAGAAGCATAGGAGCAGGGTTTAAGCTGTTTTATCACGGTGTGGATGGGAAGAGAAATGGAGTAGGAGTCATCTTGAAGGAGGAGTTTGCCAGGAATGTTCTAGAAGTGAAAAGAGTGTCAGACAGAGTGATGAGTCTCAAGTTAGAAATTAAAGGTGTGATGGTCAATGTTGTTAGTGCTTATGCCCCACAGACAGGATGTGAGCGAGAAGAGAAGGAGAGATTCTGGAGGGAGTTAGATGAAGTGATGCAGAGTACCCCCAGAGGTGAAAGAGTGGTCATTGGGGCAGACTTCAATGGACATGTTGGTGCAGGAAACAGAGGGGACGAGGAAGTGATGGGTAGGTTTGGTATCCAGGACAGGAACGCATGAAGGACAGATGTTGGTAGATTTTGCAAAAAGGATGGAAATGGCTGTGGTGAATACTTTCTTCCAGAAGAGAGAGGAGCATAGGGTGACTTATAAAAGTGGAGGTAGGAGCACACAGGTAGACTACATCTTGTGCAGGCGATGTAATTTAAAGGAAGTCAGTGACTGCAAAGTAGTAGCGGGTGAGAGTGTTGCCAAACAGCATAGGATGGTGGTGTGCAGGATGATGCTGATGGTGAGGAAGGTGAAGAAGGCAAAGGCAGAGCAGAAGACAAAGTGGTGGAAGTTGAAAAAGGAAGAGTGTCGGGTTGTCTTCAAGGAGGAGTTGAAACAGGCTTTGGGTGGTCAGGAAGTGCTTCCAGATGACTGGACAACTACAGCGAATGTGATCAGGGAGACAGGTAGGAGAATACTTGGTGTGTCATCTGGAAGGAAAGTAGATAAGGAGACTTGGTGGTGGAATGAGGAAGTGCAGGAGTGTGTACAAAGGAAGAGATTAGCTAAGAAGAAGTGGGACATTGACAAAACCGAAGAGAGTAAACAGGAGTACAGGGAGACACAGCGTAAGGCAAAGGTAGTGGTGTCAAAGGCCAAACAGAGCGCGTTTGATGACTTGTATGCTCGGTTGGAAAGTAAGGAGGGAGAAAATGATTTATACAGGTTGGCACAGCAGAGAAATAGAGATGGGAAGGACGTGCAGCAAGTTAGATTGATAAAGGACAGAGAGGGAAATGTATTGACTGATGACAGAAGTGTGCTGGGAAGATGGAAAGAGTACTTTGAAGAGCTGATGAATGAGGAAAATGAGAGAGAAAAAGAGTAGAAGAGGTGACTGTTGAGGACCAGGAAGTAGCAAAGATTAGTAAGGGTGAAGTGAGGAGGGCATTGAAGAGGATGAAGAATGGAAAGGCAGTTGGTCCTGATGACATACCGGTGGAGGTATGGAAGTGTCTAGGAGAGGTAGCAGTAGATTTTCTGACAAGAACATTTAACAAGGTCTTAGAGAGTGAGAGGATGCCAGAGGAATGGAGGAGAAGTGTGCTGGTGCCCATTTTTAAGAACAAGGGAGACGTGCAGAGTTGTGGCAACTACAGAGGGATAAAGTTGATGAGCCATACGATGAAGTTATGGGAAAGAATAGTGGAAGCTAGACTAAGGGCAGAGGTCAGCATTTGTGAACAACAGTTTGGTTTCATGCCCAGAAAGATCACCACAGATGCAGTGTTTGCCTTGAGGATGTTAATGGAGAAGTACAGAGAAGGTCAGACGGAGCTGCATTGTGCCTTTGTGGATCTGGAGAAAGCATATGACAGGGTGCCGAGAGAAGAACTGTGGTATTGCATGAGGAAGTCTGGAGTGGCAGAGAAGTATGTTAGAGTGGTGCAGGACATGTATGAGAGATGTAAGACAGTGGAGAGGTGTGCTGTCGGTGTGACAGAAGAGTTCAAGGTGGAGGTGGGACTGCATCAAGGGTCAGCTCTCAGCCCCTTCTTGTTCGCTATGGTGATGGACAGGCTGACAGACGAGGTTAGACAAGATTCCCCATGGACTATGATGTTTGCAGATGACATTGTAATCTGTAGTGAGAGCAGAGAACAAGTGCAGGAAAATCTAGAGAGGTGGAGGTATGCCCTGGAAAGGAGGGGAATGAAGATTAGCCTCAGTAAGACAGAATACATGTGCATGAATGCCAAGGACCAAAGAGGAACGGTGAGATTACAGGGAGCAGAGATAAGAAAGGTGGATGATTTTAAGTACTTAGGCTCAACAATCCAGAGCAATGGAGAGTGTGGAAAAGAGGTGAAGAAGCGTGTGCAGGCAGGTTGGAATGGTTGGAGAAAAGTGTCCGGTGTGATGTGTGATAGGAGGGTATCTTTTCCTGGGGAAAAGACAGGAGGCAGAGTTGGAGGTAGCAGAGATGAAAATGTTGAGGTTCTCTTTGGGAGTAACGAGGATGGATAGGATTAGGAATGAGCACGTCAGAGGGACAGCACATGTAAGACGTTTTGGAGACAAAGTCAGAGAGGCTAGATTGAGATGGTTTGGACATGTACAGAGGAGGGATAGTGAGTATATTGGTAATAGGATGCTGAGGCTGGAACTACCAGGCAAAAGGCCTAGAGGAAGACCAAAGAGACGATTCATGGCTGTGGTAAAGGAGGACATGAAGGTCGTTGGTGTAAGAGAAGAAGATGCAAAGGATAGGGTGAGATGGAAGCAGATGATTCGCTGTGGCGACCCCTGAAGGGAAAAGCTGAAAGGAAAAGAAGATGTCCATCTCACAGTGAGAAGGTTCAGGGTTCAAGTTGAGGCTGGGCAAGAATGTTCTGTGTGGAGCTTGCATGTTCTCTTTGTGTTTGCATGGGTTTTCTCTGGGTACTTAAGTCTTCTCACACAATTCAAAGACATGCACATTATTTTCGCAATTATCATGCTAATCGGCTGTTGCAAATTGCCTCTAGTTGTGAGTGAGTGAGTGCGTGCGTGCTTGTGTGCGTGTGTGTGTGTTTGCTTATTGTTGCCCTGTGATGGTCTGGTGAGCTGTTTAAAGTGTACAGTGCTTTCGTCCAATGTTGGCTGCAATAAGGCTAAGTAGTCTGGCAAATGAGTCAGTGAGTGAGTGGGTGTGTGAGTGTTGTGCATTTCATTCTGGGGATTTGTATTTTGTTTTTCAACCTGTATATGAACTGTGTGTGTGTGTGTGTGTGTGTGTGTGTGTGTGTGTGTGTGTGTGTGTGTGTGCGCGCGTGTGTGTGTGTGTGTGCGTGTGACAGTCAGCAGACTATGAGGATATATTTACTGAATTTGACAAAAACTTTGTTGGTTTAGAATCAAGGATGGCGACTTTAATTTACATAATTACTGCGAAACTCCCCCAGTGTAGATAATTGCGTAATCAAAGGCGGGTCATGTCTCTCACTCTCTATTGTGTGAGGTTCATGTAAAAGAACCGTTGCTGACTTTCGACAAGAGTAGCTGCATAGCTGTCAGCGTGCTTCCCTGCGATGGCCTGGCGATCTGTCCGGGGTGTACTGTGCCCTCGCCCACAGTCAGTGGGATGGGCGCCAGCCTCCCCGTGACCCTAATCAGGATTAAACGGATAAGAAAGGATACGAAAATGAATGAATGAGGAGTGCGAAACTCGGTGCATATACCAGTATACTGTTGAGTGGGGTTCAATGGGATTCTTGTATTTATTTGTGTATCAACTTTTTACAATTGTTTATCATAAAATCCCTTTTAAACAGGCAGAAAAAAGGGCGGGACACATTTGGCATCATCCGGATGTGATCTGTCAGTTTTCTCATTTGAAGGAAATGATTAACCTCTGCACATGAGAACTTGCTAATTGATGTGCAAAAATAAGTAAATAAATAAATAAATCGTTTTGTCATGTTCCAGAAATGTGAGCGGTTCAAAACGTTTCATAAATAAGCAGACAGGAAGTTTATATAATAATTTCTTCAAAAAAAAAAAAAAAATTGAAAGAATTAAGAAAATTAAAATATGGTAGTTTAATTCTATTCAAATGTATGTGGGATAGGATATCAAAACTAAATCACATTACATGACTCAAGCCATGTCATGTGCGTCATATTATTATCAGTATTTTTATTTCCTTTTCATTTCACCACTTTCCAGGACATTAGGAAATGGTGTCTAGAATGAACTAAAGATAAAGTGCAGGTTGTCTCCCTTCGTTATAACAATGAATAGCAATGGCGACCATAATCATTTCACCATAATCATTTCATCCATGCCCACTCAGTGTCCACCAGACAACACCAGGCCCTCATCACTACGTTGAGAATTAAATGAATTTCCAGAAACTGCTCCAAGCTCAAATCATCATCATCATCATCATCATCATGTTTCCCCTTGGACAACCTTGGGGCGTTCTTGCTGGAATCGGGTATCCAGCAGTCGCAGGAAATCGGTCTTCGCCATCATCATCTTTCTTGCTTGTTGTACGTCAACACCAAGTATCTTTTCAATTCTATTCCACATCGTTCTCGGAGTCAGGGTACCAAATAGTACTTGTTTCTGGAGGGCATTGTTGTCAAGCCTGCATATATGTGCCAGATATTTTAAGTGCTGTGCCAAACAAAAGTCACGGATGGGGCGTGTATTTGTGATGGTACGAAGTCGGTCGTTTGAAATCCTGTAACATCAGTTCCTTCACGTTCTGGCTGGTCTGGAGCGTGTTTTCGTTCAAATCCTCCTCTAACCATTTTTCGTAAGAAACTATGCCATATGACGTCCACCTTTCCCAGCGCTTCCTCTGTCAGCTCCCATGCCTGTACGCAATACAGGAGCTATGATCGTATACAAGTAGTGAGGAATTTTACTCTGGTTGACAGTCTAATCCTTCTATCAGTCATAATATATTTGAGATTGTTCCATTTCTGATATGCTGCACCAATTCGTGTATGTAGAGATTGACTGCTATTCTCAGTGTTGGTTATCGTATACCCCAGATACTCGAAGCTTCTGACATTCTTAAGGTGGTTTGAGCCAATGCTCACCAGACTAGGTAGCTCCATCACATGCTCGTCCACGTTGAAGGCCATTGTTTCTGTCTTTTTATATGAGATTTGCAACCCAAACCGTCGAAAGGTGTCATCGTAGATGGTGAGCATCTTCTGCAAGTCCTTTTGTGAACTGGCGAATATGACCTGATCATCAGCATACAGTAGCTCTGTGAGTTGTACATGTCCATAGGCGGATGCTTTCTTACGAAGCTCTCGCGGAGATATTTCATTGGGCATACTGTAAGTGATCTTGAAACTCACCTCAGGGTTGGATTTAATTATTTCACTCCTTGCAACTCTGACAACAAAGTCCTTGTAAACATTAAAAATCAGAGGTGATTCCAAGGCACCTTGTCTGGATCCTACAAGAGTATCAAAGAAGTTAGTGGATCCTTTGATGCATGCTTTTGTACCGGTATATAATGCACGTAGGATAGCTGCCAGGTGTGGACATCTTAAGCGGATATTAAGCGAGCACTTCTTGGAATCCAGTCGTATGCGGCCTTTAGATCGATAAAGGCAACATAGAGAGGTTTTTTGGACTTCTTTGATGTCTTGAGGATTTGGCGTAGGATAAAGATCATAGGGGTTTGATCTAGCGAGCAGGTATGCCAATAGCAAGTCCGGCATACCCCCCGTCCACGATGTCCACAATGGTCTGCATAATGACCCTGAGGCCTGTATCGAGCTGTACGAACAAGCAGCCGAGAAGTAAGATAATGACTGAGCAGTAGGTGATCTGCTGCTTACTGGAACTGCCAGATGAGGCCCAGCTTGTGGTCCAACAGCTCCACTAATAATCTGGAGTACAAAGACCTTCAAGTGGACGATATTGCAATGGGTCAGCGACACCTCTGAACGCCACCAGTGATCCTGCTCATTGACACTTTTGCATTTTCTATAGAATTTGTCTCATTGTTGGCTGAAGAGCATGATGCTGATAACATCTTCAACTCAGTGGTGATCCAGACTCTCAGTGAGAGACAGTAAGTACAGCACCATCAAACAGGGGTGTCTGATGATCAAGTGGGTGGCCCTAAGCCTCAACTATTCATTACTAGAGTGTTCTTTCAGTTAGTTGTAATCATGGCCCTCCACAGTTACTCCATTCCATGAAAGATGCCAGTGGAGTGACCCCTCGTTGGTATCTGGCAATGCTATACATCCATACATTCATTCTTTTTGACATGTAACCACCAGCGTTTTGGTGGAGCTGGAATTAATCTCGAATAATAAATAAATGGGCAAAGCAAACTGATAACACTAAACACAATTCACCACGTTAGCTAATTAATAAGTTTAAGGCATATTATGAAAATGTTCTGCAAATTTGGCATGGTGGTTAGCACCTCACATCAAGAAGGTCAGTAGATTGCATATTCACTCATGCTTGGATAGACTTCCTCCTATAGTCGGTCAATTGGCTGTTCCAAATTGCCCGTAGGTGCGAGTGAGTCCGTATGTGGCCTGGCGTACCATACGGTAGATTATTGTGATCACAGCCATGACAATCCCTGTATGAGCATCATTCAAGCTTCAGGAATCAACGTCCATTCCTCGTGATTGGATGTTGACATAGATAGATAGAGCTCTTTGCTCAGTGTCAGCTGAGATAGGCGCCAGCTTCCCCACTACCCTCTGAGGTTTAAGCTGTTATGCAACTCAATGAGTCAATGAATGAGAATGTTTAGTATTGTCTTATAAAACCCTTACGGTCATGACTTGGTACTTTAGAAATATGCTAATAACTCAACTTACCACTCATGGTAATGGACTTCAGAAGACCCGGGTGGTGGACTTCAGAAGAGCCATGCCACACCCAGAGCAAGTGACAATCAGATATACAAATACCTGGGCGTGTAGCTGGATGACAAACTGGACTGGACTGCCAACACTGATGCTCGATGCAAGAAAGGACAAAGCCATCTGTCCTTCCCCAGAAGGCTCGCATCCTGCAAAAAAAAAAAAATGCAGCAGATGTTCTACTAGTTTGCAGTTTCAAAAGCCCTCTTTTACGTGGCGGTCTGCTGGAGGGGCATTAAGAAGAAGGACACCTCATGATTGGACAAACTGGTGAGGAAGACAGGCCTGCAGTAGGGATGGAACTAGACAGAGTAACATCTGTGGCAGAGTGATGGGTGCTGAGTAGGCTCCTATCAATTATTGGCAATCCACTGCATCCACTACACAACATAATTACTGGACAGAGCTGCCAGGCCGCTGTCATTGCCCTGCTCCACTGACACACTGAGGAGATCGTTTCCGGCCCCCCCCCCCCATGTCATCACACTTTTTAACTCTAACATGGGGGAGACACTAACACAACACACACACACATACATATACAGTATATGCTTGGCACCGCACCACTCACTGCACACCATGCAACCTAACCTGCACAAACAGATTTATACTGGATATTTTATATTATTAGCTCTGAACAGCCAATGACCAGGTCAACAAAAGACTCTGCACTGTCACCTCTCACAGCACACCATGCACCTTAATCTGCACATGAATGTTTAAATTGGCCTTTTGTTAATCTTTGAACTCGACAGACAATTTGTACCATTTTAGTATTATATACAATTCTCATATTTTGTTGTACTTTCAACAATGTCTGCCTCAAGTTCTTTAAACTTGTAATATGTACTATAGATTCCTCATCTTCCTCATAATACATGTGTGTCTATATTTTTATATATATATATATATATATATATATATATATATATATATATACATATATATAAAAACGCTATAAATGCTTATAAAAACAATTAAACATTAAAAAATAATGAATAAGATATAAAGAAAATATAAATACTCACACATACAGACGTGTGCGCGGACTCACATGCACACTTCACAACCATGCAAGTTGTTTTGATGGGAGGTTTTGAGGGGGGTTGTTGTTTTTGTTTGTTTGGGGTTTTTTTTTGCATAATTGGCCTTGTTTTTGTGTAATTTTCCTTAACTTTTCCCCTATTTTTCCGTAATTTTCTTATTTTTTAATTCAATGAATATTTAAAAAAAAAACGCAGCGCACTGAAGCCACATGAATTGAAGCACGAAGTAGCGAGGGATCCCTGTATATATATAGTATACAGTATATGTGCGTGTGTGTGTGTGTGTGCGTGCGTGCGTGTGTGTTATAGATGGATATACTCATATACAGGGATCCCTCTCTTTTCGCGGTTAATGGGGACCGAGACCTCCTCACGACCACCAAGTAGGATCAACCCCTCTGACTGACGTATATGTACATGTATATGTGTATATAATATCAATGAATACATATTCAATGCTAAAAATGCTTGTAATGCTTTCTTTCTTCCTTTCGGCTTTTTTCTCATTCTCGGGTGTCACCACAGCGAATCATCTGATTCGCACGTTTGATTTGGCAGAGGTTTTTACGTCGGATGCCCTTCCTGACACAACCCTTTAGCAAGGGACAGAAACACGCTGACGGCTTTGCAGCTACTCTTTACGAAAGTCAGCAATGGTTCTTTTACATGAACCTCACACCATAGACAGTGAGAGACATGGCCCGCCTTTGATAACCCAGTTAGCTGCACTGGGGGGGGGGGGGGCAGTGACAACCTTGCGGGAACTCGAACCCTCAACCTTAGGATCAGCGATCCTGCGCCCTATCCACTAGCCCACCACTGTCCTGCTGTAAATGCTTTAAATTCAAAAATAATGCATAAAATTTTGTTGGGGGGTTTTGGGTTGTTTTTTTGTTTTGTTTTTTTATTTGTTTGTTTTTGCATAATTGGCCTTGTTCTGTGGCATTTTCCTTAACTTTTTCCCTATTTTTCCTTAATTTCCTTACTTTTTTTTATTTTCGATGAATATTTTTGAAAAAAACGCGATGCACTGAATATGAGTACATATATCTATCTATAAGAATTTATTACAAAAAAGCCTATGACTGCACTGATAATCAAGGGCAGTTTGTTCTGTGGGACAATTAGATGATGCTGGGTCCACTACAGGGTGAAAGAAATGGATTTTTTCTTCCACGTTCTCCTCAGCATTAGGGTAGCTGTGAGTATCCTGGACAGTTTATTCGACTTCTGAATGTTATAGGCCAATCAGGGTCCAGGCTCCAACTATTGTTCCATAGAATTTCATTCCCTTTCAGTTTGGTTGAAAAATACCGAGGATCAATTTGATAGACTCTAATGTTAAAAGATAGCTTTTCAGATCTGTCGGAGGTCACGTACTGACATGCTTTCATCATGAGTAACCTGATGTATCTGAGGCAGTGACAGAAAAACTCTCAACATGGGTTACTTCTGTTTCAGAATGGCAACCCTAGAAGTTCGTAACGTCAGGCTATGGTGTAACGTCATGGTGGTGCAGAGGTTAACACATCCAGCTCACACCAAGAAGATTCTGGGTTTGAGTCCCAAGTGTCTCAGTGTGGAGTCTGAATGTTCTTCCCATGTTTGTCTCCATTTTCCTCCCACAGTCTGAGAACATGCACATTAGGCTAACTGGCTATTCCAAATTGCCCATGCACCTCACCTTCAACCAGTGTCGGTTGAGATGGGCTCCAGCCTCCCTACAGCCCTTATAGCAGGATAACGTGGTTAAACAAAAGAGGGAGTGCAATTTTCTATCTATTAATAGGGTTGCATGGAGACTGGAGCTTTCCTAGCTGACTCCGGGCAAATATGGAGCACACCCTAAACAGCCCGCAAGCTTCCTGCAGGGCAAAACAAACACACAAATCTTATTTACATACCTAAAAAAAATTAAGAATATCCAATCGGTCTAATTTGCATGTCTTTGTAATTTGTGTTTAATTCGTGAGCTTTAAAGAACTATATATTGCATCTATCCATTATTTTCAAAATAAGACATTTAAAGAGCAGGTATTGCTGGACAGAATGCCATGAAAGAGAATTTATCTTTGGTGGCATGTCACATGACGCAACGGTGAGTGGCTTCACAGGTATGGCTGTTTGGATATAAGATAACTTGGTGCTTAATGAGCGTGCACATTCCAACCTTGTCCATGCCTGTCATTAAAGTACACACGGAGTGAGAATGTACCGCCCAGAAATGGTGAAATAACAGGCAATTTAGTGATGAGCGAAGAATACGAAGGAATGTGAGGGATGCCGAGGTCATCCCACCTTGTGTTTTTAAGGGGATCCTTCCCCACCGTCCCTTCTGAGCTTTAGGCAGATAATGAGGCAGTAGCAGCATAACAGGACCTAAAATAGTGAGAAGTATCATTAAATAACAATAATGTGGAAAAAGGATGGCTGGAGATTTTAAAAAGGGACAGTGGACGGTTTTGCATCTTACCGCTTCCCTTTTTTCAGTCTGTCTTTTTATGAACATGATGTGATGTTCACACTCTGGTAAAGTTCACCACATGAAATGGTGCACACAAGAATCCGAAATCCTAATACTGTACACATTTTATATAACACTGGCATGAGATATGGCTGCACAGGGGGCATAGTGACTAGCATGTTCAAATCCAGGACTTTCTTGCTGTTAGGTGGACGTGCTATTCACTACGCCCCTGTGCCGCACTGTAGGAGTGGCTAACCCGCGGCTTCTGAGCCGCATGTGGCTCTTTGACTGGTTTCATGCGACTCTTACGTTCATATCGAAGTTTGCGTTCTTGTAGTGTGGATGTTCGCATCGCTTGAGTTCAATATGGTATTATTGTCAGATGCTTATGTGCGCGAGATGAAAATACTGCAAAGCTTCCCAGTATGGGCGAGATCATTTCAGTAAACAATTTGTGTCGAATTTGCTCTTAAAATGGCAGAAAAAAATGCACAGCAAAATAAAGATATGAAGAAGAATACAGGACATTTTTAATAGAGTGGGTGGGGATTTTTTTTGTTGTTCTTGAACGTCATGGAAAGCAATTCTGTCTTATATGTCAGGCGTCATTAGCACATTTCAAAACTTCACATCTTCAGCGCCACTTCAGTTCACTGCATGCGAACCTCGACCAAGAATTTCCTAAACGGACTGAACTTCGCAAGCACAAGTTGTTCACTTTGAAAAGTCAGAAAGAAAAGCATATACAGTTTTTCCAAAAACATACGAAGCGCTCAGAGACCGTAACGCTTGCGCCGTATCAACTAGCTTGGAACATTACATGGGCCAAAACACCATACAATGAAGGAGAGTTCATTATAAAATCCCTCAGTGACGTTGCTGAAATCTTGTCACCTGAAAACGACAAACAAAAACGCGTGGTATCGGACATCCGACTGTCCCGCCACACTGTTGAACATAGATTACATTAACACGGCTATTGAATCACAGTTACACTCTGACCTTCAAAGATGTATTTTATCATGTTAGTGTGTGAATTTAGAGTAAATCTGGGTGAGCAGAGGTGTGTGTATGGTGTGTGTGTGTGTGTGTGTGTGTGTGTGTGTGTGTGTGTGTGTGTGTGTGTGTGTGTGTGTGTGTGTGTGTGTTTGTGTGTATGATGTGGTAAACAGTAAAAAATGTGGCTCTTGGTCTCTGACTGGTTGGCCACCCTGGTCTTATTGCGTCGGCTGCAGCCACCACGACCCAACCCTGGATGAACAGGATGATTGATGATGATGATGATGATGATGATGATGATGATGATGATGGATGATGATGATGATGATGATGATGATGATTGATGATGGATGATGATGATGATGATGATGATGATGATGATTATTGATGATGATGATGATGATGATGATGATGATGACAATGACAACATATCTACGATCAAGATTGGAGCAGCAGATATTCATGCATTCATTCATTTTTTGCTCTGATTACCGTAATCGTAATTATAGTTGTGGGGAAGCTGTTGCCCATCTCAAAGGCAGAACACACACTGGACAGGCCATTGTATTGAAGATGTTTGAA
The DNA here is from genome assembly GCA_024760905.1 of Plotosus lineatus. Taxonomy (NCBI): domain Eukaryota; kingdom Metazoa; phylum Chordata; class Actinopteri; order Siluriformes; family Plotosidae; genus Plotosus; species Plotosus lineatus. Next base: position 38,614,117 of record CM045739.1, read on the forward strand.
GTATAAATATGCTAATTACAGAACTATCTGAGAAACAACGCATTCTTTTCTAGGGTATAAAATCACCCCTTAAAAATTGTGTCATTTGTTTACACACTGCAAACTGTTAAAACTGATAATGAACACATTGAGCAGGTGGGAACGGTGTGATTTCATGTTTTGAAGTTAAAACCTTTAATAAATTACTGGACGAGGTCATCTGCAAAAATGACAGAAGCAGACAATAAGCAGGTTTTCACGTTTTAAAGTGTTTATGTGTTAACAGCTGAAGGCTTATAGCGCGGCACCAGAAGAGGAAGAGCAGGATAGCTGATGGTTGTTTTGAGTTGGATGACTTGGCGACTGGCAGGGGCAACAGTGAGAAAGGGAGCAGAGTAATTACTCTCGATATGGACGGGATACAGCTGGGGACCCCTTCAACAGTACAGGCTAATTTATGGCGGTGCGTGTCTCTCTCAGGTGCCCCACTGCTCCGCACTGCCTCTGTTTGCCTCCTCCTTTCTTTCTGTGCTCAACACATCTTTTTTATACCAAAAGTAACACACTGAGACAAAGTCGCTCGGAATGTTCTGGAATATGTTAATAGAACAGCGGATAAAGTTAGTCTTATTACCTGGGTCACACTTTGCATATGTGAAGCTACATATACTTTTAGATCTGAGAACATCTGGTGTTTCACATTTACTTTTCACTGTCGCCTTCTCTTCCAGCTAATACTGTGACGCGATCGCTCCTAAACCCAAACACGCAATGTTTATGAATCACATCATCTCTCACCATAAACTCTCAAAGCACTGTTGGAGGCATGCTTGGATCCAACTCGTTGTTACCTTACTGAGCCCAGTCAAGCAGCAGTTTTACATGATGGCGTGGTTTCACTGTCTTCACACATCACCCCTCAGTGGGGATGGGGATGAGAGGGGAGGCTTCCTCCTCTTTCATTGTCTGCCCCTTCTTCTGTTCTCCTACTTCTCTTCATCTCTGACATGAAGCTGCTAAATTGGTCAACATCAGATATATGACGCCCCTGATGGAAAATCACACCCAATAATAGCTTGACCTCCACAGCTTCTTTTATGCCAGAGTTGCTATCTCTATTTGGTGTCTTTTGAGCAGTTAAAAGGAAAAAATAACTCATGGCTAAGAATGAGGGGGTTTGGGGGGGGGGTGATTCTGTATATATTTTTAACACAGTTCCCACTTAATATGAATTCATTTAATATGAATTTCAAAAAAGTAATGTGCCTGTTGAAGCGGTAACCCCATGGTCGACACCTGCAGTGAAGAGAGCTGCCCAGCTGAAAAAGCAAGCCTATCGGGTCTTATTAGCCTGCGGGACCCCCAAGACAGCAGACAGGTACAGTGGTACCTTGACTTACAAGTGTCTTTCAGAACAAATTTTCCATGATATGAGCTTCAATCCCACCAAAAATCTGCCCCATCCCTATAGCAAAATTTTGATTTATGAGCTTTGCTTGGGACATGGCTTTTCCCGGCCGATTAGCCTCGTATTCTTCCACGTGTATTCCTCCGCACCCTGTGAACGAGAAGAAACCCCCCCCCCAGCACCCCACATAACTACAAATAGTGTTCACTGTACTTCATATCGTTTCCTCAGTGCATTTTCCCTACAACATAGGAAACACAGTCAGAGTGCCACTGCCACCTATTGAAAAGGATGCACAATTACACTTAATTCTAGTACAGTATGGCAAAAAAGCATGTTTCCCAGGGTCATACATACCGCCGTGGCATCATACCACGCCCTTCTTGTGGGGACAACTCTCCTACCAACTCGCCTTCCGTTGAGTTGGAAGACTCTGGGGGTTTGGGTGGGGGTCTACCCATCACTGGAGCTGAGGTCACTAAGGTAGTCAAAAAGCTCCTTGGTGGCCGGACTACAAAAGGGTGGATGAGATCCGCCCTGAATATTTCACTGCTCTGGATGTTGTAAAACTGTCTTGGTTGACATGTCTCTGCAATATCCAGAGCAGTGAGACACTCATTGTCTTTGTGGGCTGTTCCTCTGGATTGGCAAACCGATGTGGTAGTCTCCTTTTTAAAAAGTGGGACTGGAGGGTGTGTTCCAATTAACGTGGAATCACACTCCTCAGCCTTTACATGTCTCTCAACACAGAGACTGGGAAACGTGATCGGCCTTGGATAACTTGGTTTGCTGGACTGGGGGAACAGCAGTGGCAACCTGTTGATAGTGGGGCTTGAATCCCCAACCTTGAGATCAGTAATCCAGCACCTGAACAATGGGCCAACTCTGCCCAACTTATTTTAAATACATTGTTTTAAAAGGTCCACCATAACAAACATCATGTACAAATGGCAACAATTTTAAAGGACTTCTGATCTATCTAGACTTGCTGTCCCACCATATCTAGCCTGAGAACACACTGTTTAAAGGGGACTGGGATTGGTCATCTTTACAGCATAATTTAAGCTATGCAGATGCTTATTTTAACAAAAATGGCCATTAAAGCACAAAACTGGTTGATTTTATCCTGTGAATTACTAGCAGGGGCTGAATTGCAGGGGTTAGCAATTTTTCTCCAGAAGTGATGTCAGTGCATTGGGTGGGGTTGATGTTACTTGTGAAAACAGTCAGACATCACATTTTAGTGTCTCTGAGGATGAGAATGCTGCCCGAAATAAGTGTGATGGTAAATCTAAAATAGTTTTTGAAGATAACATTTTGCGAACTCTACTTTCAGGTGGTTTGAGAACAAAATGAAATATTTACCATGATTTCTGCGCTTAGTGTTTGTGCAGCTCAGCACTGACCAATAATGTGTTCTGCTACACAGATCAGTCATGCAGCCCAGGCAATCTAACAAATTTGTGTCACTACCAGGCTGGAACAGCCAATCAGAAAGGCAACATGTCTCTGAGCATGCCCAGAGTCATCTAGTACATACTTTGAAAGAGAGCATTGGAGGATATTGCGGGAGGAACCGCTGATGGTATACATGATTTAAAAAAAAAAAACAGGCCTTTTAGATTAATGTGCTCTGGAGTTCTTTAGCCATAGTCATATAAAACATGGCAACAGGAAAAAAAGCTCATATAAACATACCAAGTATGGTACAGTGGTACCTCACCTTAGGAAATTAATCCATTCCAGAGGCAGTTTCACAACCTGGATTTTTTATAAGTAGAACCGCATTTTTCATGTAAACATGTGATTCGTTTCAAGGCCCCTAACACTACCCCTAAACCCTTTATAAATGATAAAAGCATACCTTTTAAGGTACTTACTTCGTGTTGACCATGTCTTCTTAGCAGAGCTATAATCTTACAAATGTTTATGCAAGGTTAAATGCCTGAGCCAAAAAATAAAGTTGCAATGAACACACTTGAAAAAACTCATGAAACAACAGTAACTCTGTCCTTTACACGAAAAGCATCATGGGTATTATGGAGATACAGCTCCATAATAGTCAATGAGAGGGAGCTGTGTTATCCCTCCTAGCCAATGGAAGGCCAGTGGGGCGGGATGTTTGGAGATAGCCAATGGGAGGGAGCTGCATCATCCCTCCTCGCCAATGGGAGGCCAGTGGGGTGAGATGTTGGGATATAGCCAATGGGAGGCTAGCAGGGTGGGATGTTGGGAGATAGTCAATAGGAGAGCAACTCGTGCATTGTTTGAATTTTTGAGATGGTGCTTTCGTAACGTGAACTTGTTTCGTATCCAGAGACAAAAATTTTAGGAAAATGTTTTTGTAACCTGGATTTTTCATTTGCCTGGACTATCGTAAGGTGAGGTACCACTCTCCTGGAAATGTAATGATTTTGGGTTGCTTCCCTGCCTCAGGGCTGGGGCAGCATTCAGTTGTTAATTATATCCCTCACAAAGCGTAGGTTTCACAGGCTATCTGCTGCAAACTCTTCCTGTGAACACTCTTGCAGTGTTGGTTCTCCATGGACTTATTTTATATATTGGATTGTGCACTACCTGACCGGATGACCCCAGTATGTATACCTGCAGCACTGCAAGCCAGACATGGTAGTCAACAACACAGGAGCACTACAAGGGATCTTTTTCTCCCCTTTCCTCTTCACCCTCCACACAATGGACTTCAGTTACTGCACAGAGACCTGCCATCTTCAGAAGGTTTCTGATGACTTACTGTATTTGGATGGATCAGTGGAAGTGGGAAGACGGAATATCAAGATGCAGTGGATTGCTTCATAACATGGTGTGAGCAGAATCATCTGCAGCTTCATTTGACAAAGACCAAGGAATTGATTGTGGACTTTAGGAGATCCAAAATACCACCGTTTCCATTTAGAGCATTAATGTGGAAATGGTGGAGGATTACAAATACCTTGGAGTTTATATTGAGAATAAATTGGGCCGGGTTAAGAACACTACCGTACTTTACAATAAGGGCCAGAGCCGTCATTATTTTTGAGGAGGCTAGAGTCATTTTACATCCGATGGACACTGCTCAGGATGTTCTATGAGTCTGTTTTGGCCAGTGCTATCCTCTATGCTGTTGCCCTAACTGAACAAACTGATCTGCAAAGCCGGTAACGTTGTAGGGATGGAACTGGACTCTCTGACGGTAATGTCCAAAATAAAGACAATATAGGACAATACCTCTCACCCACTTCACGACCTGCTGATCAGTCACAGGAGCTGTTCAGTAAGAGACTGCTAGATTTCAGATGTATATTTGTATATATAAGTATTTGTCATTTTCTTAAATTTTCTTAATCAAGACTTTATCTTTATCTTACTTTTACTTGCATGGAGCAACTGTGTGCACACAATTTCCTCTGGGAAAGTCTTCTGATTGGGATTCTGATTCTGATTTATGTTAAGTGGCCTCTACAGCATGCCCTACCAGCATATGAAAATGGATGGGGAGTGTTTACACCTAGAATTCTGAGACAAAACCCACACTATTCTAATTACGGGTTCTAATTACAGAGTTTTGCAAGCTCGATCGGGTTACCCATCAGGCAGGTATGCTACATGATACGTGATGCATTAGGATCCGGCTACATAGCTGGTAATTATTATGATACCCTTTATTTTTTTTAAAGACTTTATTATTCCCAATAATTCCCTTTCCAGTTTGAAACTCAAAAATCTGTTTCATCAGACCATCCATTTATAAGTCTGCAAAGTTTTTGAGTGATTCCAGTCAGAAATAATACAGGAAATTTAATGATTGTGAAATTATGATCATACATCTATTGCAAAAAGTCAAAAACTTGATCCTGCAGAATTGTAGGTATTTCTGCATAGTTGACAAATATCATTATATTTCTTACTATGCGTCATGAAGCAGTTGGACTTTTAATTGTTTCACTTACTTTGGCGTATTCGACGTTATAAGTGCCCAGGGCACTGACCATCGAGGTGGAAAACATGAATAATAATAGAACAATAAAATAGTTTTACTGGTATTTGTGTTATTCATTTTGTGGTATCAACCAAACTACTTACATGAAAGCTGAAAATAAACAAAAAACAGCATAATTTAAAAAAGAGACCCCTTACTTTTCCCTCCCGGTGCTGTTCCTTTAAACATTTTCCCCGGAAGTAATGTCAACCTTAACACATGGCACGTTGAGCCAGTCAACACAAACATAAACAAAAGCACATGGCCAGGAACGTCTTTAATTTTATGAAGTTAGTGAGCAAGAGAATCGGGTGAAAAATACTCATCATCACTTTCTGATAGGTCCATATCTGGCTCACACCTCCATTCATTCAGAACATCCGAGAGTTTTGCTGTAGCAGTTTCTAATGGTTCATCGGTTGTTGGACATCTACAAAGAGAACACAGCAAAATATTTTCCTGTCTTTTAAAGCACGGCAGAACAATCAAATGTTTTGTTACTGATGAACATTATAGACATTCCCCAGTGGCAGGGGGTCTTGAAATACCATGTAAACTCACTTTTACAGGCAGTGAATGCCTCATTTTATGGCTAAGAGACTGATCGAATAAAATTGGTAAGTTTGATATACGATTTTGCTCACAGTACACATGGGCGGTTATTAGACGTAGGATCAAAAACATTGGGGGAGGGGGCTTATTGGAGCTGGACGCTTATTACGTTGATAACGGTACATCATAAATGTGAAAAAATTCATAACTAGACAGAGGTTTTTAGGGTTATTATTTTATGGTTATAATGGTTTCATATGTTTCTTCTTTAATCAGTAAATTACACTGATGCAATTTTTGACAGTTTTGTCAGACTATAATTTTGTGAGAATGTGTGTTATCAGTTTTATTCATTGAGCCACAGAATTCTATTCATGGTTAGAAAATCTATGAAATTATAGCTATTGTCTATAAAAACAAGTCTGCCAAGTTCAATCTGATTCTTACTGCTAATAAGAGTACTTGAGGAGTACTACTTTCGAGAGGGACTTGGATCCAGGCCCTTTGAAGTGTGCGTGCTAACCACGACATAAACGTGGTGCCACTTATTAAATTCAGTGTTCTTTTATAAGACAATGTGTTAAGTATAACAGTGAATGCTATGCTTTGCATCATTCATCAAAAATAAAAAAATATATACAAATAAAAAATAAATAAATAAATAAATTAGGGTGGTAGGGTACTAGATTGGGATCAGTGACGTAGTGGTTAGGGTGCTGGACTCCTGATCAGGCGATTGTGTGTTCAAATCCCAGTTAGACCCCCACTGTGCTAAGACCCCTGGGCAAGATCTTCACCACAAGTGTGCCTCTGTTCACCCAGCAGTGTAAATGGGTACCAGTAAAAATATACTGGAAAGGTAACCTGCGATGGACTAGCGTCCCATCCAGGAGGAGTTGAACTCCTGGTAGCTTCATGCTATGGAAACTGGGGATCAGCACTGGCCTGATGAGCCATTAGGCTTGGGTGTAAAAAGCCCAACAGACTACCTACTGGATTACTGATGGCAAGATCGAGGGTTCTAGGTCCACTGTCAACAGTTGTCACTGTCCCCCCAGTGCATTGTCTATGGTGAGAAGCTGTAAAAGAACCAATGCTGACTTTCATCAAGAGTAGGCTGCATAGCCATCATCATGTTTCTGCCCTGTTGTGGCCTGCCTGGCAAGCTGCCCAGGGTGTACTCTGGCTTTGACCAGAGTCGGCAGAGATGGGCGGTGATTCCTCGCAACCATGACTGTTTAATTTAGTTTGTACTCATGTAATAAGCAGGACACTGTACAGTGAGGTGATGATTACCATGAAATAAACTCTTCCCTCGAGTTTCAGAACACTTTTTTAGACACTTCGGAGTTCAGATTACTCTGAAAAGGGTTGCTTTGCGATAATAACCATTTTGCCATACAATATCACTTACTTAGGATATATAGAGGAAAAATAATAAGCAGGTAATTTATTCCAAAATATTATTTCCTGCACTCCTGCCTTCCGACTTTAGATATGGATGTATCAGTTATTATGGTCATGCTTTTTTTCTGCTGTTTAAAGAGGTAGCTAATTAGGATACTTTCAGTACCTTTGAGGAAAGGTCATCTTCTCCCGCCGCACTGCGCCATTAACAAGCTCAGTAATACCACGCTCGGGTCAGCTGTTCAGGTCAGTTCGTCTTGAGTAAGCCATTCTTCCAGATCTCGTAGTTACGCATTTATTCCTTGGCATTCAACTGTTTTGACTTATAAAATGATGAGGGAGTATGGGAACTAATATCACCACGCTATTTCAGTACACAGTCCCAATATTGGTCTTTATGTAATCCTTTTTCATAACTAGAGTTTTGCAGAAATGTGACACCAGGTTTTATAAGATACTGATTAATATTTGGACACTAAATGGAGGAAATAAAAGGAAATGTGTAGGATAGCGAGAGTGCGCTTCAAATAACTGGGACAGGAACTTTTACACTTCCAGCCTGGTTAGATTAACACCTTTACAAACCTTATAATATAACTCGTGCTCGTGTCTGTTACTGGGGCAGGTGTGCTCAGTGTGACCAGGTTACAGACCCTTACAGATTCTCCACCCACCACTGACAGCTCAATAACAGTCCAGAGTGACTGAGAGGCCGCTTTGCTACAATTCACCTGACTGAACACAAACACACACACACACACACACACACTCACAAAGAACAGTCTCAGGTTGTTGTTTTCCTCCTGTGCTACCTCATGCTGTTTTTCTCTTCCCCGCAGAATCGATTTGTCCTAAGCGCATCTGTTCCAAGTACCTATTCTTGTCAAGGGACACATAGCAAACATACTTTAATTACTTGCCATTCATTTTGTAAAGACTGCACTGGGCTGCTATGTCTTACTCTTTATTCATCAGGTGGAATAAAACAGAACGTTTGATATCGAGGCGATAAAAGAAACATCAGTTTTGGTTTTGAAGAACTTTCAGCACCACCATAACTATATCTTATGGTTTGCGGTATCTGATAAAACAAAAGGAAACTGATGAATTATCAGGTACATAATCAGACTATTAGAGTATTTAAAAGAATAAAGGGTTAATAAATGTGTAATAAGGGTGTAACCCAGTGCTTCTCAAATAGTGGGGCGTGCCACCCCTTGGAAGGGCAAGGTATGATGCCGGGGTGGGGGGTGATACTGGGTGAGCGCGTATAACCCTGAGGAACATGCTTTTCTGGAATTGTGTGTGAGAATTAAGTGTAATTGCACCTCCACTGCACTTGTTTGCAGTGACACTCTCATTGTCACGCTATGGTGTAGCGGTTTTTCGCACGAGCAAACGATATGAAGTGCAGTAACAACCCCTCCAGAAACAACACGGAAAAAATTCTAACAGGAACGAAGAGAAAGGTGGAGAGAGACGGAGATATTAAGACATAAATTAGTTGAATGAGTTTCAATAAGGATGTATTTTTTTAATTTCAGGCACATTGGTGCACTTTAAATTTTTTCAATTGCAGAGTAAAACATGTTCATGAAGTTTTTGTTTATTGTAAGTTGAACTACATTTCTTTCTTTTTTGTTTTTAATGTTAATAAAGATACAATGTTATGCAGAGATGTACTAGTAACTATTTCATAGACAAATAATACTATTTATAGTCGCTTGCAGGGCAGTCAGGGCGTGAATTGTTTTTTTCTTCCAAGGGGGGGCGCCACAGAAAATAATTGAGATGCACTGGTGTAACCACATAGTTACAATGAAAATAGGTTCTGGTTATCATTCAGAAAGAAGTTCACTGCAGGTCAGAATCCATAGGATGATCATTAATGTACAACTGTAGATTAAAGAAGTTGTGTGATTATTGTCATCTGTAAAATACTTCCCTGTATCTACTTTATTATCTTTAATAGCCTTTCAGCTTACAAATCAAAAGTTGTTTTTGAATCCAGTGGAGCAGGTGGAAATAGACTGCAACATGGACTTTTTGAAATCCTGTTGGTGCTGAACAGTTTCCAAAGACTGAGAATGCATTTCAAATCCCAAAAAATGTAAAAATATTCATCCGATTCGTTCATTTTCTGAGCCGCTTCAATCCTAATTAAGGTCTTAGTGAGGCTAGCATCCATCTCTGCCGACCCTGGGCAAGGGCAGAGTAAAGCTTGGACAGCTCACCAGGCCATTGCAGGGCAGAAAAACACTGAGAGCGATGAAGCTCCTCTTGTCGAAAGTGAGCAACGGTTCTTTTACATGAGCCTCTCACCATAGACAGTGACATAGCTGGCCTCTGATAACCCAGTTAGATGTACTGGGGGGACTGCAGTGACAACCCGTTGAGAGTGGGGCTTGAACCCCCAACCTTAGGATTGGTAATGCAGCACTTTACCACCAGGCCAGTACTGGCCCTTCATTCAATTCTAGGTTTTTTTTTTTTTTTTTATTAATTTATTATTATTATTATTATTATTATTATTATTATTATTATTATTATCATCATTGTTGTTGTTGTTGTTGTAGTTGTTGTTATTTTTATTTTGATTCACAGTATTAATACCAAAGGGGTAATTTGGCTATGCAATTTAAACCATGCAAAGTGAGTACACACACACACACACACACACACACACACACACACACACACACATACACACACACACACACATACACACACACACACACACACACACACAATTGTAAAGACACACTCAGCACAGTAGGCAGCTGCCCACAAACCAGTTGGAGGTTAGGTACCTTGCTCAAGGGCACTTCAGCTGAGAAGATAGAGGAAGGGGAGGTGCCAGCAACTTTACAGTCCCAAAACTGCTTCTCTAACCATTAGGCCACACCTTCTCCAAAGAGAAAGGGGAGAGTACAAACACAATCCCCTCCAAACAGAAATTCTGCCGTAATGATTCCCATATTTAGGGAATTCGCAAAGGTCAGCACACCCCAAGTGCAATGTTTAAGTCTCCTTCTGGGCAAACCACAAGCTGATGTCATAGTATTGTTCCTGTCAGGTATTAGAATTCTTCGTAAACTGTACTTTCCATCTACCTGAATGATGATGCCTTGTTTGGCAATACTGTTGTGATATTCGGGCTATGTTGGTCCAATAGCCATGCCAACCCGCCTTTAATCTTGCAGCCTCAGTCTCGCTCATTCGCCTGAACAGTTAGTGTCCTTGCCATTTAGTGCCCTAAAGCACAACACTGCTGCATGGGGTGGAAAATGTGGATGAATGGAGATGTAACTCAAGACAAATCATGGAAATGATTGATCAAATCTGTAATGGATTCCAGTCGGCTTGTTCTCTCTCATGCCAAATGCGGGCAGGAAAACTTGGCAGCGTGGATGCATTATCAACTGTCCTTGCAGCTTCTCAACTTTATCGGCGTGAATTCTGGAGGTAATGAATGTGAAGGAATGAAAGCCAGTGGGAGTGAAATCCGAGGCTGTGGAAGCAAGAGAAAAATGAGAAAACCTTTAACAAACAAGGAGACTGATACCAAAGTGAACGAACAAGGATGGGAGGGAGGGAGGGAGGGGGGGAAGAGAAAGTGAAAAAAGATATGAAAAGACCAGGAGAGTGGGAAGAGATCAAAGAGAGGGATGAGGAAGGAATGGAGAGATTAGATGAAAAGAAGAGCTCAGAGGTAACAAAGCTAACGATGGATAGGAGGGAGGAGTGGGGCAAAAAGGAAAGGGCAGTGCTGTTCATTAGGAAGTCACAGACACTTCAGGAAGTGTTGATATGATATCTACTACACAGACAGTTTCAACATCCTGAACCTCTTTGCTTTGTCCTTCTCTGATAAAGATAAATACAGCATGTTACATAAATATCTAACCGTTCAGAGCGATTGAAGATTTCAAGTGTAATTCAGTGGAACCTCGGTGGATGGCAGTGGTGGTCTCGTGGTAAAAGATGCTGGATCACTGATCCCAAGGTTGGAGGTTCGAGTCCCACTCTCCACAAGGTTGTCACTGTCCCCCCCCCCCTCCAACCCCAGTGCAACCGTTGCTGACTTTTGTAAAGAGGAGCTGCATAGCCGTCAGCATGTTTCTGCCCCTTGTTAAAGGGTTGTGTCAGGAAGGGCATCTGACCTGAAAGCCTATGCCAAATCAAACATGCGAATCATAGAGTCGCTGTGGCAACACCTGAGAAAAAGGGAACAGCCAAAAGGAAAAGAAGAAGAAGAAGAAGAAGACAGTGGAAACTCGGTGGTCGAACACAATTCATTCCAAAGACATGGTCGATTTCCGATTTGTTCGAAGAGTGAAAGGATATTTCCCATCAGAAATAGTTAAAACTCGATTAATGCATTCAGATGAATGTTTACTTCCGTCAGTACAGTTGTATATACTTTGAAAACGAGGTGTATTTATGAAACATATTAATATACAAAATATACATTACCGCACAAAAAAGTAAAACATAATAATGGTACATAATAATTAACCTAATTATGTACTGTATTTGTTTACATACCTTTCCGGTTGTGATGTGTCAGCGTATGTGGATGGATGGGGAGGGAGTGATGGGGGAGGGGTTATTGCGTTGAGGGGGAGTGGTAGTTTTTCCCTTCTCTGTCTCTTGATCACAGTTGATTCTTCACGTTCTCACGACTTTTCTCTTTTCCTTTCCAGTAGAATCACTGCTGCTTTTCTTCAAACTCAGGGTTAAGGATTAAAGTAGTCGTGATGTAATGAATAAACACAATACGCAGTACGATACAATCGCTCAATGACTGTTCAAGGTACTGTACAGCGAGCAGCATTCAATACACTCAGCTCTGATCCGTTCAAACTCTGATCATTTGGTCGAACGCCAAGGCAGATTTTCCTCATATTTTTTGATCGAAGTCCAATTTGTTCGACGAAAGAGTCGTTCAGCCGCCGAGGTTCCACTGTATCTGTTTGCCTACATGACACATTTTATTATTATCTCGTTCCATGCATATTTCATTGGGCCAGGTTCATGTTTTATCTAAAAGGGTTGCAAGCCTCATGCACAACCCGTTCTCTCAGACAAACATCCATTCACTCTTGGGACCATCTGGAATAGTCACCTAGTGTACGGCATAGCCCTAGCCATGTCTTTGGACCATGGAAGGAAACCAGAGAACCTGAATGAAACCCATGCAAGCATTATGGCAACTTGCAAACTCTACATATAAACATCTTCGCAGACCAAGGGACTCAAACTCAGAACTTTCTAGCCATGGGGCAAGAAGTGCTAACCACTCTACTCCCATGCCACCAATCTTACACACGCTGGTGCAGTAAGAGAGTAAACACAAACAAACCATTTTTATTAATGCATATTATTAAGGTATGAGAGATAGCGACTGAGATATAGAGATTGTAACATACACACACACACACACACACACACACACACACACACACACACACACACACACACACACACACACACCCCACACACACATATATACATGTATATTCAACGCATGCAACCGAAACGATCATCTCGTAATTCACCTGAAGCGTATTATTCAGCAATTATTATGCATGTGGTGAAACTGAATTAGTATTTATAGCTGTTCATGCACCTAATGCCCACACTCACGCATAATCCTAACTTTTAGCTCAGTAACCAAAAAAGGTACGCTCTTTTATATAAGGGCAAATGTCTTCACAAATGTCTTCACAGACTCAAATCACACACAAACAGAGAGAGAGAGAGAGAGAGAGAGAGAGAGAGAGAGAGAGAGAGAGAGAGAGAGAGATCGTGTGGTTTCCATAAATTCAGGGGACAATAGAGAGATGAAGATACAGTACATTTTAAGGTAAGCGTCAGGTTAGGATTAGTTTAAGGTTAAGTTAGGGTCAGGTTAAGGATTAGGTTAGGTTAGTTTAGGTAAGCTCAGGTTCAGATTAAGGTTTAGGTTAGGTTAGGTTGGGTTCAGATTAAGGTTTAGGTTAGGTTAGGTTAGGTTAGGTTCAGATTCAGGTTTAGGTTAGGTCAGGTTAGGTTAGGTTCAGATTAAGGTTTAGGTTAGGTCAGGTTAAGTTAGGTTCAGATTAAGGTTTAGGTTAGGTTAGGTTAGGTTCAGATTAAGGTTCAGGTTAGGTTAGGTTAGGTTCAGATTAAGGTTTAGGTTAGGTTAGGTTAGGTTAGGATGAGATGTTAGGGAAGCCCTTCGGTGCTGCACCAGTATGCCCGTCCTTCCCCCACGCCATTCAGATTCCCCCAGGAACCAGCCATCCACGAAGCAAGCTGACTCTCTTAGGGCAATTTCGAGTTTGATTATCGATGGGGAGATGTGAAGTGTATATTGGGTTGCGAGAGTGGGTTAGGTTAGGTTAGGTCAGGTCAGGGTTTAGGTTAGGTTAGGGACGGCATATGCTCAATTTCCTGTCACTCACAGAGATCACAGAGAATTATATCTGTGAGTTTGACGAGGGGTGGATATCGCTTTGCCTCCGAGTGTGTTAGACAAATACAAATAGCACTGCAGTCCAAATACAAATACAAATACACATGGCGCTGCATTTCGAAAAGAGGCGAAATGAGTTAATCTTGTGCTTACGTGGTTTTCAAAACGTGCTGCTGTGGTCTGGCTCCATCACTGAGAACAAGCACACCTGTGTACCATGCGGATCATGTCCCCCCCAGCACCACCACCTACACCCACATGTTCCTTTAGTGCAATGAGAATGGTCTATTTTACTGATTTCTAAAGGGAACTGGTGTGTCGTACCCCCCCCCCTCCCCGCCGCCCCTCATTCCCAATTGCCTGCTTTCTCATTCAGTGCTTCTTGGCCACCATGTTGAGGAGTTAAATGTCATGAATTCTTAATGCTTAATGAGCCCATCAGCCCCTGAGTAAAAGTGCTCTGTAGTGCTCTGTAATGCTGCCGCTAATTGGCTTCAGTGGCTGTTCATCCCTGCAGGAGCTGGTCTAGAAAAAAAAAAGTGGCAAGCGAGATCTCTAAGGCTTTGGCCATAGGTGAAACAAGTGTGTTTATTTTGGGGTAAGAGCAAAAGCGTTAGTGTCAAATGACTGCATTGTTCTGCTGCGGTTGTGTCCAGCAAGTCATGCAAGGAAAGCGTGCGAGCGTCCACCAGAGCGTGCGAGCCATGCCGTTTCCAAACGTACAAGCCTTCTCATCCAATAGAGGTTGATTAAAACAAAGCAAAAGCAGTTCTTCCCTGAAAAACTCATAACCCCCTGCTTCAGTCTTAATGTCAGCTACCATGTGACTGATGGTGTGACATTAGACAAGACACACGTTGAGACACAAATAGTCACTTTTGACATTAATTTGCACCATCGTCTGTTTCACTGTCACCTGCAACTCTTCAGAACGTGTCAGCCCAGAACAACCAAGCCTTGGTGTCTAGAATAGGATTCGCTGCCGAGCACGGTTCATATAAACCATTGATATGACAAGCTAGAACAATAGAAGGTGTAAGAGGAGAGGTGAGAGGAAGTGTGACATATTGGACGTTTTGACAGTGGACAATATCGGGACATTATCTTCACTTTCTCTGCTTGATCTGCTGCCTCCTATAAGCAGTCATTGACGTGAGCACCACCACTGCCTCTTCCCTCCCTCTGTCATCTGTTTCCTTCTAACCACAGCAATTGGTAGAGAAGGCACACAGGCACAATCTACCTTCCTCCTCCTTCTCTATCCCTCCACTTCCCAAGGCTGTGTGCCAGTCCCCATACTGCCACCAATTAGGGAGTGGTGCTGCAGTCAGGCCTAAATATGCTCCTGAGCCTGAGAAGCATGTCTGCTGATTCAGCCCCTGCAGAGCAGTGCCATTCTGGAGAAATGGGTGGATACCTTGTTCCTTACAGATAAAAACTGCTGCTGTTTCTCCTACTGTCTCCCCTGATGTCCGCATCATAATTGCAGTATTAGATCAAGACATCCGTGGTATAAATCAGAAACTATGCCACTGTAAGTACAGATTCCTCCATCTTTGTTTCCTTCAAGTTGATATGAAAACCGGAAATTGAGATAATTAAAGGAGAAGACGGACGGACTGATAGCTGCTATTTTATTGATCTTATGGGTGTCTGTTAGAAAACTAAATCTCAGAATAATGATGCTATTCATTCATTTTACAAACCGCTTAATCCTACTATGGTCATGTGGGAAAATGGAGCTTATCTCAGTCGATTCTGGGCAAAAGCAAGGTACACCCTGAATAGCTCACCAGTACATTGCAAGGCAACACACACACACACACACACACACATACATACACACGCACACACACATACACACGCACATACACACACACACACACACACACACACGCACAGAAACACACATGCACACACACACACACACTCACGCACACACACACACACGCATAGCGCATAGACACACACACATGCACACACAAACGCACGCACGCACACACACACAAACACACACAATAGCACATGCACACGCACACACACACACACACACACACACACACACACACACACACACACACGCAAGCGCATAGACACTCTCACACACACACATGCACACACAAACGCACGCACGCACACGCACACAAACACACACAATAGCATATGCACACGCACACACATGCACACACAAACACACGCGTGCACACACACACATGCACACACGCACACGCACACACGCACACATATACACACACACACACACACACACACACACACACACACTCATACACGTGTTTATACACACAAGCAAAACCATTCGCACTCATACTCACAAATAGAGGCCATTTGGAATTGCCAGTGTGCGCGTCTTTGGACTGTTAGATGAAACCAAAGGAACCAGACAAAACAATGCAAGCATGAGGAAACCTACACCAAGCTTGCGGTTTGATCCCATAACCTGATGATGTCAAAATAATCAAATTAACATTTAAACATATTTTTTAGTCCTTCAGGAGTTTATATTCAATTAAATGAATCCTGGTGTATTTAAAGTTTCCCACTGTACTATAGCTGTACATGATAATGTGGGTATTGATGATATCATCATCCTGCTTTCAAATAACTGCCTATAAAATCGTTCAATTAGAAACTATCTGCTGAAATTTTGTCACAGAGAAAGAAATTAATCTAGAGATTTGAAAGGATTTTGAACAAGTACTGTCTTCTCCTGAATGATGGAAAATGCTCCTGAAGTGGATCCTTACGGTGACAAGGTGTCTGTTTCTGTTCTTGTCTTTTGTCCGCACGATGGCGCTTCTTCTTCTTCTTCTTCTACTTCTTCTCCTCCTTCTTCTTCTTCTTCTTCTTCTTCTTCTTCTTCTACTGTTTATTATTAATTTATTTATTTATTTTTGTATAGCAGGTGGTGTCTTTGCTAAATGCTTGGTTTATTAGATTGCTTGGCCTTAAGCAATGGGCTGCAATTTTAACAGCAAACCAGAGGAAAGAGGATGGTGAACATGTGCATGTAATATGGGTTTCTGGGGCCAAAGTTGTTGCTCATTACTGAGCTCTTTGCCTGAATGTCACAGCGCGATTCAGCTGAAGCTCATCAGGCTATATTGATTTCTTGGCTCCCACCTTTGTACACATTGCAGTTGAGGAAAACCAGAAAAGTACAGACAAACAGAGGAAGGAGGGGAAAGAGAGGTGAAGCATAACATAATTTCTAACCAAATTAATTTGGTACAAAGATTATGTTTCCAGAAAAAAAAATATCTGTAAACCTTATTGAGTTTTAGCTTATGAGAGAAAGTAAGAAGAGGAGAAAAGTTATAAATCATCCTGCTGTTACCATGACCTCAGTGCCAAGCTTCCCAAATTGTTTACATGTTATTGTTGTGGGGAATGATTCATCCTCTCTTGAATTTGTTCCCGAGAATTCTTTTAGATAACGTACACAATTTATTTTCACACGGATTTGTGCATCGGCAAATAGATGTACTGCAACGATGAAATTCTTGAGTGTATGATATCTCGCTCATGTCCCTGACGCAAATATAAGCTGAGAGATCATTATTGTCAACTGTTGCATGAACAATAAAAATCCATTTAGCAGCACTTTGTTTAACATCAATTCATCAACCGAGAATTAACGTGGTCTATTTGCTATATCATTCAAATGGCAAAAAAAAAACAGAAAGAAAGTGCACATAAGGCAACTAAGGAATTATACTAAGCTATCCATGCGCATATACCTATATACACACATATATACACTCAAATATACACACATATATACACACATATATATATATATATATACACACGTTTACATGCATATATCCTATATACCCCATATGTGTGCTTACATATTCACACATTTACAGACTTATACAGTCATACCTCACCTTACGAAATTAATCCGTTCCAAAAGTGGTTTCGTAACCTGATTTTTTCGGAAGTTGAGTAGTATTTTACATGTAATTTTACATGTAAAAGGTCTGATTTGTTCCAAGGCCACCAATACTACCCCCTAAACCTTTTAGAAATTATAAAAGTATATCTTTTAAGGCCTCCTTCTGCTTCAATATCGAACCGATGGTAGCCGGGTTTCGGCCATATTCCTTTGCGATATCACTCAACCACATGCCACGAGCCCGCTTCTTCTTTTCACTCGCACCGGGAATCACTTTCCCCGGGAATCACACACACACATGTGTGTGTGTGTGTGTGTGATAAGAAGACATGGTCAACACACATGCGCGCACACACACACACACACACACACACACACACATACACACATACATGCGTGCACTGTGCACGCATGTGTGTGTGTATGTGTGTGTGTGTGTGTGTGTGTGTGCGTGTGTGTGTGTGTGTTGACCATGT
The DNA here is from genome assembly GCA_024760905.1 of Plotosus lineatus. Classification (NCBI taxonomy): domain Eukaryota; kingdom Metazoa; phylum Chordata; class Actinopteri; order Siluriformes; family Plotosidae; genus Plotosus; species Plotosus lineatus. The sequence continues at coordinate 38,632,294 of CM045739.1, forward strand.
CTTCTTAGCAGAGTTATAATCTTACAAATGTTTATGCAAGATTAAAAGCCTGAGCCAAAAAATAAAGTTGCAATGAGCACACTCGAAAAACTCACGAAACAACAGTAACTCTGTCCGTTACGCGTGTTAGAACTCCATGACGAATAATGGGTTGAAGGCACACGAAAAGAATCATGGGTATTATGGAGATGCAGCTCCATAATAGCCAATAGGAGGGAGCTACATCTCTGTGACAAACAATGGGTCGAAGGCACAGCGGGGCGGGGTGTTGGGAGATAGCCAATGGGAGAGCAACTCGCTCATTGTTTGAATTTTTGAGAAGGTGCATTTTGTAACATGAATTTTTTTCGTATCCAGAGACGGAAATTTTAGGTAAATGCGTTTTGTAACTTGGATTTTTTATTTGTTGGGTCTTTCGTAAGGTGAGATACCACTGTATATTCATTCATTCATTCATTTTTCTGAACCGCTTAATCCTAATTAGGGTCGTAGGGAGGCTGGCTCCCATCACAGCCAATTCTGGGCAAGAGAAGAGTACACCCTTGATCGTTCGCAAGTCCATCGCAGGGCAGAATCATGCTGACAGCTATGCAGTCTACTCTTTTCAAAAGTCAGCAATGGTTCTTTTACATGAACTTCCCACCACAGACAGTGAGAGACATGACCGGCCTTTGATAACCCAGTTAGCTGCACTGGGAGGACAGCAGTGACAACCATTGACAGTGAGGATTGAACCCCCAACTTTAGGATCGGTGATCCAGCACCTTACCACCGGACCACCTTTGCCTGAGCAGACTTATACATTCATTCATTCATTTTCTGTATCTGCTTAATCCTAATTATAGTCACAGGGAGGCTGGCGCCCATCCCAGCTGACTCCAGGTGAGGGCAGAGTACACCCTGGACAGCTCGCCAGGCCATCGCAGTGCAGAAACACGCTGACGGCTTTGCAGCTACTCTTGTCAAAAGTCAGCAATGGTTCTTTTACATGAACCTCACACCATAGACCATGAGAGACATGACCGACCTTTGATAACCTAGTTAGCTGCACTGGGAGTGGCCGTGACAACCTGTGGTGAGTGGGGCTTGAACCCCTAACCTTAAGATCAGTGATCCAGCGCCCATACCACTAGGCCACCTAGGTATTGCACTTGAAACTTAAACATGAGTATTGCACTGTCCAGGAAGATGGTCTGAGTGATGTTTATTCAGTCCCTGTGTGTGAGACGGTGTTGGTGTTACATGTTTAACAGCGTGTGGGTAAAAGCTGATTTTGAGTCTGTTAGTGTTTGTTTTTAGTGTCCTGTACCTTTTTTCCGGAGGGGAGAGGAGAGAAAAGGGGGTGTCCTGTCCAGGGTATGTCCAGGGTGTGTGGGATCCCTGATAGTTCCACTGGCTCTCCTCTGAAATCTATTAGTGTACAATACATGTCTCTGAAGGGGGGTAGTGTAGTTCCAAATGCTTGCACTGCCGTCCTCACCACCCGCTGCAAGGCCTTTCCTGTCCTCTACAATACAGCTGTTAAATCACACTGTACAGCAGTAGGTCAGGAGGCGCTCTATGTCGGTGGTAAACGTTCGTCAGTAGGGGTCGGGGTAGACGGGCTCTTCGGAGCTTTCTGAGCAAGTACATTGTTTGTTGTGCTTTCCCTTTTTACATTTCGGATATCTCCTACAAATCCAACACTTTTAATATATTTATTTCCTTTACATAAATATAAATCCTAACGCATCTCTTTTCACAGTAATACCGCAGAACACTATCACAAGGCACAGAATAGCCAGAAAAGTAAGAAAATGGCTAATTGACCGTAGCAAATAAGCTGCCAACTAAATATAGATCTTCGGAAATATGTTCAATGAACAAGCTGACTTTGACATAAGCCACAGGGTAATGGAAAGGGTTCAAGAAAGACAGGTAAAGTACATTCGAATGGAAGATGTGCTGCATTTCAAAGCTGTATTTTTTTTTCCCCTGAATACTTACATAACCATCACCTAACAGGTTGCTTTGCCTTCTCAGACTCATATTTTCCCTGTGATATCACGACGATCGGAGCTGAGTTCTCTCTGAGATTAGAGAGGGGTTTGTTTGTTGAAAGTTTTTGGAGGTACGGTTGCTTCTCACCATCCGATACCTGATATTTTAACAAATGTGACAGGGACACTCATCTCCTTTCTGATTTATCAACGACTTCATCACGATTCTTCATCTGCATTCATCGGCTCCGTGGACGACTCTCTGATGGACCTTCGGTGACGGCACATTCTGGCTGAGATCCTGTGTCTGTCCTATGAGCCAGCGGAAAGGCCCAATTTGTCTCCCTAATCTTACATGGAATAACATTTGCATTCAGCCAGCTGCCTGTAATAAAAGCTGGCAGTTATGAGGCCTGCTCCAATGCATTACCATTAATCACAATTAAATAGAGCTTAGTGCTTGTCACATGAATATTTACAGTGTGGCCAGGGCCATATCACACTATAAATTCATAAATCATCCAGCCAGATTATGGAATTTATGGCTGCTTTATTATTCATGATATGCCTTTTATGTGGTGTTATATTTATTCCCCTCTCCACGGGATGGTGCACCAAGTTGGTACTGGGTGGGCTGTCCATCACTTGGGTCTCAAACACACATACAGACACATGGAGACGTCTCAGCAACACAAAGGGGACACTGCACACGCCATCCTGCTACAATTCTCAGTCTTCTCATCTGCATAGTGCATGTTCCATCTGTGCACAAGAGCTCTGTCTCCCATTAAAGGGATGTGTGTTTGTCTGTGAGAGTGTGTGGGTAGAGCCTTCCTATAGATCCTTCACTTCTTATGTGTACTTTTCTTTCTTTTTACTTTATTTTCCTTCTACGGTACTTTGTTTATTTTTATATATATATATATATACATATATATATACATATATATATATATATATATACGTTGGATATTACTATTAATGTTGCTGCGTTGGTTTCTGTTAGTAGTGCTAACAGTAAGATCCCACATATACATGTGATTTGTATGGTGCTGATGAGACAAATAAGGAACATTTCCACATCAATCAGTCAATCAATCAATCAATAATTGATCTCTGTGCTTATTATGTATGATCCATATGTACCGGAGAGCACATCACCTTCTTTCTTGTAGTGTTCATCACAGCATCTTCTCCCAGTAAACTTTAATAAAGACTGTATTCCCCTGTTTGCTATGTCTGGACTTCTAATAATGAAACATATTGATCTGAGAATTACATTTTGCTCAATGCCCAGTGAGACTGAGAGTGAGGGAAGGCAGAGAAGAAAGACTGATGCTGTGTCTCAATTTATTCCCTGTTCAACACTGAGCGTTGTTTTGGGTTCCACCGTTTTAGCTGGAGTCATTCCGTGGTGTTTGTCTGACTTCTCAGGCTACTATTATTTCCTGGTGAATATTCATTCATTCCTTCATTCATTTTATTAACCGTTTAATCCTAATTAGGGTGACGGGGAGGCTGGCCCCCATCTCAGTCGACTTTGGCCGAGGACAGAGTTCACTCGGGACGGGTCACAGGCCATCGGAGGGCAGAAACACGCTGACAGCTATGCAGCTATTCTTGAGGAAAGTCAGCAATGGTTCTTTTACATGAACCTCTCACCATAGACAGTGAGGGACATGGCCGGCCTTTGATAACCCAGTTAGCTGCACTGGGGAGACAGCAGCGACAACCGTTGACAGTGGGGCTTGAACCCCTGACCTTAGGATCGGTAATTCAACACCTTACCACCAGGCCACCACTGCCCTACCTGGTGAATATATTATACGATATATTATATTATATTATATTCAAAGTGCAGCTTAAGTCCTGTATAACTCCCACGCTGAGTAATAAGAAAATGTACTGGTCAGAATGGATACCCAAGTGACCGAATGTATCCTTAAATGTCTAAATAAATACTGCTGTTTATTGACCGCAAAAGGTACTACACAGTGGTGTGTGTAAAATATGAACTGTCTTAAAACGCATCTGGGTTTTTATCATTTTAAGTTGCACGGTCATTTCTACTGTTTTTTTTTGTTTTGTTTTGTTTTTTTTTTTTGTTTTTTTTTTTTATTTCTACTGTAAAAAAAAAAAAAAAAAAATCTAATGTAATGCTGGGTTTCATGTCATGTGTTCCTCTCAGCACTCAGTAGTCAGTGTTGTCAGCATTCAGTCTGGTGTCTCCATCTCTGCTGTCACACATCTCTTTATGGAACATTCGGTACAGTAAATAGTGAAAAAAGTGAAGAAGTAGTTACGACATAGCAAGAGCACCATCTAGTGATCCCAGAAGGAACTGCACTAAGGTTGATCTCCCCCCTCAATAACTCAGCAAACTGCTTAATCCTAATACTGTATTAGGGTCGCAGGAAAGCTGAAGCCACCCATAGCCGACGTTGGGAAAAGACGGAGTGTCCCGTAAACAGCTCACTAGACCGTAACAGGGCCAAACACACATAACCATTCACACTCATACTCACACCTAAGGGGCATTTTAGAAAAGCCATTTAGTTAGACTGTGAGAGGAAACCAGAGTACCTGGAGGAAACCCACACAAGCATAGAGATAACAAGTAAAGTTCACATAGAATAGCCCAAACCAGGGACTCAAATCCAGCACCTCCTTGCTGTGAGAAAGATGGTCAAAGCACTGTGCCGCAAATATTCTCAAATGGAGGTATGAGGGCTGTAGATAATACCTCCATTTCACTGGAGCATGGCAGACTTACGGAAGTAAAAATGTTGTCATCCACAAACGTTCCTCAATTATTCCCTCATCTTCCGTGTCATTCCGTGTCATTCCGTAGTTATTCCTCAGGTCTTCCTCCACTTCCGTATGCTTCTGGCAGGTCAAAATATTCCATGAAAAAAATTCCGTGGGTGTTCCATGGGGTCACTTTGGCATACTTTGGCATATCTGTTCCGTACATGCTGTGAACGTTCCGAGAGTGTAAGAATTTACTCTTTTCCATAGGATTTTAACCCGTTCTCCGTGTAAAACCGCCGAAGCTCTTCTGTAGACTGCATTCCGTGCCTTTCTGCTACACGATCCTTGCATGCCGTAGTCCAGTGAAATGATGGTTTAAGAATTTCCACTTTTCTGTAGGATTTTCACCCAATTTCCGTGTTAAAATGCTAAAGCTCTTCCGTAGACTGCGTTCAGCGCCTTTCCGCTGCGATCCTTGCAGGCCATAGTTCAGTGAAATGTGGGTATAAAGTTCATGAATGAAAATTGAAGACATTCCATATCATCCATTCAATCATTCATTTTCTGAACCGCTCATGCATAGGGTCATGGAGAGGCTGGTGCCCATCTCAGCCGACTCTGGAAGAAGATAGAGGACACCATGGACAACTTGCCAGGCCATTGCAGGGTAGAAAGATTCTGACGGCTATGCAGCTACTCTTGACAAAAGTCAGTAATGGTTCTACATGAACCTCACGTCATCGACAGTGAAAGACATGTCTGGCCTTTGATAACCCAGTTTGCTGACATTCCATAGTATTGATCAGTATATTTTGCAACTTTATAAACCACATCAGAAACCTACAGGTTGCTCGATTTTTTATTTTAGTGCTAAGAATCATAAACTGGCCGGCTATGTTATACTAACTTGCTTGAACCACTTAATCCTGCTAGGGTGGTGGGGAGGCTGCAGCCTATATTAGCCAACCATGGGCAAAGGCAAGGTACACCCTGAAGAGCTCATAAGACCATTACAAAGCCAACATGCACACAATCATTAAAATTCACATCTACACCTAGGGGCTATTTGGAAAAGAAAATTTCTTTAATGTGCTTTGGACCGTGAGAGGAAACTAGCGTACCTCATGTGAAAATTCAAACCCAAGACCTTTATTCCGTGAGCTCAACGTGTTAACCATAACATAACCATGCCTTCCTCATTGTCTCTCACAGTACATTTTTTTCAGATTGTCACAAAAGGCCAAAAACGACTGCTGTTTTACTCTCGTGAGTGGTTGAGTTGCCAAGAATAAAACAAGAATCAGTCCATAGACAATTTAGTGATAATAATAACAGTACACAGTAAATTCCCAAGAAACAAAATAACGTTCTCTGAACGTGAGGGGAATGTTAGTGGTCCGTTGTGGAACCGTTCTCATGGAACGTTCTCATAACCTTAGTCTGTGGAGATTTTCTGTTGTTAGGGGAACGTTGTAAAATAACGTTGCCTGGGAATGTTCTGAGAGCATTCAGGGGAACAAACTCAGAACATTCCAGGAACGTTCTGGAAACTTCATAAAAACCTTCCAAAACGTTAGGGGAGCCTTAAATAACCTAAAAACATTCTAGGAACGTTTGAGGAACGTTCTGGTAACTTCAGGAAAACCTTCCCAAAATGTTAGGGGAACATTGTGAAATAACATTGCCTGGAAATGTACTGAGAATTTTAGAGGAACATTGTGAAAAACTCTGAACATTCTAAGAACGTTCTGGTCACTTCATGAAAACTTTCCCAAAACGTTAGCGGAACATTGTGAAATAACATTGCCTGGAAACGTTCTGAGAACATTAAGGGAACATTGTCAAAAACTCATAACATTCTAGGAACGTTCTGGTAACTTCATGAAACCCTTCCCAAAACCTTAGGAGAACTTTAAATAACCTAATAACGTTCTAGGAACATTTGAGGAACGTTCTGGTGACTTCATGAAAACCTTCCCAAAACGTTAGGAGAACATTGTGAAGTAACACTGCCTGTGAACATTCTGAGAACGTTAGGGGAACATTGTCAAAAACTGGGAACATTCTAGGAAACGTTCTGGTAACTTCATGAAAACCTTCCCAAAACCTTAGGGGAGCCTTAAATAACCTAATAACGTTCTAGGAACATTTGAGGAACATTCTGTTAATTTCAGGAATACCTTCTGAAAACGTTCAGGGAACGTCTCATCTATATGAAAGAATTGTATAACCTACCGTTTATTCATTCATTCATCCATTTACTGAACTGCTTAATCCTAATTGGGGTCGCAGGAAGGCTGGTGCCCATCTCTGTCGACTCTGGGTGAGGGCAGAGTACACCCTGGACAGCTCACCAGGCTGTCAGCTATGCAGCCTACTCTTGACGAAAGTCAGCAACGGTTCTTTTACACGAACCTCTCACCGTAGACGGTGATGGGACGGTGGTGGTCTAGTGGTATAGGGCGCTGGGTTGCTGATCCTAAGATTGAGGGTTCGAGTCCCACTCTCTACAAGGTTGTCACTGTCCCCCACCAGTGCGGCTAACTGGGTTATCAAAGGCGGGCCATGTCTCTCACTGTCTATGGTGAGAGGCATGTAAAAGAATCATTGCTGACTTTCGTAAAGAGTAGCTGCAAAGCCGTCAGTGTGGTTCTGTCCCTTGCTAAAAGGGTTGTGTCAGGAAGGGCATCCGACATAGAAACCTCTGCCAAATCAAACGTGCGAATCATTCGCTGTGGCAGCCCCTGATAAAGGGAAAAAGCCGAAAGGAAATCTCTCTCACCATAGACAGTGAGAGACATGGCCAGCCTTTGATAACCCAGTTAGCTGCACTGGGGGGACAGCAGTGACAACTATTGACAGTGAGGCTTAAACCCACAACCTTAGGATCAGCGATCCAGCCTCTTCCCACCGGCCCATCAGTGCCCCACCCTTTATTCATATACAAATTACTTCTCTATTTACCACTGGATACATGCAAATCACATGTGCCCTTTCTCATTACAGTGGCGCCCCCTGTGTGTAGATTTAATACTTTCCTTTCAAGAAACTTGTAATATCAACAGGGCATTTTAGGTTTCAGGGTGTTAAGTTTATGTCTCATTTTTCTGCTTAAACTTTAAGTCAACTACTCAGTAAATGTTTGTCTCTTATTTCTACCCGCCCACAAATACAGGGAGCTAAAACCAGCCCTGATTCACAGCTATAAACAGGGAAATTTCTGGGGACAAAGACTGGTTACCAAAAAAAATGGGAACTGTCCCCTGAAAATGTAGAAGTCTGGTCAACATACCTGTAATCTTTCCCTCAAGAACAAAAGGAAATGTATGTGAAATAGGATTTCAGCAGGCTGAAATAATTTAAAATGGAAACGAAAAGAAAAACCTGTGACCCAGGGGACTGCTTTGAGACACAATATTTTCATAACTAGCATATGTATGTGGATGTGTTCCAGGTTGTGTGAGCAAAATGTGCCTTGGTTGTTGTTGTTTTTTTTTATTCTCTTGTGGCAGTCGCTGCTCTGAATTAACCTTCAGTAGATAAGTGGATAAATTGGATGGTGTTGTGTTTTATGTGTTTATATGCCAAGGACTCACAGCTTTACAAATGTCAAGTCCTTATTCCTAGTTCCCACTCATGTAAATCCACACACACACACACACACACACACACACACACACACTCACACAATATGCATATGAGCAGTGCAAAAAACACAACCCTCCTTTTCCTCGCACGACCAATCCGTTAACTGTTTACTGAACCTTGTGAGCAAATATGCTTTTTTTTTATTTATTTATTTATTTATTTTTTGAAGAATTTGTTAAAATTCATCACATGAGTAAATACCAGCTGGAAAAACATTGCTTTGCAGGGACTTTTGCTTAGGGTGGCAAAATACTACAATGGTTTGCACTGTAACTTCACAGGAAGAAAGTTCTGGATTGAAGCCTGAAGGCCAACTGGGGCCTTTCCGTGCAGTTTGCAGGTTCTTCTCAAGTTTCCTCTAGACATCCTGGTTTCCTTCTACAGTCCAAAAGAAATCTGGACTAGGTTACCTGACTTCTCTATACAGACGCTCCCCAACTTATGGTTTAGTTCGGTTCCGGACGGCCGAACGTAAGGTGGAAAAAAACTTAAGTTGTGACTGTATGTTCCAGTGACGTATGACATTCATACTGTACTATACATCCATAAATACCATCACCGTATCTCATAAAACACCCCTAAATCAATTATTATAAACATAACATTGTAAAATAATATCAAATATATCAAATAATATCAACATTAATTTCAAATAAATTAAATTCAATCAAAATAATTTCAAATAGATACATTTTAATCAAATATAACCTTTATCATTCTCTGTGATGTGATCTTGCTGCTTGTAAATGGTTCCGATGGTCGACGGAGCCATTTGGAAGAAACATGCAACATTCATCATCAGCTCATTTTCTGTAACCGTTTAATCCTAATTTGGGTCACGGGGAGGCTGGCGCCCATTCCAGCCAACTTTGGGCGAGGGCAGAGTACACCCTGGACAGCTCGCCAGGCCATCACAGGGCGGAAACACCAGGCCATCGCAGGGCGGAAACACGCCGACGGCTTTGCAGCCTACTCTTTACGAAAGTCAGCAATGGTTCTTTTACATGCCTCTCACCATAGACAGTGAGAGACATGGCCGGCCTTTGATAACCCAGTTAGCTGCACTGGGGAGGACAGTGACAACCTTGTGGAGAGTGGGACTCGAACCCCCAACCTTTGGATCAGCGATCCAGCGCCCTATACCACTAGACCACCACTGCCCTGTGAAACGTGCAACATTCACATGTTTTTCACCAGCATCAATTTTCTTAATAATAGCCATCTTCGTTTCTAACGAGATGGCCTGCCGCTTTTTCTGATTCCCATTATCACTAGTAGGCTTACGCTTCTGACCAACCATATTTGCTTAGGGTTACAAAAGTCCACAAAACAGTGTAAACACAAAGATCACAGAGACGACGTCTTAACACAAGGGTAACACGCAGTGAACTGGGAAGAAGGAGGGGCACGTTCAGTCAGTTGTTTGTAAACAATGGATGCAGTGTCATTACGTTGTTGCATCGTTACGTCAGAGTACTACGTAGGTACGGCTGGTACTACACAGAGCATGCTAAACTCAAAATTTGACCTTTTTTTTTAAATGTAAAATCGAAAAATACATAAAATGAATGAACGTAACTCGGGGAGCGTCTGTATTGCCCATAGGTGTGAATGTGTGTGTTTGGTTTTGGTTCCAGCTCTAGATATACAGGGATCCCTCACTTTCCACGGTTAATTGGGACTGAGATCCCCCCCGATCGCTTTATTCCACAAAGTAGGGTCGACCCCCCTGTATGACGTATATGTACATGTATATTTGTATATACTGTAATATCATGTAATACATAATCAATGCTTTAAATGCTTATAATAACAAACATTCAAAAATAATGCATAAGATGTAAATAAAATATAAACACACACAGATGCACGTCTCACATAACAATGTAAGTAGTTTTGATGGGGGGGTTTGGGGGGGTTGCAGAATTGGCCTTCTTTTGCATTTTCCTTAACTTTTATTCCTATTCTTACTTAATTTCCTTATTTTTTTAATTCGATTAATTTTTTTTTTTAAACGCAATGCGAGAGTACGGCGTTCCGGATCCGTTGCTACGAGCTATTCGGTCGCTGTATCACCGGAGCCAGAGTTTGGTCCGTATTGGTAACAGCAGGTCGGATTCATTTCCAGTGGGAGTTGGAGTCCGCCAAGGCTGTCCTTTGTCACCGATTCTGTTCATAATTTTTATGGACAGAATTTCTAGGCGCAGTCGAGGTGATGAGGGGTTCTGGTTTGGTGGCCATCGGATCTCATCTCTGCTTTTTGCGGATGATGTTGTCCTTTTTGCTTCATCAAGTCGGGCCCTCCAGCTCTCATTGGAGCAATTCGCAGCTGAGTGCGAAGCAGCCGGGATGAAGATCAGTACCTCCAAGTCCGAGGCCATGGTTCTCAGTCGGACAATGGTGGAATGCACCCTCCGGGTCGGGAATGAGGTCCTGCCCTAAGTGGAGGAGTTTAAGTATCTTGGGGTCTTTTTTACGAGTGAGGGAAGGATGGAGCGAGAGACCGACAGACGGATCGCTGCAGCCTCTGCTGTTAAGCGGTGCCTGTACCGGTCCGTCGTGGAGAAGAAGGAGCTGAGCCGCAAGGCAAAGCTCTCAATTTACCAGTCGATCTACGTTCCAACCCTCACCTATGGTCAGGAGCTTTGGGTAATGACCGAAAGAACAAGATCACGGATACAAGCGGCTGAAATGAGCTTCCTTCGCTGGGTGGCAGGGTTCTCCCTTCGAGATAAGGTGAGAAGCTCCGCCATCCGGGGAGAGCTCGGAGTAGATCCGCTGCTCCTCCGCATTGAGAGGGGCCAGTTGAGGTGGCTCGGGCATCTGGTCAGAATGCCCCCCGGACGCCTCCCTGGTGTGGTGTTTCGGGCATGTCCAACCGGGAAGAGATCCCGGGGTCGACTTAGAACATGCTGGAGGGACTATGTCTCTCGGCTTGTCTGGGACCGCCTCTGTGTCCCCCCAGGAGAGTTGGAGGAAGTGGCTCGGGAGAGGGACGTCTGGACCTCTTTGCTGAGGTTGCTGCCCCCGCGACCCGACCCTGGACTAAGCGGAAGAAGATGATGATGATGATGATGCAATGCACTGAAGCCACATGAATTGAAGCACGAAGTAGCGATGGATCCCTGTACAGTGATTCTGACGAACAGGTGCTATATTTAAATAAAACGTGGATGGATGAATTTTTTGGTCAAAGGTGCTTCCAGTCTATTTGTGTAATTCAGCGTTTATTCAATTTATGAAGAATTTCAGGTCAGCAAAAAAATTGTTAAACCATTTTGGTCTGTATAGCAATGGTAGTCATAAAATTATTTTTTAAAATATCCAGTATTTGTCAGGGGCAGTGGTGGTCTAGTGGTATAGGGTGCTGGATCGCAGATCCAAAGGTTGGGGGTTCAAGTCCTACTCTGCACAAGGTTGTCACTGTCCCCCCCAGTGGAGCTAACTGGGTTATCAAAGGCCGGCCATGTCGCTCACTGTCTATGGTGTGAGGCATGTAAAAGAACCATTGCTGATTTTCGACAAGAGTAGGTTGCAAAGCCGTCAGCGTGTTTCTGCCCTGTGATGGCCTGGCGAGCTGTCCAGGGTGTACTCTGCCCTTGCCCGAAGTTGGCTGGGATGGGCACCAGCCTCCCCGTGACCCAAATTAGGATTAAACGGGTACAGAAAATGAACCAATATTTGTCTCTTGTAGTTATTAATTGTCACTGGTGTCATATGATATTACATTTAATTAAAGTGTATCTGTAGTGAAATCGTTCGGTTACAAAAAAAATGAACAGAACTATTTCACTACAGATACACTTTAATTAAATGTAATATCATATGACACCAGTGACAATTAATAACTACAAGAGACAAATATTGGTTCATTTTCTGTACCCGCTTGAGTTGGGGAGGCTGGTGCCCATCCCAGCCAACTTCGGGTGAGGATAGAGTACACCCTGGACAGCTTCCCAGGCCATCAAAGGGCAGAAACATGGTGACAGCTATGCAGATAGTCTTGTCGAAAGTCAGCAATGGTTCTTTTACATGAGCCTCACACCATAGACAGTGAGAGACATGGCCGGCCTTTGATAACCCAGTTAGCTGCACTGAGTGTGTGGGGGGAAGGGGGGGGGGGGCAGTGACAATCTGTGGTGAGTGGGGCTTGAACCCCCAACCTTGGGATCAGTGATCCAGCACCTATACCACTAGGCCATCACTGCCTTGCGTCCCGAAGTAAGATCTATAAATGTCCAAACCTGCATCAAATGAAACTTCACTTTTATGTTGAGTTTACTTTTCCAAAAGCACGAAAACAAATGTGTAGTGTATTTGTTACTCTGTAATACAACACAATCTGCCCTTTTTGCAAATGAAGGCCTAGTGAAAACAAGAATGAGGAAAAAATGAAAACAGATTACAAGCAAGTGTTCAGAATTCTGAGATATGCAACAAACACCTAATTTATGACCAACTCATGTAGGCTAGATGGGCACCAGCCTCCCTACGACCCTAATTAGGATTAAACAGTTCCGAAAATGAATGAACAGATGAATGTAGGCTATGGTCTAATATATTGCAGGTTTAGGTACATGAGTGGGGGCACGGTGGCATAGGGGTTAGCACATCTGCCTCGCTGCAAGAAGGTCCTGGGCTTGATTCCCAGCTTGGACATTTCTGTGTGGAGTCTGCATGTTCTCCCTGTGCTTGCATTGGTTTCCTCAGGGTACTCTGGTTTCCCATGCACAGGCCAAAAAACATGCCCAGTAGGTTTAATAACTGCTCTAAATTACCCATAGGTGTGAATTGTTGTGTGAGTGTTGGCCATGCGATGGCCTGGCGAGATGTCCGGGGTGTACCCCGCCCTTTCCCAGAGTCAGCTGAGATGGGTGCCAGCCTCCCCATGACCCTAATTAGGATTAAGCGGCTCAGAAAATGAAGGAATGAATGAAGGTACTTAAGCAATAAGCACTTAAGTCTGTGAAATTGTTGAATCCCGAAACATATCACACAGCTGTACCTGAAGTAGGGAGAGTGGTGGCTCAGTGGTTAGAGCTTTGATTTACTGATCAAAAGGTCAGCAGTTCAAGAACCATTATTACCAAGCACTGAGGGCCCCTTGAGTACGGCCCTTAACCTTCAACTGATCAGTTGTATAAATAACATTAAAATTTAAGTCTCTCCGGTTGACCGTATCTACGAAAATGCCATTTATTGTGATGATAGATGGATCCATATTCATGTTTTTCCTCCAGAAGTACAAGAGCATAACAAACTCTAAATTAATCCATCAGAAACACATGATACTCAGTGTAAGCGAGCACTTAAACTTTTTGATTTCTTGTCAGACAAATAATCTTGCAGCTTTTCAGCTTAATTGCTGCTTTCTGCTTGGCTTTCTTTCACTCAACACAGCTGGCAACACAGCTCAGCTCACTTCTCAAGGGCTCAAGTGTGGCTATTCATTATGCCTCTCGCTTGTCCCCAAACACCTCCCACTCAATGCAGACTCATGATAAACCACATCCCATCTGCAATGTACAGTTCCCAGTAATTAGGTATAAGGTTATGGTAATGATATGATATCCCACCAGCCCCAAGAATTGTCTCACGCCCATTTTGATTCTGGTTTGTGTTCATATTGCATCACAACCTTCACATAAAGAGGCATGCTGAGCCTAGCAAAGAAGTATAAAAAAAAAGCTAAGCATAAATATAAACAACTCATTGAGGAGCACTTCGAAGAGAACAATAACACCTTCCATGCTTCCACCTTCCATGCTCTTACAAAGAGGGGCAACGACCCCATCCAGCTGCAGCAGCCCCAGATCAGAGTCACTCTGAGCATAGTCAACGCAAGGAAGGAATTCACCACATTCATAACCAGTAATAATGGACTTCAGTAGATCTAGACAAGTTGAGCATCCTGCCCTCTACATTGAAGACTTAGCTTGTCTGTCTTCCTTTCGGCTTTTTCCCTTTTACTCAGGAGTCGCCACAGCGAATCATCTGATTCGCACGTTTGATTTGGCTTAGGTTTTTACGTCGGATGCCCTTCCTGTCACAACCCTTTTTAGCAAGGGACAGAAACACGCTGACGGCTTTGCAGCTACTCTTTACGAAAGTCAGCAATGGTTCTTTTACATGCCTCACACCATAGACAGTGAGAGACATGGCCCGCCTTTGATAACCCAGTTAGCTGCACATTGAAGACTTAGCTTACACTTTATTAAAGACTCTCTTAATTTGCATTTGCATCTGCCTTCATCTCTGTTGTTGGGCGGCATGTCATCATTGTATGGTTTTCATATTTTTTCTTACTCAGCCAATATTGTTGGGTACTCAACCCCAGCCCCACCTCCATTACCGAATGTTAAGATATACAACTTCTTCTCATTCTTTTCCTTTTGGCTTTTCCCTTTTTCAGGGGTCGCCACAGCGAATCATCTGATTCGCATATTTGATTTGGCATAGGTTTTTACATCAGATGCCCTTCTTGACATAACCCTTTAGCAAGGGACTATGCAGCTACTCTTTACGAAAGTCAGCAATGGTGCGTTTACATGAACCTCTCACCATAGACAGTAAGAGACATGGCTGGCCTTTGATAACCCAGTTAGCTGCACTGGGGGGACAGAAGCAACCTTGTGGAGCGGAACTCAAACCCCCAACCTTAGGATCAGCGATCCAGCGCCCTTT
This sequence comes from Plotosus lineatus, assembly GCA_024760905.1. NCBI lineage: Eukaryota > Metazoa > Chordata > Actinopteri > Siluriformes > Plotosidae > Plotosus > Plotosus lineatus. Next base: position 38,647,356 of record CM045739.1, read on the forward strand.
ACCATCATGCCACCGCTGCTTAAGATGCACCACATGTTAAGATATACAATAAGGTAAGTCTGTTGGGTTTTTACACCCAAGCCTTGTGGCTCATCAGGCCGGTGCTTATCCCCGGTTTCCGTAGCATGAAGAAGAAGAGACGAGGAGTTCAACTCCCCCTGGATGGGATGCTAGGCCATCGCAGGTTACCTTCCCAGTATATTTTACTGGTACCCATTTATACTGCTGGGTGAACAGAGGCACACTTGTGGTTGAGACCTTGCCCAGGGGTCTTAGCACAGTGAGGGTCTCATTGGGATTTGAACTCACAACCTCCCGATCATGAGCACAGCACCCTAACCACTACGCCACTGGCCCCACTTAAGATATACAATATATGTTTAAAAATATCACAAGTGACCAACCTCTGACCTTGTGTTCATTAAAATGTGTGTTTCCCTTCTTGACTTCTCTTTTTTTCCCCTTACTGGTTGATTACGGTCACCTGTTTCTGTTCCTCTCTTTGACAATGATGTCTGTTCAAACATGTTCCCTTTTCTCTTTCGTAAATTATTAGCACTGAGTCTTAAATCAGACCTTACTACAATGAATCTACTGTGAAAGTGGGAGCCAAATCAAACTCCGATGATTGAGCTGTCATGTTCCATTTTATGCAAATTTAGTTTTTATTTTCTATATAATAAATTGGGGGGGGTTATTTACTTTTGACAAACAATAGGTTCAGCAGCTAAAGGACCTGGCAGACATGGGAAGTGGCAAAGAGCAACACAAATCTATGGATAGTAGGAAACAGCAGTAACTGCAACATTTCACTGACAAGGAAATCCTCACAATAGTTAATTCATTCATTTTCTGAAATGCTTAATCCTAATTGGGGTTGCAGGGAGACTGCCGTCCATCTCAGCTGACCATCTCAGGCTTGCCAGGCCATCGCAGAGGAGAAGCATGCTGCCAGCTATGCAGCCTATTCTTGATGAAAGTCAGTAATGTTTCTTTTACAGCCTCTCAATATACACGGTGCGAGATATGGCGGACCTTTGATAACCCAGTTAGTGACACTGGAGGGACAGCAGTGAGAGCTGTTGACAGTGGGGCTTGAATCCCCAACCTTGGAATTGGTAATCCAGCATTTTACTACTGGGCCACCACTGCCCCACAATGGCAAATGCAGACCAGCTTTTTAAAACCACTTGTACATGCCTTCAATTTTTTGAAATAACAGGATTTCTCATCTCCAACTAAGTACCACTGAAGTGCATCAGTCATACAGTTAATAAATAAGATGAGGTAGGCAGTGGAATTTTTCTGTCTTTATTTCATTCCACGTTGAAAAAAATGCAGCCGTGACGGGGGGCACAAGCCAGTGTTCACCCTCATGCCAGTCCCAAGCCCGGATAAATGCAGAGGGTTGCGACAGGAAGGGCATCCAGTGTAAAACCTTTGCCAAAATTGTTATGCACATGATCAAAACAAAATTCATACCAGATCGGTCGAGGCCCAGGTTAGCAACAACCGCCATCAGTGCTGTTAACCAACAGGGTGCTGGTGGAAATTGGACTATTGTTGGTCGAAGAAGGAGAGGCGGGAGGCGTGTCCATAGGCGGACAGAGAAGAGGAAAGGCATGAGTCTAGAACTGAGAGTAGGGACTTTGAATGTTGTAATTATGACAGGAAAAGGTAGAGAGCTGGCTGACATGATGCAGAGGAGGAAGGTGGACATACTGTGTGTTCAGGAGACCAGGTGGAAAGGTAGCAAGGCTAGAAGCCTAGGAGCAGGGTTTAAGCTGTTTCATCATGGTGTGGATGGGAAGAGAAATGGAGTAGGAGTGATCTTGAAGGAAGGGTTTGTCAGGAATGTTCTAGAAGTGAAAAGAGTGTCAGACAGAGTGATGAGTGTCAAGGTAGAAATTGAAGGTGTGGTGTTCAATGTTGTTAGTGCTTATGCCCCACAGGCAGGATGTGAGCTAGAAGAGAAGGAGAGATTCTGGAGTGAGTTAGATGAAGTGATGCAGAGTACCCCCAGAGGTGAAAGAGTGGTCATTGGTGCAGACTTCAATGGACATGTTGGTGCAGGCAACAGAGGGTACGAGGAAGTGATGGGTAGGTTTGGTATCCAGGACAGGAACACAGAAGGACAGATGTTGATAGATTTTGCAAAAAAGGATGGAAATGGCTGTGGTGAATACTTTCTTCCAGAAGAGACAGGAGCATAGGGTGACTTATAAAAGCGGAGGTGGGTGCACACAGGTAGACAACATCTTGTGTAGGCGATGTAATTTGAAGGAAGTCAGTGACTGCAAAGTAGTAGTGGGTAAGAGTGTTACCAAATAGCATAGGATGGTGGTGTGCAGGATGATGCTGATGGTGAGGAAGGTGAAGAAGGCAAAGGCAGAGTAGAAGACAAAGTGTTGGAAGCTAAAAAAGGAAGCGAGTCATGTTGTCTTCAAGGATTAGTTGAAACAGGCTTTGGGTGGTCAGGAAGTGCTTCCAGATGACTGGACAACTACAGCTAATGTGATCAGGGAGACAGCTAGGAGAGTACTTGGTGTGTCCTCTGGAAGGAAAGTAGATAAGGAGACTTGGTGGTGGAATGAGGAAGTGCAGGAGTGTGTACAAAGGAAGAGGTTAGCTAAGAAGAAGTGGGACATAGAGAGGACCGAGGAGAGTAAACAGGAATACAGAGAGACACAGCGTAAGGCGAAGGTAACGGTGTCAAAGGCCAAACAGAGGGTGTATGATGACTTGTATGATAGGATGGACAGTAAGGAAGGAGAAAATTATTTATACAGGTTGGCACAGCAGAGAAATAGAGATGGGAAGGACGTGCAGCAAGTTAGAGTGATTAAGGACAGAGAAAGAAATGTATTGACTGATGACAGAAGTGTGCTGGGAAGATGGAAAGAGTACATTGAAGAGCTGATGAATGAGGAAAATGAGAGAGAGAGAAAAGAGTAGAAGAGGTGACTGTGGAGGACCAGGAAGTAGCAAAGATTAGTAAGGGTGAAGCGAGGAGGGCATTGAAGAGGATGAAGAGTGGAAAGCACTTGGTCCCGTTGACATACCGGTTGAGGTATGGAAGTGTCTAGGAGAGGAAGCAGTAGATTTCCATGTCAAGAACATTCAACAAGGTCTTAGAAAGTGAGCAGATGCCGGAGGAATGGTGGAGAAGTGTGCTGGTGCCCATTTTTAAGAACAAGGGAGACATGCAGAGTTGTGGCACCTACAGAGGGATAAAGTTGATGAGCCATACAATGAAGTTATGGGAAAGAATAGTGGAAGCTAGACTAAGGGCAGAGGTCAGCATTTGTGAACAGCAGTTTGGTTTCATGCCAAGAAAGAGCACCACAGGTGCAGTGTTTGCTTTAAGGGTGTTAATATAGAAGTACAGAGAAAGTCAGAGGGAGCTGCATTGTGCCTTTGTGGATCTGGAGAAAGCATATGACAGGGTGCTGAGAGAGGAACTGTGGTATTGCATGAGAAAGTCTGGAGTGGCAGAGAAGTATGTTAGAGTGGTGCAGGACATGTTGAGAGGTATAAGACAGTGGTGAGGTGTGCTGTCGGTGTGACAGAAGAGTTCAAGGTGGAGGTGGGACTGCATCAAGGGTCAGCTCTCAGCCCCTTCTTGTTTGCTATGGTGATGGACAGACTGACAGACGAGGTTAGACAAGATTCCCCATGGACTATGATGTTCGCAGATGACATTGTGATCTCTAGTGAGAGCAGAGAACACGTGCAAGAAAATCTAGAGAGGTGGAGGTATGCCCTGGAAAGGAGAGGAATGAAGGTTAGCTTCAGTATGACAGAATACATGTGTGTGAACGAGAAGGACCCAGGAGGAACGGTGATGTTACAGGGGGCAGAGATAAAGAAAGTGGAAGATTTTAAGTACTTAGGCTCAAGATTCCAGAGCAATGGAAAGTGTGGAAAAGAGGTGAAGAGCGTGTGCAGGCAGGCTGGAATGGTTGGAGAAAAGTGTCCGGTGTGATGTGTGATAGGAAGGTATCGGCAAGAATGAAAGGAAAAGTGTACAAGACGGTTTTGAGGCCAGCAATGTTGTATGGTTTAGAAACAGTGGCACTGGGGAAAAGACAGGAGGCAGAGCTGGAGGTAGCAGAGATGGAAATGTTGAGGTTCTCTTTGGGAGTAACGAGGATGGATAGGATCAGGAACGAGTACATCAGAGGGACAGCACATGTAAAAGGTTTTGGAGACAAAGTCAGAGAGGCTAGATTTAGGTGGTTTGGACATTTACAGAGGAGGGATAGTGAGTATATTGGTAGTAGGATGCTGAGGTTGGAACTACCAGGCAGAAGGTCTAGAGGAAGACCAAAGAGACGATTCATGGATGTGGTGAAGGAGGACATGAAGGTAGTTGGTGTAAGAGAAGAAGATGCAAAGGATTGGGTGAGATGGAGGAAGATGATTCGCTGTGGCGACCCCTGAAGGGAAAAGCCGAAAGGAGAAGAAGAAGAAAAAAGATAATCAAATTATTATTTGCAAACGTAAAACTTATTTCAATACAGTATTTATGTATCGTTATTTATACACATGAAACTTAGTGAGGCAGAAGAGGTCTGTTGGTAGTCCAATCCAAACTCATCGCGTTCAGTTGTCGACACGATGTGGTCAGAGCACAGCATGCATTCGCTGTTGAGGCATTTTTCACAAACATCCAGTCCGTGATCATCACATTGAGAGCCTTTCAAAGACGTTTCCACTGAAACAAAACATTTCAGATCAGAAAACCATCTTGCACTGGCTTGAGAATTTTAGAGCAACAGGCTCAGTCATAATGAGCGAATATTGTGACTGTGGCTTCTAGATGTTATAGAGAAGCATACATGACCCCCTGAGGTTAATATAGGGCAGGGGTCACCAACCTTTTTAAAACTGAGAGCTACTTCTTGGGTACCAATTAATGCGAAGGGCTACCAGGAAGATACACACTTCTGAAATAACTAATTTGCTCAATTTACCTATAACTTTATGTTATTATTAATAATTAATGATATTCATCTATGTGAAGATATTGATTTGATTAAAAAATAGCAAAAAAAATTAGATGCAGCTCAATGGAGAGTGGCACTATGGAGCCACGGACCTGTTCTAAAAATAGCAGTGAACAGGCCCGCGGGCACCTCATGTTGATCTTGCGGGCGACCTGGTCCCCGTGGGCACCATGTTGTTGACCCCTAATATAGGGTCGAGAGATGATAGACAAACCGGGATGTCAGCCTCTCTCAGTCGAGTTAGGATGCCACAGAGAATGGCCATGATTATAATGGCAGACCTGCTTTTGGTAACAGGAACACCAAATGTTTGGAGGAACTCAAAATAATTTAGCAGATTTCCACTGTCACTGAGTACCAGTAGTTAGGTTGAAGAATTGTGTTGTAAAAAATAAGGATTTATTTTTATATTTCATGTGATGAATATTCCAGATGAAACATCTGTATGGGGAAAAGTTGTGTTTATAAATTAAAAACCATGATAAGAACATTTGTTTATGGAAATTTGACAGGATTAGTGGAGGTTTTTAAAGGGTTGTGTTAGGAAGGGCATCCAACAGAATTAATTTTGAAAAATAATTTTGGTATAAAGTTGTAGGTGGCTGTGTGATTATGTAAAACCTGCTTTATCCAATTACTCTTAAATCTATTATTAAGGTAATAAAATCAAGAAAGGTTCAGCCATCAGAATCATGGGTGTTCAAAATAACAGATTTTTTCACATTATGTGAAAAAATAACTATAATACTATAACTATAATAATGTATAACTATAATACTATAACTATAATAATGTATAACTATAATACTATAACTATAATAACTAAAATAACTATAACACTACCAGGAACTACCAAGGGGCAGTGGTGGTCTAGTGGTATAGGGTGCTGGCTAGCTGATTCAAAGGTTGGGGGTTCAAGTCCCACTCTCCACAAGGTTGTCACTGTCTCCCCCAGTGCAGCTAACTGGGTGAGATGCATAACTTTATCAGTTATGTGTCCTTTCAGGCATAATTCTCTCTGAAGTCATTGATTCAGGATATTTTCTTTTTTCGTGTCTTATCAATATTCAAATAACTGGGTTATCAAAGGCGGGCCATGTCTCTCACTGTCTATGGTGAGAGGCATGTAAAAGAACCATTGCTGACTTTCATAAAGAGTAGCTGCAAAGTCGTCAGAGGAAGACCAAAGAGGACGTGGTGAAGGAGGACATGAAGATAGTTGGTGTAAGAGAAGAGGATGCAGAGGATAGGGTGAGATGTTCAGTTCATTTTCTGTAACTGCTTCATCCTAATTAGGGTCATCCAAGCCAACTCAGGGCGAGGGCCATTGCAGGGTGAAAACACACTGATGGCTTTGCAGCCGACTCTTGTCGAAAGTCAGCAATGGTTCTTTTACATGCCTCACACCATAGACAGTGAGGCCTTTGATAACCCAGTTAGCTGCACTGGGGGGGACAGGGACAACCTTGTGGAGAGTGGGACTCGAACCCCCAACCTTCGGATCAGCGATCCGGTTCCTTATACCACAAGACCACCACTGCCCCCTTGGGTGAGATGGAGGCACATCATTCGCTGATGTTTCCCTGAAGGAAACAGCCGAAACGAGGAGAAAAAGAAGAGAAAAGAACTTAACTTTGGGATAATTTTAATAGGAGTTTAATGGAGTTCTGGACACAGATTTAATAAATTCGAAGATGTGTCATTCCTTCCAGAGCCCGATTGTTACTGAAATATCAAGGGGGCCAGAAAGAAAATGCGATTCTCGTCAGGCATATCGTCAGGCACCTTTGGTATGTCACATGGTGGAAAGGCAAGCGGTTAGTGTCGCGTGTTGATGATGTCGACTGGGGGTTTTCCGGGTGCTCTCGCTTGTCGGATGTAGCTAAGCTAGCAACGCTAACTAAAAGTTAAACGCAAAACTGATAGCGTGCCACTACTTGAGCTCGAGGACGGAGATGATACAGCTGAAACCATGAAGGGGGGAAGCGAGTCGTACTACAGGGTGTTTGGTCGACACTGAATAAATAGCAAGTGGGGGGAAAAAAAAAAGATAAATGTCAACAACGCGGCCCGTCCCAGGCATGAAGCGAATCACCGAGCTAACCAGCGCTGTGCCGCCGGGGAACAGCCGGTCTACTGCCGCTACTAAACTCCTGCCGGAGGCGTGGACCACCGACGAATTTACGGTACACGAAAGCAGGGAATCTGAGTTAAAATGCGCAAAGTCTCGAGTGGAACAGGTTTTTCAAGTAACATTTACAATTATTGGCCTGTTGGATCACAACGTTGGATGCCACGGAAGTAAGACTTCTAGGCAAATCTGGCTTCAGCTGAAGGGGAAAAAAGAGGATGTATCGAAAGCTAAGGTAATACTGAGCTCGATCTGACTAACATTTGGTATCACAACACAATATATAGCACTATTATAGATTATTATGGACTATTATGGACTAGCCGTCACAGCTACATATACATAAACACTGTCCCTGAAGAGAGCAACGGTTAAAGTAGTGACATGAATATTATATGGGCTGTTATGGATTGGTCTCGGTCCAGTGATGGAAGTTCTGACCGTGAATCAGTTTCTATAAACGGTGCACCGTTTTATTTGGATTGTCTTGTTTTGGAATAGTTCTGGAGTTAAATTTTAATTGGATGACGGCTAGCTTAGCTTAGCTTCACTCATCTCTCACAACATGGAGCTTTTATTTACATGATGCTGCCACAATGTTTTTTTCCCTGATGTTTATTTATTTATTTACTTACTTACTTACTTACTTTCGTGAGCTTTTCCTTCTTTACGATATTGACGTGACGCGATTGTGTGCAACGTATTCAATTACGTTTCTGTTCGTGTGACGTTTACGTTGTTTTCACCTTGTTTACGTACAATTACAACGCGGAAGTAAAAAAAGTGTTGTTGCTGGGGAAACGTGGAATATCCACACAGCAGGAAAACCCAGGACCCAATACTTTATTAAATTTACTTGTTAAACTGTCACCGCCATGCGAATCAGGGTGTTAAATGTACACGAATACGGGTGGGTTTAAGGCTTTCCCCTTTACAAATAGTCACACTTTAGGTATGTCTGTTTGTTTTTAAAATTTGAAGTCTGGTATTAGGTGTGAAACCCATTTTTAAAAATATAACAACGTTATATTAAATTCATTATATGTTAAATTGGGACCCATGAATCAAGGAAATGTTGTGATCACTGAATCAAAACTTTACACAGTCATATCCCAGCCATCATGTGTTTCTGGGCAATTCCACTGTGACATGTGTTAGATTTGTAAGGTCTGAGCCATTTCAACCAGTCCCACACTAAAGGTTAAAGTCACGAGTCCCAAATCTTGTGTATGGGCATAATTAATGGCTTGGTTGTGAAAAATTCTGTGACTTTACATCTGATTCATTAACCTAACTTTGAGGTTTAAAAATGGCATTTACTGATTTGCTTTGGAAAAGATGCAAATATCCATTTATTGATGATTTTACATCAGTGTACATCCTTTCATCTGTTTCTGGGTCTGAGATTTTTAAAGAAATCTGAGAAAATAGTACCACCCTGCATGCCTGACCTTTCTAGATGGACATGTAATAAAATGTCAAACCTGAATTTATGTATTTGTTGTTTTTTATATATAACCTTTCAAGAATCTATTGGTAGTCAGTTGGGCTTTTTATACCCAAGCCTAGTGGCTCATCAGGTCTGTGAGTTTTCCCAGTTTACAGAGCATGAAGCTACCAGGAATTCAACTCCTCTTGGATGGGATGCTAGCCCATTGCACATTGCCTTCCCAGTATAGTTTTACTGGTACCCATTTATACTGCTGGGTGGACAGAGGCACACTTGTGCTTAAGATCTTGCCTGGGGATCTTAGCACAATGGCAGTTTCACTGGAATTCGAACACACAACCTCTCGATCATAAGCCCAGCATCCTATCCACTCATGCACTAGCCCCACATACAGAAGGTATAACTGAAAAAAAAATTATTTCCTGGTTACGTCCCAATTTCTCATGGAATTGCCCTTGTGCTGTCCGAAGACCCAGATTAGTTGATGTTGATGCTTATTGGTTGAGCCGAGCATGCGATAGGGGAATGCTAGCGATTTGGGCAGGATTTATAAAAGACCAAAAATAACAGCCAATAGCTGCAGCGTTTGAAAAATCAAACATTATCCAGCCTCTATCCTGAAACCCTGATTGAGCCCAGTTTGTCATCAGGAAATGTTTATTATTAATCTGACATGGAGAACACATCACACAGAGTGTGTCAGAGAATTTTGCTCTTTACAGGGAGGACAAATTATAATCTTAAAGTTCTGAAATCGTAGACTTAGGACTCAGATCTACTCCCATGCAGTAAGAAAGAAAGAGTTAAATATTTGTGATTTAGACTACTGGCGTATATTTTAATTCATGCTCATGTATGTCACTGCTATACTGCAGGATCTTGTTTATTAGTCTTTGGCTTGCAATTTGAATGTCTCTCACTTGTGGCATAGTGTCAGAACACCTCACGCATCCTGAAATGACATCAGCTTTGTCATAGTTTTGTTTGTGCCAAGTCAGAGTGGGGACCCCCGCAGTATAGTTCATCTTCAGTTTCCACTGTGCGTTCGAGCTGTGAGTTTCATCCCCTTGTCATTACTGGTAACCTGTTCCTGTAATGTTCGGTAAATCGAGGACTCATTCAGACTAAACATTTAAAAATCTCACCTTCCATTTGTTGATGTAAAGGTCTACTTGGGGATGGGGGGGTGTTCCTGTGTCATGATGACACTTGCACCAAAGTGGAAAACCAGTCATTCCATTACAGACCCACATACTTACTTTCTTAGTCAGCTTTTAAGAAAATTCACACAGATGATGTTTTACTCTGTATTTTATTGTCCAAAGTATTCAGTAATGTTCCCCAATCACATAAAATACATTATATTTTTGTAAGGTAAAATAAGGCTTTTGCCATATTCAGTACTCTCGACCGGTCCATATTCCAGATTGCTCATTAGTCTCAAAAACACCCACTGGTTTTGGTTTGAGGGCCTGTAGTATTAGTGTTATTCAAATGTGTGGTGTGATAAGGGAGCTGGTTAATAGGAATACTAACTCTTCAAGTGATGAGTAAAATGTCTCAATCTCTAGATTTGACCTTTTTTAAACTTTGTACTCAACTCTCAAATCAAGACCGTTATTGCCAAATATACTGTAATGCATTTCGGAACATTTCCTTTTTATATAACTGAACAGAAACTAAACCCTTGTAGTTAGATCACTAAGGCAGTCATTATCTTACAAGGTCCTCATGTTGTTATGTACAAATAGATTTAGTATTACAGTCGGCCCCCTACTCACGAAATTAATCTGTTCCAGAGCCTTTTTCGTAATGTGGAAATCTCGTAATTAGAGGTGCATTTTACATGTAAAACGCCTGATTCATTCCAAGTCTCCCAAGACTACCCCATAAACCCTTTAAAAATGATAAAAGTACACCAATTTTGTATGAAATATGAGTTAAAAGTAAAATAAAATTATTTATTAAACCACTTAAACATTTTATTAACATATTAAACCATTTTAATAACATATTTATTAATTAAACCATTATTAAACATGTTTTATTAACGCACATACACACAACACAGTCTCTCTATCTCTCTCTCTCACACACACACACACACACACACAGAATGTGTGTGTGAATACAGAATACACATGGCGCTCTCCGCTGAATGTGGGCTCCACCCACACGCAGGACGCCTGAGCATTTTAAGATGGGGAATTCAAAGCGCATTCCCTGCTTGACAGATCGGCGGTCCAAACTCAACTTTAACTTGATTCCTTGAGGGATTGGTGGTTCAGATGAGCCTCCTTTCATCTCTGACTGACTCTGTAGGCAGTCTCTCGCTCGCTCTCTCTCTCGCACGCGCACTCTCTCTCACACACACGCACACACACAAAACTCTGTCTCTATGGTGGGTTTTGCCGAATGCGGGCTCCGCCCACACGCAACACGCAGCTGACGGAACAATCTATTTAAATATTTAAATGGACGGGATGTTGTATTTAAAGCAGAATTTCAGTACCTGTTTGAAAGATCAGAGATCCTGATTTAATATTAACTTGCTTGCTTGCGAGATCGGAGGTCTTGTTTCACGGAGCACTCTGCTCATGCTTCAATATCGTGCCAAAATAATCGCCTCCATCACTGTATTTCCGCTTTAAGGTCTCTTTCTGCTTCAATATCGTCCCGATTGTTGAGGGGTTTCGGCGATAACGAAATATAACGCTGCAATGATCTCAAAACAAGTAACAGTCCTGTTCAACTCTCCTTCACGCGTGTGACAAACAAGCTTTACTTTACTTGTTTACAGTACGATGGAGATTCAGCTCCCTCCTGGCCAATGGGAGGCCAACGGGGCGGGATGTTGGGAGACAGCCGATGAGAGCGCATTGTGTGAAATTTTGATTGGTGCGTTTGAATTTTGAATGGCGCGTTTGGCACTTTTCGTAAGAGCAGGTTGTTTTCGTATACAGGGGACGAAAACTTAGGAAAATGTTTTTCGTAATCCGGAGTTTTCGTACCCAGGGGGTTTCGTAAGTAGGGGGCCAACTGTATATACTAGACGGAAATGGCATAATCCAATTGGCTCAATGTCTCGGCATAATTAACACATATGTACTGAAGGTGAGGTGGCTGTTGCTCACTAGCCACTAAGCAGAGTGAAATTCAGCGATATCCACTGAGCCTGAGGCAAGTCATTGCTTCCAAGGCAAATTAAAACAAGATTTTTATCGTATATCCAGGTAGGTATTATATGTTCTTCTTCATGCTCCAAAAACACTCTCCAGAATGGCGTACTATTGCGTATTACAAGGTCACGTTCCAAAGTCATAATGTGGTGTTTTCTTCATATTTATTTATTTTTCCTGGGGGTTCCGGCATTTTGTTGAATTTCGAGCATTTCAGAATCCGTCAGTGTGACGGTGTCTCCCCTTGCTCTTGATCTGAACATTATCTACTGGGCAAAATCTTTATTAACTACCACATAACAACCTAATCAGATCGTCCTGTGTAGTACAGTGGTACCTCACTTTACAAAAGTCTCACCCAACGAAAAATTCAGGTTATGAAACGCATTTTCCTGAATGTTTTGTCTCTGCATACGAAACAAGTTCACCTTACGAAAACGTCATCTTAAAAAATTCACACGCACCGTTCAAACATTCAAATGCATCTTTCAAACATTCAAACAATGCACGAGCTGCTCTCCCATCAATGACGTTCAAACATCCCCCCCTCGAAAGCCTCCCATTGGCTATGAGGGATGATACAGCTTCCTCTTATTGGTTATCTCCCAGCATCCCGCCCCACTGGTCTCCCATTGGCTAGGAGGGATGACGCAGTTCCGTCCCATTGACTATTATGCAGCTGAATCTACCATAATGCTTTTTGTGTAAAGGACAGAGTTACTGTTGTTTCATGCTTTATTTCTTGAGTCAGGCTTTTAACCTTCCATAAACATTTGTAAGATTATAACTCTGCTAAGAAGACATGGTCAACACACACACGCGTGTGTGATTTCCGATGTGAGTGAGAACAAACGGGCTCAAGTGATATAAGGGTTTGAGGGGTATGAATGTGGTTGAATTTACGAAAAATCCAGGTTACGAAAAAAGATCTGGAACCGATTAATTTCATACGGTGAGGTACCACTGTATATGATAATCAGCATCTATTGAATAAAGTGTGACATGAAGAATTATTCAGATCAATGTGGAGGAGGTCTCTAATCACGTCCTTTTGAGAACTAAATAAAGCAGAACATTTAAGCCTCTTGCTAACTTTTTTTTAAGTTTTTATCAGTACAGGGATCCCTCACTTTCCACGATTAATTGGGACCGCAATCCCCTCGCAATCGCCGAATTTCGCGAAGTAGGATCAACCCCCCCCCCCCCCCCTTCGACTGACATATACGTATATGTGTATTTAATATCAATAAATACATATTCAACGCTATAAATGCTTATAATAACAATTAAATATTCAAAATAATGCATAAGATGTAAATAAAATGTAAATACACACATACAGACACGCATGTATGCTCACAGATGCACACCTCACATAAAATGTAAGTAGTTTTGATGGGGTGTTTTGGGTTGGGGGGGTTTTTCTGCATAATTGTCATTGTTTTGTGGCATTTTCCTTAACTTTTCCCCTATTTTTCCTTCATTTCCTAATTTTTTAGTTTGATGAATATTTTTTAAAAAAACGTGATGCACTGAAGCCGCATGAATTGAAGAGCGAAGTAGCGAGGGATCCCTGTAATGCTGTATTGATTCGTACAGAAGCTTCTATCCACCAATAACTAGTGTCATCACTGTGTTCTGAATGCAGCTCTATCCCGATTTGTAATTTATTTTGAACATTGGATTCCTCTGTCTTTCGATTTCTTTTGCCATCTGGAAGCTGCGCGTGCATGAAAACAAAAATCAAAAGAAAACGGTTCACTGGGTCTGTGCTGGCCTGGTGGATCAGTCCCAGTGTCTGACACCGGATGGTACACGCCTTGTTTCATTTCATTTTCAGTTATAAATTCAACGTGCCATAAAATTATTGTATTTCCCAATAATGTATTATTATTAATAATAATAAGAAGAAGAAGAAGAAGAAGACTTTATTATGAACTGTTACATTTTGGTTGCTTGTTTTATAGACTGCTCTCACTCTTGAGTCGTCTGACTGACTGATTCTTTTCTACAAGTTATAGACAAACAGATTTTAACCTTCATTGGTCGATGTTTAATGCAGCTGTTGTTTTTCTACAGGAGTATGTTAAGGGCCTTTGTGACCCAGAGCTGCAGGAAGAAGAGAGATACCCGGTCGACATGCACTGCATCTTTGTCGGGGCTGACGGCCTCTTTCTGCACCATTTGCTGCGAGATACAAGTGCTGAGGTGCAGGTTCTTGAGCCAGGTTGTTTAAGGCTGATGGGTTGTGCCGAAGCCGTGGTAATGGCACAGAGCCGTGTGCAGCAGTTTGTTGCCCTGTTCCAAGAGAAGCGTAGCCTGCCAGCTGACCGAGAGTCCTCTGTCAAACGAACCTTTAAGAACTTTGTAGAAGAGCGGGCAGACAAATACACCATGGAACTCTTACTTCTGCCTAGCGCTCTAAAGGAGGAGCTCCTGGGGCTGGCACAGAGCCCCATGCTTCTTAACGTGAGTGTGGACACTGAGCAGGACCGCTCTCAGACCAGCACTCCCGTCACTGAGCTTTCCAACCGAATCCTGGGTGCAACATTTGAGGAAAAGTCCTCTGCAAAGGACAAGGTTTTCTCTGAAGACAAGACGTCCAGCCCTGTGACTGTTCCCGAAGTTCTGGTGATGAATGGCCGGCCAACTCACAAGCGACGCTCATCTGAGAGTGAGCAAAGGGACACCAAAAGGCAGTTCTCTCTGGAGAGGAGGGACGAGGATCAGGACAGGGATAAAGCCTGTGATGACAGCCAAACGCGGGCAAGGCCACCTGGCAGGATAGCCACCATACTGTTGGACTCTGGTGATACATCTGATGAAGGTGAAGCTGTGAGTCCTGAGACCAACCTGCGGTGTCTGGTGAACTTCTTCAGAACCATGGGCTACCAGCAGGATGTGGTCGAGCGAGTAGTACGTGAAACGGGACAAACGGAAGACACCTTCCTACTGCTGGAGCGCATTGTGGATGAAACCAAAAAGAGCCAAATGACCACCACTAAGGCAACTCCGTGTCCCTCGACCAACTCCACTTGTGCTCGGCTCAAGGAGAAGAAACGGGTGCAGGGTCGAGCTCTAACAGAGATCAAGCTAAAGGAGAATATCAAGGTGCCCAGTAGTAATTGTTGGAATCAAAAGAGCCAAACAATCAGTGCAGTGTCATTGGACAGTGATGACGATGTCATAGAAATCGGGAGAAAATGCAGAACAGTTGGGCCTCTGGATCTTAAATCGGACTCCCGGTTTGATTACCTGGCACGGGGTGGCTCACAGACAGTGGGGCCTGTGCGGATGGAGGCTATGACGGCACTGCGCAGCTCTGCTACAGAATCACGACCAAGTTGCTCCTATCAGACGTGTCCACGAGTGCCATTGCCCCACACTGAGCCTCCAGCACAGTCGAAGGCCATTCCTCTTACGGGACTGTCCCGCTTTCAGCAGTCCCTGCGCACCCCCTATCGGCTGGTGCTGCCAGATGTACCTGGGCAACCAGATCTCCGGCACATCATAATAGACGGCAGCAATGTGGCCATGGCGTAAGTGTTTGTGTAGCTGATTGGTGGGTTTACAAGTGTGTGTGTGCGTGTGGGGTTAACAAGCTCAGAAACAAAGAGAAAAGTGTTTGTGAATGTGAGAGAATAGTTTTAAAGGTTAAGAAGTCACTTCCAGTAAGTTGTTAAAATGTGCCTGTTTTTGAGCTCAGGGTTGTACGAGCATGTGTGTGAGAAAAGAAGTGGGCGTCAAACCAAGATAAGGTACAAAAATGAGTGGGTGACCTGTATTGGTTCAGCTTGTGGGCTCTCTCAGCCCACGCGTCTTCATACTTCCTGTTCTGTCATCTCTTTGAAATGTTACTTTTCATCATTTCTTTTTTTATTCCTGAGGTGGTTTCCTGCAGTGTTGTCCTGTTATGAGAACAGTGACAGTGGGCACCAAGGTGTGATTAATTTTAGATGTAGGAGGATGACTTGTGCTGGAGACGTATTTGAATAACAGTGAAATTTTATGTGTGGTAGCTTTAGTAGTAGGAGGTTTAAAAAAAAAAAAAAAAACACCTATAGTATTGACAAGCCCAGAGCAGCTAGTTTGAAGACACTTCCTTGTGAAAAAGGAATATGGGATGTCCTGACCTATAAACATGTGAGCTGCATTGTTCTTTTGTGAGGAGTCAAAAATTCTTTTGGGGGCGGGTGGTTTGGGGGCAGGGGGTGGTGCTGTCAGGGGTATAGATACAAAAAGTGATACCAAGATTATGAGACGCCTGTACTACATGACTCAACAAATTTTGCCCGACATTGTCTGTATGCTAATGATCCAGAGATGACCTTCAGGACATGTGACCGAATTGCATCACACCACGATATTTGGTTATTATTAAAATATGTGTATACTGCGGAGAAGGAACATGAAAGGGACTTTTAAGTTCAGTGAATGCGCGGAGTTAATCCAGTACTGACTGGTTTAATACTACACGGGTGCAGAAAAGGCAAACTGAAACAAGATTTTTGTAGTTTATATACGCATGTACTGTGACATACTTATATTAACCTTTACAAAGGAAGCTTAGGCGAGTATACCCTGTGCTAAAGAGATAAAGACTTTTTTTATACTCATTTAAAATTTGGTGTGTCTCGGTACTCTTTCCAAGTTACAGTGTATAATACAGAAGAACAAGATGTGTGCTATACAATGATCCCTCACTACTTCGTGCTTCAGTTTCTGCAGCTTCAGTGCGTCGTGGGTTTTTCAAAAATATTCATAGAAAAATCAAGGAAAAACAGGGGAAATGTTAAGGAGAATGATGCAAAGCAAGGCCAATTATGCAAAAAAAAAAAAAAAAAACCCCAAACAAAAAAAAAAAAAAAACAACCCAACAAATGTGAGGCGCGCATCTGTGTGCGCACGTGCATCTGTGTGTGTATTTAAATTTTCTTTACATCTGATTCATTATTTTTGAATGTTTAATTGTTATTATAAGCATTTATAGTGTTGAATATGTATTTGTTGATATTATCTACACATACATGTACATATACGTCAATCAGAGGGGTCGATCCTACTTTGTGGAAAATCGGCGGTTGCGGGGGGAATCTTGGTCCCTATTAACCGTGGAAAGTGAAGGATCCCTGTACTGTATTAATGATGCAAAGGAAATTATTGCCTCTGAATTTAACTCATCCAGCATTGAGCACACCTTCTCAGAGCGGTGGGCTGCCAAAGGTTGGGGTACTCGGAGAGCAGTTATGGTTGGGTGCCTTGCTCAAGGGCACTTAAGCCATGAAGGTGGAGGAAGGGAAGATGTGCACTGCTGCACATATTTCCTGTTGGTTCATTAATCAAGCTAGTGACCTTTCGGCCCCAAAGCTACTTCTCTATCCATGAGATGTCCTACCACCCACCCCCCTAGTTTTCTCAATTTATAGTATTAGTATTTTCACTGTACTTGATTAGAGCAGTCAACAAGTGTATTAATTCCTACTTTGTGAAGAAGTGATTAGAAATGTTCCACCTCATTTATCAGCCTTTACTCACTCCAAAAAATATTATTGATATTACTTCATAGTAACCTGTACAGACACTCCTCACTTTATGTTTAGTCGCATTACGTTTTTTTCAATTTTGCGTTTTTTGTAAAAAAAAAAAAAAAAAAAAAAAATTTTTGTAAGTCCTTTTGAGTTTAGCACGCTCCCTGTAGTATGAGACGTTCTTACGTAGTACATAGACGTAGTACGCTACATATGCATGACGCTGCATCCATTGTTTACATGGCGCTGCGTTCATTGTTTACAAACCACAGACTGAACGTGCCCTGCTTTTTCCCAGTTCACCGCGTGTTATCCTTGTGTTAAGACATCGTCTCTGTTATCTTTGTGTTTACACTGTTTTGCGTATTTGTAACCCTAAGCAAATATGGTTGGTCAGAAGCGTAAGCTTACTCGTGATGGTGGAAATCAGAATCGTTATTTTGCTTGAATTTTTTTTTTTTTTTTTTTTTTTTGTTAATGTTGGTATTATTTTACAATGTAATGTTTATAATAATTTATTAGGGGTGTTTTATGAGATACAGTAATGGTATTTATGGCTGTATAGTACAGCATGAACGGTCATACGTCACTGGAATGTACAGTAACAACTTACGTTTTTTTTTGTTGTTGTTTTTTTTTTCACCTTGCGTTCGGCCGTTCAGAACATAACTAAAACATAAGTCAAGGAGCGTCTGTATATGCTGATAAATGCCCCTCATCTCCAGTGAAAGAACCCTCTAAATCATCTAGTCTGTCTATCTTCCTTTCGGCTTTTTCCCTTTTACTCGGGAGTCGCCACAGCAAATCATCTAATTCGCACGTTTGATTTGGCAGAGGTTTTTAGGTCGGATGCCCTTCCTGTCATAACCCTTTTTTTAGCAAGGGACAGAAACACGCTGACGGCTTTGCAGCTACTCTTTACGAAAGTCAGCAATGGTTCTTTTACATGCCTCTCACCATACACAGTGAAAGACATGGCCCGCCTTTGATAATCCAGTTAGCTGCACTGGGGGCTCTAAATCATCTAGTAAAGCCAGCTAAGGTTTTTCAGTGTCAGTTGCCACAGCAGCAAATATTTTTATCCATCTTATTCTTGCATCTCATGATTTCTTGCATGAACTAGTGAACCTGAGTTTACACTGGGGCCACGATGTCCACGAGCTCCACAATGTACAGCCACGCTCGGAGCACGATCGGGATGTAAAATGGGGTAGGGTGCATCCAAAACATGAAAAGGAGGTTCATCAAGATCCTCTATGATGGCACAACACAATCAAGATCTGTTATGGTCTGGTAAGTTTTACTGCAAGTCCCATTTTCTACTACGATTGGTGTTAAATCGTAATAAATCATCATAATCATGGAAAAAAAATTTCAGTCAAGTTTCTTTAAGATCATCACAATTCTCTCAAATGATGGAGATTGTGGTTTCACTGTATACCCGGAGTTACCTGTTTTTACTCAGTTGACACCGGTGAAGCCAGCATTACAATGTATTTGTGTTAAGGGGATTAAAATAAAGGGCGTAATAAGGTTGAAAGAACAGGTTATTTACTTTATTTACAGAGACTGGTTTGAAGACATGATTTACTCGGATAACCTACTGAAACATATTTAGCTACCTTTCCATGTTATCTGGTGAGGAAAGACTAGAACTGAAAAGAAAACCTCGAACATACCAGTACTCAATATACATTTTTGTATCTAAACCTGGGTTGGTAATCGAACACTGACAACATTTGAAATCTCTTCAGGGCTCCAGCGGTAGGGACACTTCCACAAACAGGGAGAATCAGGAGCATTTGATTAGATTTTTCCAGCAGGCCATGACTGCTGTGATTTTTTTTTTTTTTTCCATTTTTACAGTATCAAAAAGATTATAGATGACATTTATTTCTGAGCCTTTTTACATCTCCTAAATTATTGATTGCTGTCAGGTTCTGAAGATTATTTTAGAAAATAGAACGGTTTAGGTGTACAGTATAAACATGATAACATTTTGTGTGATTTTTTTTTTTTTTCTTCTTCTTCTTTTTCACCACTGATTCATTCACCATACTTTAAGATAACAAGTTAGCAGAGCAAGTGATGCAGTATGTGATAATGTCTCTTTCACTTGGTTAAAATTGAGGGATTTTTTTAAGCGGTTATTTCTTGTTAGATATGCCATGTGAGACATGAATGGGTTTTTTGCATATTTGTCAATTTACATTTCCAGATGGCAAGGTTATTTTTACTATATACGTCAACGGTGGTGGATTTAGTAACATTTCCTGTTTAACTTCACTCACCTGGGGAAGTTCCCTCAAAGGAGTGTGTGTATGTGTGATAAGTCTTAATTTCAAAAAAATAGTTTCTGTTTGTTAAACATGGGTCATTCCATGGCAACTCAACCAGTGGCCTCATATTTAATTATCTCACAATTTGCTGGGAAAAAATTCCCATTTAGACATATCAATACGAAGAGTGCGATTCCAAAATTTCATTTGAAGACCCCAAGTGCTTCCAAAGTTATGGTTCTTTTAAATGTGGACTTTCTGCCCCCTTTGTTATTTCTGGAATGACAATATTAATTTGAATTTTTTTTTAATACACCACAGCTTTAAATTTAGATGACATAGAAGTCTGAAAATTGAGTTCTAGACAGATATATAATAAAAGTACAGTATAATTTTGGACCCAGCTCTCAGAATCTGCTGTAAAAATTGACCTTAGATGCTTCATTATAAGGTTATAGTCTTGCAGAACCTGAAAATGTTGAATTCTGGAAAATAAACTTCTATAGTTGCATTCAAAAATAGGTACATGGATGTGTGGAAACATGATTCGCAGACACCCATGATTTGCTGGTGATTGATGTGAGAGGCAGGGAAGTGAGCATATACCATCCCTCTCTCCACTGAGAGCCTAACCAATTAGCTCCCATGGACTCTTGGACACGGATGACTGTGGCATGAACCTGGATTCAAACTTGTGCTCTCCGGGTTGATAATCACGCACCTTGTCAATGTGCCACTCGGGAGCCGATTTGCAGTACAGTGATCCTTCACTACTTTGAGCTTCAGTTTCTGCTGCTTCAGTCCATCTCGGGTTTTTCAAAAATATTCATCAAAAAATTAAAAAATGAGGAAATTAAGGAAAAATAGGGGAAACATTTTAAGGAAAATGCCACAAAACAAGGACAATTATGCAGAAAAAAAAACCGACCCAAAACACCCAATCAAAACTACTTACATTTTATGTGAGGCGTGCATCTGTGCGAATGCGTGCCTGTATGTGTGTGTATTTGTATTTTATTTACATTTTATGCATTATTTTTTGTTTAATTGTTATTATAAGCATTTATAGCATTAAATATGTATTTATTGATATTAAATACACATACAGATGCTCGCCGACTTGCGTTCATTCGTTTTTTCGATTTTACTTTTTTTTTTTTTCAAAAAAAAATTGTCAAATTTTGAATTTAGCCTGCTCTCTGTCGTAAGAGACATACCTACGTAGTACGCTGACGTAATGACGCTGTGTCCATTGTTTGCAAACGACAGACTGAACGTTCCCCTCCTCCTTCCCCAGTTCACTGCATGTCACCCTTGTGTTAAGACATCGTCTCTGTGATCTTTGTGTTTACACTGTTTTGCGGACTTTTGTAACCCTAAGCAAATAATGGTTGGTCAGAAGCGTAAGCCTACTAGCATGGGTGCAAGTTTTCCGGCATATTCTGGAATTTCCGGTTTTCCCAAGACTGAATTAACTATCTGCTCGGATCGGCGCAATCTACCATGCACTCTCAGTTAAGCAAAGACAGTTGTAAAATGAATGAAAACCCGAATCCAGAAAAGAAAGCGAACTCTCCGCTCTGCTGGTGATTCACATCAGTGCAGGCTGAGTACTAAACAAGTACAGTAGGCCCTTGACTATTCACGGTTTTGCACTCGCGATTTGAGTATTCACGGACTGCCTTGCACGTGATTCAAATGCAGCCAATGGCTGTCCTCCTTCCTGCTGATTGGTTGAGGTGATGTAACGCCCCTTTTTCCTCATTCGCGCACAAGTTGTCAATGAGCCTTTTTTAGTGTGTTTTAATTACCAGTTAAGTTCTATGATGTCACTCAAACGCTGCTTAAGCACCAGAAAAGGGTAAATGAGGTTGGATGTCTCTTTTGAAGAAATAAGACTTTCTCCAGAAGAAACGACAATTTCCTCTGAAGTCACGTCATTGCTGAAGAGGAATAATCTTCTGAACTGTTGTAAAACACTCCAATATTAAAGTCCTTTTTAATTATTATTCCAGTACATGACTTATGATAATGTTTAAAATGTTTGTGTGTTATATTTTATTTACTGTGGTGTAGCGTGTTATCCAATTTATTACATTTCTTGTTCTTTTATGTCCTTTTTGTTATGGTCTGTGTTTTGGGGGACTTTGATTTTGGCGCTGTGCCTCTCACTAACTGTTTACTTCCTGAGGGGCGTGGCTCAGCTGCTGGGGAACACACATACCTGAGTTCACTATTCTCATTTACTCCCAATAAACAAAAGCAGGCTCACCTCTGCACCAGAGGATTAACTCACATCAACATCACCGCTTCTTTGGTTTGAAATGCCTTTTCCTCTAAAACTCTTTTTTTGTACTCTGGTTCGCTGGGGGGTCGTGGCTGAGCTGCTCGGACTTAATGCAGTTAATATTATTGTTAATATTTGATATTATTTTACAATGTTATGTTTATAATAATTGATTTAGTGGTGTTTTATGAGATACGGTGATGGTATTTATGGATGTATTGTACAGTATGAACGTCATACGTCACTGGAACATACAGTAACAATTTTTTTTTTTTCACCTTATGGTCGGCCGTCTGGAACTGAACTAAAACGCAAGTTGGGGAGCGTCTGTATACATGTACGTATACGTCAATCAGGAGGTAGTTGATCCTACTTAGCGGAATTCAGCGGTCGCAGGGGGGTCTCGGTCAATTAACTGCAGAAGTGAGGGAGTCCTGTGTGTGTGTGTGTGTGTGTGTGTGTGTGTATATATATATATATATATATATATATATATATATATATACACACTGTCTCTATACATTTTTTAAAAATTATGGGCAAGTATCGACATGTTGGTATACTGGATCATGAGTGAGGTGCATCTTTACATCACTAATTTGAAAGTCTCCTGTTCTCCTGATGTTTCTTGTACATTAACCTTCTTTGTCAACAAACCTAATATTATAACTGGTTCTTTTTGTTGTAGACATGGACTCCATCGAATATTCTCTTGTCGCGGGATTGCCATTGCTGTGGAAGCCTTTTGGCGAAGGGGACATCGAGAGATCACAGTCTTTGTACCTCAGTGGAGGCAGAAAAAAGACCCCAATATCACAGGTACAATCCCAATAAGCCCCTTTTAAATACAAAACTCATTGACATATTGAGTAAAAACAGCACATTATCCAATTGTTATTTTCAGTCTACCTTAACAATAAACATAAAAATGTCTTATGTTCTCACCTGGCTGTATTTATCAGTGTGCTATTAAGCAAAAATCACAGCGATGTGGAAAATATGCAAGTCACATTTATCACATAATTCACACGGCAAGAATTCCATATTGATGTGAAAAACTCAAGTTGAGACATTAGCTAGTTGGTTTGCAATATGACAACAGTTGAGCAGCGTCATGTGTCTGTTCTCTTCCCAGTTAGGAACATTTGATTTGCCTCATAATAACCTATCTCTGTAGTATATGGTAGTGTATGTATGCAGGTTATATATCAGTCTGGAGTTCTTTACAAGAGTTGCTCATGGAGAGAGGCGGCGGCCGGTGTGGGCATCCTTGTTGCTCCCCGTCTCGGTGCCCAAACGCTGGGGTTCTCCCCGGTTGACGAAAGTGTAGCTTCCCTCCGTCTTCAGGTGGGGGGACGGGTCCTGACTGTTATTTGTGCTTATGCACCAAATGACAGTTCAGAGTACTCACCCTTTTCGAGTCTTTAGATGTTTTGGAGAACTCTCCTTCTGGAGACTCACTCGTTGTCTTGGGAGACTTCAGTACCCATGTGGGCAATGATAGTGTGACCTGGAAGGGTGTGATCGGAAGGTACGGCCTCTCCAGTCTGAACCCAAATGGTGTTTCGTTGTTGGACTTCTGTGCTCATCACAGTTTGTCCATCACGAACACCATGTCCGAACATAAGTGTGCCCATAAGTGCACTTGGCACCAGGACACCTTAGGTTGCAGTTCGATGATCGACTTTGTAGTCGTGTCACCGGACTTGCGGCTGCATGTTCTGGACACTCGGGTGAAGAGGGGAGCTGAGCTGTCTCCTGATCACCACCTGGTGGTGAGCTGGCTTCGATGGCGGTGGTGAGCTGGCTTCGATGGCAGGGGAGGCTGTCTTCCAGACCTGGTAGGCCCAAGCGTCTAATTAGGGTCTGCTGGGAACGTTTGGCGGAGTCTCCTGTCCGAGAGGCCTTTAACTCCCACCTCCGGCAGAGCTACAACCACATCCCGGAGGAGGCGGGTGACATGGTTTTGTGCTTCCATTGCTGAGGCGCTTAGCCCATACCTGTGGCCAGAAGGTCATTGATTCTTGTCGTGGCGGTAACCCCCGAACCCGGTGGTGGACACCTGTGGTGAAGGGTGCTGTAAAGCTGAAAAAGGAGGCTTATCTATCCTTATTAGCCTGTGGGACTCCTGAGGCAGCAGACGGGTACCGGCAGGCCAAACGTGCTGCAGCCAAGGCTGTTGCAGATGCAAAATCTCGGGGTGTGGGAGGAGTTCAGTGAGGGCCTGGAGAGTGATTATCGGTTGGCCTCAAAACGGTTCTGGACCACCATCTAACGCCTCAGGACGGGGAAGCTGTTCTCCACAAACACTGTTTACAGTGGAGGTGGGGAGCTGCTCACCTCGACTGGGGATGTTGTCGAGAGAGGGAGAGAATACATTGAGGACCACCTCAGTCCCACCAACGCGCCCTCTGTGGAGGAGGAAGACCCTGGGGGTTTGGGCAGGGTTCTGCCTATCACTGGAGTGAAGGTCACTGAGGTAGTCAAAAAGCTCCTTGGTGGTCGGGCTCCGGGGTTGGATGAGATCCGCCCTGAATATCTCAGGGCTCTGGATGATGTAGGACTGTCTTGGATGACACGTCTCTGCAACATTGTGTAATCATCAGGGCTGTACCTCAGGATTGGCAAACCGGATTCCCGATCAAGTCTTGAGTGCATAACTGAACATAATTATTTGAAGGTTGACTTTTTTTGTATTAAAAACACTCTTTATTGGTCGGATGAAATATGCTAATTTTTTGAGATAGGGATTTTTGGTTTTTCTTTACTTTTTTGCCAAAATCATCAGTATTAAAACAATAAAAGACCTGAAATATTTCAGTTGGTGTGCGATGAATCTAAAATATATGAAATGTTAATTTTTATCAGTACATTACAGAAAATAATGAACTTTATCACAATATGCTAATTTTTTGAGAAGGACTAGTATGTTCCAAACCTCACCTATGGTCACAAGCTTTGAGTAGTGACCGAAAGAACAAGATCCCGGATACAAGCAGCTGAAATGAGCTTCCTTCTTCGGGTGGCGGGGCTCTCGATAAGGTGAGAAGCTCTACCATCCAGGGCGAGCTCGGAGTAGATCTGCTGCTCCTCCACATTGAGAGGGACCAGTTAACGTGGCTGCGGCACATTGCTTAAGCACCTATGTGCGAGCTCGTTCCTCTAACTGTGGCCATCTAGCTTTTAGCCTGCGATTAGTTTTTTGTTTTCTTTATTACAGTAATAATAATCTCCGCTTTTCTCCAGTCCCTCACAAGTTTCTTGTTCACTCCAAACTTATTTTTTGCTGCTTGATTACCATTTTCTGCTGCATATTCCACTACTTGCAGCTTGTAATCCACAGAATAGGATTTTCTTTTTGGGGACATTTTTTTCAGTGGTTGATGAGCAGGTACTGGTACCCAAGCCTAGAGTGCCCCCTTGTGGTTGTGAATGTAAAAATAACAAACATGGAATTATGTTCATGATGACAGACAGCATTACAGTAGGCCCTTGACATTCGCGGGGTTCTGTTCCGGGCCTTCCCGCGAATCGAGATAATCCGCGAGTTCTGTACCCGGAAGTAAAACCCCATGTATGACGTCACATGCGCGAATGAGCAGCTGTAAGTAAAATACTATGTATCTATTACATGTGCTAAAATATGCTTCTTAAACACATTCTATAGACAGTCTTACTCATTAATACAGTATTAATGTAGTAAAATGTAGTCATGATTAAGAAAAACTTTTCAATTTTTACTGTTCTATTTATTGATGCTAAAATATAAACATTATACAGCATACGCATAAAACACCTTTCAGTGCATTCTCTTTATAAACATACAGCACTGTAGTTTTCAAAAATGTCCACTAGAGGAACGCACTGTATTGCATTAGGCATGACACGACTGAATTCAGGTACTAACTGCATTAAGTCCGAGCAGCTCAGCCACAACCCCCCAACCGGAGCCAAAGTACAAAACAGAGTTTTAGAGTGATAGAGTAAGAGGCGTTACAAACCAAAGAAGCGGTGATGTTGATGTGAGTTAATCCTCTGGCGCAGAGCTGCGCGTGCTTTTGTTTATTGGGAGTAAATGAGAATAGTGAACTCAGGTGTGTGAGCAGCTCAGCTACTCCCCTCAGGATTTAAACAGTTAGTGAGAGGCACAGTGCCAAAATCAAAGTCCCTCAAAACACAGACCACAACAAAAAGGACATAAAAGAACAAGAAATATAATAAATTGGATAAACAAAACACAATGAGAAACATGCTACACCACAGTAAATAAAATATAACACACAAACATTACCTTAGGTCCTGTACTGGAATAGTAATTTTAAAAAGACTTTAATAGTGGAGTGTTTTACAACAGTTTAAAGGATTACAATATTCCTCTTCAGCAATGACGTGACTTCAGAGGAAACTGTCGTTTCTTCCGCAGAAAGTCTTATTTCTTCAGAAGAGACATCCAATTTCATTACCTTTTTCTGGTGCTTATGAGTGACATCATAGAACTGAACTGGCAATTAAAACACACTAAAAAAGGCTCATTGCCAACTTATGCGCAAATGAGGAAAAAGGGGCGTGACATCACCTCAACCAATCAGCAGGAAGGAGGACAGCCATTGGCTGAATTTGAATCACGTGACAGTTGCACGGCGAGAATGCAAAACTGCGAATAGTCAAGTGCCTACTGTACTCCAAAGCATTAGAGACTCACAGACATCATTCATTTTCTTAACCACTTAATCCTAATTAGGGTCGCTGGGAGGCTGCCACCCATCTCAGCTGACTCTGGGGAAGGGCGGAGTACACCCTGGTACAGACTACCCATCGCAGGGCAGAAACACACTGACTGCTATGCAGCTACTCTTGTCGAAAGACAGCAATGGTTCTTTTACATGAACCTCACACCATAGACGGCGCGAGACCTGACCGACCTTTGATAACCCAGTTAGGTACACTGGCGGAGGGGGGGCAGTGACAACCTGTTGATAGTGGGGCTTGAACCCCTACCCTTGGGATCAGTGATCCAGCACCACCAGGCTACCAGTGCCCACAGACCTCATCATCGTTTTCCTTATCAGTTTTTATTGTAGTAAGTTTCTATTTAGTTCATGTGTAGTCAATATTTAATATCCATAACTTTTTCAGTTTATTGATGGTATTACATCTTGGTGCATTTCCTGCCCTTAATAAAACTAATGTGATGTGGTTTAGACACTCCTATTTTGGAATTTTGGGTTAATCATTTTTAAATCATTATTTGGTGGTTCTTAGATTTTCTTAAATAGAATATTGTTCTTTCTTAGCAGCCAGGTTTTTAATCTGTCCTTGTACAAATTGGCATTTTGGGCAATATTGTTTTTGTTTGTGTCTTTGTTTGTTTTTGGTGTAAGTATTGTCCTGAATACTCTATACAGTGTGGATACCGATTTATCCCAGTAAGACAAAGTCACAATAGCACATGTACAATGTTCACCTGCAGCTTTTATATTTTATGATAGAAAGTAAACCTGTGAAAATTGTTAGCTTTTTATATATATATAATATATAAAGTTTCCCATGTGGTGTATATGCTAAAACATTGAGTTTATGAAGGTAGGGGCGGTGATGGCCTGGTGATAAAGGGTGCTGGATCGCTGATCCTAAGTTGGGGGTTCGAGTCCCACTCTGCACAAGGTTGTCACTGTCCCCCCCAGTGCAGCTAACTGGGTTATCAAAGGCCAGCCATGTCTCTCACTGTCTATGGCGAGAGACATGTAAAAGAACCATTGCTGACTTTCGTAAAGAGTAGGCTGGAAAGCCGTCAGCTTGTTTCTGTCCCTTGCTAAAGGGTTGTGTCAGGAAAGGTATCCAATGTAAAAACCTATGGCAAATCAAACATGCGAATCATTCGCTGTGGCGACCCCTGGAAAAAAGGGAAACGCCGAAAGGAATAGATAGATAGATTGAGTTCCTTGAAGACACTGTTGTACACATTCTCAAGAATCTCACCCACTTGTCATGATTTTAACAATATGACCCATAAAAATTAACATGTACTGTGCTTTTTTTTTTTTTTTTTTTTTGCCTGTGGTTTCATGTAGTATTCAGCAACATTCTTCTTCCCTTCAGTGAATAACTGTTAAGCGTGTTTTAAGTAGCATAATCAGTGTATGTAACCAGTAACAAAAGACTTATTTTTTTTTGCCTTAATTGGATATTTAGTTAATAATTATCAGGCATAATAAATGCATCTAAGCTGCTGTCATCTCCTCTTTGGGTAATAAAACTGATTCTCTCCAGTAGGGGGCAGTCAGATGCTTCATTATACAATCTGCAGGCGTCACTGAGCCCAAGTTAATGATGAAGCAGAATGCAAGACCTATTAGGAATGTTAATCAAATTCTAAATTGAAAATTTTGATTATTAAATCAATTATCCTAATCAGTGTTAACCAAAATCTTCTTTGCTAATGTGTAAGTTGTTTGCAAAAGGTTTTTAGAGTAGAATCAATTATGTTAACATGTAAATGTCCCTTGCTTCATCTTGCCTCCATCTGTTCTCTGTGCATGTGCATCAATACCCCACTTTGCCGATTGGCATATATGAATACCATTGTATAGCTCGGTCTGAGAAACAGTACTGTGTACAAACACCTGATTTTTTTTTTTTCTTTCTTTTTTTTTATTAATTTTTCATTGAAAACAATATTTAGGCTACCAGATTGTGAGAGAATGCTGAATTTACTTTTTTTCATTTATACATGGAGCATGCTTTGTTGTTTGTTACATTTGTATTTTCACAAAATGTGTAGAGACTTAAGTTTGTTGTTGTCGGGCTTGTGGCACATCAGCAAGGTGCGTGACTATTAACCCAGAGATCATAAGTTCAAATCTGGGTTAATGCCACAGCCATCTGTGGCCAGTAGTCCATGGGATTAAATTGGCTGAGCTCTCACAGGAGGGATGGCATATGCTCTCTTCCCTGTCACTCACAGTGATCGCCAATCATGGGCTCATTCGTGCAAGAGGGTGGATAGGGGGCCACAATTCAAAAAGGGGCCGGTGGCTGTTAGCATTACGTGTCACGGAGGAGGCATGTGCATGCTTTCACTCCTGTCTGGTCGGTGGTGTCCATACGATAGGGAAGGCAATACCTAATGGGTGGGAATTGGATAAAATTAAATTGGGGAGAAAAGGGGGGGGATCAAAAAAAAGATGGTGTTAACTCTAGTTAGTTTTATGTTTAAAAGATCTGAATGATAGTTTTCTTTTCTCTTCACAGAACAACATTTTCTTAATCAGCTGGAGGACTTGCGGTTGCTATCCTTCACCCCGTCTAGAGAGGTCTGTGGGCAAAGGATAACATCACATGATGACAGGTATAAGCTCCTAAAACTGTCCTCTCCTGATGCTAGTTAAGGCGAAATGAAAGTCGAGCCTTAAAATTTCGCCTGTTACACATTGCTAAAATCCGTTCAATGGTTTTCATTCGCCAGTTTGAAGAGGCTGCTGTTTGGAATCAGTCTCGTGTTCACAGGGGCACGAAATCACAAGAATAAGATGTGAATTCATCAACTCTTATAGATAATGAAGAAAATGGCAAAAATAACATTATACAGATGATAAACTAACAAATCAGATAAACTGCACTTTTGAATAAAATAAAACTAGGCACATCTTAACATAGAGGGCAGTGGTGGCCTAGTAGTATAGGTGCTGCATCACTGATCCCAAGGTTGGGGGTTCAAGCCCCACTCCCCACAGGTTGTCACTGGTTTCCACCCCCAGTGCAACTAACTGGGTTATCAAAAGCCAGCCATTTCTCTCACTGTCCATGGTGTGAGGTTCATGTAAAAGAAACATTGCTGACTTTCAACAAGAGTAGCTGCAAAGCCGTCAGTGTGTTTCCACCCTGCGATGGCCTGGCAAGCTGTCCAGGGTGTACTCTGCCCTCACTCGGAGTCGGCTGGGATGGGCGCCAGCCTCCCCGTAACTCTAATTAGGATTA
This sequence comes from Plotosus lineatus, assembly GCA_024760905.1. Taxonomy (NCBI): domain Eukaryota; kingdom Metazoa; phylum Chordata; class Actinopteri; order Siluriformes; family Plotosidae; genus Plotosus; species Plotosus lineatus. The sequence continues at coordinate 38,677,196 of CM045739.1, forward strand.
AGCGGTTACAGAAAATTAACTGAACTGAACATCTGGACATATTACAAGCTTCTGCTTGCATCCATCAGATAAGCAAGCACTCATTTATAGCACTGAATTGTACAAGCCGGTGTTCGTTCATATGGAAATGACTTTTATTTTTAAGGTCACATACACCTGAATCACTTGCAACTTTTTCCACAGTCCAGTATCACCCCCAATGTGTGTGGATTTATTTCTTGTGGGGTTTTTTTTCTTTTTCTTGACAACTGTAATAACAATAAAGCACTTTGATGTGCAATGTGGGAACGATGTGTGCAAGCTCTTAAGTTTAGCTTTAATTTCCTTTTAAATCATTCCCCTCTTTTCTCAAATGATTAGAGATCAAGAAAGAATCATTTAATTGCTAAAATATGAACTTAACTATTGCAGCATCTGCTGATAGTGTCTGCTCTGCACAGGTTTTTGCTTCATTTAGCAGAAAAGACAGGAGGCATCATTGTCACTAATGACAACCTGCGAGATTTTGTTACACAGTCAGAGGCTTGGAGAAAGATCATACAGGAGAGGTAAAACAAAATTCCTGTGGTCTAAAAGTCATGTGTTGTAGCAACCAGCAAGGATTTAAGTGAGTCTTTGATATCAGTGATAAAACTGGATATGAACTCTTTTTTTTGTGGGGGGGCGGCATTCAGGCTCTTGCAGTTCACCTTTGTGGAGGATCATTTCATGATCCCAGATGATCCTTTGGGTAGACATGGACCTGCTTTGGAGCAGTTCCTGCATAAGGAGAGCCGGTGAGTTGCCCCAAATTATCCACACTCTGTTTTGTTTATGCTTTAGGGACGGTTCAACATTTTCCCAAGCATACAGAGAGTAGGCTTTTATTGACACACAACACACACACACACACACACACATACCCGAAAGCGTACAAATAAATGTTGATGATCTCTCGGCAGGATTTTTAAACACGATATTAAACAAAACAATGGTCAAACCTCTTTTATTAAATAAATCAATGTATTTCCTTGATCAATACTTTTATACACCAGTCAACTAATAATGAAATCAATAAAAAAGATATAATTTTAAAGAATTCTTTTTAATGACACCTGCTTTAATATTAAGACATTTGGTTTTAATAATAAAAATGACATTGTTTTTAATAATATTATTTTAGATTAAAATATAATTCAAATTGTCTGCATTTTTATCGGTCATTGGTTTTTGGACGACTACGCTTCAGTTTGTGATCAGCAAGGGCGTAGGCTGGTCTGACTTTGGGGGGGGAGCACATCTCGGGTGACCGGAGTGTAAGACTTAAAGAGGAAATGAAACGCCGACTAAATAAGTTGGCGGTAGCTTAAGTAGAGTTTATTGAAGCGATTGTGGCTTAAATTTTATATCATAAATAAACCATTGCACACACAGCGGTTTTGCTTTATGTGCTTGTCATATAAGTTATCGACCCGAAAGCCGCCATTGCTAAGTGCCCGCCTACACAAAGTTACCGTGACGTCACTGAGTTGATACAAAGTACCACATAAAATATAATGCATACATATCACAGCATATTATATAAACTACTCGGAATCTCACGCCAACAACACGCACAGTTTTTCAGCAGAAGGCGATTCATCTATTACTCTCAGAAGACGAATCAAATATTATAGTTCAACCAAAAACATTCTCAAATATATTTCAAACTACATCTGCAAGTACATGTGCTAAATACATTTACAAATTGAGCTAAAGTTATTTATCTATTCAAAGGCACAAACAAATATTAATATGTATATACAGCACAAAAACATACTATTAATTTTATAAAAGTACTGAGCATTAGGCTGCAGATCCAGGCTGGATGGCTTATGATTATTTTACCTATTCATTGTCTGTGCGTCAACGTTTGTGTTCTAACACGTGCAGGAACCGGAGGCGGGACTAACAAACTGTGCTTTATTCTCACACACTCTTATTTGCGACTTTCTCTTCAATAACAGTCATTATGTTTATTTATAAGATTGTGAATACACATAATTTCTTGTCCAGCGGAACTCAACTCCTGCTGTGGACCCTGCACCCTGTGCACCCCCCAGCCTACGCCCTTGATCAGCTGCCTTCTGATGTTTCAGCAGCTGATACCGGGTTGGGTAGTATTCATTGCAGACTTTGCAGTTATGCAACACCGCAGGTGGTTGGCGAATCACGCATTGAGAGTTTCAAACGTACACGCACAAATATATATATATATATATATATATATATATATATATATATATATATATATATATACAGTGATACCTCAGCTCACGAATATAATTGGTTCCCAGAAAGTGTGTGTGAGGCGAAAAGTTGGTCTTCCGAACATTTATTTCCCATAAGAAACCATTAAAATGAGAATAATCCGTTCCCAGGTCCCCATAAAACATAATTTTCTACTAAATAAGCCTTAAAACTACACAAAAATATACCTTATTTTATGTATAATAAATGTGCTATTGTATTGTAATTAAAGAAATAAACTGTACTGTATAATAAAGTCGTTTTATTTACCTTTGTGATGGTAGTTGATGGCTTGATGGAATGGAGTGGGAGGAGGAGGGAGGGAGGGAGGGAGGGACTTACTGTTTGGAAGGAGTGTTTGGAAACGCCTACTGTTTGGAAACACCCTTAGCCACACACGCACCCTTAATAGCTTCCTTGTTCCTTGTACTGGTACTGGGACGCTAAGTCACACAAACGCACACCTCTTTCGTGTTTTTCAATGATCTCCACCTGTGGTGGGGTCTTTTTCGGTCCCATAATAGACATTTTGGACCA